>JACMZG010001863.1:14707020-14847643 GCA_018340805.1 Microvelia longipes | reverse complement strand
GAAAATATGTTGAAAAAATGAAAAATATTTTATTCAAATTTAATTACTGTACTTTTGTAAACTGTAAATTTTTTTCGAGTGCATTTTCTTTTCTGCCAAACTGTTATTTTGTATAGTAAATTTTGATTTCCTATGTGTTTTTAAAATTTATGCTTTCAATATATATGTGTGTGTCTTTTATCATCGTATCTCCTAGTAGAGAGTATATCGTATTTATGGTAGAGAGTTGAAACTTAGGTCTAGTTGTACTAGGCAGACAATATTTTTATGACGTCATTAATCTGCAGTAATCACTTAAAAAAAATTAGAAAAATCACAAACGCAGAAAAATTATGTAATCCTACTAAAATTTGGCACGGATTTAGCTACGTAAAAGACTAGCCTATATGCTAAGTTTCAACTTATTATCAGCATTAATTTAATTTCTATAAAATGACTTGTCTACGTTTTTTAAAAACATGTAAAAAATAAAAAAATAATTCAATTGAGTTGACATGTAGTACATGTGTATAATTTACGTAATAAATGTATACACTAAGTTTCGTACTAATAGAGCAAGTATATCTATGATTTTTGTTGGGTCATAAGAAATAAGTAGCACTGAGCGTGGTCATTGCCTGAATGGGTAACCTCGGGGAACGAAAGGAATGAATATACTATGTAAGGACGAGCGAAGTGAGTCCGAGGTAGGGAGAACGAGCGTAAAGAATCCGATGTGATGAGGAAAAGTTCCGAGGTACCCATTACCCGATTTTTTTTTCGATGTAACAAATTACGCTTATTGTCCATCTTGATATTATTTATTTTATTGTAACTTAAATCTAGTTTTTTTTTAACTAGAAGTAAGTGAAATATAAAATGGCGTAATTAAATTGGAATATATTAAAATTTCAAAAGACATGTTGTCTGATTCTAAAAAGACCTTAATCATATCACTAGCTAACGCAGGTTAAACTTATTTGAGATAAGTAGGTATAGTTCCATGTTTGGCAGCTTGTTTTTATTTTTGATTGATTCAGTCCAATTAAAATCAACCGAATTAATATAGTTATCAAAACGCACGGACGTCCCCTTATTACATTTGTACATTATAACTTCCAACACAAGAAGGGTTGTATTTCAAATGATTATTTATACTACTTAGTCACCGGGGGATAATCTTTGTTTTCTAAAGCTTCAGCTCATCATTGTTATCCCTCATATATGCTGAGTCACTGCTCACTCTATGCTTTCGTCCTTCCTGTCTTCATAATTCATTATTTAGATATTACCCATTATAAACTTTATTAATACGTTTATAAAATACTTCTTATGAAACGTGTATAATAAATTTTAACTTAGATTTGTATGTATCCGTCCGGTTTATTCAGTTAAACTGTAAACTATTAAATGTGTTATTCAAAATTTGTAATTAACATTACACATATAAATTATATTTAGTAATAATTTATTAAATGACGGTGGGTTGCCTGCAAGGTAATAGTGTTGGGCTTACTCTTTTTGTTCAGACATACCTTAGTTATATTTTCAATCCTTGATTCCTGTTTATATATAATAATGTATATGTTTACCATCCCTTTAGAATATTGTATTCGTATGATATAAATCTCAGAGAAGGGTAGATGAACATGAAGGACATTATTTATTTACTGCTTACTGCATTTAATCTGTTTATGATGTACGCTGTTTAATAATGTAACCATGACTTTCATATCCGGTTTTGTTGATATGTTTGTAATACTAAAGTGGAGGGAAAGACTGCGAATGAAATTTCTATTTGATGTTATTATAGAGAATTTATAGTTTAAATTTAAAATAAAACGATGCTTCAGTGGGATTTTCTCTGGTGTCTCTTTCAAATTTATTTCCGAATCAAAACTGTGCGTTTTCTGAAAGAGCTTGCGACGTAGACAAAATTTGACAAATCGTTAAACATATCTAAAAGTAAGCGTTATTATGTAACGACATCTTAATAAGTATTTACTCAAACGTAACTAAATACGTGTAAAATAAGTTGGTAACTGTTTTTACAAACATTTTTAGTGTCATGCGTTAAATTTTTTTTTTGTGGAGTTAAAAATTTTAACTCCGAGCATCATCGTCAAACAGAGTATTTTTGTCGCCATATTTTTTTATTTATTTATAATTGTAATATGTATCTTATTTTTAAATGGTTGCAGCAGGTTTAACCCACTTTGTGCTATAAGAATTTATGTTTGTTGAATTGCGAAAAGTTGATACACCCGGAGTCTACTCGTCGTAATTAATTTGGACCCAGGGGCTCCCATGGCACCCAGCTATATCTGCTAAGCCTCCACCAATTCTCTCTCTCTCTTAATCCTTTCTATATATTGCACTTTTCATCGCCTCAGACTCTGTTATGAAAAGTATATTTTTCAGAAACTTCTTTATTAAATTAATAAAATTTAGTTTAATGTTTTTGGAGGATTTGAAATAAAACTATGACTTAAATTAAAACACTCACTAGTTGGATATGGTTGAATCCAACCCCTTTGTGTGTATTCCTAAATTGCCTTCATGGTCAAATCGTTCAACCGAGTGTTGTATTGACTTTAGACGTTACAGAGGTGTGGAATTCGCATCCTAGTTTCCGCTCTAAGTTAATTGTATTTTTTCAAATAACATATCACCAACTTTAGATTATAAATTGAACGTAATTAATTTATCTTTCACCTGAGGTTGTTCTCGCATAGGCTGTTCCTGATGAGCTACGTGGCACTAAAAAGGCATTATTATTTAATATTATCCTGTAATGTGTATTCACGGAACAAATGGTTTGTACTTTCATTAAAGTTATTTGATGAAAGTAATTTCATCAAATAACTTTCATATTGAACAAACCAAAGCTCATTTGGATTTTCATATTAGGTTTTTTAGAAGTCATCATCAATCCTTGTTATTTTAAGAAACAAACCAATATATTTTGATTGTTATCTATTATTAATCTAGTGATGGCAATTTTCTAACAACTTTATCAATTCCTGTATAAAAAAAATGTAACATATCTACAGTTGAGTTTCATACTATGCTAACCAAACTCTACTGTATTTCTGTGGACAAATATATATATAAAATAAAAAAAAAAACGGTTGAAATATACGAATGTTGTTGGCAGGATATCTTTCATTTTTGCTGATTTTTTTCTGACCCAATTCAAAAGTTAAATGAATATCCACTTTTGCCTTGAAAAAGAAGAAGAAAAGCACTTGAAAAATTTATTTATATGCAAAAACCTCCGGAGTAGGTCGGGTGTGAATTTTCGTCTTTTTTTATTATTTTTCACTCTCACTAACCGTAGCTTTTTTGTTAGTCTTGATAGCTGGTCTTATTGATTCGAATAGAGGGCCCTGCCGCTGCGTTTATAGATTGATAACCAATTTTTTGCGCTCCCTTTTTTTACTCCTTTTCAATTTTTAATGTTTCGATTAAGTCTTGCTGAGTGAAGGGGCTTATAGATTAAACTAAAGGTTTTTATTATTGAAGAAAATAACAAATATCCTGTATATGAAAGTGACAGCTATTTTTTAATATCACATTTTTTTAATTAGAAATTTGAACACTTCATCATATAGTTTTTTCATCATGTCATAGCATTTTAATCAAACTAGCCTCTATTTATATTTTTATATCACACATTTATAGGGATACATTTATATATCAAACATATCTCACTTGATATTTATAGAAGCAATACTTTTATGTCCTACAGAATGATACTTTACTCGTTTGACTTTTTTTCAAATATTTTGTGTCAGGTGAACAACATTCTGAATTTTCATTCAGAATTATATTTTCTACATCCTGCTTGAACCTGTAGGGCCATTTTAACGTTTCGACTCTCCTGAATGCGAAATTACGGATAACCTCTACAGTATTATGCATCCAGGAAAGACCTTAGTACTAACCTCACCTTTTCAGGACTGCTCCTGACTAGATCACAGCGATAACCCCTGGTAGCAGAGTGTATAAAAGCTGAAACAAGGGGACACATCGGTATTTTCGCCCTTTTCTCTACAGGACTGCCCCTGTGACCAAGTTCACAGTTAGTCTAGTATATTTTCTCTATTCCCACTAGCTAATCTGATCTCATTGGTCTCACCTTGCCCGCCAGCTACTAGTTCTCTTCCTCACTGCATTCACTGCTCTGTCCTGTCTAGTACAGCCCTACAGGGATAGGCGCCATTAGCAACCCTGAAGTTAATGCCCATGCCCATTACTGTAACCTGAATTCCAGAGTTCCGCAGGTCACTAGGAGGCATCTTCAGAACCAAACACAGCATTTCTAATTACTTTCGCTAATTGTGGGACCACAACCACCGCTAAATCCGAGTCTTCACCTTCACAGTGCTCGGTCCGAAGGATCGGTATATCTCTTTCCGACTCGACTCTCCACCGGCCTGCCGCACTTTTTCATTACATGAGCTGGAGACAACGGAAATGTGGATCCAAACTTGTCTCGGACGAAGTTTAACCCTGCATTTGCTAAACATCCAAAGTAAACGACGTAAAACCTCAGCTGGGTTAGCAGGCCTTGAATGAAAGTCCTCCTGGGAGAACGGTACAAGAAATAACCTTATATAAGATCCGAAATGCGAGTGCTTTACGATAAATAAAATAGTTTATTTAATTTAAAAAATAAATTTATAAATATAATTTAATTTTTAATAAATTAATGAAGTAAATTGATTTTTAATGATTTTACAATATTGTTTATTTAAATTTTATTAAATTAAACTTTATAAGTATTAAATGTATCTTTTTTTCTTTTTTTTACTACCTTGCGTATGGGAAACGATAACTTTCGAAGACTTTTGAAGTGGCATATGGTGAGATGTGAGACGTTGGGGGAGGTTGCGGAGCTTTTTTTTGTGGAAAATTGTATCGTGTCATATAAATTTTGAATCTTAAAATTGTTTAAAAACAAGCTATCACATATTCAAGTAGACAGCAAACTAAATCGATTGAAACCGGTTTTACCTGAGAGCATTTTTTTCCTATTGTACGAGATAAAGAAGCAAAAACGTAACTGTAAAACTTTCTAGGTATAACACATCATGTAACCGTTCCATCGTTTACATAGAGGGAGTAGTGCTTTCTACAGGAGTTCAAGGGTTGAAACAAATAGATATTTCTTTTTTTGAATTTTTTTGTAAAGAAATGGGAAAAGGGAGCATTAAGTGCACGTGGCAGTACTCTTGCCGTAAGATTCGACAAAAAGGGCATCTTGGCATTCTCTTCACACATTATTATCATTTTATAGCTACTGTAAAAACCTTTTTTAGAGTATTTTATTGCCCCCGATATATAGAGCGCATTTCAGCTGTATATAACGTTATAAAGTTTATAACGTCAAAGAAACGTTATTCTTTTATCGTTAAACGTTATAATAAACTAACTACTGATGGTTTTGTTACATTAATCTAAAAAAATCTTTATTTTTTAATTTTATTAAAGAGTTTATGGGTCTTATTCTTCTCCAGATTATTATATTTATTTGTCTTCTAAACTGTTTTACTTATGTCTAGGGTGCAGTATATAGTCTAAAAAAGTAATTATACCTTCATTGTATACATTTTTTTCCATTTTCTTCTACATTATTAGAGCTTAAATTTCTTAAGGAAGGATAAAGCTATGATATTATGGTCATATGAGGAACGAGGGAGGGGGTAAAATATAGGGTGGAAGACTCACTGATAAATAAATTCGCCCGACTTGGTGTCCTCCGTGTCATAATAATATTTAATTGCTAATGTTATTGAGACTTACACTTAAACCGTACTAAAACTTATCTAATTTATAAAACTGTAATAAAATACTGAATTTTTGTAAAGGCGAAACAGGGGTGTTTGTTTAGTTAGACATTTTATTCAAAAACTAAGATAAAAATAAACACCTTGCCGAAATTGGTCCAATTAATACCAGAACACTGATTTATTGCATGACCGAAATCACATATGAATTTAATTTTCTCATCAACTACAGTAGGGTAATAGAAAATATATTGTGTCCTGCCTAAAAAATCCAAAACCATTATTATTATATAACTTTTATGACGTTTTAAGTTGTTCTTAGCTTTCTCTCTGTGTCACGCATAACTTCGCTCTTTTTATGTTAAAAAGTTTAAACGTGGCAAAAGAATCAACTAATTTTCTAGATGTGCTGTCCCGATATTTTCGACCGTTTAGTCCTTTCTTGCCAAGAATAAAAATTTTAAAAATCGTTTAAAATTAACAGAAGTGAAATCAATACACTAATTTTCATTTTAATATTCATCGCCATTTTGGAAAAATATATAGTTAAATTTTGAATGTTCAACACTCTATATTTTTTAATTTTATTACTGTTTTTCGACTGACGATAGCGTATCAGATAGCGTAGCTCATAAAGAACAAGCAGCTAAAAGTCTATAGCTACTTAACTTTTAATTTTTAAGTTATTGGTGAATATATCTATTTATTTAATTACATCAAGATCTACTTAGACAATGGGTATATATAATTTTAAGGTCGAGCTTAGCGAGGCCGAAGACGGTTACAACGACATACTGAGAACAACCAAATATGGTCTGAAGTTAGGGAAAGGTTCCGAGGTATCCCGTACCTTTATTTTTATTTCTTGCCCGATCTTTAAAGTTTAACTTCTTGTTTCATCCATAATGTAAACCCTATTATCTTATTTATTTTTCTTTAATTTCTTTTTAGAGAAAAGTTCTCAATGTTTGAATAAAAATCACATGGGATAAAAAATAACAATATGGGTTGAATAGGGTCCGATGGTTACCCTTCTCCAAGGGCTCTAATAATAAACAATTTGAGAAAAAAAGGGTCCAGTAAGGGATAAATCAGACCAGATGATATTCTAAATCTAATAATAAAAGAGTCATATTGTAAGCTTCGTTTTTAAAGGCATAAACTCCACTAAAATGAATACAGCGCCTTCGATTTTTTTAACTTTTTCCAATAAAAAAAATGCCAATAACAATTTATAAAAAAAAAGCCTTAACGCAAAAAAATATTTTTAAATGGTTATGATTAAACAAATATTAAGTAATTTTCCGGGAAATTGGGCTATATGTGATTTTGAATGTTTGTTTTTTCCAAACAATTTCCTCTTCTATACTTTCAGTAGAAAGCAAAGAAAAGTAAATATGAACGCTAAAAGGTTTATGAAACAAAAAGTTAAATCCATTCTGCTTTTGAGCTACGTTCTAAACTAGTAGACAGCATAGTAAGTATAGACGAAATCCAAGTAAGCAAAAAAGACATCATGGATGCAGTGTCAGACCTCAGGGGTGGATCTGGACCTGGTCATGATCTTATTACAGTTGATGTAATAAAGAAAAATATAAATTACCTAGTCGAACCTATTCTATATATTACGAAGTCATCTCTGAACCAAGGTATATTTCCTAACATACTAAAAAAATCCATTATAAAACCAATCTATAAAAAAGGAGATAAAAGAGAACCTGAAAACTACAGACCAATATCCATGCTTTCAAACATTTCTAAAATCATTGAAAAAGTGGTAAAAAAGTACCTTGTAGAATTCTTAGAAAACAATAGAAAATTGCCACTTTTACAATTTGGTTTTCGTAAAGGTCTGAGTACAGAAGATGCCATTTCAGAGGTGACTTCGTACATCACGAACCAGCTTGATTCAGGTCTTAAACCGGTGGCTGTCTTGCTAGATCTTTCCAAGGCTTTCGATTCTGTCTCCTTAAATATATTAATTAAAAAATTAAGGAAAGTGGGGGTAACAGGTACCTTGTTAAAGTGGTGCGAGAGCTACCTTTTAAACCGTACCCAAGTGGTTGAAATAAATAACCAACAAAGTGAAGAAAGGACAGCTAACTATTCTATACCTCAAGGAACCGTGTTAGCACCTACTTACTTTTTAATTTATATATAGATCTGTTTAAAAATTAATTTTAAGGGACAGATAGTTGGATTTTGTGATGATCTTGTTTTATTAGGTACTGGTTTAGACTGGAATCAAGTTCTACAACAATAGAATCGGACTTAATTACTATAAAAACTGGTTAAATATCATTTATTGACATTAAATGCAAAAAAAAACCCAACTAATGACTTTCACGCACGATAAAAGAACACAACCGGACATACGATCTATAAGTATACACGATAGAACAAATTGTTTAAATATGTTTCCAGCCAAATGTTTCTGTCCTAAGGTTGAAAAAGTAGAAAAAGCAAAATATCTAGGACTGACCCTAGATGAAAACTTAAAATGGAACCACCATATTCAAAATTTGCAAAATCGTTTGAGACAAACCCTTTATATAATGCTAAGAGCTCGGGGGTTCCTGACAGTGGACCAGAGGCGCATCCTGTATTTCGCTATATCTGATTCTATTATAAGATATGGTTTAATAGGATGGGGTGCTGCTCCTTCCACTCTCAGGAGACCCATTGAAATATTACAAAAATCTATAATCAGAGTAATGCTATATAAGGACAGAGAACAGAGGTCTGGACCTTTATATAGACAATTAAATATATTAAACATTGAATTTATGTGGGAAATGACTTCTCTTCTCTTTCTTTATAAACACCAAAAATTAATAGAAAGAGTGACAGGCATTACTAGAGCAGCAAAAAAGAAACTCTCGTAGAACCTTCTATGAAAAAACATTAGGACAGAAACACTGGAAATTATACCTCAATAAAAATATTCAATAAATTACCTACTTACATAAATTTCACTAAATCAAAAATAACGTATAAAAACACAATCAAAAAATACTTCATTAATAAACAGTACGAAATTTATTTAAAATCACATCAATTTATTTAAAATCATTAAAAAACAGTAAAAATAAATAAATAAATAAATAACCATAACATAAACCACAGAACATTAAAAATACACAATAATAATAATAAAAATAATAAATAACAAATAACAAATAAAAATAACCATAAAAGCAATAATTTATAAATAAAACAATAAATACAATAGGTATTAATAAATACTGGTAAAATAAATAAATAAAATAGTACAATAAATGAATAATTAGAATAATATAAATAAATACAATTCTACAAATGAGTAACATAACAACGCCTCTTTGTGGCTCAAGACTAATGTCTTATAGCAAAGAGTACGTTTTCTAACATTATAATAAACTTCATAATAAATAATTATTAATAACTTCAAATACAGAAATAAAACAAAAATAAATAAACATACATACATCTATCTTAAACTATCTAGCTATAAGTATTATCTACATGAAATATTATGCGATATATCTTTATATACAGAAATCATTCATTCATTTTTTTTTTTTTTTTTTAAAATTTTGCTAATAAGTACAATTTTATTTTCTATGTATTATATTAAGAAGTTTTGATATTATATATAATTTATATTATTCAATAAAGAAAATATATAAAAAAAAAAAAAAAAAAAAAAAAAAGTCAATAAAAGCTCATTTTACAGCATTGTCACATCTGCCAAGTCACTTTAAGCTGTATGGTCACAATGACAATACCTAGTGACTATTGTAGACTACTGATTAACGTAGGCAACTATCAATAAAGTCGTTAAAAATTAATGGCTGGATTCACCTCTCAAGATGTTCATTTGCGTCAAATGTTTAATTTTGAAGGAATTTAAAAAATGTTTCATAGCTAATCAAAAAGTTTATCGTAGTCTGAAAATTATCGTTTTCCAGACAGCAATACTAGACCTTTTTACTTTTCCTCATTTATATCGTCGTAGAAAAAGTATTGTGTTTGCCAAAAAATCCGAAACTGGGATTTTAGCTTCAGGTGTTTTTAAGGCCTCCTAAGTGGTTTTCCCAAAGTTGTCTGTCTGTATGTGTGTGTGTCTGTTATCTTGGTAGTGCCCAGTGTATTTATGCTAGAGAATTGAAATTTTGTGCAAAACCAGTCTACCGCTGTAGTTGTGCTAATTAGAAAATAAGTTAACGCACACTCAGCAAAAATTTCGAAAAATCATAAAACGCGGAATAATGATGCGATCGGATTGAGATTTGGCACACAAATGATTATGTATAATACTAACATATGTGTCAAGTTTCATCTCATTATCAGCATTAATTCAATTTTTTAAATATCGTAAAAAATCGAAAAATAATATAATTGAGTTGAAATTTGGTACAAGTGTGAACCATTACTTAATAAGTAAGTACACCAAGTTTCGTTCCAATACAAGTATTTCCATGATTGTTGGATCATAAAAATTAATGAGCATTGAGCGTGGTCAGTGCTGTATGGGTGACCGCTGAGAATGATACGGATGCATTTACTATTTGAATACTAGTGAAGCGAGTCCGAAGGCATGTTGCATTATAAAGTTGGAGAACTGTGCTTCTGAGGACGAGCGGAAAGAGTCCAAAGCAGGGAGGATGAGCGTAGCAAATCCGATGTAATGACAACAAGTTCCGAGGTACCCCGTACCCAATTTTTTTACTCTCAAGCATAAACATAGTGGTAGTTATGCATGAAACCGTGCGTCTAGTCAGACTGATACATTAAAACAGACAGCATGATGAAAACCAATCAAACGTCATGAAAGTGCCTGAGAGTAATAATTGTGATGAAACCGTTTAGGATTTTTAAGGATATCACAATAATTTTCCTTACAGATAGATGGTGGTAGGTGAGGAAAAGTATAGAAAGCAAAAAGTAATTTACAATTTTAGATTCTGCAGGATTTACTAACAATTACTAACCGATAAATATATTTCTGTTTTATTAAATAATACTTAAATTTCCCTTGAATTATAAATAATAACTTTTTAAATATTATTTCATTATTATAATCTAGTTATGAATTTCTAGTAAACTTGAAAATTTTATATAATAATAGTTTTACTTGTTTAACCCATTAGGGAAATTAAATTACGTAAAGTTAATATTTGAAAGCTATATCTGGACTAGCATATAATCCCTTAGAGCTTTAATTGTTAAATTTTGTTATTTTATTTAATTTACTTACTATTTTTAAGTTGTAATTGTCTACCTAACTAGGAAACGAAGAAAAAATTCTCTTCTCATAAACAATAGTTTATTGGCAAAGCTCTTTCAGCCTAACTTGAGGTCATCATGAGTGCCATGTAGATAGAGATAAAAGTTATAAATACATAAAACTATTTTCCGAGACGGTAACAGCTCGATGAGTCGAGTAAGACTCACTGTCTTATGTCTTACTCGACCCACCGAACTGTTACCATGTAGGAAAATAAAATAGTTTTATGTATTACATAACTTTCATCTTTATCTTCATGGCACTGATGATGACCTCATAATAAGTTGAAATGCGCTTTGACAATAAACTATTGTTTTTGTGGAGAGACTCTTTTCTTCGTTTCCTAGTATGAATAACTCCACTTGTGCTCAATCTCATTCAAATGTCTACCTAAATTTTGCTTCTTTATCTCCAAGAGAGACATAAAATAGCAAAGAAGTTTACACTTAATTTTTCATGAAAATTCACATTTTAGCACCATCGGATTCCAACATTTTTTAACAGTTAAAAATTGATAGTTGTCTTTTATAATTTATGATTAAGTAACATAAGACGAAAATCTAGGATGTAAATTTAACATGATGTGTCAAAATAGGACTAACATTCATTACGTACATTTTTGGCCTTCGACTCCTAGCTGATATGATTTGTTATGATTCTAGAGTATATTAGATAAAAAACCTTATCTCTATGCAACAATGTATAATACTAATGTATTATACATTATATGCTTATATATACTTTATATACATATACATTATACAATATATAGTACTAATTGTGAAAATTTTAAACCCATGGCCATATTTTTTTCATTTCATTAAACTTCCAGTTATCGTTAAAAGAATTATAATTATGCTTGGGCATATGGTCATCTCTGATCAGTAAAAGTAAAATAGTATGTCCTGAAAGGTATAATAAATTATCTAGAAAACGTCGCAATAAGAAAGATAGCAGAGCAGAGTGATCGGTTGGAGGAAAAAGTGGACCAATCTAATGATATTTTTGTCCTTGCATAATACATGTAGGCATTGCCGTTCATTACATAATTTTTTGTTCCACTCGACGTTGCATCAAGCTATGAGTAGTAATACTCTCTAATTTTGCGAAAATTGTTTGGATACCTAATTAGATCTACTCAGGGCTCTGCCTGTAGAGGTGCTTTGACTTTGCCAACATATGCCGTGAGTTTCTTTCTTCAACATCGCGAATCAGCCTGTAATTGTTTCTTTTGTCGTAATTGAAAGCAGTTTTATTTAGATTGTCTCATGTTCTTGAATTACTCGGACGTAAACATTCACAGTCAAGACTTAAATCTCTCTTTAGATATGTCAGCAGCTCTTAAATTCTTGCAGAAAGGACTTTGATACGGGTTATGGCTAATATTCAATTTTTTAGGTTAGATCTCAAAGTTATGCTGTTGACATTCAATATTTATTTTGAAATCTAATTATAACTGCCATCAGAATGGATTTTCTATTTAGAATTAAGTTTTTACCAGCTATAAACTATTCCCAGAAGATATGTATGATTTCACGATAATCGGTCCAACGGCATCAAAGTTCTTAAGAAACTAACTAACATTCATTTGTATATATTATATACATTTATAGATTTAAAAATGTTTTAGAAAAATATGCTTGACAGCAAAACATTTTAATTGTGATCTTAAGAGGCTTAAAATTCCACTGGAACTTGTGTTCTAAATCTAAAAATGTAAAATTTTTGACAGCATATTTTACTGGCATATTTTACAGCATATTTTACTGGCTTAGCACAGAAGCAAGTGGACACACTTGCTTCTGTGCTAAGCCACCTGAGTTATCTTAAATAGAATATTTAATAATGAGTAATGAGGTTACACGGGACTTATTTTTTTCAAGGGCCACGAGGGTTCTGCTAAAATATTTTTAACCTTCTTAAAAAATTTCTACGGTTCCTTCCTAAAAATATATACGGTTTTAGATGTATAGTATATTGCTTTTAGTCTATGTTACGATATAGTTTAACCATATAGTTACGAAGATGTTAAGCAACAGTGGTAAGGAACTTTGAAAAGTTTGAACTTAGATTTCCTCGTCATCTTGGTTGATTAGGAAAATTGAAAAAGTTTAATAGTAAACGTGGAAGCTTACGGTATCATAGCTCACAAATCTCAAATATCAATATATTACAAGCCTCTCAATCTAATCGTATAGTATATGCTGGCTCATGTAACATCTCTATACCTGTTATTCCTGAACTACTCTGTTTTGGATATTAATTACATTTATATTTGACTAATCAAGATAAATTTAAACTATAAGTCAGACGTTATTACATTATATTGTAGGTTGTTGTTTATGAACAGTATATTGAACACTATTGATTTGCTATACATATTGTTAAGGTTTGTAAGTTTGCTGAGTTTCGTATAAAGACAATCATTAGTTATACTAACATCATAACTTTCCCCTGGGAGGAAATGTTTCCACAAGGGAGTAAAATCTAATCTTACACCTACACTTCATACATAACTCCCTTACTTCTTATGTCTTATATCATTTACCCCCTATATCTGACAAACTCGACTGAACTCCACCTTGGGGTTTTGTCTCCTTTAGTTTATCCCCTAGTCTATGGCATCATTATCTCTCACATACATCCTTGCGTATTGACTCAAGAAACGCTGAATCGAAACTTTTTCAGGAATAGTCGATTTTCTTATATTTTGTTTCTTTTAGAAATTACGGTTCTTTTTTAGTTTCCCTTGGACAGTTTTTTTATTTTGGTCAGTTTCTATCTTCTATTTCTATCTATTGTATAAGTCTATCTTCATCCGATCTCAAGCGGTGACTATGGTACAAATTATGAAATTATCCCTTGTACACTTGGAAGGTCTTTGATTCAAGACCAGCCAACCCAGCTAGGGTTTTACGTGTTTCCCGTGGCTGCTAATATACGCTAATGCGGGGTTGGTACCAGTTTCATCTGAGACAAGTCTGAAAGGTTAATGTTCCGGGAGCTGATGAAGACAAAGGTCAGAAAGATACTGAGCCTTCGTGTGTAAGAAAACTCTACTTTAATGAAAGTGAAGGTGGTGACACGAATAACGTAAGTGACTAAGAAAGAAGTGCTCGGTTCTTGAAGGCAGACGTCTCCTAGTAGCAGTGCGGAGATTTAAATTTCAGGTCAGAACTATAGATTGAGTTTGTGCTTGCTGGCATCGGGCATCCTCCTCTGTTAGGTTGCGCTGGGCTACCCAGAGCGGTGAGCCTAGCTAGATTCTGGTGCTGCTAGAGGAGCTGATGAGATTGGTGAAACTAGTTAAACTGGAAGACTAATGTGATCAGAGGAGCTAGTAAGATTAAATGAACCAAGTAAACTGAAAACTAGTACACGGCGCTAGCCATAGTGGTGAGCCTGGTCAGAGTCTGGTTAGGCTAGATAATCTAAGCACCCTGTGGACTAGTCATATGTGCCGCCATGCACGGAGGATGTGCTTCCTAGATGATTGAGTACAAATTCTGGAGTGGATTAGTTGAGTGAGATTTGAGTGAAAGGAAAACGCTTACAAACAACAAACTCTAACAAAGCTAAACAAAGTACAAAAATGTTTTTTTAGTTCAATATTACGAAATAAATATTCAAATTCTAAAAATAAATATTTTCTCAAATACATGCAACACTGCGTCATAATTAGTATACAATAATATTCTTGAATACAAGTGTCAACATTAAATTTTCCTTTTTGCATAATTACGTACAAATTGCATATTAATGAAGTTTTCATGACAATGTTACTGAGAACCTGTGTTGGACTCACACTGAGAAAAGTGCTGTGTGAGTGTAGAGCTGTGTATCTACACTTAGAGTCGTCTCTGTGTTTGTCTACACTACGTGTCTACAGTGTGTGTTATGTTTAACATAATATACTTCAACGTTGTTATTAATTATCCTTTGTTAAATTTTGAAAATTTTACCGGAAACTGTGTAGTAGATATTTTCTGAAATATAATATTTTACCTACCTAAATATACATAATATACATTCTAAGGGTTTGCGGTAGTGTAACGAGCCTGATCACCAAACAATCCCGGGTTCAATTCCAATTGGGGCCTAAAGATTTTTTCAATGTGCCACTTTTCATTAGGGACGTTGAATTGAAGCTTTCAAGCATGTACAATATCAGGTACACGTGAAAGATTCATGAACCTAAACGAACCTGTGTTTAGTAAAATTAAACTAATGCTGATAATGAGATGAAACTTTGCTCATATGTTAGTATTACAAAGCTTTATGGGTGCTAAATTTCAATCGGATCGCATAATGTTTTCGCGTTTTTTTTATTTTTTAGACTTTTGCTGAATCATTATTGCAAGTTAATGACCTCCAAAAAAAATTTCCTAAATTGGACATGTACAGCGGTAGATTGATTTTTCTACCAAGTTTCAATTCTCTAGCATAAATACACTAAGAACTACGATGATAACAGACACACACACACACACATAATTTTTACAGTTCGTAAAAAGTGCCTAGAAGACATAGTTGATATCTATTATCCTATATCATGATCCTTGACCATGTGACTCTCATCTCTCCCTTGTTACAATTAGCGAAGTTACTTCTTGCTCCTTGATCTATCACATCTTTTTAAAATCTGTCACTATAGATCTACCTTTCTACTATTCACATAATGTGGGTGGCGTGAGATAAAATGATTGGTTCCATACATTAAAAATAAGTTCCCTTATTTTCTTATGAAAATTTATACTCTGTACAGCAGAGGAAAACTATAAATATAGAAGTAAATAATTTAATATTTTAGATTAAAGTATCGAGATTCACTTTTTCCTCAGAATTTTTATTTTACCAACATCGAATAAAAAAAAATTATCTTTATTAATTGAAAAATATAGAAAACTTGTACAAATAATAAACTTTTCCACGAGTATCAATAATTCAATTTGTAAAACCAATTTCTGTAAAATCATTTTTCTCTAAAAATGATCGACGGGAAACCATAATAAAGCACTTGGGTTTGAAAAGAAAAATTTCAATCAAAGATTCATTTTATTCATTCGCATACTTCTTAGAACAGAGTTAAACATTTTTGCTATGGTCACAGTTAAAAGAAACTTTGAAATTTTATTAATTATTTTCACCTTCTTGTTGTTGTTGATCTGAGATAATGAGCATTTTTTAATTACTTTTTTTAATTAATTTACAACCAGGTTAGTCTTACTCAGCATTTAATTTTCCTTTCCCTTTAATACATTTTTCTAGTATTTAATTTATTCCAAATAAATTATCTAGAATGTTGATTTAGAAACGTCTCTAAAATATTTCCTAGAAGTAAAATTAATTTTGATGATAATTCATTAAGATACTTAAGGAGCAAATGATGTCCTTAATATAAGGCTCTAATTAGGTTATACAGGACCCTTTAAATCATTATTCTAACTATTTCAATAATTTCTTAATGACCAGATCTTAGTCTTAATCAGATATCAAGGTCAAAACAAATATTGGCTATGCTCTTTTGTTCTTAATAAATGAATACTTTACCAAGTTTATTATTAACACAATTACAAATATTTCTTATTTTAAATATATTTTTATTAACTTTATATTAAATAGTATTGAGTGACATATATCATTATTAGAAATCAAATTATAGTTATTCAATATATAAATGTCCTTTAAGATGTTTCTATCTTCAAAATAGTTGAAAATACCACAAATATTTTAATAGGAGTTTATATATTTTCATCTTAATGACCTCTCGTTATTTAAAGATTATTTATATAATTATGAGCAATTTGGGAAACCTTAATCCTCTTATGCTTAAAAGGGAGGTAATGTTCATTATACGAAAATACCAAAATTTATAACATCCCTGTAAAATGTTAAAAAACACTTTTTTATTTATTTATTTATACATATGTAACAAATTTAAAAACTTATCAACTATTTTAAACAAACAAAAAAACTATTTTTGAGAAAATAATGTAACATACTAAACACAAAAAAAGCATGTATATGTATAGCCGCATGAGCTAGATGCTTGTGCGCGTCACTGAGTTGTAGTTGCCTAGTAATTGTTATAATTGTTTATATTTTCCATGTAAACTTATATAATTAACACTATACATTAGAATACTACCTGTTACAATTATTAATATTTTTACCTTAAATAAATAAAATAAAATAGACTAACTATTCAAGAAAAAAGAAAAGTATAGTAAGACATATTAAGTTATTGCTGTGATATGTGAAAAATAAGAAGAATTCGAGTTTGCTTTATTTTGTTACTTTTATTATTTTATTTGTTTATTTATTGTTACAGTTTTTAAATATGATTTTTAAAAATAGATTATTGTGTATTTATTTTATATTTAAATTAGTATTTGATTTAGCAAGATAGCTCACACATTCATTTGCACCCAAAAAAAAAGTTTTTTTACGAGTTACTTTTGAAGCTTATGCGGAATATGTATAGCTGACTTTTTAAATACAATGTTGTATTAATTAAATTACAAATAAAAACAATAAAAAAATTAAAAAGGTACATAAATTTAATTAATTTCATATTTTATACACATTAAGCATTTTATTAAAAAGTTATTCCGATGTATTAATATAAAATTTGAAAAACACCACTTTTGCTGTGAAAGTCAGGAGGCGTTTGTTTTTCCGAAAGATAAGCTTAAAAAGGTAGATTTAATACCGAGCCTTAAAATGAGATATATTTTTAGTCGGTTTATTCTTGCATTATATAGGTATATTTTAAATATACTGCCAAAATATATTGTACTTACATTTTTTATATAATAAAAATAAATATATTCGTTATTATAGGACATTATGAGCTAAAATATTATAGCTTTATTTGGAATTATATATTCCTAATGTAATACATATTTTGAGACATATATATACATACCGATAGAAATAAAAGAAAAAGTATATAGAAAGAGTTTTACTGTGTATATGTTGTTGTATTAGTGAACGCACTGCCACAATGTTATAAATATACAAGTAACTGCATTAGTATATGTGACCTTAATTTACTTTTAATACCCTTATATTTTAAACTTTTTTTGAGGCCCTTCTTCAGTGCTTAAACTCTTTTTGAACTTAAGTATACATTTACTCGAGGAAGTAAAATCATCTTGAATATCCTCAAGTGTTGAAATAAATTTTATAAAGACAGCTAGATAGAGAATTATGAAAACTTTATTTTATAAGGGCGTATTCAGAATAAGGGAATTTAAGTTTTAAGCAAATGTGCACAAATTTTAAAATTAAGTTTATCTATTTTATTTTGAAAGTTAGACATAGTATTTATTTTCTTTAAGATTTCTTCTAAATTTCTTTACCTGTTTTTAACGTTGAATTTTAATCTACAGCTTTTAATTGAATTTGAGAACTTGCATGGTTTTTGTTACTATACGCTTACTTGTTAAAGCTATTTTTACCTCCATATTTCTTTTGCCTACAACAAAAATACTGCGTTGTCTTTTGTATGCTTTAGTCTGTAGGTTCCTTTTCGCGTTCTCAATCTCCTTAGTAGCCCTGTTATAACTCCTAGTTTCAGTTAGTGCATAAACACTGCAACCAAAGAAGACATTGGCACTTCTATCCTTCCCTTTATAAGATGGTATCTCTGACCAAGTTTACTGTTTGCCAAATATAATTTTTCTAGTTCTAGTAGCTACTCTGATCTTTTTAGCCTCATTTAGCTCTTTTGTTACTAGTTTCACCAATCTCACCAGTTCCTATACTCTCACAGTCACTGGATACTAATTATAAGACTCATTGCTTTGTCTAATCCGATACAGAATACCGGAGAGAGACGTCGGTAGCAACCCTGAAGTTAGTGTATTGTATATATACTCATTCCCATAGCACTGACCTGAAAGCCAAAGTTCTTCAGATCACTAGGCGTTTTTCTGAACCCATCACAGCATTCCAAATTACTTACGCTAATCGTGGACCAGAGACACCACTATTTTCGAGTATTCACTTTCACAGTTTAAATATTATATAAATATCGTCTGCTGGATTTGAACCCTTGACCTCCAGATAGTAAGGCGAGCGCTTTACCCTTGAGCTACCTGTCATCGGTGCTGCGTTGTTGATTAAAAAATTAACAGTTAAAGTTTTTGTTTAACTAATGCTTCTCTTGTTAAAAATAAGGATAAAAAATATAAAAATACAAAAAAATCGAATCTGATAATTATTGGTAGAGGTCAAATTTATATAGAATTTATTCATTTCCAATCAAAGGGACTCTTGAAATACAATGAGAAGGAGAAAAATGTCCTTTTATTCCCAGTTTTATTTTTATCGCACTTGATAACTATATTATGTATGTCAAGCTATGTGTAAACATATGTAATATATTTATGGAAAATACAATAATAATTTAAGCAGTTCCTAATTAAAATTTTTTATAATATTGTTTCAATTTTTTTTAATGTGATAAAACGTTAGTTTAGTCATTGACATATATAGCTTTTTGTTCCTTATGATTATAATAATAATTGATGGGTGGGAGTAAGGCATTAGCATTCTGACTTTTTTCATTAAGACTAGAAAGGCTTTCTCTGGGCAAACGGAGGTTGCTGTTGATTAGGAGGGGGTTGGAAAACTCCCTGCGGACCGGAACCCTGCCAGATGCCCCTTATCCGAAATATTAAACCCCATTACTATGCTCCCTCGTTGTAACCTTAAACCCTCTTTTAGTTTAACCGTTTCATTACTTGAGGATTAACTATCCTTTTAATCAAAGATTATATTATAAGTATGGACCATGACGTATTAGTAGTTATTTCACAAGCTTTTTCAATTTCATTGTTAGACTTTTATCCATCAACTTTATATAATAAAAGTAATTATTTAAGTAAAACTTAAATCTTTATTATATTTTTAATTACTATGTTACTTGATTACACTTATCAATTGACATATATTCTAAGGAATCATATTAGGCACTTCTTGATCAAAAGCTAATTAAGAAAGACTTAAAACTACATCATTGTTAGCTAATTCACCGTATCATGATGTAATAAAAATGAGTCCCCGAACAATAAAAAATCGAGTTAATTTATTGTTCTTTTAAACACCGTAATTCTATTTTGTTGTCTTGCTTAATCCTTTATTTATTAAACTCTCTTTTATTGGCATTTTTGTCAGCTCTTTTGGTGAAATCTTTAAAATATTAGTAAAAGTAATTAAATATTTAGTATCCCTTAAAATTAGTAAAAGCATTATCATGTCTAAGACAATGCTTTTAACCCATTCATATATTTCATAACCAATATTTTTAGGTATTTTTTTTCCTAAATTTTATTTAGGAAGCTTATAAATATATATTTTAAATAAGCTTATTTATTTGAAAACTTATATTGTATGTTATGATTACATTTTTACTGTCAATCTACGAATATAAAATATATATTTTATTGTAATTTATTGAATTTCTGAGTCAAATCGTTGGATATAAAGCTAAGAGGTATGCGTATATCACAGACTAGTATGATTTTGACAGTAATACCGCTATAAATCATTCTGTTTACTATGATATATACATGTATAGAAAACATGAAGTCATGTATACACAGGTAATATATGTTAAGGTAATATTACGCCTGATTTGATCGTCTATAGGTTTAGTTTTATGTTTGGAATGAATTCTAATAGTTATTGCTTTTTGAAACTATTATCACTTCCTTGTGAATACCTCAGAGAAATGCATTGCGTTTATTACTTCCGGACGTTTTACTGAATTTTAGTTTTCCGGTTAATATAAAAAGAAGATTACTCATGTTCTTTAGAATATAAGTAAGGAGTAACCCGTGGTGTAGTGGTTAAGGTATGCGGCCAATACACAGAATGAATGGACTTTAAACTTCCGAGTTTATTTAGTCATGGGTTCAATCCCAGCACGGGCCTCTGGGATTTTATGACAAGGATAAAAATTTTGCCTACCGCATTCTTTAGAAGGGACGTAAAGCAGGTGGTCTGTGCGTTGTCAAGTACTCGTTAAAGATCCCATACCGTAAATGAAACTGGGTATATACAAAATTTAGGACCCTCATAGTTGATTCATTATAATACTATATTGTGTCTGCCTTGTAGTTTAAAGTGTATTGAGGTTTGGTTTAACAGCGAGGACACGTGTTGTTCCCAGTTTTCACTACACTATAAAAGTCAGTGAAAATATGTATGATTGCTTGAAAACACATGAGAGGAACCATAGAAATTCACGGCTCCTCTGTCTAGATTAGATGAAATATACCTAAACTTAAAATTAAAAGGAGTAGAACACTCACTTAGAGAGCTGGCAAAAAGGGCCCAACAACGTCGTGGCCTACTTGCCTGGTAGTTTCTACAACTCCCCCTATATTTTTTCAAGAATATAAGTGATTTGTAATTGAATTTTTTTTAGCCCCCGCCTTCGCCAAGTATATATTAGTAGATGTCAAGAAATCACACGTTTTTTGATTAATACATTTGAATATCTAAAATTTGCTCATATCGTGACGGTATGGCACTTATACAAACTATTAATATGACAAACTGATAACCATATGGCCGCAGAGCAGCCATAGAGAGGTGCGAGACCTTTCATTTTCCTTTATACCTAAGGCATAAATGAGAAAAAGTAAAAATAATAAATTCTCTTTTAACCAATAAATAAACTTGAGATATATGGAATACTGTGAAAAATGACTTTATAATATATTATGTTTTTAAAACATAACCATTAACATAATGCAATGGAAAATACAAATATAGAGCGTCTTTTATTTGTCATATTATTTTATCTGAGATTTCGTATGGCTTTTATTGGTCTTATATGTTTTTATTTAAGAGATATTGATAAAAAATTATTTATTATTAGAGAGACATGCATTGTGCTTGCATACAAGACTACATATTGAATACGTATATGATATTATCCAGTTTATTTTCTTAAAAAATATAAATAATGTAGGTCAAGTATATTCTCAGTATTTGTGTATCTTGAAAAATAAGAATATATAGTTCAGAATATATCACAATCTTGTATTGTAATATTATTGGTTTATATTTAATACATATTGAGGTAAAGGTTTGATAATGTAAAAATTGAAAATATGAATGAAAATATCAAATAAAGGGTGGAAAACGATGATTGTTCATTTTTTTGAATAATTTGAGTTAGTGGTTCTACTTGTTTGGTTTTAGGATTAATCAGTGTCATTGGTTTGGAAATATTTTTATCGGATTGTGGCTCATTTATATTGCTGGTTTTTAGAAAATGAGTTGATAGTGGCTAACCTGACTTTAAATACTGAATGACTCAGCATTTTACCAATATGAGATGGCATTACTGCCGAAAATCAGCATCTTTTTACATATATTTTCTAAGGTTATACACTATGAAGTATGCGTTGGTAAAGAAGATGAAGATAAAAAGAGGCATTGTCTTTCATCCTTGCGGTCGTCATAAGTGCATTGTAAAGTACTACAAACGCTTTAGACTAAAATGAATGAAAAGGTTCAGTAAGTAGAAAAACTAGTTATTGAAGTGATCTATGAGTTCATACAGGCGGGGTACTATGTGGTCCAACTCCCTGGTTTGATATGGTGCTAAACAGGGGGCTAGTTGCATGAGCTACCGCACCGATCGCTAGTTATCCCCTTGTTCCGCCTTTATCAATATTGAACACATGATATATATATTTTTATTTAATTTTATGAAAATTTTACGTCTTAAATATTTAATACAATTTTTAAGATTTTTTAAAGTCCCTTTAAATAATTTTAATATTGGAAATGAAAAATAATTATTTTATATATGCAGGACAAGGTGAACTGACCTGCTCTAGTAGAGAAACTGCGAACTATAAAAATACAGGTCTGTCTGAAACAGCTTATTCCGGGGGAGTTAAATCACTGTGTCCCCCACACCTACTGTATGAATTTTTACATCACATGAATTACATGGTTGGCTAAAGGGCATGTATAGGTTTCTGATAGCACGTATCAAGAATAAAGCGTAATTAATGATTACGAAGCAGATTAAGGCGCCGATAGAACCGTCAGTAATACAGTGGTTTCGTTGTTTCCCATGATTAATTGTATAATATCTGTTTTTCCCTTAAGTGCTAAAAAATACATTATATATGTAAGTAATTCAGTTTCAGCAAATTTTTAGTAGAAAATAAAGCTCATGGGGAAAGTCGCGTGAAAATACTGACAAGAAATGGTAATGGAGGAGATCTCCGATTAAGTTAGCTTTACTTCCTGTGAAAGAACCGTATAAGTACTTGTAAGGATGGTGAGTGGAATACCAGTAGATATAAAATAAATTTTCATAACATTCTCATAAGAAAGAAGACCGTTTATTATCATTATTTAAATATTTGGAAATATAATAAATTTCTTTAATGTATCTTTAAATTGGAAATGTTCACATTTCTTTTCAATTCTCAATTTATCTTTAAATTTTTTACCTAAAAGAACACATGTTTTATAATAAGCGAGACTATCTAAGACTTATCTTTATTCTTCAGTATTGTAGCTTGGCACAGAAACAGTTCTTATATATAACCATAAATCTTTCATTTGTCCCAAAAACTAAGCATGAATCAAGTCCTAGGCAACATTGTCATGTAGGGTTTGCATCATTATGTAGGTTTTACCTTGTTTGCTAACTCTACGTATTGGCAGATCATTTATTAGAATTATTTACGAGTTTTTTACTTTCCTACCTCTTAAAAGAAGGAGGAAGCATTGCATTGTTTTCTATCATTAGTGATAGCTATTTGAAGTTTTCCTATTCGTTTGTAATACATGCAAGACCAACTTAAATAATTGATAGGTTTTCTTTTTCCCTGAGTTTGGTTCAATCGTTACAAGGTCGAATCTGAAATTGCGAAAAGAATTTTTGTGACTTAGGTTTGCCTGCTAAATGATTCGCCTACGACTACATCGAAATTCCTCTGTTTATTAGGAATATATAAAAATGTAAGATGACATCATTAACTATATCTAAATATAATAAATTACAGATTTATAATTTTTTGAAACATTTTAACTCATGCCACATATGAAGGTTATGTTAACACACATGAAAACTAGCCCAGTTGCGTCGTTTTATGTTCGTTGTATGTTCAATTCTTGTAATTTTTTTTATCGTTAAGTTCAATCTGTTAAATTTTCAATTTTTTTTCTTATTAATTAATAACTAACATTTATTTTTAAATAATTATAATGTTACTAAACCAGCTTTAAACATAGGTTAACGAAAACTATTGTAGAACTAACGCTGTTTCAGTAACTATATAATTATTTTAGTATTTTAATAACGTTTTAAGTAATCTTTCAGCCAACAAAACTTGATCTAAATATTATTTTGAGCCAAGTTTCAACTTTTCCACAAAAAAAGAGTTTTTAACTCTAAAACAAGTTTCAACGCAGTATTAGAAGTAGAGTTACATCTACTTACCCACATTCATACAACCACATCTTACAAACACTGGTATCATAAAATATAAAAACCGCTAATGAGTTTTGATTTATTAAAGCCACTTGAATTTTTAAATATGTAATAAAAAGTTTTTTTTTTAATTTATACGGTAAAAATATTTGTAAATTATCTAATTAATAAAAGATGTTGAATAAATGTGTTAGTAGGTAATTTATATTGAGAAGAAACTGAATCATATATAAAATAAAAATCAAGTGATTCGATCAATTATTCAGGTAAGACTTTATTTAGGGATTGTTTGAAACAAATGTTTTAACAATCTGTTTACCTGTTTTGCTAAAAGGAAACGATTGTTTTCCACAGGGACGTGGAAAAGAGTAAAACTGCATTAAAAGTGTAAATGATTAATGTGGTGTTGAAAGTTTTAGAGACGGGTGTAATTGGACCTCTAAAATCAAAGAGGTTTCATTTTCACCTCATTTTGTGAAGCTAATTTTCAAGGGGCCTTTTGTTTGAAATGTTTTTTACCATTCCTGTGAAGTGCTTATAAATTTGTTGCGGTGGAGTTGTAGGGTTAAACCAATATCAATTGAAATGTGATTTCAATGTTTAATTTTATCTTATTTATAAACCAAAAGCAAGACGACTAATGTAAAATGCAAAGGAAGAGGGAAATTCTGTACACTTTGATCAATCTCATAAAGCATTACCAAAACAATTTTGTTTCAGTTTTAATAGGCGGTTTTTAAGAAAATAACTTGAGTTGAGCTAGACTAAACCCATGTTTAATCATCTCAATCTTATAAATGATCTTCAATATCGCTTAAAATCTTTGAAAGGGGTTGACTGAAAGAAAACTTTAGTCAATCCCTTTAGGATAGCCAAGTGTAGCTTGTCAGCTATACATTGCTTACACTATTGCGTCAGTGTCTTAATAATTTACAATAAGATTGTCCGATGATTTATCAGATTTAAGATTATGATCTGGTTAAGTGTTACAGATTAGTTTGGCACCATACTCGTCAACTGAAAGAAAAAAAGATTTTACAGACCCTCTAGGACGTACGGCTATTAAATAGAACAGTTATGTTGATAAGGACGACTTTCAAACGTAGAGTTTAGGTGCATATGGGCAACGACGCTGGCTAGTTTATCTGTGAACTAGACGGGAATTATAGCTAGGAAATATGTTATTTCTAGTAAACACTGTCCTATAATATATTCTTTTGATTAAGTAAGGTAGGTTGTTAATAATAAAATTCTGTTTGAAATACTCTTATTCTGCTAAATTTATGTGAGACTGAACACTTCAGAACTCCAGGAGATTCTGTTTTGAATTGTTTTATGTTTTACTTTCTCCATTTCGCTTCAAGATAAAAAGTGCGCCACATTAGTTGTAGTATGTTTGGTAATGAAACTTTTTTTTACCTGGGCAGCATACCTAAAGTTCACATCAAAATTTGTGTTTTCGCAATTGAAGTCTACTATGATATAATAATGTAGTCTATTCTAGTTTGTTATGAGCCACTAATTGTTTTGTGTCGACTTACTCTGTAACGTATAGTAAATGTTTCGTGTCGACTTAACTTACTCTGTAACGTATAATAATTATTTTGGGTCGACTTACTCTGTAACGTATAATTAATGTTTCGTGTCGACTTACTCTGTAACGTACGATAATTGTTTCGGGTCGACTTACTCTGTAACGTATAATAAATGTTGCGTGTCGACTTACTCTGTAACGTATAATAAATGTTTTGTGTCGACTTACTCTTTAACGTATAGTAAATGTTTCGTGTCGACTTAACTTACTCTGTAACGTATAATAATTGTTTTGAGTCGACTTACTCTGTAACGTATAATAAATGTTTCGAGCTGAATTACTCTGTAACGTATAATAAATGTTTCGTGTCGACTTACTCTGTAACGTATAATAATTGGCGGCTTTTAAGAAGATAACTTGAGTTAGACTAAACCCATACCTTATTTTACTATTACTGCGTTCCTAGTTTAAGGGTTTTAAAAGATGAAGTATCTTTAGAACGAAGAATTTCTTTAATTATTAAAAAATACCTGGATGGAGTTGGTTAAAACAATTGGTACTCAAAAATAACAAAAACATATAATAACTATTTATGGTATTTTTATACAATAAATAATGTGTTGTATTTCGTCATGTCATTTAAACTCGCAGATATAAAGACCAAAAGACATTTTACTAAATCAAGTTTATTATTCGGCAGATATTCAACAATTTAAACTGTTTTGTGGTTGTGTCCCAAATACATTTGGTTTAATGGCTTTTCAGATTGGACATGTTGAAACGGATTTTACATATAATTCGGAATTTCAAGGAATTTTATTTGTTTGAATGGATGTAGGTCATGGAATTATTTTATGATTGGATGAGTTCGAAGTAAGGTTGTTTGTAAGCATTCAATTTAACATTATATCGGTTTAAATTTATAATTTAAAATTTATTTGGAGTTAAATAAATATGTATAGTTACGGTCGTTATTGATTTTTGTAAGTTTGGTATAAAATATGTTACACAATTAACTCTAGTTTAAAATATATTACTTTCTAATGCCTGACCTATACCTTGTTCGAAATGGGGTATGATGTACCTTGGACACTGACACACTCATCATACACCAATACTTACGATGTCGTATCAATACTCTCCATGAACAAGTTTTTTCGCTTAATCCCATGAATGTGCTAAAAACACCTAGAGTGATTTCGGTCTCAGTCGTATTGACATTATTTCAAGATTAATTGTGATTTTTCAGTAATCGAATTGAGCTGAAATATTTCACATTGTGCGTATTAAAACCTTGCAATTTTTGTAATCATGACACTGCATCTTATAACTTTGTTAAACGGTTAGCTCGATTTATACTTAACTGCGTATTTTGACCTTTCCGATGATTAAGGATAAAATACGCTGAGGCCTATATGTAAGAGTTATATAGGTAACCTTCACCTTACCGAATGTTTATTGTGCCTAAAATCCCTAGTATGATCTTGCTGAATGGTTAAATTTTGACTTAAGTCTAAAACTCAGTTTTAGACTTACATTTAGAAATAGCAAAACTTTATTTATTTAATTTTTAAATTTTGTTAAAAAATAAATGTATGGTAGCTCTCTAAGTGCATGTAGACTTAAGTCCACAAGGTAGCAATAGTGCGGGAATCATTTCAAAGTTATTACACTGTTTACCTTATCAGAGCATTTGATTTAACTTGATCTTAATGTAGGCTAAACTTGTATATGTGACATAAGTTTTTTTAAGTCTAGATCCATGGACTTCCTTTCTGTTCTTATCAATTGATTAGTTTGCCACCAACTGTCTTATTAGTACTTACTTTGACGTGACATAGCCCTAAGTCTTCTTTGGTTATCTCAAGTTTATGTGGCCACAGGCTGCAAATGTAGTCGTATTAACTTCAATTTGAACTAAAAGAGACTTGGAATATCAATCACAGATGCTCTTAGCGAAATCCCTTTGAAAGTATTTTTTTTAACTTTCTTTGAAAAAAGGTTTTCAATTAAAACATCAAATGTAACTAAGTTTTAGTGATCTAAAGATCAAAAGTCTTATTTATAAATCTAGAAACCGTAAATATCTATTTTACAGCCGTTATAAAAAATATTTTTTACATTACATAACATTATATGGTTTTATCTTTTGAGCAATCTTTTTATAACACTTTTAACAATACGGGGTAAGAAAAAACAGTTTATTTTATCGTTAGTTACTTTTTCCGTGCAATAAAGCCTTAATGACCTTACCATTCGCGGCATAATTCATGGACTTCATTTTTCCATTATAGCTTGAAAAAGTTAGAAGCTATTCTATTTTTTTAAAAGCCTTAGAGTTGGTGCAATGTTGATAAATGAGGTTTGGTCGAGATTTTGGGTTGTATAATCCACAAGTTTGAGTTTATCCACGATTGTGTGTGATGCTTAGTCTGAGGATGTTTGGGTCTAAGGTAATCCCAATTTGATACAGGCTATCCCACCAGCACGCTAGTCGAATTGTTAACTCTTCTAAACCTATATATTCCTCCTAGTTGGATTTCTACTCGCCTTCCATTTTTACTTCTAAACCTTTTTTCCAAAAGGCCTCCTACATCTTTAACTCACTTTTTAAAATCTACCTTCTTTATGTATTTAGAAAAAAAACTCACTGGCGAAAAAAACTGAATTTTTCGTTTTCTCTCTTTAACCATTTCTTATGTTGTAACTTCAAAAAGTTAAACTTAAAATTTATGTACGGCATTCATTATTTCGTAGTATTTTAAAAAATTACATAATAATTTTCCTATGTTATGTTTGCTATCCACTTTTAAAACCAAAATTAGTATTAAAATAAATACATTTTTGACTTTTTATATACTTAATAATTGCTGTATCAACTCAATTTGTGTCCAATTGTAACATTTACACACGTCATAACAATGACATAAGTCATTCAATAATTTGTGAACTCTAATAGATGCGTGAAATTCAAGAAACATATATTTATAAATTTAGTTAGTTAAAATAATTTTTTAAATTTTTGTTTATTTATTTTAGTTCTACCAATTCATTTAAAATTATTCGGTAATGTTATTCGAACTTTAGTTATAATTTTTTTACCAAGAAAGAAAATGTTTAAATATTTTCACCTTTACAAAGAATGTTTGTGCAATAGTTCCTTTCAATAGGGCTTTGTTTAAAATAGAGAAATAAATATCTTTCCTAACCTCTTTCTTAATGACTAAAAGATACATTTTGTAAACATTTGACTTTGTAGGAACTTGTAAGAATAATATTCTAACTTAATATTAAACATTTTAAGTATAATTTATATAAATCGCCTAATAATTCCTCTTTTTGTTTTTTAGGTAAGTCATCGCGTTTCACCATTAGTAAAGGTTTATTTTTCTCCTATTGTAAGTATAACATAAAATGTACAAAATTTCATTGAAGGCTGTACTGCCAGAACATTGTTTTATAGCTCTGCTATTATTTGTTGTAGAGATTTTAAATTTTGTACAGGGGGTCATGAAACAAGGCTGATAATTCCAGAGCACTCCGATTTTATCTTGTCCGCATTTATTTTGTAGTTATGTTGTGAAAGTATTGTGCTTACACTGAAAATTCACAACCAATATTTCTAGTAAATTTTAAGTTTTGGGTGTCTCTAAGACTTCTTGAGTGGTTTTTACAAAGTTGACTGTCTAGATGTGTAAATGTGTATGTATGTGTCTGATATCATCGTAGCTCCTATCTTATTTGTGGTGCAAAGTTGAAACTATTTACAAAAATCATCTTTAGATCTAGTTTTGCTATCCAGAAATTAATTGTTTAAGAAGTCATAAAACCGGAATAATTACTCAGCAAAAGTTTCGATTGATTTCAAAATTAGCGCTCAGGTAGTCATGTAAAAGACCAACAAATACGCCAAGATTCATTTTGTCGTCAGCATTTGTTTGTTAGTTTCATTTGTATCGAAAAATTAAAGTTGAAATTTAGTACAAGTGTATCCCTTTACGTATCAAAAAAGCGTACTAAGTTTCGTTTTAACACAAAAATTATATGTACGGTATTTTATAATTATATCTATATATTTTGTTGGATCATAGAAGTTAAGCGAAATCAAGCCAAGTCAATGCCTGGATGGTGACTGCTTGTATAAATAAATTGATTTACTTGCTTAGTCCAAAGGCATGTTGCTGTAAAAAATTCTAGCGTGGTGGTCCGCATGCTGGGTGAATTTCCATTGGAATCTATTTCTTGCTTTAGGTTCCGGTATCTAACTTGAGCAGTTACTCACTTATCTACTGCTCGTATCTCGATTTTAAAAAGGAAATGCGCTAAAATCTTTAAAAAAATCATGCGCCTTTCTTAAGAAAATACAGAATAACTAGTTACACGTATATAGGCAATCTTATGTAAAAATCTTAACGGGGTTTCAGTTATATATATTATATATATATATATATATATATATATATATATATATATATAATATATATATATATTATATTATTAATATATTATTATATATATATATATATATATATATATATTATATATATATATATAATATATATATATTAATATAAATAATCCCCGGCCGTTGGGATTATTTTCTCTTAGTTCAACAGCAACAGTTAGTTCGGGTTTTGAATACTGATCGGGAAAATATATGATTTTATATTTTAATGTCTTCTTACATTTGACCATATTGTTTTCCTTACTTAATTTTTACTTTCCCTAACCATTGAGATTACTGTTATTACTTTATTAATATTTTCTTATGATAAGTGCAATTTTTGTTCCACATAGGATACATTTCACAAAAAAAAACAGACGATGATAATAGCTTATCATTGCTGCGTTGGGTAATCAACTGATTCCCATGGCAAAATCTAGTCTTTTGTACCTTGCCCAGAAAAGTTCTGGGCTATGGCATTAACGCGGGAAGACAAATAGCTCATAAAAAGACCTAGCCTGAATTATTGTGAATAGATGTATCCACAATACTTCAGGATTGGTCTTATTTTCAGCTACTTCTCTTTCCTGCGTTAACGGCGTTATGTTCTTATAGCTGTAAATGCTAAATGTATTCAGGAAATTCAGAATTTGGTTATAAATTTAAAAAAAATTCTGGCGCGGTGGTCCGCATGTCGGGCGAATTTCCTTTGATGCGTGTTTCCGTGCTTTTTATATAAGTTTACAACTACTAAATAAATAATTCCGGCGCGGTGGTCGCTGTCGGGCGAATTTCATTTAGAATACGTGTTTCCGTGCTAAACAACCATTTTCTTGCTTATGCAAGAACCATGCCCATTGCGTGGTTCTAGAACCTAAGCAGTTACTCAATTGTCAAGCACTGCTCGTAACTCATTTTGTCTGTATTTTCCAAAGGAAATGCGCATAACTATCCAGTTGGTTGCACAAAACTATGCCTCTAAAATTAGAAGTACGCACTATTATTTGCACTAGATTAAAGCTTAGTTACTTATATTTAAGCTTAGTCAGTTATCTTTAAAGTTTTAGCGCATTTCCTTTGGAAAATACAGACAAAATGAGTTACGAGCAGTGCTTGACAATTGAGTAACTGCTTAGTTCTAGACCACGCAATGGGCATGGTTCTTGCATAAGCAAGAAAAATGTTGTTAGCACGGAACACGTATTCTAAATGAAATTCGCCGACAGCGGACCACCGCGCCGGAATTATTTATTTAGTACTTGTAAACTTATATAAAAAGCACGGAAACACGCATCAAAGGAAATTCGCCGACATGCGGACCACCGCGCCAGAATTATTTCCTAGTTGTAAACTTATATTAGGTAAAAAAAACGATAAAAAATGATCGACCTTCCAGGATGTGAACCCAGGTACCCTGAGTTTGAGTGGTTGTATTGACTCCGGACCACTGTCATTCATCTCAGAGGCCCAAAAAACATTGAAAACGACACCCTACTCGAAATTTAATTTTCAACGACCGTAATTTTGGTTTTCTATAATTTTTGTTGTTTTTTCGACTTTTTGGTAACTTAAAGTGGTCGTATCGACTTCGGACTGGTTTCATTCGATTCCGCGCCCAAAATTACATTGAAAACGACACCCTACTTGAAATTATTTTTTATCGACCTAAATTTTGGTTTTCGGGAATTTAGAATGGTTTTTTCGATTTTTAGGTCACTTATAGTGGTCGTATCGACTTCGGACCGGTTTCATTCGATTCAGCGTCTCAAAAAACATAAATATTGACCTTTTTGCGGCAAAAATAAATAACCCTGAATTTTGCCGATGTTTGAAAATTTCGCTGACTCAGCAAACCGGGTTAATGACGTCACAAAAACCTGGTTTTCAATAGGGTTTGTGTCCTCCCGAAGGTTGATTTTTGTACCAAGTTTGGTTAAAAAATATTAATCCGTTCGAAAGATAGAGTGTTTTACAAGAAAGTGTCTAGAAATACATATATATATATATATATATATATATATATATATATATATATATATATATATAATATATATATATATATATATATATATTATATATATATATATATATATATATATATATTATATAATATATATATATATATATATAAAGTTTCAAAAAAGTATTTTTTCGTCATAAGGACCTCTGAAACGGATTTGTGTTGTGGTCCGAGGTTCGAATTCCGCCATGACGCCTATCCCATTAGGCGAATTTTCAAAGGAAATTCGCTAAAAAATGAAAATACATCTTTAGTTAAAGGAATTGTTTATTTTACATTTAAATTGTGTTATTTAAAAATATAAAAATAGTTTGATAAAAAGGAAATTTCAATAACAATATAAAAAGTTCAGTTACTAAGCAAATTCTAAAATTAACAACCTTTTACAAATTTATTCCAACATTAGAAATGTTTGTTTAACAAATTTCACCGTATCGTAGGTGTCTTTTATTTAAGAATTAAAATGTTTGTAGAAAACAGTTTTTATTTCTTAAATTGTTTTTATACTTGCAAAGACTTGCTCATTTTAGAAAAAGAGTTTTAAGAAAATTTATGAGATCGACAAAATACTTTTTAATATTTGAAGTATAAGTTTTCCTGGTGCAGGAAAACTGCGTGTTGAAAAATGGGGTTTTTCCCCAAGAAAAAGTACCGTGTTTAATACAAAAATATTTAATATGTTTAATATAATACATATTACATTTTTAAATTCCGAAAATCCATAAGTATTCCGCTTTGTGGTCATTATTTTTTCCATATAATGTAAAAAAATCCTATGGAATGTTTCCTGCATGCTGCCGTTTTGGCATACATATACCGAAAGTGGTTTTCGATCATCGCTAATCCTAAATAGTTCTCTTTAGAACCTTAGAGTATAACCTGCAACCTTGTATTGTAGCTGCAACCTTTGCGGTCAATTTTTTAAGTAAAGTTTTTTAAGAGTTCATTTATTAAAAAAATGATCGATAAAAAATGATAGTGTTATCTGAGATGCGAACCCCAGACTCAGAGGTGTCACTCTAAAGGATGTCAAACATCTGATTCGGAGACGCCTTGTAATCTAAGTTTAAATGATAAGTGCATATATTTAAATAATGATTCATATACAATTATAGTTTGCTCCTGTAGGTTATACCTCATAGCTTCCAGTTCAGGCAGCAGTGGTGAATACAGAATAATTGTGTTTAACCCCCACATAATTACCCAAAAAACGTTTTATAGTTATAATATGTTATGTAACAGGTATCGGTTATCCGTATGTTATAAGCACAACTTCTGAGCATACTTTAAATCTCGTAAATCTTTTTATAGGTTTAAATAATTCTATAAGATTTTATGCGTTATCAGAGTAATATTAAAAAACCATTATTTCAATGCAAGAAGGGGACATCCTTCGGGACCCATGTTTATAGGGGAGAGCGGAAATAAAACCGAAATTAGGTCTATAAAAGGGCTATTACTTCCCTGTTTTGTAATATGGTTTCATTGGTATTCTTATATCTTGTTAGTTGTCTTATGATCTTATTTTATTGTTATTAATGATATGGAACTGTGTAACCTTGACTGAGCAATCGACTGCTGTTTCTGTCGTCTTTCGTCTATTACATGGAGTATGAATAAAACACCAGCAATATCATATTAATAATATGCAATAGAAGCAATTCGGTGTTATACGTGCCTAGTTTGGGACTGTTTGCCGGTTGTATCCGTGAAATATTTCTCAATATGATTTTGAAACTAAGAGACTAATACATAGAGGGAGGTTACAATAGCTCTTCATTCCCAGGGTAGCGTGGTACCATAACTGTACCTTGGTGACGTAAATCTTTGATTTTTCATATGATAATTACAATTCCTCGTAAATATTACATTATTTTTCGACCAATTTGTCTTAAACTAAGTAACATGAATTTGAAATAAGTAGTAATTATTATCTATCACATATATTCTTTAAATATCTGTGTTGTGCAAAGTAATTTAATGTGACGTCAATGAAAAATGCACGCCGTTTGATCGTTGGGGATAAATATGTGCTCCGATAAGAGTTGTAGAAGGGTGGGGAATCACTAGTACTAGTAGGAGTAGGAATAGTCTAGTAGGAGTAAGTACCGTTATGGTCCCCACTGGAAACCACCTCACTTCTAGAACCCTTATCGCTGTGTTATTCTGCCTAAGTACTTCCTCTAAGTATTAGTCTCTTTGTTTTAGAATATCAGTAAAGAGCAGAATAAGTCTATATACTCTGTGAACGAGAGGGACTTAACGGAACAAAGTGGGTCATGGCATTACGCATTATGTTGAGATGGCATGGCAATAAAGACGAATGTAGATAAAAGTTCTAGGTATAGACATTGGTTTTTGAATTCCTATAGGTGTCTCTCACACAATTATTTTGTGTCACTACTCCATCAATACTTGTTTTACCAAATATTCTTTAGAAAAGTGGCGGTAGTTGAACTCCTGAAAACGTCAAAAGTTATAATGTCTCTAATACGTTCAGCGTCTACGCGTTAAAGTAGATGATAAATTTATATTAAATGTACATTACCGGAAGGCCTTAACCAATGTACATGTCTGAGCCTTCAGAATAATAACTACGGCTTTCGTATTGTAGCTTTATTGACATAATTTTATTATTCCCATTACTGAAACTATTATTCCGACATAATTTTTTTACATTATTACTGAAATACGTTTATTACCTCTACAATAACTTATTTTTGCTCTAATAATTCCCATTAAAAACACTAGTGTAAAAAAGCCAAGTCCAGCGTAAAAAAAATTTAGATCCTATTTTATGCTGTCTTAACATATCTAAACACATTGCATTTACATTATAGAAACATCCTAGAACTGAGTCATTCCTTATAGTCAAGCATTATTATTAGCATTATTATTTTGTAAATTGTCCAGTACACATGGTAATGTATTGTATCACATCGTAATGTATGTATGTATTTAAGCGCCGCGTTGCACTGCGAAACTACCCGTAACGTGTATACTAAACAAAACAACCATGTAATTACATACCTGTGCGTGCACTGTGTACTGGCTAAGTCACAAAGTAAAATCATGAAGTCCTTTTTAGCTTGATTCTTTGGAATGACTCAGTACTAGTTACAAAAAAAATAAAAAGTTATCAATTATGTTTTTCTATTATATTGAAATATATGACAATAAGCTAGTGTATATTTATGTATTTTTATAAGGAAATGAAAAACTAATTTATTTATGTATTATTTATTCATTTTTCCTCCATTAATACCAAAAGAGGTCAATATTTTTGTTTCGACAATAATATCAAAGAGCATTGGCATGAACATGTTTCTTACAAAAATGTATTGTCATTTTGATTCCATTTATCTCAGCCTTCTTTTCTTTTATATTTTTAGTATTTCTAGAAGATTTAAGAACATTATTTTAACAATTCTATATTTTCTTATCTTATAAATATTTAAAATACGACAGAAAAAGAACAAGATAAGAAGTTAAATGAGATAGAAAAACTCAAGAGAAATAAAAGCAAGTTAAGTAGAAAATTGATATTTTTTTAGGAAAATGTATATTCGTGAAGACAGCTTACTAAGGGAAAAGTGGACTGACAGATCGACTCCAATAAACGCCAGTCTGACAGCTCTGACACAATTTCTTAAATCTTATTTTTCGTGTTTCTTTCTTTTTACACCTTTAACATTTTTATCTTAGGTGTCGATTTTCTCTTCCGTGTCTTTAAATTGTACAAATTTTCTTTTTAAAATAAAATGCTCAAGATTTTATCTTTTAAAATTATTGGAAAATAAGCTTTTTTTTTAAGTTTAATAAAAATAAGAAGGTTTGCTGGAAGGATAGGAAGTTGTTGAAAAGAAAATTTGAAAGGACGAAAAAGGAAGTGTAATGGTGCCTTTGTAAGAAAATGCTCGAGTTCTTGATTGACGTCGAAAAGGATATAATTTGGAAATGTTTAGGTAGTCAGGTTGAAGCATTGTCCCCTCTTTGATTCTAAGAGAAGGAAAGCGAGGGTAGGATGCCCTTAGAAATTAGATTTTCCTTAAGGGAAAGCTCTTTCTATTCAACTACTCTGAATAGACCTTATCCGATTCGATCCTTGTTTTATTCTTTTTAGAAAAAGTACAAAATAGACCTATTCTCGTAATTTCAGCTTCAAGTAGTTATTATGGTAAAACCTCAACGACAATTTCTATTCTTTTAAATTACAATGTTTTTCCATTTTGTATGGAAAACAAAATGATTGTGGAACAAAAGGTTAAGTTAAATAATAAAAAATTATCAAGTGAAGCATTTGTTATTTTTTTGCATGATTAGAAAGCATAATCCATTGTTGTTGTTATGTGGTTTATTTAATACTGTTTTCAACATTTATGCATTTGAAATTTTCTGGAAAGAAATATAAACGTTTAACAAATGTTTTATTCTTCGGTAATAATTACATTTTTTTTCTCGGTTATGCTTCAGAGTTTAATAATACTATTTTCTGTAAAATAGCTCTTCTCTGCTGTACATTTCAATCTCGTTTTAGCACAAAAGGCTGTTAGTTTCGGTATATCTTACGAACAAACGAATTTAAATCTACGTAATTAATTGAAATAGTGGTAAGTTAAATAGTGCCTCATAGGTCACTAAATTCTTACCTCCATTAACTTCTGTTATTGGAGATGAGAATGTGGAGAGAAGTGACGTATGAGACATTATTTTACTTTAACATCTACTGATAGAAACCAGTAGGGGTTTATTGCTATGGCAAAAAATGTAATACCCAATATTCCTTTTATAAAATGACGAAACAAAAGTGTACAAAAAAGAAGACAATAGTCTATAATAGTTGAGGTACAACTTCTTGAGATACAAGCTTTCAAACAGAGATCCTGGTCGTCATCAGGGTTTAGCTATATATTAATGTATATAGCTAACTTTTCTAATCTTCACCTTACCTTTATTATTGATAACTCCTATCAACTGCCGATGTTTCTCTTACATTCACTTATGATTTTTTTTAGTTTTAAGTTTGTTTGGTTGTTTATATATTAATAATATGTACTTAGCCAGATGACGACCAGGATCAGGTTGAAATATCGGTATTTGTTTCTTAACTATTTTGGACCACCGCCTTCTTTTTTGTAAACCTTTTTCTCGTCACTTTCTTTACATTCCATTAATATCTATTTATCTTTTATTAAATGTTCACATTTTAGTATCTGCAGAACTTGAAACAAAAAAATAGTTCCTGTCTGTGTTACAAAATTGCCAACCAAACAAATAATTTTTAGTATAAAACTCTAGCCTTTTCCTTGTTGAAATAAGTTGTGAACATCAAATATGTATTTGCTTCATCATTCTGCATGAGTTCCGATTTTCAAAAATTTCATGTTTTCCTTATGTACTATACATACATAAGGATATTTATATTCCTCTATATTATACATATAGAGGATAAAGCAAGGTGCTGATGGTGCGTTTAACTTTAAAATCAGTTTACCGTAAGAGGTTTGGGTTTGAGTTTGGGTAAACTTTAACATATTACGTAGACATGTGTAATTATTGTTATGTTGTTTTATCTTACGTCTAATTTTTGATGCCAAAATACTAAAAATTTAATTTTATTATTTTTCTCATTAATACCGTAGAAGTATAAGAAAAGCATTAGTTCAATTTTTTTCACATTACTTGTGATAAAAATTCAGAAAATCATCTATTTAAGTCAAAAATTAGTACGAGTGTATACCATTATGTAGTAAATAAGTGTCGTTTCAATAGGACAAGGATTATAAAAATTAAGCAACATTGACCATAGTATGTACGAGTAACTGCTGGGAATAAAACGGATACATTTACTGTCTGAGGACGAGCGAATCGAGTCTGATAACCTGCTGTATAAATTTGGCTAATTATATATTCTGAGCATGAGCGAAGCTATTCCAAAGCAGAGAGAATGAGCGTAGCGAATCCGATGTGATGATAAAAAGTACCGAGGTACCCTGTACACTTTTTTATTATTTTGAGTATGAGGTAATTTTTTTGGCTCGAGAATAATAATAAGTTTTTTGGTTTGGGCATTTTATTGAATACAATTATAATTTTATAAATTATACTTATACAATTGTAAGTAGAACTGTTGTATTTAACCAATTTTATAAAATAATAATAATTTGAGAACAATATACTTAAATTCAATTCTTCCTTTTATATTTTTTTTAATTTTCCTTATTTTAAATTTTATTGAATATTGTAAAGATAAAATAAATAAAATATAATATAATGCGACGCGTATTGTCATTTGAGTGGTCTTAAAAGAGCATTCATTACCTTATGTGTTGAGAATTCGCGAGAGCAAGCTAATAACAAGTATTTTTGGTCCTTTTTTCTTTTCTTAAAAAAAGGTTTTATGGGCGTGATTTTAGAAACCTTTTGAATAATTTAGCAGTAGATTGGACCTAAAGGGATAACTATTTGGTAAGTTGCCCATCGCTATGGGATAGTGAGAAAGCAATTAACTGTATAGCTGTGGGACGCCCTGTGGCTGTTTCACTGCCCGTCCCATCATTTTTAGTTATAGAGGTCCTCCCATGCTAAACTTTTACCTCTATATTTCACATTTTTACAGCTTTTGGTGAATATCGAAGGGAAATTGTTTCCATTTTTCTTAAAATTCTTTAATAAAAATGAAAATTTGTTGGGAGGATAATTTTAGAGATTAATATACATATTTTTGTAAACCTTGTTGGTTAGTCCTGTCCTGTAGTATATGATGAGAGTGAAAAGCTAAAAATTTATTTCGTACTAATAATAAATGAATGCTGAGCAGAGGAGTGAACAACGGACTCATGTAATAGTTGTAGTGATTGACACGTGTTTTGACGCGTTACAATAACAATTTTAATAGAATGTTATATCTATCTTATAATTAGTTCAATTTCATGTTTAGTTGTATACTTACTAGTTAATAAAAGTGTTAAAGTCTGATTATGATTGCTTCCACTATATAATATTAAGTGTATTACATACAATACTACTATAGAAACTTATATTTGTCAAGCCGGCTCCAGATCATTAACGCCGACAAGAAGTATAAAACTTCTGTTGCCTTAAAAATGCATGCTTTATGCATGCTTTAGCATGTGTACGTTATTTAAGCAATCAAATAAAAGGAGGAAAATAATGTTTACTTGAAATGCAGTACAAATTATTTATAATACAACTTGAGCTACATTCCAAGTCAACTTATTTTCCTGCTTTTATTTGTTCCTTACACCTTACTTATAGTTCAAATTGAACTACTGAACTAATGCTGATAATGGGATAAACATTGGACGCTTGTTCATATATATATATATATATATATATATATATATATATATATATATATATATATATATGTGTGTGTGTGTGTGTGTGTGTGTGTGTGTGTGTGTGTGTGAAGTGTATTTATGTATATAAATTCCGCTCTTTATGATTTTTTTGAAATTTCTGCTGGTCAATGACGTTGTAATGAAGTAGATCCAAAAAATCACAAGTAGACTTAAAAATTGATTTGTGGACCAAGTTTAAATTATCTAGTATAAACGCAAGTAGGGGCAAAAGGGGCATTCTGGGACCGCCTCCACCACCGCCACCACCACCTCCACCACAACCTCCACCTCCACCACCACCTCCTCCACCTCCACCTCCACCTCCTCCACCACCACCTCCTCCTCACCACCACCTCCTCACAACTCATAACCTTACACCTGTAACCTATACCTCCTTATCACCTTCCTTATTAAACCTATATCCTTCCACCTGTAACCACCTATAACCTCTCTTATCAACCTATAACCTCTCTTATCAACCTATAACCTTCCACCTGTACCACCATACCTTTCCTTATACCTTCCTTATCTATAACTCCTTTATTAGCTCTGACTACCCCCTAACCGGCGCAATCCCTTTATGAGAGATATTACTTATTTCTAACAGTTGTGACGTGTAATTAATAGCTTAATAAAAATAAGGGTCCTGATAAGGACCATCCTCAATATGAGAACAAGCGAGTGTACCTTTCTTAGTTTAAAGCCTTCCCACCACGTCAAGGTGAAGGCATATCGAGGAGGTTAATTTGGATATTTTTTTTAATGTACAATGCCCCGACCTCGCATTGAACCATGGTGACCAGCCACTAAAAGTATGTCACCTCTGTTTTCACCGAAATAATGAACAATGTAATAATGAAAACTAATCCCAATATTTACAACCGAAAACACCATCCACCCTTCCCCTATTTAATATTTAAATACCTCTAAATAAGGTGATTTTGTTTTTTAATTATATTTTTTTTTAATTTTTTATATTTTTTTTTGTTTTTTATATATTTTTTTTTTTAATAAATGCACAATCTGATACTTATGAGAATTAGTTTAAGCGGTTTACGGGTCGCTATGCCTCGCCAGGGACCGCATTATGGCACGCTTCGCCATACTAGAGTTCCATCTCGTATTTGCGGCAGCTGCTGAGACATGAGTGTAATTGTAACATATGATTAAACTTTAAGAATAAACGCGAAAATAAATCCCCACAAATGAAACTCACTTGGCTACACATGAAACCGTATTGCCAACATATCTAGTGTCTATATTGATTTGTTTTCTTGCTCTATTAGGTCTATAAAAGGATTAGATATTGATTATTTGGACCATGTCAACAATATTAAACGATTATAAGCTCAACTAAAATAATTTAAAAAAAAAATATCCTTCATTTTTATACAATAATTTGTTTCCACCACCACCACCACCACCTCCACCACCTCCACCACCTCCTCCTCCTCCTCCTCCTCCTCCACCACTCCTCCTCCACCACCACCTCCTCCACCTAACTCATAACCTTACACCTGTAACCACCTATAACCTCCCTTATCACCTTTCTTATTAACCTATATCCTTCCACCTGTAACCACCTATAACCTCTCTTATCAACCTATAACCTCTCTTATCAACCTATAACCTTCCACCTGTAACCACCAATAACCTTCCTTATAACCTTCCTTATCTATAACCTCCTTTATTAGCTCTGACTACCCCTAACCGGCGCAATCCCTTTATGAGAGATATTACTTATTTCTAACAGTTGTGACGTGTAATTAATAGCTTAATAAAAATAAGGGTCCTGATAAGGACCATCCTCAATATGAGAACAAGCGAGTGTACCTTTTTAGTTTAAAGCCTTCCCACCACGTCAAGGTGAAGGCATATCGAGGAGGTTAATTTGGATATTTTTTTTTAATGTACAATGCCCCGACCTCGCATTGAACCATGGTGACCAGCCACTAAAAGTATGTCACCTCTGTTTTCACCGAAATAATGAAACAATGTAATAATGAAAACCATAATCCCAATATTTACAACCCGAAAACACCATCCACCCTTCCCCTATTTAATATTTAAATACCTCTAAATAAGGTGATTTTGTTTTTTATTTTTTTTTTTTTTTTTTTTTATATTTTTTTTTTTTTTATATATTTTTTTTTAATAAATGCACAATCTGATACTTATGAGAATTAGTTTAAGCGGTTTACGGGTCGCTATGCCTCGCCAGGGACCGCATTATGGGTTTGCGGGTCGCTATGCCACGCCAGGGACCCATTTCTAGTTTCTTTTAGTTGTATTCCCATAAGTACCAAGGTGCTTAACCATTGAATGGTATGTGTTTATAACCTTAAATTACGTCATTTTATGTACTATACTTGTCAGTGGGTTGTACTGAACATATCTATCGTGTAACAATAGACAGTACGCGGTAGTATTTGCCGGGAAATCTTTTTCAGATTCAAATTCTAATCTGACATCTACCGGTCCCTTTTTGATAGACTCTGATTGTTTCGAACAATCAATGATTACAACAGGACATTTATTCTTAAAATCTGTAAAGGATACGTACGGTAGACTCTGATAAGTGTTGTAGTACGATGTTTGAAACGCCGCGTACATGTGGTACAATAAAGCAAATTTATTTTGGGAGAATTTTAAATTTAAATCATCGTAGGGAAACACTCGTGAATTTAGATAAAGCTTGACATTTGTCAAGTCGCAGTGATCGAAACAACTGGATGCCTTATCGATGACGTTATTTCTACCCTTTTGAAAGGCTAAAATTAAAAATCGAGGTTTCTCGAGTTGAGTCGAAGTTTTAATCGACCATACTTGACGGTTTGACGTAGGCAATAGCGGGTACTCGTACATATCCCACGCTCGGAAATGGAGGGAAATTATTTTTTCTGTTTTTAAATAATTAATTAAATTGAGTTTCTGAACTTCGTTAACCGAAACGTAAGGTATTTTCCAACAAAGCGATAGTAGTTCAATTTTAACATTCTCGCGAACTTCTGACCGAGAAGCCGTATCGGCGTACGGAACGTGCTGTACAAAGCAATTTGAATCGTTTCTCGCTCTTACCAAAATTAGCTCTTGCTTTACGTTTATCAAAACTTTTCGGTAATCTTCCGCGAATCCGAGTAACGAAGATAAAGGTAGACAGACGTTGTACCGGGTGGATGATTCTTCTTGTACTTCATTGAAGGGTATTGTCCATCCCATATTTGTTAAGGAATACGATATAGGCGCGTGAGATGCAATCCCTTTTAGAGTCGAAGCCATTCCGGGGTTTCTGACTTTATCAATCTCGACTCCACAAATCTCATACCGAATCTCGTCGAATAAAAACGGGAATGCGTTGTTGATGAGTCTGTGCTTCGCCGGTGCCGTATTTCCTCCTTCTTTTAAAAATGATAGCTCCAAATATATAAAACTTTCACTCGGAAGCGTATAAATGTCTTGGTATTGTACCGGAATCCGTATCTCTTCTCCGGCGTCTAGCTTTGAGTTTGCGTACGGATAGTGAGTATGATACTCTAGACTCTCTATAGATTCATCATATTCGGGGTGTTCACTTAAATTCAACATCTCAATCATTTTTGGCTCTTCTATGTCTTTGTTACTTACTACATCATCAATAGATTCATCCTCCTCATCATCTTCTTCATCCTCCTCATTGTCTTCTTCTTCTTTTCTATCCTTTTCCGATCCACATACTGCCTTGCTAGAGTTATTGTCTTCAATTGACTCATCATGTTTACCTGCAATGGCGTCCTTGTAGAATCCCAACTCTGAACCATCCTCGCGTTCAACCCTCACAGTGTTTATCTCGTTGGTGTCGAAGTAATTCTTTTTATGTACAAACTTTTTACAGCAGTCTGGACAACTAAATGTCAAGTTTTCAAATCTCTTCTTGTAGAGGCTCGAATCACGTATCTTGGAGAACATCTCTGCTCGGTGTCTGGCTCAATACTAAAGTTGGAGCTCACTAGCTCTATATATATACTAAACGAAAGCTAAAAATTCGGCTTCAACAACTCCAGTTAGACCCATATTAGCTGCAACCCAACTCAAAATGTGCTCATATAGGCTTTGCGATAGCTCATATTGGCTCCACACCGACTCTAAATGACTTCGATATAGCTCCAAATGGCTCATATAGGCTCCAAAGCGGCTCCAAATGGCTCCTACTTGGCTCCACATCGGCTCTAAATGGCTCATATAGGCTCCAAATGGCTCCGATATAGGCTCCAACACGGCTCATATTGGCTCTAAATGGCTCATATTGGCTCCACTCCGGCTCTAAATGGCTCATATAGGCTCAAAGCGGCTCCAAATGGCTCCTACTGGCTCCACATCGGCTCTAAATGGCTCAATAGGCTCTAAATGGCTCCGATATAGGCTCATATTGGCTCTAAATGGCTCATATTGGCTCCACTCCAGCTCTAAATGGCTCATATAGGCTCCAAAGCGGCTCCAAATGGCTCCGATATAGGCTCCAACACGGCTCATATTGGCTCTAAATGGCTCCTAAGCTGCTCCAAATGGCTTATGTAGGCTCCACTCCGGCTCTAAATGGCTCATATAGGCTCCAACACGGCTCCAATGCGGCTCATATAGGCTCCAAAGCGGTTCTAAATGGCTCCGATATAGGCTCCAAAGCGGCTCTAAATGGCTCATATAGTCCTACTCGGCTCCAAATGGCTCATATAGACTCCTACTCGGCTCCAAATGGCTCATATAGGCTCCAAAGCGGCTCATATAGGCTCCAACACGGCTCCAAAGTGGCTCCTTTGGAATTGAAAAAAAACCATTCAAATACGATGGGTCAAAGGTCATTCTGGTATTGATGGTAATGAAAAAGCTGACGAATTAGCCAAGGAAGCCTCACTCAACTCCTTTAGTGTAAGCCCAACTTATGAAAGAATCCCCAAGTCAACTTTAAAACGGTTAAGTTATGAGATAAGTTTGGAAAAATGGAAAGAAATGTGGATAAATTCAGAGAAAGGTTTGTGGACTAAACAATTTTTCCCAACCGTAGAGAGCAGGTCAAAAACAAATATAGTCCTTACGTACAAAATTACGCAAGCCCTTTCTGGCCATGGTTCCAACAAAGCATATCTTAACCGTTTTAAAATTATTCCAGATCCATCATGTAGCTGCGACATGGTAACTCCCAAACATGGCACCACATTATTTTGATTGCCCGTTATTTTGATGCTGAGAGAAGCTCATTAATTTCTAGCCTTGTCACTAGAGGAGAGTCTTGGACTCCTACTAATCTTCAAATGTTTTCCAAATATTTTAATATTTTCTCTAAATTCATTAACTCTTTGGATTTTGACAAATTAAGTTTGTAACTAAATTTCTTATTTTTATAACTATTATCTTTAAAATAATTTTTTATCTTTATAATTATTATTTTTACACATTTTTTTTTATTATGATTTTAAATTATTTATAAATCAATTTACATATTTTTTTTCTGTATATATAAATATCTTTAAGTATATAATTTATTATGTGCTTATTCAAGCTACTTTGCATATCTTGTTACTACTTAGAGTCAAAAATTTTACATATTTGCCCCTTTTAAAATTTAGCTGATAACACATGTATATTTGTATGGAGCATGTGAAAAAAAAAAAATAAATGCATTTTAGGTAGGGTTACTACTAAAAAAAAAAAAAAAAAAAAAAGTGGCTCCTTCTCGGCTCTAGATGGCTCCACACAGGCTCCATCAAGATGAATATATAAGTTTATGATATAAGGGGATATGGTCATTTGTATCTCCGCTTCAGTGCAGTCAAGATGCCTTCTACAGCTATTATAGATATTCAAGGGTTTGTAGATAATGAGGGGCAAGTCATTGTTAAAGAGCTCGCATGTTTGGACCTGGAGACGAAATCATCTTCGAGCTGGTTATTTTTACCACCTGCAAATTACATTCAAGATTCTAAATCTATGAAAACAAATTCTTGGCTTACATTAAATTTTCACGGAATAAACTGGGATGACGGTGATGTTGAGTACGAGCGATTGTATTTAGTGTTTAAACTTTTATCTAATCGGTACACACACTTTGTCGTAAAAGGAAAAGTACGTTTATTGAAAAAATACTTGCCAAATAATTGCGTCATTCTAGATTTACTTGCGATAGAATGTCTCAAAATTAGTTCATTGAGTTATAGCTGGAGGCCCTGCCCCCTTCATAAGCACAATAAAAAAATTTGCTTGCGTTCATGCTCGAGTATGGAGTTTGTATAAATGGCTCGTAAATGGACCTGCACTCGGTTTAACCATAAATTTACTACCGGTTTTTATTTATTTATTTATTTATTTAAACAGGCAATGCCCAACAGTTACAATATAATTACAAAGTATTAAGAAAAAAATAATAATAATAAAAAATACAAATAATTGACAGTTTTATAAACATATTTTTTCCACAAACAACAAGTATAAAGAATGTAAAGTATTTTAAATTTAACAGAGAATGAAAGAAGAAAAAAAAGTAATTGCTATAATAATAATGATAAAACAAGTGTTTACTGAGTAAAATTTCAATACGGGTGTTATTTATAAAATGATTTAAGATATAAAAGAATAAAAACAAAGAGAGAAAAGAAAATGAATAGGGGGCTATGAAATACAATATTACTAATAATTAGAAATAATTAATTATAGATAGAAAATAGAATTTAAAATAGGAGATAGTGAGAAGTAAGTTGTAGTTTGAAAAATATAACGGGTTGGTAAGAGATAAAACTATGATAGGTTAAAAAAAAAGTACATAGTAAAATATATAGTAAATTATAGTAATAATAAAATAATATATAAATTGAGAACCATCCTGATATTATTAAGTGTAAATAACAATTTTCAAATAAGATAAATAAATAATAATAATAGTACATAATATACTAGAAACAAAAACAAAAAAAATTAAAAGTTGTAAAAAAGGATTGAGCAGAAGAGGCGATTAGAATAAAAAGTTACATAATAAAGCAGAATTAATTATTCTGTACATTATATTACATATTATTACAGATGAGGTTATTACATGGTTAAATTTAAAATTAAGAGAGAGTACAAAACAAATTATTGTATAAAATGAAGGATATTTTTTTTTTAAATTATTTTAGTTGAGCTTATAATCGTTTAATATTGTTGACATGGTCCAAATAATCAATATCTAATCCTTTTATAGACCTAATAGAGCAAGAAAACAATCAATATAGACACTAGATATGTTGGCAATACGGTTTCATGTGTAGCCAAGTGAGTTTCATTGTGGGGATTTATTTTCGCGTTTATTCTTAAAGTTTAATCATATGTTACAATTACACTCATGTCTCAGCAGCTGCCGCAAATACGAGATGGAACTCTAGTATGGCGAAGCGTGCCATAATGCGTCCCTGGCGAGGCATAGCGACCCGTAAACCGCTTAAACTAATTCTCATAAGTATCAGATTGTGCATTTATTAAAAAAAATATATAAAAAAAAAAAAAATATAAAAAATTAAAAAAAAATATATTAAAAAACAAATCACCTTATTTAGAGGTATTTAAATATTAAATAGGGGAAGGGTGGATGGTGTTTTCGGGTTGTAAATATTGGGATTATGGTTTTCATTATTACATTGTTTCATTATTTCGGTGAAAACAGAGGTGACATACTTTTAGTGGCTGGTCACCATGGTTCAATGCGAGGTCGGGGCATTGTACATTAAAAAAAATATCCAAATTAACCTCCTCGATATGCCTTCACCTTGACGTGGTGGGAAGGCTTTAAACTAAGAAAGGTCACTCGCTTGTTCTCATATTGAGGATGGTCCTTATAGGACCCTTATTTTTATTAAGCTATTAATTACACGTCACAACTGTTAGAAATAAGTAATATCTCTCATAAAGGGATTGCGCCGGTTAGGGGTAGTCAGAGCTAATAAAGGAGGTTATAGATAAGGAAGGTTATAAGGAAGGTTATTGGTGGTTACAGGTGGAAGGTTATAGGTTGATAAGAGAGGTTATAGGTTGATAAGAGAGGTTATAGGTGGTTACAGGTGGAAGGATATAGGTTAATAAGAAAGGTGATAAGGGAGGTTATAGGTGGTTACAGGTGTAAGGTTATGAGTTAGGTGGAGGAGGTGGTGGTGGAGGAGGAGGTGGTGGTGGAGGAGGTGGAGGTGGAGGCGGAGGAGGTGGTGGGAGGTGGAGGTTGTGGTGGAGGTGGTGTGGTGGTGGTGGAGGCGGTGGTGGAGGCGGTCCCAGAATGCCCCTTTTGCCCCTACTAACGCACTCGTACACATACAACAGACACACACAAACAAACTGACAACTTGGTGAAAAATACTCAAGGGGTCTTGAAAACACCTAAAACAGATGTGTGAAATTCTGATTTTAGATTTTAAATACTAACACAATGCGTTTCTTTTATAACTAGATATAAATTAAGAAAAGTCAAAATAATAAATCCTTTTTGCTTTTTCTTATTTATACCGTGGGTATAAAGAAAAAGTATTGTTCCTAATACTTCAATCTCATTTATCCTAGACTACTACTGTCAATTACCTTAAGTACAGTCTAGGATTTATTTAAACAAGAAGTTACTCAAAACGTATTTCCTTTTAACCTATATAAAATTGTTTTACATCCAGAGAAATCGATGTAAAAACTCAAGTAAGATTAGAAGAGAATTGTGTCTCTCTATTTCAAAGCTCTGCAATTCTTTAGCTATTCCTTCTGAATTCCTCATACAATTTTAAAGAATAATATAAAAATTTATTTTTAATGCTTTTAATAGGATTGGATAGTATTAAAGGATTATCATTACTTCCTGGAGTTAGAGTTAAGAGAGTTGAAGTCAATTTATAAAATGCATTTTATTTAACTTCTTTTATTTAATTTTTGGACTATATTTAATTTCATGATTGTGAAATTGTGTTTGCACACTAAACTTTTATTACTTTTAAAAGTCTTATTACGATTATTTTTAAAAGTTTTTTAAACACAAGAAAAGGATATTACTTTTTTATACAATTTGCCTTATACAATAATTCCCTATTGTTACAGACTGGCTAACTTAATTTGTTTAAGTTATCTTAAGTTTATCAAATATTACAAAGTTGGCAGCACTTTTGATATCTAAAATTAGTGTGTAATCATCAGTTTTTATTTACATTTCTTTAATTTGTTGTTTGAAAATTCGGGTTTTAACTATACAACGATTTCGTGTTTCCCTAACAATAGTTTATTATGCTTCTAGACAGCAAAATGGGATTTTGCAGACGAGTTTTATAAATTAGCCCCCGGGCTAAAGGCGAGGGTAGGCTATAGAAATTTACAACTGAGGCGTAAGCTAAGGTTTGTAAATAACTCATTTAACTGACGAGGCGAAGCCGAGCCAGGGAAATGGCGATTTTCCTGCTGAGGCGAAGCCGATGCAGGTAATTGCTGATACAAGTCGGCCATGTTTTCATTGCTGCATAGTAGCATATACCATTTTATCTACTTACGGCTGAAAAATAAACATAAGAATGTTATTCTTTAAAATGTTATGTTTAATTTTTATTGTTTACAGCAAAAATTAAGAATACAATTAATTATTAAATTAAGATATGAAACGTACAATTTAAATGAATTTGTGATCTTCATAAAATGAAATTTAATTTACTCCCTTGGTAACTAACTCTTAAAACTAATTTTTTGAACGTAAGTGAGTATAGATGATTATGATATTTATTGATGAAATGAAATTGATGAAATGAGGGTTTTATGTAACAAAATATATTTTTTTTCTATTATATGTTACTGTTTTGTTTCATTCCTGATTAATGTAAAACCTTTTACTCACCATGAGAGTAAAGTAAAATGGCATTTGCACTCAGCAATCATCATTTCTACTTGGCTTCGCTTTTTACTTAAATTTCTACTTAAATGCATATTTTCTCGGCTACGCCTTGGAAACCAACACGTAAGCCTCTCGGCTCTTGTCATTAGAATCTGCCTAATTGTAAACTCTAGAGTGGTATGTAAACAACTATTAGCTCGCATTGTGGAACATATTTTATGTTTTGCTTTTTTAAATAAATAGCCATTTAACTGCCACCTTTTATTCCGTACACATTATGTTAAGTAAGCTTATTATATAAACTGTACATGAAAACATAAATTAAACCCAATAGATTTATTAGTTAAGGTGCGAAGTTTAAAACTTATAATTCACAGCGAAACAAAGACCGGTGTAACTTACAAGCACAACATCGGGTTCCATAAAACCTTGTAGACCATGCAGGTGTAGAACTTGCCCAAAACCGAGAAAACTTTAAACCACAATCTGTCTATAACATGACCCGGGTGTAAAAACATACTTTGATTAATTTTAGTTTGTGTGAATAGTCTTGGTTCTGTGTTTGCTTAAACTAAACCTATTAAAAGTAAAAAGTTATATTGAACTAATGAATTAAAGAGTTTGTTTATTTTCATTATGTGGTTTATTTAAAATTTTTTGGCAGGTCAGGAAAAATTAATGTAATGCTGTAAACTCTATTCTTTATAAAATTAGTTAAATTTGGCCATTTAAAGTTGATTGTTGCGCGACTTTTAAGTCATGACTTAAATTACTTTATGAACCTTATAAATTAAACAATTTCTCAACGATATTAGACTACTTACTAAATTGAAGAAAATGAGCATTGTCAGTCATGTCTCACAGAAATGCTATGAATAAGAAGTTTAACATAAAAAAAGATTTATTAAAACAAACGGGCTTTAAAAAAAATGTAAAAATAATTTGTACTGATATATATGCATTTGTATAATATGTAGTATTTTAACATTACTTACTTTTCGATACTACTTTTAATGGACTCAAAGTACGAATGGAATTATGGAATGAAACTATGGTCACAAATCCATAAAATAAAAATAAAATTATTTTTTGTGTCTAAAAATAGGCTATTATAACACTGTGTAGCATTTTATTAAAAAAGAATATTTTTCGTTTAATTATTATTTGATTTATTTGGTGGTTTTATTTATCCGGAAAGGTAGAGATGAGGGTGGATATTTCGGAATGGGGACTATATACATACACACAACACATTAATATATATTATATAATATATATATATATATATATTTATATATATATGCGCGCGTGTGGTGTGTGTGTGTAAGCAGCATAGATCGTGGTAAGGAGGTGGATGGTGACCGGATAAAATCTAACCTTTCTTGTCTAGTATGAGTTTTTGTCTTTTTTTTCAAAGAGAGTTTTAAGGTATACTTTATTAGGCATTTTTTATATTTTCAGAACGAGCTAAGCTGATATGGAAAGGGTGAAAGAAGGGTTTTTATAAAGCAGAATATTACAACAACAAAAACAATTATAAATAACCATTGAAAAAAATTAAAAAATATTAGATACATTTAATATCTTCATGTATTCTTAAATGAAAAAATAAGATCATTAAAAATTATTATAAGAATATAAGATACAGGTCAAGTAAGATCTTGGTAACTAAGCCATTTTTTATAATTTACACAATTACCCTAATTAATAAATATAATATGGTCGTATACACAAAATAAAATTGTATTATTTCCAATAAGAACTTGTTTAAAATAATAATAATTTTACATGCAGTATTATTAAGATGTAAGATACAGTCAAGGTAAGATCTTGGTAACTAAGCTTTTTTTATAATTTTACCATGCGGTATTATAAGAATGTAAGATACAGGTTAAGTAAGATCTTGGTAACTAAGCCATTTTTAATAATTTTACTATGCAGTATTATAAGAATGTAAGATACAGGTCATGTAAGATGTTGGTAACTAAGCCATTTTTAATAATTTTAGTATGCAGTATTATAAGAATGTAAGATACAGGTCAAGTAAGATCTTGGTAACTAATTTCTGATATTTATTACCATGCAATATAAGCAGAAAAATGAAGAAAAGTAGGCATAAGAAAGAAAAGTCTAATGTAAAGTACAGTTAGTCTACGGATCAAACTTTTATCTTGCTATATAAAATCCAATAAAGTTGGTTATATTTAGTTTATTATCAAAGCCTCAAGTTGAAAACATTAGATAAACAAATTAGATTCTAAAATAATTTTTCTTAATTATGTTATTTAAGTTTCAAAAGTCAGCTTCAATTTCGAGTTGCATCAACTTTTAGAAAATATCTACCTATAAATATAATTTTTCCGTGGGTGCTACTTATATTAGTATCCTAAGTTTAAAAGACAAGACTTTGGAAATTAGAAGAAAACTTTTGAAACTGATAAATTTAAATTAACTTTGAAATTTGTGTGGAAGTTAATGAGTTTATAATTTTAAAGGAAATATGAATTTTTAAACTTTCTTAGTCTTGGCCTAAGCTTTTTTTCTAAACTTTTGTTTTGAATCAGGTGTAAATCTTTGTTTTTATAACAATTTATGATTTTTAGTTATGTTTTATTATATTCTAAATTAATTTTGTGTAAAATTACAAATTTCTTTCTATTGTTGGGTCATTTATAATTTCCTCTACATTATAATTAAGATCTAACCCATATGGAAGCTGACATCCATTTTTAGCGAATTTCCTATGAAAAAAATGTTCATGTGCGATTGGGCAAAATATGTTATAAATTATTAAATGTATGATTTTTTATAATTAAAAAAAAATAAATTTGGTCTCACATATATTATGTGCTTATACTGTACATTTTATCATAATAAATGATCCTCATCATTCATTAGGGCCATTTTTACAAAATTAATAGATCGGGTGTGGGGTACCTCGAAACTATTCCTTAACACGTCGTATTCGCTACGTTCATCCCCCTACTTTGGACTCGCTTTGCTCGTCCTCAGAATATACAAGTCGTTAAATATAAACTGCAATACGTCTTCGAACTCGAATAGTAAATATACATCCTTTTAATTCTAGCGGTCACCCATCCAGGCACTGACCTTGCTTAATGCTGCTTAGCTTTTGTAATTCAACAAACATTATGGTTATATTTAAATAGTAAACCAAACTTAGTGTACTTATTTATTACATGAAGGTAATAAATTCTCTTGCACTAAATTCCAATTCTATTGGATGTTTTTCTGATTTTTTTTTCAATTTTTTCAAAAAAACTTTCTGATAATGTGAAGAAACTTGGCACATATTTTAGCCTTATACATAGCTTCATGTGTGCTAAATTTTAATCAGATCGTATCATTTTTGCGAGTTTTACGATTTTACAAAATTTTCATAGAGTCATTATTACGGGTAATTGAGGTCAAAAAAATGATCTTACTTGACCTGTGTCATACATTCTTTTAATAATTTATAATGATCATATTTTTTCATCTTAAGAATACACGGAGATATTAAAATATGTATCCAGAGTTTGCACAAATTCTTTTTTTTTTCTTGCTGCTAGAATGATTTATTTTTAAGCACTAAAGGTGATCTCTCTATTTTGACTACAATTTTCTTTGCTTGGCACAAAAGAAGTTTTAATTTCCTTAGCACTGAGAATGATTTTTTTTCCTTAGCGTTGAGAAAGACCTTTCTTTCCTTTTCTTTTCTTATATATTATGATGATCTTTCAATTCTTAGCATTAAGAATAATCTTTTTATAAGAAGTCTTTCTGATCACGGCGTTAGACTTTTATTACACACAATATAATTGTATTTGATTTATTTTTTTTTAAATTCTGCATAATAAAACCCTAATCTCACCCTTACCACATCGACTTAGCTTGTTCTGAAAATATAAAAATGACTTTGAAAAAATTGACAGCAACTCACATAAGACAAGAAAGATTAGATTTAATCCGGTCACCATCCAACTGCTAACCACGAACTATGCTTCTTACACACAAGCACACTCACAGACAGACAACTTTGTGAAAACCAATTAGGAGGCCTTGAAAACACTTGAAACGGATAATTCCGGTGACATCCTGATTTTGGATTTTTTTGCAAATCCAATACTTTTCCTATATACCTACGATGTAAATGAAAAAAAGTAAAAAATAATTTGAAAGTTGTAATTTTAGATTAGTGGCTGATGAATTTCTATTTCCTTTGTTTTTAATGAGTTCTTTAATAATTTGAAAATGTATTAAATTCTTTGTTAAACAAAAGAGAGCTCTAATTAGCCCGACGCCATTTTCTAAAGCAAGAAATAAATAAACTATACATAAATGTATCTATCAATAACCTCAGCATACAGATATAAAATAAAATAATTAATTGTGATACAAAATCTTAACTTTAACTTGGAGAAATGTTAAAACCAAATTTATAAATCATTTACTTATATATTTTATTCGCTAACATACATAATATAAATTAGCAGTTTTAATGAAAGAAAAATTGGGCACTAGCAGCTGAAACAGCTCTTGAAGCCAAGTTATCTTCCACCCCTCTTCTTTCTCTCCCTCTGTCTTCATTTATTCGTTTCTTCCCTTCCTAATTTTAAACTTATACTATTAATCAAGGACCTCTTGAAGCCACTTATGATGTTATAATTAAAGTTTTTTTGTTATTTTTTATTTATGATTTTTTATCTCTTTTTATTTATCAATTATATCTTTATTTTTCTTTTTGTATTCCTTTTACATTATTTGGTTTATTATATTAATTAAGGATTTTTTATATTAATGTAAAAAAATACCAATGTAAACATTTTTATTGATTTCTTTAAGAAATTACTTTCATCTTTTAAGTTAATTAATTTGTTGTATTCACTTGAACCTTACAAATAAATATTGTCAGTTTGATAAATATTGTAAGAGTGAGTTATTTTAAAAATAATGAAGATTTAAATTGACCGATGATAATCAAGTCAATGTAGATGAAGAATCCGACGTTTCGTTTCCACAATGGGAGGCATCTTCTATACTGAAATAATTCCATGATTTATTTCAGTATATATGGAATTCATTATTATTACTACTGCCTTTGGTTCCAAGATTTGGAACCTTGGAACTGTGCTTTAAGTGTCTTATCCGATTCGACTGGTTGTTGTTAGCTTCAGCACCGCCAAAAAACCTTCGCATTCGAAAACGATGCCCCCCACTCGACGATATATGTTGATTTATCCCATATTTGAGAGTTACGTGGTGATTATAAAAGTTTATTTTGATCTTTGTACTTATCTGTGTTTCTGTCGTCTCCGGACGATAGAATTATGCCGGGTATTTCAACGTCTGAGTTCCATCTTAATCCATGATAAATTAACACTTTATCATAAGAATAAATAAGTCACTTCAAAAATCAGTTTGTTAAACACAAAACGTTCGGTTATTTATTTGATAAAACAACAGTAAATTAGAAAACAATAAAGAAGATAATAACCTTGTAGTAAACTACTAGCGGCTCCCTAGTAGACATTTGATGAAATTTATCAGCGACAGTAAAAACTAGGAAATGTCGTAGACGTAAAAAACGGATTTTTGAAAAATGTAAAGTCTTTCTACAGCCGCCCGAAAAAATACCTTATATTTAAAGGTCGAGAATGTTAACTCTTAATGTTACTGATTTTTAACATTTTTGTTTACGTGATAAATGCGCTGGTTTTCAAAGGATTACTGTCTCAAAGTCAATTTTTTTGCCTTTTACTGTTTTTTTATTTTTTCATTTAAAAGACAGTGCGTTTACACCAGTACACACACACACAAGAAGGTTATGAAATCTGACGAGATAATTTATTCAGTTGGCTTCCCGGTTTCGATTTTACACTATATTTTTCCAATAAACCTACGATATAAATAAGGAAAGATAACAAAATGCTTTTAGACTTTTACAGAACGTACTGATGGGTGAGTTAAGTATTAATTTAACACTGATTTAATTAATTTAATTGACTGTAAGCCACAAGCAATAAATTATTTGATGATTGAAGTGTTAAAACTTTACCTCCTATCTAAAGGGATCTGTAGACGTTTAAAGACGACTAATCGCTCATGAAGCGCTCTGTACCATACGCATTAATATGACTTACTATACGGGTAATTTCCCACTCCAAAGCGGGAAGAAAGAAAAAAGCCAACGCCCACTCAGTCGAAGGTAGTCCGCCGGCCTCTTTTAGCGTCGCCCAGATTTTGAATTTTTTTCCATTAAGGTCTAAGTCAGTATCTATAGTTTCTGGAAGGCATTTCGCGAGGCATAGTTTTATTATTAAAACATCACAAACTTGTTTACAGTGAGAACAGTTTTACCCGTTTCGCAATTGATTATCTCTAACGCATAAGAAAACAATGTTAACGGTGTTTTAACACCTCTATGACCGAGCTTCAGTGGATTGACTCCAGGCATTTTGAAGACTATAAATTACGAAGCGATTATCAAACAAATGTCATATGTAAACGTTTGAAATATACTGTATCAAAAAATAGTGTTACATTTTAGAAGATTAAAAGTCATTTTAAAGATTTTTTACGTCGGTATCAACCGAGAAAATAAGTTTAATGTCTATTCTAGAATCCCTTTTAAATTGCTGAAAGATATATTACTTCAGGAAAAACGAGATAGGTTTAAGAATAAGCAAAATATGTGGTTTGGTTAGTCTCGCGTTCGAGTAATGTGTGTTAGAGCTACGGGGGAGTGTCACACTTATAAAGTGTGTGTGTAAAATCCTTTATAACATGTGACAGGAAGAGCAAATGTTACTCGTATTTAAAAGTATTACGAAAAATAGCATAGTATGAAGACAGAGTTAAAATGGCACAACACTAATTGAACTTGCACTAATGGTATTATCTAATCTCTCTCTCTTTGATAAATCACGTAACAATAATTTCCTAAGAAGCATTTCTCAGTGAAAACGAAAGAGTCTGATATGTAAGAACCTTGATGCCTTTATAACACGTCTCATATGTTAAAATCAAGAAAATTATAAAATCCATAGAGCAACCACTGAGTATTAATTTTAACCAGAATTAATTACAGTCGTTAATAACGTACATAATTTTACACATGAAGTAATTAGTTGATGTATGCTCCATTAATTTCTTTTATATTTGAATTATGCAAGCTTGGTAAAATATGATAATGAACTTATATTGTATCTAGTTTAAATTTGATGAAATAACGTCAGCACTGTTACTTACACACAAAAAAATTCTAGAAGGGTTGACTCCGAATACCCTTAGGGTGGTGGCTCTAGAGGTCTGTATCTATTAAAAATCTTCGGTTAAATGTATTGTTTTGCGAGTAATCTTTTAGGATAGACAGCACTAACAAGGCTAATCTGCTGTAAGCCTGCAACATATCTTTTATTCTAAGAATTCTCATATAAACAGACTTTTACTTATATAAGATAATAAGTTGATGGTTAAATTATTTCGAAATCTATATGTCTTTCAATATAGAGCACAAATTTTAAGTTATGTATACAAATCTGGCTTATTAATCTGAACAAATTTTTACAATGCACATTTCTTATCCAACTCTCTTTTGAGTTAGTGGTTCATTTAGAAAACGAGTAGTGCGTAACCGACCTTTTCAGGTCGCTCAGGGCTGCTAACTTTGAGCATTTAGCACAATGCACAAAGGTATTCAGCAATAAAGCAAAAGCTAAATTGTTAGGTTGCTAACAACTGGAATGACCTTGAAACGACTGGGTTTAGAATGTTTTTTTTTAATTAAGGACATAAAATGTCCTTAATTATAAGTTTTTACGATAATTTTCATCCATTGTAATTTTTTATCAATTAATAAAAATCATCAATCACCAGTAAACTTTTTAATTAATAGATTAATTAATACCTGTATTGAAAAATTGCTTATTCAATGCTTATTTTACTGGATATTTTCATACTTTAAGACTGTACTCAATGCATACAAATTACAGCATTTACAGGTATACGTCAAATGTATTTGAAGTAACCTTATGACAAAAAATTATCGAGGGATAAAGGCTTGAGATGAATTTTAAGTTGAATTTTAAGTCAATCCAGGAAAAGAAGGGGCTCATCTTGAGATAAATCTGAACAAACATCTCAGGGTTTTTTGTCTCAGAAACTTTTGTCTCACTATATTATTGTAAGAATATTGTCTCACTATGCACTATAGTATTGTTTTATAGTTGGAACAGCTTTGTTAAACAATATCTTGTAAACTAAGAACACCGTTATGCCGTTTTAAGTTTAGCACTAAAGTATTTCCCTTACTTGAAATACTGCAGGTATTCCCTTACTTGTCAGTAACGTATGACTTCATGCTTCGTTATTCATTCGAGTACTTTAAAGGCATTATCATACGTAAGTATAATGGAATTAACACCTTCATTTTGTATACAACCAACTTACTTAAGAATATAAAAACGTTGATACTTTTAAATCGAAAGTTCAAAGACTTTAAGTGTCGACTTCTTGCTACTCCACTAAAGGATTTAACAGAAGGAAAAGTAGCGGTATTAAAAAAAGTAGCAAAGGTCTAATTAGAAACGAAACTGCAAGTTGAAACGAGACGGAGCCCTCGAGGTGTGGTGCTGCCAAGTTGGCCCTAGAAAGCCCTTACACTCCTTGGGGTGTAATTTTCTGAAAAGCCATTTAGGAAGGGCACTCTATCGGCATCTCTTATCCACCCACTTCTTTCTAACACTGAAATTAAACAAAAGATATATTACTTCCATTCAACTTTTAGAACAGAAAAAAAGTAGCGGTTTTTTTCTTTTTTTAAAAAATATAAAAAAGACCTTAGGCATAGAAATAAATGAGAGAGAAATCTCCAACTTTATTTTATTTTTTTGAGTTTTAAGATCCACTTTTTCTTAAGGGGAAAACTGGTTTGAATTTGCAACTAACCCCTTCGTTTCCTCTTCCTCTTCAACAAAAGTAGGGAAAACCCACAAATTTCATCTCAAGCAAGCCTAAGACTGAAACGGGAAACGGCCGGACTTACAGCCGGAAAAAGATGAGAATTTAAAATGCGTATCTTGCGGAAAAACCACTTAACATAAAGTAAAAACTGTTAGGGATTTTAATTGACAAAGTTATACACTTAACATGCTAAATAGTCACCATTTTTATCATAAAATATTACATTCGTTTTAACACTTTTAAATTAAATTAATTTTGTGCTACAATTCTTATTTTTATGCAATTTCTTTCCATTTTATTAAAAAAATGAGATAAAGTTAACATTTCTTATCATTATTATATTTCACTGCTTGAACCGGAATTATGTTTTTTCTCCTTGAAATCGTATACCGCCTTATCCTGTTGCATGGTGAAACCTGTTCTCTATATATATTACGGAAATCATACTATTAGTCTAGCAAATACTTGAATTGGTAACCGCCTTATTTAATACATTTAAAAAGGTGACACTTTTTTATATATTTAAAAAGTTAAGAAGGTACGAACCTGGTGTTGATGCGGGTTCGATAAACTTACGCGTTGTTTGTATAAAATAAAAAAGAGATATTATTACCAGAGGGGCCCTATATAGGTTAAATTGCGAATTATCGAAAAAGTAACCTAACCAGCTTCGATTATAAGTTCAATCAAATAATTAGTACAAAATTACAATAACTTATATAGTAGAATGTTAAAAATACAAATTAAACCCAAACAATGTGTGGGAAGCTAAAATATATTGATTTATTATAACCTTAACTCACTCTTGAAGGAGGTTTCAATGAGGCTACACAGAGCCTCTGAGAGCCTCAAAAAGATGTTTCAGGCTTCTGCTCCTTCTAGTGTATATCTATATTTAAGATAAATAATACATAAATGATCACAAGGACTCACTAGCAAAGGTAATTTTTCTTTTTTTTCTTTTTATCTTTTTATCCAGTTGTCTTTAAAGTCTACGACTTATTTTTACTTTACATACTCTATGCATAGGAACTTTTAAAATTTCCCTTCAACTAAGATTAAACTTTTATTGTAAGATGATTTTGAAACTTGCGACGACTTGTCTGTGTGTTTGCTATCGCGCTATGAACGTATAATATTTATAAAAATGTCATTAGATACAACTCGTCAAAACTAGTAAATAAATAAAATAAAATGAAAAGCCCGTTTAAGGGTCTTTCAAACCACCAGAGTCTTCACCCTGCGGGAACCACTTCTTTTGGGTTGCATCTACTATTCTCTAAGAATTATTGAATGTTGGCGACATCTTTTTAAAACAAATACTATTCATATAATCTTAGAGCATAGCCCAGGCTGCGAACCCTTGACATCCGGTGCCAAAAAAAAGTGGCAATAAGATCACGGCCACTGAGGCAGATAAAAATAAAATATAAAATTAAATTAACAAGTTAAAACTAAAATCCTAATAACAGAAAGCGTGGAAGCAATGTATACATCACTTGCATTTATTTGTTCTCACAAAATCCTGGTAATTTTCTTTTAACATTTCTACTTCTTCAGTCTCATCTAATTCTATTTCTAGTTAACGTAAAAGCTTTCATACAAATCTAATCTTTTTATTTTTATATTTCTACTAACATATTTACCATTTAATTTATTTTAATTAAATGTCTTCCCGTTGCTTTCTATTAAAGGTTGAAGGTCGGTATTACTTCAATACCGTATAGCATATCTTTAAATTTACATTAACCTCATTTATCAAAATATTGAATTCTTTGATTTCCCTAGCACACATGAACCATCGTTCCTGGCTGCCTCAGTTCTTGAGATGCAGCTAAGGATTCAGTAGAGGATATATCTATAAGAACAAGCCTGTTAAAACAGGCTTGAACTGTTTTAAATTAAACTTTAAAATTGTTTGAATTAAGGTTTTAAAATTTTGTGTCGCTATTTGTGGCATTTGCTACCAGTAGAAAGCTAGGGCAAATGTATTTAAACCACAAATTTAATGTCTTATTTTAAGAATGTTTGAAACATTTTTTGAATCCTTTAATTCATTAAAAATGTAAAAGACTGAAGATTCTTTAAATTAGATTGATACAGTCGTGTTAAGGCGTAAGAAATGTCACTCTTAGGAATCATAGTTTTTCGTGCGAGTTAAATATAATTTTGCTGAGAATCTCTCTTCTTAAAGAGAAACATGCAAGGAGTTAAAACAGATTTAATGATAAAGGTTGAAAATCTCAAAGACAATTTAAGTAATTATTTTAATTCTATCTTTCAACAAAGAGGAAAAGAAGTTGTTAAAATTTCTGGTTTTAAAGATCTGTTATATCTAAAACAAGAGTTTATAAAGTTAGGTTCTGAAAGGGTCTTGTCAAAAGCTAAAACACCGAGCTGAAGCACTACATGTTTTAGGTTGTTAGTTCATTGTGATCTGAAACATCCTTGTTTCAATTCTTTATCTTCTTTTGTTACGTCTCACGTGCCTTTTATACAGGAGAGAGTTTATAAAACAAGAAAAGAAGAGAAAACTCTATTCAGAGTCTAAAATACCCGAAAACTCTTAAAAATCTTTTTTACCTCGCCTCTCAATTAAAACAAGAATACACAGTATAAAACAAATTACTTTTTTTTAGGAAAAACCTAAAAGTTAGAAGAGGTAAAAACATTTACCAAACTTCGTTTTTTCTATATTTTTCCCAAAGAAGGAGAATCTTTTTTAGGAATTGATAACTTAAAAGTTCATGCCATAGTTTATCCTCTATACTTCGATTTCTTTCCAAATTGTTGTTTTATAGCGTTTTTTAAAAAAATAATCCTGATTATAATTTAAAATCTACATAAATCTGTTCTCTAGCACTCTTATCCTTGTTTGTTGTTATTTTGTCCTTATTTGCATGTTATTGCGGGTCCACGTGTTGCTGATTTATAACTCTACCAGTGGCTAATATTAAGAAATTTCACTCTTTATTATTTTTCGCAATATAATTGTGTGAGAGACACCTAGGAATTATTACAAGCGAATAGCTATGCTTACTAGGAACTGTACTATTATTCGAAATTCGTCATTATTGATGGTTCGGCACAATGTCAAGTCTCACTCTATTTTTCTTATGTCTAACTCACCAGGACAACTACACAGGTTGAACTCAAAGTACATAATTTTTTTGTTCTGATCTTTAACAGCCATATAGCCATTTTATGTCACTAATAAAATTTTTAAAATGAATGACTGTATATTATGGATCAATGCTAATGATAATAAAGATTAAAGTACATAGATAGTATTGGTATTTGTATTTAAAAGATTCACTGTATATGTATTTTTGTAATGCTGAATTCCAAGATGACTTTCATTCACCACTTTCACGCCAGGGTTTCAATATTTATCTTTTTCAGTTAGTAAGTTATGAATTTGGTGTCAAGTAGAAAAAACATTAGGTACTGCATTAAAAATATCTTCGCAAGACTTTAACACTTAAACTATCATAGGCTTAAGATAAGTGGTCTCTTTCTATTGCATTTTGATTATTGCAAATGATTGATTACACGAGAAATTTTATTAAAATTAGCTATATCGAAATGCGTTTCGATATCGAATGATTTTATAAGCCTTTGACAGCCGTCAGCAAATCACTGTTTGTATTACATTTTAATAAACAATTCCTATTGAGTGGTCAAGGTGTTGAAGAAATGATAGGAATATCATTTCTCTTTGATAGATTCCGGTTGAGCAAGGTCTTCCAAAATTAATTCAGATTTAGAGGTAAAACCTTTGAACCCTCAGAGAGAGAGAAGGGTTTCAAAAACAATCAAAGGTCTGCCACTCCCCTGGGGCTCGGTTTCCACACTCTATACTCTTATAACTTCTAAGGTTTGTTTTCACTGAAATACCAACATATAGAACGAATCTTATGTTTTTGGAAAAACTTTTATATAACTTTTGCTTTGTAAATTGTGGCACAAACTTTCTGACCTTTGAAATTGTCTCTGATTTTATATTAATAAAATAATTTTTTTGACAAGTATATTTCAGAATAAGACTCACACACACTTTTTTTAAGCTGAAAATAACTGTATGTACTGATATCGAAGTATATAAATACATTTCTAAATGTTATACAGTATCTCTAATTGCCATTCGCAATTACGAAATGTTATTCGAAACGTCCAAAAGCTTTTTTGCTACTAATGAGTGCCTCACAAGCATTTAAAAACTCCTGTTCAATTTTTGGAGATAATTTATTCCGCTCAGTATAGAATATCCCTAAATTATTATTAAGGTTGCCAAAAATAAAAAGCATGCTAGTGATCTATTTTCGACTTTAGATCTTGATGCCAAGTTCCATTAGCATCAGTAACAGAGCAAGAAAGATGCGTATTTCCTCCTACTTAATTTAATTAATTAGGAGAAATAAACCGCGAGCGTGTTCAGTAGATATAACAGGCGAATGCGTACTATGCACGCATAGACCGCACTACTAATAGACTATATAATTGGCTATAGTTCATAATAGATCGCATATAGTTCAGTACTTTATATGTTTAGCTGTCCCAAATTGATTTTATCTCTCCATATTACTTTATTTTTACTTTTTCTCACTGCTAGTAGGTTAGTAACCTAATAGGTAGTAACCGTAGTAGTAGGTAGTAACTAATAGGTAGGTTAGTAACCGTATTAAGTTAGTTAATACGGTCAGTATTAGCGACCGTATTAAGGACGAAGACGTTCTTGGAGCAGGCAAAAAGTGTCTCAGAGACATAATTGCTGATATCTAGGATCTTCCCCACCTTTACTACTGTAACCTAATACTACTATTGTGGTATCACTTTTTAAAAATCCAAAACCGAGGTTTCATCATAATGATCCGTTTCAGGTATTTTCATGACGTTCTGAGTGGTTTTAATTATGCTGCATGTGTGAATAAGTCGCACATAAGTCTAAGTTATAATTTGGCACACAAAATTGACTTAAGGTCTAGTCGTGCTGCTCGGAAAATGATATTTTTATAAGTACGATGACCTATTTCGCTGATTACTAAAAGTTTTAAACATTAATTTAAAATAAGAAAATTGACCGTTGAGTTGAAACTTAACACAAAGGTACGTTTGTGTATTGATTAACAATGTTTGAAATAGATTCACGAAATTTCATTTTAATATTGGGTCGTCATTTTGAAAATATTGACTATTTCATTTTAAGATTTAATTGGCCTATAAATTTTTAACTTTTTATACTGTTTTTGACGTTCGGCATATCGTCAGAGAGCGAATCTTATAGTAATGAATTAGTAGTGGAAAATCCATAATTTTCTATCATCTATTTGGCCAATAGATGAGAAACCCAGCTAATTTATACATTTTTAAGATTTATATAAGTGTAAAACTTAAAAAGCTTCCTCAGCTTTGTTGGCATGTATAGTGGCAAATGTTTTTCAAATTCAGCCAGTTTATAACATAATGTTGAATAGTTTACACCATTGTCCGAATTCATCATCAAGTGTTTCATGTCCTTAGTTATTGAGTTTGTGCCACACCATATTTTCTGATAAAGCTGACAGTGTAACTTGTAAAATGACATGATGCTTACCTATTTTCTTTAATTTCTGTTTTAGGTAAGTTTCAAAGATTTTCATGCAATATCAAAAATTAACATTCTCCTTGAAATGTAAGTATTTAAAATTTTTAAATTGACTTCGCATTTTAATTTTACAATTTTTAAAAGTTAGGGTCAAGTAGATTAATTTACAAATCAATTATAAAAATTAATAATCGATCCATTTGTAAATAACATTCAGAATATATTGTAAAAATGCTAATACTATCTTATTTAATTAAATTATCAATTTCTAACCCTACTATGCAAATAATTAAAAACAGGTACGGGGTACCTTGAAACTATTACTCATCTCATCGGATTCGCTTCGCTCATCCTCCATGCTTTGGACTCGCTTCGCTCATCCTTATAATGTAAAAGTCGTTAAATGTATTTGCTCAACACGTCTTCGGACTTTCTTCGCTTGTCCTCAGATAGTAAACACATCCGTTTAATTTTCAGTTGGCACCCATCCAGGCACTGACCACGCTCGATGCTGTTTGATTTTTTTGATCTTACAAAAAGCATGGATATACTTGTATTGAAACGAAACTAGGTGAGCTTATAATGACTTATTACGATTGGATTATTTCACGATTTTTACAAATTTTTAAGAAGCGTAAACAAGTCATTCGATAGAATTTGAACAAATGCTGATAATAAGATGAAACTTGGCATATATGTCAGTCATACGCATAGCTACATGCGTCCCAAATCTCGTTTGCAAAATTTTCCGCGTTTTATGATTTTAGCACAAATACAACTACACCTATAGATTTTCGAACAAATTTTTTAACTCTTTAGCATAAATACACTGTAGCTACCATGATAGCAGAAACACACTCATATAGAAGGACAACATTGCGAAAACCACTTAGGATGTTTTAAAAACACCTAAACCGGATAATTCCGGTGGACATCCCGGTTTCGGATTTTTTTTGCAAAAATACTTTTTCATAACTTATTTTTATGGATCTTTAGTGGAGGACTTACCCATGTTTTAAATTATTTAAAATACCATAAAAGTTTAACTTTATTATTGAAAGAAGCAATGAAAGTAATGTTATTAATAGACACTAAAGTTTTAACAATGACTTATAATCTGCTTAATAACCTTACGTATAGTTTAAAACTTTAAAGTAATAATTAAACCTCTAAAATTGGAGAAGATTTCTTTAACAAATGATTTAACTTAATTTTAAAGGGAATAGTAGAACACTGAATGTTTTTCTAACGTTATCTTTATATATTTCCATCATATTAACTTAAGATACGTTTAAATATCTTACATTTGATTTCGTTACTGTATATTTTTATAATAATAAACATCTGGGGTCCCGGTGGTTTTAGCCCATGGGTCTACCACGTAGGTATTTGAGTTATCACCTTTTACATATTTCTACCACCGTTTTTCATAAACATATTATTACTAAAGACTCCTAAAAATACTAATATTAATAAAACAAACTGGCATGTTTATAATACAATAAATAACTCAAACAATGCCAACAACGTTTGATTAATTATAACCTTATTTACTAAAAGGTTAGAATGAGGTTACACAAAACTCATGAGTGCCTCAAAAACATATTTCAAGCCTCTTAATGCATTAAAGTAAGGTATAGCCATCCGTGTATGGCCCTTGTAATATATCTCTACTCTTTCCCGTATTGCTACAACCTTCCTCACATTATTATCACTTTCCTTCAAATTTATATACAGTATGGCTAATTTCCAACAAATATATATAAGGTATAATATATATTATTAGTAATAATATATCTCTATTCCGTATTTACTACTATGCCTCTTCCGTATTACTACCACCTTTCTCACATTATTATAACTTATCAGCAAATATATACAGGGATAGGGTATGGCCCCTCTAGTAATATGTATACATGCCTCTTCCGTATTACTACCACCTTTCTCACATTATTATAACTTATCAGCAAATATATACAGGGATAGGGTATGGCCCTTTAGTAATATGTATACATGCCTCTTCTGTATTACAACCACCTTTCTTACAATTTTATCATTTTTTGTTTTAACGAGAGTTCAAAACACTCCGTATAGTCTAAAAGGAAACACCAAATACATTATTTACTTCTATAAACGCATTTAAAACAGTTAAAATGTTTACTTATAAACTTTTGGAGAAGTACTGGTGTGCACTGTTAGTACTAAATATTGTTAATATACATTTTTGTAATTTCTTACATTGTATATAGTAATATATTCATATTATTTGATTACATTATGTAATATATAATTAAATTGTATAGTTATATCTTCCAAGATGTAAATTAATATGGGAATTAAATTATTTTTCAAGCCCTAATAACCAGATAATTTTTCTTAGTTTTTTAACCAAATGTGATATACTTACTCAATTACTTACAAGCACCCTCAGAATCTGTATTATACATACAGATTATACATATCTGTATTAATACAAATTAGAAAGGTTTGAATGTAACTAGTACGGTTAGAGTTTAAAAAAGAACAATTTTTTCATAGATGCAAATCTGGGTAAAAGGTGAGAAAAAATAAATAATGTAATAGAATTAAGCAAATATATAACATAAATATTCTATGAATAAAATAAATTTAAAAATATGTGTAGTAAAATTGTAGAAAGGCAAATATTGACACAATTTTAATCCCTGATAAATTAAGTTTGTCGTTCAACATAGATTTTTATGCTGTTATATTTTTTATAGATTATCAAGATATTTTTTTATCTCTCAATTTTTTATGTTGATCTGTTGTAAAAGAAGAAGGGTTTGAAAGGGGAAATAGTAAGGGGAAGATGAAGAATGAGTTGGGAAGGAGAAGGGGTAGTAATTTGAACCCAAGGGTAAGAGGAGCTAAAAGTTTGGCTCCGTCAAGTTTTCGACTCTCTCATTCCTCACTTCCCCTTTTTACTCCACTTTCATCCAAAACTCGATTTTTTCCTGCTTTATTTTTTCTTACTTTGCAAGAACTTTTAAAAAAAAGTATAAAAAAGGAGGAAAATGGAACATAAAAAATCAAAGAACGAAGGAAAAATTGGATGATTCGAGGCTGAGTCAGCATTATTTCTTACTGGTTTGCAGCTTCTTCTGCAGGAAAGTCTTTTTTAAACAAACCTTAAGTTAAATATAACTTGGTGTTTCTAAAAAATCCTTTTAAAAACTTATAATTAATTAACTTTAATTAATAATATTGATTATTTAATATAGGTGTCTAACTTTATCATGATTTTATATGGTAACTTACTTTATATTGGTAACTCCGGGCCGTGACTCACCATAAAGGTTTATTGATAGTCGTGGATTGTGGGACGTGGATTAGAGTGATGAAAGGTCCCTTAAATGATTTAAAGATTAAATGATTTAAATGTTCTCACATTATAGATTAGGTCTACGCACTAATGACTATATCATACTATCTCGCAGATTTCCACCTTCCCCATTCTAAGTACCTGAAAACGTCATTATGACATTGCCCCTGTGACTTTAAAGCCCCTGTCTCCTCATGTGCGGACAGCACATAGGGATGGACCCTATCTGCCCCTGTCACCTGCAGGTTGACCTGCAGACTGATGGTTGACCTGCAGTCTTTTTTATAGACTGATTAAAATAATAGTACATTTTAAGGCATTAAATTTAATTTAAGCATTTAATTTTAAAAACCAGCAGGTTTTTTGGAACCGTTTGTTTCTTAACTTCAGCCATAACTCCACAGGCTGAAATGTTGATATATTGATTGACCAACAACGTCTTTCTGCAAGTTAAATTTGTACTAATCAGAGCCGGCATTTGTTTGTAATGACATCTACAGCGCCTAACCATGTAATAATAAAGCAACAATTAATAAAGTTAGCAATATGATGTTAACTTTATTATTCTCCAAGTCTTTTGCCGGCGGCTAACGGAAGAACTTTTATAATGTTGATATTATTGTAGACGATTCAATTGCGCTTACTAGAGTTTCCGTAAGCGCTTTTTCCGCAATTCGATTCGATTTCTGAGTGTGCCGTTTATCTCAGTAACCGCCGGCCTTATCAGGCTAGTGACTTTATAAGGTATCTATCATCTAGCATATTGCAATATTTGCTATCATAGAAAAGAAATAATCTTAATAATAAAGATAATTTATAAGCAGCACTGAGTATTTTAAAGTAGCGAAAAATCGACTCGTGATTTTTTAAATAAGTATGGTTTAGTACACTGCCCTCTGTGTTGTAAAACAATGTCTTCATGTGTAAAAAAAGTATTTTGTGTGTAATGAATAGCTCTTATCACACTAAAATAATGTTTAGACGTAATAATTCATAATGTAGAAATTATCTTATTAGCATGTAATAATTATGAGTAAATAAAATATCTATTTTTTTGATTATTTTATTATTGTGTTATTATCTTATTTTAATATAAATATCTTATATATGTGGATAAATGTCTTATTTAATTTTTATTCACCTGTTAATAAATTTTCTGCGTGTGATTTTCTTATCCTTGTGTGTTTATTTTATATATGCATACCTATCTTCAATAAACGTTAAATAAAACAATTAGTATTTCAATTTCTCTAATAGAAATCTATTCTATTTAACCTCTCTAACCATTAAACAAATAGTTTTCACGTTTGTAGGTTTTCTAAAAAAACGTTAGAAAAAAGTTACAGTGACACTTCTAGCCTTGTTTAGCGTACTGGAAACTCTTAACAACTATAAAGGGAAGCAAGTTGCTATTTCTCAACCGAGTTGCTATTCTGCTAGCGTTTCATTGCTATTAGTACTCTATTCTTACCTTTAGAAGATAGCAATTTAAATAAACCACCATCATTTAAATAAACGTGTTTTAAGGTTTCTTTACTAATTACATTTATTTAAGAGTTGGATTTTCCTGAGCTCGTTTTTACTGTTTAGAATTAAATGACCTAAGAAAATAAACGTTTGAAATTATTAGAAATAGTACGAAATCCAGACTTTATAATAGGATGGAGTAAAGTTCAGAATTATTTGGTCCATAGATTGAATTATCTGTTGGCCCCACATTCAATTTGAGGTTGTGCTGAACCTAATGTTTAATATTAATGTTAACAGCATTTTTTTCAACTATCTTTATGTATAGGGTTTTCTAGAGCTCATTTTAATTTTTAAAATAAAATGACCTTGGAGAATAAACAATTAAATATTACAAATGAAAGCACTGAGTGAACAATTATTGCTTTGGGCCCAGTTGCCAAAAATTGTAAAAAAACAACTTGAAATGACAATTTTACGAGTGTTACCAACAATACACTTGAACATTGTAGCATTTTTCTATTCAATAAACATTTTCTTTTCTTCCAAAATTACTTGTAACATTCACTTTTAAAATTTCTACTTAAGTCCGAACCTAGGTAAACTGAGTTACAAGTTCATTTAGTAATGTAAAACTTATTTTATCGTATAATGTTAGTCTATAGTAATCTAGTGATCTATATGAGTTTGTAAAACGCTAGTTATAAATATTACTTATATTTTAAAATTAATTATTTTTTACTCATATTTTAGAAATATTACATTTGAAAAAATTATTCATATGAATAAACCTGAGTTTTAATAATATTTGACTTATTATTTACAAAAACTATAGTAGGTTACAATAATTTGTAATGATATGCGTGAAACGCTTTATTTTTCCACTTTATTATTACAATTTTTACTTGTAGTTACAAGTTATTTTTGTACATTACTTTGTAAGATTTTTAGGAGAGGTAATCTTGTTTTAATGGAATTTGACCCAAATATGCTCGTTTCCTAGGATATCTAAGATAAAACTTGAAACCTACTAGTGTTTTTTTTTAAAGAAAAAAAATGTATAAAAGTGGCTTATAATTAACAGTCTACACTTGTATTTTAGTGAAACAAATTTCATCCAATTATTAGTAAACTTGTAGCAACTTGTAATTACAAACTTATACTTTTGCGAAACGGGGCCTGATCGACAGGCTTAAAGTAGGACCAATATTACCACAATATTCTTGTCCTGAACTTAATAATAAAGGATTATTTGTTTATTTAGTGTTATTTTCGTTTATTAAAACTATAAACAGTTTAATACTGAAAGTCGAAGTTATTAAATCTGCATATGTAGTAATAAAAACATGCGATATAAGAAAGAATGGGTTTAAGTAATGCGTGAGTGTTCATTCACACAGATAGAAAAATGAGCTTATGTGATTGGGCTTATGGAGGTGGTGAAAAGGGTAGGTAATTTTTTTGGGATAAGGGAACTTTCTGATCAAGAATATATATTCTGAGGTTTATATGATATATATATATATATATATATATATATATATATATTATAATATATATATATATATATATACATATATATATATATATATATAATATATATATATATATATATATATATATATATATACATATATATATATATATATATATATATATATATATATATATATATATATATATATATATATATATATATATATATAGACAAATGCGCTATGAATTATGTCATTATTAGGAATTAATTATGTCACTTCAATTTTTTATTAAATGGCATTAGTATGTTTATTAACGAAATTGTAAATAGGTACAGCGAATCAGATACGCATGGGAAAATTTCGATGTGCCCTGTACCAGATTTTTTAAATTTTAATGCAAGAACACATCTGTACTTTTTTTATCAATTATTTTAAATCCTCTGGAGAGTAATTTACATGAGATATCATTTATTATTTTACAGTATTTTTCAATGTAGGTTTAAACAACGATTTATTTTTAAATAGTTTAAATTCATCTACAAATTTTAATTAGAGCAAACATTAAATTGGATCTTTTTTAACCAAATAAAAGTAATATTTATGAAAAAATTTATAATATTTTGGTTACATTAATAAGAATATTGGTTTGATGCTAGGAGTAAATAGTGTTTATATAATTTGCTCATAGAATGAGTACTAGCTTAATTTACTTTATATATTAGATAAACAGAGAGTGTGGCAAAATTCGGCAGCCCCTTATCTTTTTTGATAATATTTGAATTATTGAACTGCGGTTTGCATCAGTTTCATGAGTTATTTTGGTAGTTACATTTTCCATACTGTAATTTCGGTTGGCACCATATTGTATTTAACTTTAATATTTAAAATCTTTATAATACATTTTCGGAACGCTCTAACAATAAAAAATACAAACAAATACAATTTTTTCGCTAACCAGAGCTTTTTAGCGAATTTTTATCATAAAAATGACCCTTATGAGGTTGCTCGGATGACGGAAGTTAAGGAGAGGAGTAAGGGGGGACGATTTAGATTGGCTTTCTAATACCAAGAATATATGTTAGAAAATTTATATATATATATATAATATATATATATATATATATATATATATATATATATATATATATATATATATATTATATATATATTAGCTTTAATATGATTAATTACATTTATTCGTATTAATTAATTGATACATTGGATAATGGCTTGATTTTCATTAACCTCAGATCACTTACATTTTATTTGGTATAGGTTTATATAGCATAGTAAACTGTCGAAAATGTGATTAAAATTAATTTTACATAGATCATAATAAATTTGCTGGATTTAAAATAATTGAATTTCTTACCTAAGTCGTCATTGTTAGAGAACTAGCTCGCGTATAAGATCTTTAAAACTACTGCTTTCAAGGAATTTATTCTCTCCACTTCAGACTCGCTTCGCTCGTCCTCAGATTGTAAATACATCTGTTTTATTTTGAGTGGTCACCCATACTGCACTGACCGCTCTCTCAATGCTGCTTAAATGTAATGATAAAAAAAACTATATACAATTAGTACGTTCACACACACTTTAGATCCGCGGATCGTATAGAATACGATCTCTCAATACGGTAATTTTAGCTGTATGAACCATGCGATCGCATACGCTAGAACTAGGGAGATGGAATCTAAATGGATCCCCCGATACGCTGTATGTACCTTTAAAGACGATCGTATTTAACGGATAACCTTCTCGTCGAACTTTTATTTCCACTTCTATATAACCGTTTTTGATCAAATAACTTGCGGAAATATTTTTTTTTAGTGTAACTTTATTATTATGCAAAGAATCACAATTTAATTAAATATATTTTTTGTTTTAAACTTCCTTATAACCAAAAGTGAACCTTCACTATACAAGACGCCATGTTTTGGCGGGATCAGTTATCACTCGATCGACTAAACAAATACGCTGTAAGAACCGTGAAGTTAGTTGACCGTATTGCGCATACTTATTCTATACGATTCGCGGATCTAGAGTGTGTGTTAACGTACTAATTGCTGTCTTATTAAAACTAAACTTAGTGCACTTATTTATTACGTTCAGGTTTATACTTGTATCACATTTCAACTCAATTGGGTAATTTTCTGTTTTTTACAATTTAAAATACGCACTCAAGTCATTTCATAAAAATGAACCTAATGATGATAATGATTAGCACATATGTCAGTATTATACATGTCTACATGCATACCAAATTTCAATCGCATAATTGTTTCGCGTTTAATGATTTTTCTAAATTTTTGCTGAGTCATTATTGCGGGTTTATAACGTCATAAAAAATTAAATACGAACATTAAAATTTTCCGAATAGCACGACTACAGTGCAACTACAGATATTTGTACAAAGTTTCAACTCTCCTGCTCAAGCTGCGATGATAAAGCGACAGACACACACACACGACACTCACACAAACACATACAGACAGACAGACAACTTTGTGAAAACTACTCAGGAGGTTTTACACCTGAAATGGATAATTTCGGTTGCATCCTGCTTTCGGAATATTTTTTCAAACACAATACATTTCCTATATACCTACGGTTTAAATGAGGAAAACTAAAAACGTCTACTATTTTTTGCACAGTTCGAAATTGTCATTATATATGTCAGATTGATTTGTTTTTATTAGCAGTTGATAAGTAAATATACTAGATATTTTTAAATACATTTAAAACATTGATAGCTACAGTTGTGTTTGGATTCGTCTAATTGATTAGTTGCTAAAAAATAAATACTAATTGACACTAACTCAGTATTGTCGTACCTGCAGGTGCTTATAAGTAGACTTTTCCTCAAAAACGATTGAGAAGATAAATACAACAATAATTTCCTTTTTCAAGAGTCATAAGAGAAAAAAATTATAATTTATAAAATTAATCTCCATAATGGTGACAAAAGAGATTAAAAAGTTATTAATATTTTTATACATTAATTTCAAAATAAAACAAGAAAAAATAGATGTAACGAAAAAAAATTAATGATAGAAACATGAGAAGAGCAGGTAACATTTGGTAACATTTGGTAACTGTAATGACAGCCATGTCATTATATTTATATTGTTTTAAAATGTTAATTTATCTAAATAATATATTAGTTTCAAGGCTAAACTATACTTATTATAGTGGCGCAGTAATAAGGAATCATGCCTAGAAGACGGCAAGAAGTAATATTGGACAATGGTGAAGAAGAAGAGGTGGAGGTATTTAATTTTAATGACATTTCATCTAAAATGTCAAAATTTTCTTTTCATGGATATGATAAATTAAATCCATGGGAAGAATATATTGAACAATTTGAGAGAATGTGTAGGGTAAAAGGGCTTGGTGGTGATCATGACCAACTTAAGGAAGCAAGGAAAGATCTTTTACTAGCATATGTTGGACCTACACCTCTCAGAGCTATACGAAACCATATGACCCCAACATCACTAGATGATTGCTTTAGATGAAATAAAACAAGGGTTTTTAAAGATCTACCAACCAGAAATGACAATATTCGCAGCTCGTATGCAATTTGAGAGGGCTGTAAGGGAAACATCCGAATCCTTAACTCAATTTGCTGATAGGCTAAAAGAGTTAAGTAAACCTTGTAAATATTCAGTAGGAACAGTCGATGAAAGACTAAGAGATAGGTTTGTGGCGGGGTGTAAAAACATAAAATTAGAAATTGAAATTAGGCAAAGGTGGCCAGCGGGAAGAAACGATGATGGAGTACGAGTATATTTTAAAACAGTTCTTGATTTAGCTGATACCATTGATAAGGCCCAAACTGAAGTTCAGGAAATAGGGACTAGTAGTAATGATAAAATTATAAACAAAATCAATCATAATCCTAAAAGAGGAGAACATAGTTTTAAAAATTTTAGAAACCAACAAAACCAATGCTGGAATTGTGGCTACGAACGACATCCTATAGCTCAGTGTCCGGCAAGGGGTGTGATTTGTAGGCTCTGTAATCGCACCACTATTCCACAAAAGAAAAGGAAAAGTAAGGGAAAGGAGGGAAGATGAAAAGAAAAAAAAGGACGACTGAAACCTGATGATGACGAAGTAAATTTAGTTAGGAAAGTAGGAAAACACCAAGGGCCGTAATTAAGGTTAAAATTAATGGGCGAAATTGGGACATGGAGTTCGACTCGGGGCTAGAATTTCAACAATTGATAGAACATTATGGGATAGATTAGGAAATCCGAAATTTGAAGAAACTAATATAAAAGTTTCAGGGTATGGGAAAAACCGGTTAAAAGTTTTAGGTAAATTATCAGTCAATGTAACTTTAAAAGGGATAACTAAAAGGCTAAATGCATACGTGATTGACGTCACCGATGTTTCTCTTTTTGGAATGCCATGGATAGTGGCTTTTAATCTAAATTTACCCTCAGAGGTACGGATATGCAAAATAAAAAATGATGAAAGCAATAATGAGGATGAAAAGGCATTAAAGGAATTAATAAAATTTAAAGTAAAATATAAGGAAATATTCAATGACGAATTAGGGACTGCAAAGGGGATGAAGGCCAAAATATTTTGAAAAAAGATGCTAAACCAGTAGCATTCACAGCTAGAAGGGTTCCTTTTCCATTAAGGCAGGGGGTGAAAAATGAATTAGAAAGGTTGGAAAAAATAGGAATTATAGAAAAAGTAGATCCTAGTGTGACACCTATAGAGTGGGCCACCTCAACAGTAAATGTAATGAAACCTGAGGGGCAGATTAGGATTTGTGGGGATTTTAAGGTAACCTTAAACCCAAACATGATAGAGGATAAACATACTATGCCAACTTTTGAGAATTTAACATCCAACTAGTAAATGGAACAAGGTTTACTGTTATCCACTTAAAAGATGCATATTTACAAATTGAGGTGGGCAAAGATTCCAAACAGTACCTTGTCATTGCTACACACGTTGGTTATTTTTCCTACACCAGAATGCCGTTCGGAATTTCATCTGCACCCGGGCTATTTCAGCGTTATATGGAAGAAGTGTTTGGGGATCTTCCAAATGTTGGTATTTTGTTAGACGATATTATCATCACTGGTCCAAACAGAGAAATCCACATTAAAACAGTCAATGAAGTGATGAAAAGGCTTAAAGAACGAGGGTTGCGAGTGAAATGGAGCAAATGCAGATTCTATGAGAAAGAGGTTAAATACCTGGGACACATGATCGATGAAAATGGAATTCATCCAATGCAAGAAAAAATAGAAGCTATCAAAAAAGCACCGGCTCCGGGTAATGTTCAACAATTAAAATCGTTTCTGGGAATGGTGAATTATTACTCTCGATTCGCACCCAACTTACAAGGGCAATGCAAAGTATTACATCAACTGCTGAGAAAAGGCACACTGTGGAAATGGACTCGCGCCGAAGAGGAATGTTTTAATAAAATTAAGAACATTATCACAAGCGATGCTATTCTGGTACCATATGATTTAAATAAACCAATTAAAGTTGTTTGTGATGCGTCTGAAAATGGATTAGGTGCTGTACTAATGCACCAGATGATTGATGGATCGGAACGACCAGTAGCGTATGCCTCGACTGTATTGAATTCGGCAGAGCAAAAATATGCTCCTATAGACCGAGAAGCATTTAGCTTTAGTCTATGGAGTGACTAAATTCCATCAATACATTTATGGCAGGGAATTTTATACTAGAGACTGATCACAAACCACTAGAAAGGATTTTCGGAACTAAAAGAGATTTATCTAAAATCACGAATGGCAGATTAGTTAGATGGGCATTAAAACTTAATAGTTATCAATACACGATTAAATATAGAGAAGGGGTTGAAAATGTATGCGCTGATGCATTGTCTCGTCTACCTGTTTATCAGAATGGATAAAGCACTATGGAAAAGCAAGGCAATAGAAATCAAAACCTTAATAAATGAAAACAGAGACACCTTGTATGACAAAGAACATTTGCAAGAGGCAACGAAAGTAGACGATACATTAAAGAAAGTTATAGCATATATTGAAAACGGATGGCCAAATAAGAAGCTTGAAGGGGAGTTAGGAGAATACCAACGGAAGAAAGATGAAATAGAGTGGGAAGATGGAGTGCTAACATGGTTAGAGAAAATTATTGTGCCCACTAAGTTACGGAATAAAACTTTGCGCATTCTACACAGGGGCCATCCAGGAGTTTCAGCTATGCGGGCCTTAACAAGGTATTACGTCTGGTGGCCAGGGATGAGTAAGGCAGTGGAAGAGTTTGTTCGAGGTTGTGAAGCATGCCAAGAACACCGAGATAACATAGCGGAAGTTCCCTTATATCCCTGGAATGTACCCAGTAGACCGTGGGAAAGACTGCATATTGACTTTGCAGGGCCATTTGAAGGACATCAGTGGTTGATATTAATTGACGCATTCTCTAAGTGGATTGAGATTGGTAAACTGAAAAAGATCACAACTACATCAACTATAAATAAACTTCGTGAATGGTTTTGTAGATTTGGCATACCATCCAAGATAGTATCAGATAATGGGCCACAACTAACTAGTAAAGAATTCGAAGTATTTTGCAAAGAAAATAATATTAAACACGTAAAAAACTCCATACCATCCCAAAACAAATGGCTTAGCAGAGAGGACGGTGAAAACATTTAAAAGACGATTTTTGTTGCAGAAAAAGAGGGAAAGATCCAAATTTAGCTTTGCAGTCTTTTCTGATAAGTTATAGGAATACACCACAACAAACTACAGGGTTGTCTCCGGCAGATTTGCTGATAGGTAGAAGAATCCCTACATTAATGGACAATCTTCGGCCTAACCATAAAGAGACGATACAAGAACGCATATGGAAACAAAAAAGGTATCATGATAAAGAAAAGAAACGAGAGAATTTGAAAGGGGGATGAAGTATGGGTAAGGAAAGAAGATGGGAATGGATGGAAAGCGGGAGTAGTGGAGGACAGATCAGGAGAACTGTCATACAAGGTTAAAGTCGGAGGAGTGAGTAAGAAAAAACATGCAGATCAATTGAGACAAAGAGAAGGAGCTAGAGAAGTGGATAGCAGTTCTTAGGAGGGAGGACTGTAATGACAGCCATGTCATTATATTTATTGTTTTAAAATGTTAATTTAATCTAAATAATATATTAGTTTCAAGGCTTAAACTATACTTATTATAGTAACAATTAAAAATTCCATTATAGCTAACCTTTTTATATGTTTTGGAAAAATAAAAACTCTAATTTAACAACCGCACTTCTTGTGCTGTCGCACTGCAGTGGTAATCATTTTAAACTTGAAAAAATTGTAATAAAAAAGAAATTATGCGCAAATAGTACAGGGTCAAGGGTCATGGTATTGATGCTTTCCTCACCCTCACTCTAAAGGGTATTTAAATTAGTAAGTATAGATGTTTAAGGTAGTAAATTTTCGAAGATTATAATATTTTTTGGATTTTTTATTTTTCACTCTTTACTACACTGTCTTAGTTACTTGAGAAACTATTGTGTTTAAAAATCCACAAATCGAAAAATGAAATTTTAGTTAAATTATCAATTTTATTGTTCCTAATATATTGTACACAAAGGTTATTGGGTTCGCGGTAAAAAATCAAATCCGAGAATCCATCTAAATTATAATTTTCAGCCATTTTGTTTCAGATTAATCCAACATTATTCCGTGTTGATACAATATAATTGTTCGAGAGAAACCTAGGAAATGAAACAAGCAAAATGCAATGCTACATATGGGAACTGTTCCATACATCTTACCGTCATGCAAGATGGCGGTAAGAGAATACCGCTCGTCTTTGGTAAATACTTCATATTATGTTCTTCGGAATTAATTGAAGGTCAGAGTGAGTTCAGGTCTATCGGCGCCCTGATGAGTTAGACGTTAAAAAACAGAGTGGGACATGACATTATGTCAAGTCATCAATAATGACGAATGTCGAATGATGGAACAGTTCTCAGATGTAGCATTGCATTTTGTTTGTTAGATTTCTTAGGTCTCTCACGCACAATTTTATTGTGATTAATGTTTTGCAATACTCGGTAGTATCAAATGATATATTTTTCCGTGTTTTATGATTTTTCAAATGTTCGCTGAGTCAATAATAGTGACTCACTAACACACCCTAATAATTTTTGTATAGCACTACTTGTCCCCAAAGATTGATTTGTTTATCAAGTTTTAACTCTCTAATAAAACACTGAGAAAAGCTACGATGATAATAGACACACGCCCACACACAAACAAATACTCGATTCGGTAAAACCACTTAAAAGGTCAGAGGTCTTAAGACACTTCAAACGTAGAATTAAAATGAAATTTCGATTTTCATTTAGTTAAAATATAATAACTTTCCTTTATGCATAAATATATATGAGGAAAATAAAATCAGGTAACCTCAGAACTTTTCCTCTATCAGATTTTCTACACTCATCCTCACTACTTCGCGCTCGCTTTGCTAGTCCTCAGACATAGTAAGGAAATTTAATTTCCAGCGGTCACCTTAAATGTTGTATGACTTAGCTGGTTAGGGTAATCCATATCCCAAGAACCTGGTTATTTCGACGTTAGACAGCACGCCTTCCTACAATCCTCCACCGTCAGAGTAATTCTTCTCCTCTCAAAATAATATTTCTGCAGACACCACTATAGTTTATCGAGCATGAACAACTCAGGAAGGTTCTAACAGTCGAAGTATCTACACTGTTTATCCCGTATTTTAATAGCACGGTAATTCGTAAATGTACTAAGCAAAATCACTTCATTATTTAATATATGACTTTCACTAGTCCAATTAAGAAAGTTAGTGAATATTAACAATTTTTACAAATTCACTAAAAAGATCGCGAGTGTAGAAGTAAATCCGGAATTCCGTATAAGCAGCTTCTTCTTAGGCACTTGGCCGTCCCTGACCAGACTGAATCTCATTAGGGTTTTCCACCTGTATCTCGCCACTGAGAGGGCAGGGGAAGGGCAGTGTGTATTGATAGAGATAGCTCTGCACCGCTAGACGAGGGGAGCGAACGGTAGATACGGACTATTCCCTAATAAACTTTAAACTAATTAAACCTATTAACTATCTTTTTAAATATAAACACGACTATTATCTTACATCGAATTAATTATCGAATCAATATAAACTAAATTTATACAAACTAAATTCAAGCTTGTCTTATGGTTTCACCAAATCACCCAACGTGATTAAAACTGGTGGAACCAAAAGAAAACCAAGGGTAGGAATCAAATATTCCAGTTATAGTAAACTATAACTGTTATACATCTAGGTATTGATATCGCTCTGACCTAAAATCCTGTTAAATATTAGTGATTCATTATATATTTTCTTTCAATTCGATCACATCTGTCTATTTTAAAATTTTAAAGCGTAAAGTCGATCTATAAAATGTTTCCGTGTTCTATATAATAAAGAAATTATTTTTCAATGTCACAGCTAGATCTCAATATTATTTTTCGACCCAATTTTAACTCTCTAGCATAAAGACACATTGGGAGGTAAGATAATAACAAACACATCCACTCATGGCATACACACACATACGGACAGGCAATTTTGTAAACGCCACTGAAAAGTCCTTAAAAACACTTGAAATTGATAATTCAGTTGTAATCCCATGAAATTCATTTTTAAAAAAAAAATGCGCAAAGACATTTAAAAAAAACCAACCATGAAATCAACTGAGCATTAAATAGTGCAAATAATGGTGCGCACTGTTTATTTTAATGGCAGAGTTTTGTACAACTAAAAGGATATTTATGCGCATTTCCTTTAAAAAATACAAAAAAAAGAGTTACGAGTAGTGCTTAATAATGTGTAACTGCTCAAATTATAAAGCACAAACTGATCCTTAAGCAAAAAATGGATTGTTAAGCATGGAAACACGCATTTCAAAGGGAATTCGCCTGACATGCGGACCACCGCGCCAGATTTTTTTTTGTAATTACAGCTTATATATTAACGTTTTTATTGGATCGCTTGTATTAAGCAGTATTGAGCGTGTTCAGTCGGTACATGGGTGATATATATATATATATATATATATATATATTATATATATATATATATATATATATATATATATATTATATATATATATATATATATATATATATATATATATATATATATATATATATATATATATATATATATATATATATATATATAATATATATATATATATATATATATATATATATATATATATAATATATATATATATTATATAATATTATTATATATATATATTATATTATATAATATTATTATATATATATATATATATATAGTTATATCTTGTAGAATTTTTTTTTAGTTCGCCCTGAATGATGGTAGCATAATAAGTACGGAAACGACGGCTAAATTGAAATTTGTCTTTATTTTACTGACCGATTTCCGAGTTGAGTTGTTGGAGAAAATTATATATATATATAATATATATATATAATATATATATATATATATATATATATATATTTATTTATTTATTTATTGCTCAGTGAAATTGTACATTCAGTGTGTAATTAAGAAGATATGTAAAACAAATATATTTCAGTCCTGACTTAGTTTGTGTGTATTCATGTAGACTATAATAAGGTTTAAAGTGGGTCTAAAACATTCAGTTTGAAATATAATTAATTATTAAATAGCATTGGTGATAATTAAGCGGATGGGTGATGTAAATAAAGTAGAGTTGGCAAGTTTTTCCTTAGTGAGAGGAATCTAGTAATATTTCCTTGGAAGCTTTCATTGTAGCCTCTTATAATCATAAAGAAACATTTTACTTTCGCTTAAAAGCTTTTTTAATGTTTTACCAAGTTGAAGAAACCCAAGGCTACTGTATAACAGAAACAATGCTTTAGGGTGGCCTCATGTTATTATATTACAATATGGATGTATTTCTATTGAGTAAAAATCGGGTACGGGGTATCTCAGAACTTTTCTTCATAATTTCGATTCGCTACACTCATCCTCCAAGCTTCGGACTTGCGTTGCTCGATTCCACAATGATGATAACAGACAACTTTGCGAAAACCACTTATGAGTTTAATAACGCCTGAACGCATAATTCCGTTTTCATCCCGGTTTTGGATGAAAACGGGATTTCATTTATTTTGCAAACAAAATACATTTCCTATATACCTACGGTATTATTGAGGAAAAGTAAAATATTAGCGTGCCAGGAAAACTTCTGCATAATGTTATTTATCTAGTTCTGCGCTTTCAGTTTCAACCCAATTTGAAAAAAAATGGATAAGAAAACCTGGTAAGCCACGTGAACCAAAACCTTTAATGAATACGTCTTCCTTGCGTAAGCAACTAGAGTATAACCTACCATAATCAATTTCAACAAAAATTAAAAGAAAATAATAGCATGGAAACAAGCTTAACGTGGATGGAACGTTGATACTAATAATTTGATACTACCGAGTTTTGCAAAACATGAAAAGTTAACACTGTAATTGTGCGAGAGACACCTAGGAATGTAACAAGCAACGTTGATACTACATTACTCCTAAAAGCACCAACCTTTAATTACTGTACCTGCTTAGGAGTAAAGCATTTATGTTTTCCCAATGTCAATCAGTGAACATTTATGTGAAACATTTATGTGAAGCAATGATGCATTTATGTTATGCAATGAAGCATTTCTATGTTCATAGTTGCTTTACTTCAACTCTTTGTATCATGTTGAACTGAAACGAAAAACGTTAGATTTTCTTAACTTCATGATAAAAATCATTAGTATTAAAATCAACAGAAAGTAAAATCAGTTGTATCAACTAGTTGAATCATTAGTAAATACCTCACTCTATTGAAACATGTAAAAGCACAAACGCCTTGTTTAAGTGATGTAAGCTGTAAGGTATGTCTGGCGGAAAGTAACATTTTGTTTGTAACTTATTGTCAAAACTGTATTTAAAGTTACTTGTGGATGTAGCTTGAAATGAAGAAAGTCTGCTAGTTTTAATTAAATTAGCAACGAGATAAATTCGGACTATTTCCCCTGTCTAACGTGGTATTTTTGAACCACCATGTCTCTACTATTTAACACTACTCTTACTAACGCTCAAATCATGTGTATCAGGCATTTCTCCGCATCTTTGAACTTATTATTCTGTTACCATAAGTAAAACTATTGAAAAGTATTCCCTATACGTAAAACAAGACAGTTTTTAAGTTGTGCTACTAATGTCGTCACCTACATGGCTAATTTATAAGGTTCGCTCTTATTTGTACTTATCCCTCAAGCTTTTTACTTGTATAGCTATTAGCTTATAATTAATAGGCTACAAGCTGTATTGCTGCAACCTCCACATTCCGCTTAAATTTCTAACTTAATCCCTGAAGCGAATCCAGTTAACAAGGATTTTAACAAATTAAACTTTTAATCATCTTCTATTGGCCCACTCAAGTAAAAATTGTTTTTTAACAAAAAAGTTTTTAAAAAACTTTTTCCTTTTTCTTTTAAAAAAAAGTAAATTTAAAAATACATAATTTTCTATTGTCAGAAGTTAAAAAGTTTAAGTACTCAATCTAAGAAAGGTCTAAAAAAATATTGATACCAAATTTTGAAATACCAACCACTTTTAAAATTTTGACGGATTATAACCATCTAGATTAAAGTTGGGATCTTAACAGAACATGTTTTGTCGAGGAAATAATGTTTTTTTTTTACAATCGTGCTTATGTTGTGTTAAAGGTTCTTTTTGACTATTCATTGCTCACTTTTACTGCCTCTTTCTTTCTGCCAGTATACTTTCCCAACGTTCATTTAATTATTTTTTCATCAACCAAACACCCCTTTTTAGAACCATAAACCTCCCTTTTGAAAACCCTTTTTTGTAACATTGGTCGTATTTCAGTTTGTCATGTATTCATTTCAGTAAAATGTTGGTCGTCGATTAATGCTGTTAAAACTGGTCAGAATTTATGTCTCTTTTTTCAGTACAAAAGGTCCTTTTTTGATTAAAATCTAAATTATCCAGTAGAATTTTAACCTCTGATTTTAAACCTTTTTCTACCTTGGGTCATAAACCATTATTACCTTTGGGAGTAACTGATTACTGAAATAATTTCGGCCCCGTGTCATTTTCATCTACTCTAATCAAACTGATTTATTGACTTTTTTAATTATGTGGGTTTTTACTTATTTTACAACATGGCTACGTTTAACTTTATTAAACTTTTTAATCATTATTATCATGTTCTTTGTTATCTTGACACTGAGTGTTTCATCCCTACTACCACCAAGATTAAATAAAATAATGGGTCATGAATTTTTAAGAGACATGATTTGTTTTCTTCTAATTATTAATTTAATTAACTAATTATCATACGCCGTCTCCGTGGTCGAGGTCCTTAAAGCGTCAGTAATTATACTGAACTATGCTAGAAGTACACCACAGAAGCCTGGGTGGTGTACTTTTTTTCATTTACTATAAATCGCCCCCTAATAATGCTTTTATGTCCCCTAGGACACCTAAATTTGAATTACCTATTGGACCCCACATTTTTTTACCAAATTTTGATTGAAACATTTAGCTTGGCCCTTAATTAGTGGCAAAGCTGTAAAAGAGCGTCAAAACGCTCAAAATAAGTCAATAGTTCAAAATAAGTTTTATTTATTATTTGATTATACCGAGTTTTGCAAAGCATGAATAAATGACACAATATAATTGTGCAAGAGAGACCTAGGAAATGTAACAAGCAATATTCAATATTCCATCTGGGACCTGTTCCATCAATAATGACGAATGTCGAATGATGAATTTTGCTTGTTAAATTTCACATAAATAAAATAAATCATGCGAAATAATATACAGTGCGAAATAATAAATTTCCCACTGTGATATTGTACAGATTTTATGTTCTAAAGTTAATGTTCTAATATTATGTTTTATATTTGTTATACTTAATTTTTTTCCGTCACTAATTTTTATCTGATTTTATGGGTGCACTTTTTCATTTTTGTTGGTGCCAATTTATTAGTGGCAAAGAAAATTTACCAAGCAATAAAAAATATTTGTTTTAACTAAAATATACAAATCACCTATACTATCATTTTTATTTAATTATTTTTTTGCCCTTTTACAGTTTTGTCCATCCCTAGAGGCCAAACTATTAGTGACATTAAAAAAAATTATGGAGCAAAGTATTAATTATTTTAGCTATATAATCGAAATATGGAAATATTTGAGTGGTCCAATCTTAAATTTCAAATTTAGCTGTCGCAGGGTGCCATATAGAGGCGCTACACCTTAATAGTCAATGAAAACAAACTTCGCTATACATAATAGAATTCCCCTAAGTTTCTTATATGGTTTAAGAATTGAAAGGGGAATATTTGGATAATACTGTTTACGAAATAGACGTATTTTTACCAAAAAAGGTTTTTGTCAAATGACTTCTTCGTTTTAACTAATTCCTATACACATTACATTTTTTTTATTTGTTACAAAGGTTCTCTGTGCACTTTCTGTTCTAGACGAAATGGATAAAATATATAAAATTTTCCCGTCTAATTTGCTTTAAAGAAGTACAGGAAAAACAAAATAAACAAAAAAAAAAATAAAATCTTATTTAATCTTATCTTAGTTTGCTTAATCATAAATAATTAAACAGTTTTTATTTGTTCTCTATATTTATATTATTTTAAACTCATATTGTTAAAAGTGTTTTTCCGACGGTAAAATATCCATTTTGAATTGTTTAGATATTTTTACACCTTTTTTTGCCTTTTTCTTCTTTTTTATTTCCTTGCTTTTAAAATATGCCCACAAACACTTAATTTTTTCAAACAAAAAAAGAAAAAAATAAAGCCTTGAAACATTTTCTAAATTGTTTTATCCACACACCTTTAAAAAACATTATATTTTTTATTAAGTTAACTATATATGTGTAAGATGACAAATATATTATGAACATAAACAAAAATACATCCTGGAGAAAAAATAACATTTGTAACTTTCTTACGGTCTAAGCCCTAAGACTTAAATCAAGTCTCATTTAAGTACCAAGTGCTTCTAAATAAAAATATATAGTTTAAAAAAATATTAAAAATCTTTGAATTGAGTGGACATCTCTCTATTATATTATTTCAGACAGTAAGCAGAATTTTATCGAATTAAATACAAAAGACATGAGGCTACCATATAGGCATGTATACAACAGCTTACTTTGTGAACAATTTATTTCTTTAATACAGAATAGATTCTGTGAGGATTTTTTCTTCACTTTAAGTCAGGAAACGCAGTCAATATTTGCACAGTATTTTATTGTTTCTAGAGGCTTAGCCGAAGAGACCTTGTAACTTAGGCCTAACTCCGATGCAAAGCCGATGAGGTGTATTATGTAGTGGATATTGTTACAAATTGCTTCTATGGTGCATATAACACTTTTCTCTAGAAGAAATATATAAGTTGTTGAGTTTTTTGTGTTATCCGTTTCAGGTTGAAAGAACTTGTTTGGTGCAACTAACAATCTGGGTTCCTTAACTAATGTGTTAGTGGCTGTAATTGATATTGGTATTAATTGACTTGGACTGCATACAATTTTTCCTATATTATTGGCGCATAATATCTACCATTGTAAATTCATACGTATAAATTTATGTTTTTTTCCAAAGGAATAAAATGAGATACGAAGTTGGCAGATAAAGGACGGTAATTGAGGGAGGAGTTATCGGGAAAACTGAAAGACTTGACAAATGACAGGGTCACCTCTAGTTATCTGCTTTCAAACTTTCTCTGACAGTTACCGTGTTTTCCTATCTAACTTCCTATTGGCTAGGGAGATGCTATGTCACTCGAATACCCCAGTTTATTTCCTTTTAGTTCTTTTCCATGTTTTAAACTTATTTTCTAGCATGAGTGACTTTTATAGAAAAAAAAGTATTAAGTTTCTACCTTACCGTATATAAAACTTATTTATAGACAAGTCTTAAACTAGATTTTTATAATTAAAATTAGCTGAGTGCACGTTGATTTAGACATACGAGTATAAGAGTGGTAGTAAAAAATTAGTTAAAACTATTTTTACCCTATTTACATAATGGTGCTATTTATTCTACAGTTTATTTTTTTAACCTTTTGTAACACTTATGTATAGTTTATTGTTTCATTAGACATTTTTTATTGAATGTATTTTAATGTCCTTAGCATTACAATAAAACGTGTTCACTATTCTGGCCTATATAGATTTACCGTAATTAATTTATTTAATCTACATTTAATTCAGCTTGCCCATTAAATTGATTGACTGCACTAGTTTCGCTGATAACATTATGTATAATGACTATAAATTGTTATTACTATTTCAAAAAAGCATTAAAAAGTTTGGTTTTGGACTTAATTTATAGATAATAACAGTAAGTGCTCTCCACGGCTTCAACTACGGTAATTAGTTAAATTATTGCAGCATTTAATTATTTAATGTAATACCTTTTTTTTAGATTGTTTTTTAAATTTCATATATTGTTAAAGAAATGCATCAAAACTATCGTAATAAATGATGCCATAACTAAATTTGTATTTCGTTTAAAATGTAGTTCACAGTACGCCAGTGGATCCAACATATGTTAGGAGTAATGTTGTGCTCAATGCAATAATCTAATAACAATCGTGAATAGGAAATGGTCTTATAGGGTAAACAAATTTATTTGCACTATCATTTTATCAATCTTATCATTAATATCATGGAGATATTATTATTAGAAGGGCCCTAGGATAATTTTTGAAACATCGAAAAAGTAACCTGATCACCTTTGCTTTTAAATACAATTAAATAATCAGTACAAAATTATAATAACTTATATCGGAGATTGTTAAAAATACAAAACACTAACAATGTGCGGAAAGCCAAAATCAATTGGTTTATTATAACCTTAACTCACTCTTGAAGGAGGTTTCATTGAGGTTACACAGAGCCCCTAAGAGCCTCAAAAAGATGTTTCAGGCCTCTCAATGTATTAAAATAGGCCATGCTCCCCTCTAGTGTATCTCTCTATGATTAATATAATATATTAAGGTAAACGTAATTATTAAAACAACTGTTATGTATGTCTATCATTTCTTCAAACTGAATATTCTTTCTCAAGCATTTATGATAATATATTATAGTAATCTCCTGTTTAAGAATTCATTGTTAACATTGTTATCAAATATGTATTTAGTAACAATTACAAAAATAATGTTATATTTGAACTCCCAGGGGTCGATCATTTTTAAATAGTCTAGGCTTCTTTTTACTTGTTTATTTTTAATTTATGTTTTGGAAATTGATTTAAATGTATTTTAAATGTTCCACTCAGTATAGAAAAGGATTGGTTTTAAACAAAGGTCTTACAAGTTAGGAATAATATAAGAAAATCAATAATATAATGATGTATAATTCGTAACATTGGATTGCATTCGGATTAAATAGTTATCAACCAACAGTTGGTTTTCGTAGATGTTTGCCTGACAGATCCATTTTTTTCATGAATTTATTTATTTATGAATTAATATATTTCCATGAAGATATTTAAATATTTGTATGTTGGTAACTTTTGAATACCAGGAGTCCAAGGACTAAATTTAACAATTTCTGTCTTATCATTACAATCTTCAGCAGCACGGAGTGAAAGTAAAATTTAGGAGCAATTCCTGTCATTCGGTTTATTAATAGGAATTTTGAATGTTTAAACGGTTTGAATGTAATAAACGCTGTGTTTATCTGGGAAGTTACTGGGAATTGAACAAGTTAAAAATAAATAAATAAATATTATATACCAAAGCACATATCCCCTCTTATCTATTTCTCTCTTGATTGACTTGAAATAATATATTTCTATTTTTCACTCTGATTCGCATAAATAAAGTTTTAAGCATTGCATTGCGTATATAAACCAACTTACATTTTTCGGTTTACAATTTATCTTTACTGTTCCTCACCGCTTCCCTCACCATACGTTAGGGATTATTAGAAAAGTATTGTGTTTTTACATCTTTTACTGTCAAAGATCTATTATTTTCCATTTTTTTAATTATCTATTATACTAAGTATATCCCTGTTAATCATACAGTGTTTCTGAAAATAACGTTGAAATAGTAAATTGAATAATAAAGTTGAACAATATTAAAAATTAAATATTAAAAGAAACATAAAATATAAATTTTGAATATAAGAATGTTGTAGTATGTCTTATTTACATAAATACATTTAAATGTAATTTAATTTCTGTAAAGTAATGTAAAATAACTTTTAAAAAGTGTTTAAAGAATTTTACGTAAAATACAGTTGTGAAATAAATGTGTCAATAGAAATATAGTTAATAAAAAGAAAGCGCTTAGATTGTTATAAAAAGTCATAGACTGTTAATATAATATTACAAGAAAGACAAATAATAATAAGATCGTAAAGTACTTTTTCAAGTAAATGGTAAAACAAATATATCATATTGAAGTTAAAAAAAAGAGAGAGACAAATAATTTAAAAAATGAGTGCTAAAGGTCATAAAAATAAATGTGGAAGAAGAGAAAAGAATCAGTGATAAGAGTAAATAAAGGCAAAAGAGAAAATTGTTGATAACTACATAAAGGATGTTTGAATGTTTCTGTTGTAAAAGATCATAAAAGATTTTTGTGCCCGAGGCTAAGTAATAAGTCGCAATAACTCTAGTAAAATATTGTGTACAAAAAAAGAAAGTAAAATATAAGGCACAAAGGAACTGAGGAACAAGCAGGTTATCGCTTGTTCAATAGGGTTTCCTAAAGTCCAGGCAAAATGTGGGTGTCACATTTTTTGCTATTACAATGCTGTGGAGAAAGGGAAGCAATAGAAAGAGCTGCTGTTGACAATCGGTTGTATAAGAGGATCCTTAAAGGACTTTCATCCAATAGATATTTCGCCTCTAGCATTCAGTAAACGAGTAGGTATTGGTACACTTTGGCTTTTCCCCCACCACCTCCACACTTATCCACCTATTCTTTTCTCTTGCATCAATGCTCTGCGAACAATAGGTCCGTATAAAGAAACTCGGTTCGATGTCAAACAAGACGTTATTACCTGGCTCATTGTCGCTTTTACCTTTAATGTCCTTACCATACAATAGACCTCGAAAGCCGTATAACTGCTGCATAATTTTTAACCTTTTAGATAACAAAAAATGTCCATTGTGGACAGTAATTTAACTCTTTTATGTGTTAATTCATTGCTTTGTAGCCAAGTATTGTGAGTCAGATACCCATTTAACTCTGAATTGGTAAAAGTACTTAACTGTACTTAAGCTTTTTATCAATAGAGTATCCTGTAATACCTTCCTTGATTCTTTTCATGGCTGAGTTAATTACTGATAAGACAATAGTCACAGATAATTTTATATTTCTATTAAAGCTAAACTATTTGTACAAAAGGCTTAATGTCGCAGTGCAAGGGTTTTATATTTATACCTACCTTCACTATCAATGGCTACACTCAATTAAAATAAATAAAATAAAAAAAAATTTCGACGCAAATAAAAATAATATTATGTATTATGTATGCATATAAATTGTATAAAATATATAAAATAATAGTTCTTAAAATAAAATATAATAGAAATACAATATAATTATAATATAATTAAAATAGAATTATAAAATATAAATTTTTAGAGTTATAGCACTATGAGGTATTAAATATACTCGTAATATTGGAAAATGATACATAATTGTGTAAATGTTAAGTGGTAACTCCAAATCCAAACGGGTTACCACAACTACTGGCCGATTAAAAATGGATTTTTAATTACTATTCATTCCATGTGAATTAAGATATGTAATGTTGATTCTAGTGAAAGGTCAATTATTTATTTATTTATTAATGCTATACCATTAGGAAACGTGTGTTGAATTCACTAACATGGATATAATTTCATTTCAGAGCCAATTTCAAAAACGAATATTATTATTACTTCACTTATTTTAACTACTATTAATATGTTTTAGCTACAATCTAACTGAGCAATTTACTAATATTGTATTTAATGCAAGGCATTTTTGGGTAGTTTATGCATAACATATAGTCCTTATAACCTCTATTTTATTTCCAAAAAAATTGAAACAGGACTCTAATTAATATAGATTGCGGTACAAATAATAATTAAAGACACAAACTATCATAACATTACATCAGCCTGTCTCTACTCTGACTCAGGTACACACTTCCTTATATTACTCTTCTAGTCCCATCCTCACCTTCCGAAGCCTTGTCTTGTTGTGGTTAGAAGTTATTCAATGATGTAATTTATTAGTTAAGTTACATTTTCCTGTTATATTAACGCTATTCCCTGACGACATAGAGTTATATTACTAGAGGGCCCTATTGGTTAAATTTTGAAACATCGAAAAAGTAACCTGACCACCTTCGATTATCAAAATAATCAAAGAAACGGAACAAAAATACAGTAATTTATATAGTAGACTGTTTATAATATAAATCATAACACAAACAATGTGCAGAGAACTGAAATCAATTGATATAATAAAACCTTAGCTCGCTCTTGGAGGAGGTTTCAATGAGGTTACACGGAGCCCTTGAGAGCCCCAAAAAGATGTTTAAAGTCTTTCAATGCATTGAGGTAGGCTATGCCTCCTGTATTATATATCTCTATGCCTAACGGCGATAGAGTTTGATAGCAGTAAACGTTGATAGCAGGAACCGGAACTGGAGTATTAATACACAAAAGCAAATACAGTTAACGATGGTAACTGACGCTAACTTACGGCTGCTTTTAATGAAATGGCTTAAGAGAATACTAAATCTGGTTTAGTACTTTGTTCAATATCATAAACATTATTACAATTTCAAGTGAAGTAAATCTCAACAACAATTATAAAGGCGACAAAGAGTAACCAATAAAAAAATCAAAGTTTATTAATGCTATAAAAGGGTATAAAGAACCATGGGAAAACTAAGTTGTAAGCTGTCCAAAGAATAAAACATTTACAACGTCAAGGGATTTATAGGCTAGTTGCTGGAGACCTCGTTGCAAGTTAAACCTTTACCCGGTCTGTGCAACTCCGTTTTTTATGTCCCCACTATTCTGAATAGAAAAATACAACGTTATTTTAGATTTTAATCTGGTCTAGACTAAACTATAAATAAAGGATATTGTTTAACTCTGTAAAACCCTGTGAATTATTGTAGTTGGGAGTATATATTTTGGTTGTTTTGTAGAATTTGTTTATTTGAGTGTTAACTTAAGATCGTGTTTGAGTGCAATAAATTTATTGATTTAAAAAAAATTGAGATTACAATAAGCTTAATATAGGGATTTAAAGTTTTACAGAGATTACTTTTTTTATTTAGAGTTTGTTGTAAATTTATTATTGTAAAATCAGTTGATATTTTAAAGCTGAAAAATGTGTACTGTACAGTCAGCTAAAATTTTAAGGCTGTATAGTTTCTACTGTATATCTTAATTGACATTTTAAGTCTATTATGTTTGCACTTTATAACATCTTCTTTGTTCTCATTTGAATTTGAGAGCTTAGTTCTTCTTTAATGTGACTTGACATCGATAAACTTTTTGAATGTTATTTTCAAAAGAGTTTAAATGTTATTTTAAACTTAATTTTTTTAGGGTATTAATGAATTGACGTTATACATACTACTCTTTTTATATGTCCTACTAGATAATAAAACTTTATATCAAGTCATAACAGTTTTGATCCAGATAATTTTAACTTAGGTCTCATTAAAGCTTTCATTAAAGCAAACATGTTTTAAAGCTATGTTTTATGCAATCAGACAATTTATTGATTATCAAAATGATATCAATCTATCTATATAATTTTGTAAAGAGTAATTATTAGAATAATTTAATTTATTTTTAAACTTCATATTAGCTAATAAAGTCATTAGTTATTAATTTAAAATGTTCTTTTAAAAGATTATTAGTTATATACTTCTCTGGGAAACTGTGGAGTAAGAAATCTTGTAAAATATGTTATTTTACATGAAGTATAGGCTAGAGGGTGTGTATAGGTTGTTTGTCATTTTTTGATTAATGAGTTTGGGGTAAAACTGCCAGGAGGTGTAGTCCCTTTATCAGTGATAAAGAGAAACCAGTAGGGTAGGTATGGAGGGGAGCCATCTGGGTTCATAGTGGCCCATATACTACTGCCGCTACATCCACCCCCTAAAAACCTTAAATCTTATACTTCCTCCTATCCGATAAATCTATAGCCCATTTAAAGAAAACTCCCTCTATTTTCATTTCCAGTTCTTTTATATTTTTTTATCTATTTTTATCAAGATAGTGATAAAATTAGGTGAGAATTATATCTAGGTTAAGATAGAAAATGAACTTTCTTTAATGCTTGGCTATAAACCTCACAAAGATAACGCTATTTTGGCTTCATTTAACTTAAATACTGCAGAGTTTATGATTTAGATAACCAGTGTAAGCTGAATTCAATAATTATTTCTGCTTTTTGTTCTGCTTTGCCGAATTCCCTTTTATTATTGACGATAATATTTCTTTTGTATTTTTTTCGTATTTTAGTAGACAATCGTTTTCAATTTTGATTAAATTTTAAAAAGGAATGACTTTTTATTTATATTTTGAGTAATAACTACATCCGTAACTATTTAATTTATGTTGTTACTAAATAAACATTCAGCAATTTTATTCATAACAACTCCATAGATTGTATTTTATAAATACGGTGCACTGCGCGGCGTCGGCCACTTAATTTAAAAATCGCTGAATTAAAAATTTAGTTAATTATAAATTAGTTTAATTTAATCGTTGAACTCGCTTCGCTCTTTCTCAGGCAGAAAAAATAGTTTTAATTACAACAGTCACCTATCCACTTACCTACACACCTATACAAATACCCACAAAGACAGACATACAACTTGGTAAAAAATACTTAGGAGGTCCTAAAAACACCTGAAACGGAAAATCAAGTGAAATCTCGGGTTTCGGGTATTTAGTGCAATTTGATCGGTGAATGTATTTTCTACCTTCAGTGTAAATGAGGTAAAGTAATAATGTGTTTTTTCCGGTGGAAATAGTTCCAAGGCATACTTAAACCTCTGATGTGGGTCCATTTTACCTATAATAATGTGTTATTTGTGAAGACACTTTTTATTTGAAATTAACCGTTGTAAAGTAATTTAGGATATATGTTACTTTTTCTCATTTATGCCGTAAATATATAGGAAAAGTATTGTGTTTGCGAAAAATCCGAAACCGGGATGAAACCGGAATTATACGTTTCAGGTGTTTTCAAGGGCTCCTAAATGGTTTTCTCAAATTTGTCTGCCTGTATGTGTGTGTGTGTGTCTGTTATCATCGTAGCGCCCAGAGTATTTATACTAAATAATAAGTCTATTGCTGTAATTGTGCAATTAGATTTTTTATGACGTCATTAACCTGCAATAATGACTCAGCAAAAATTTTGGAAAATCATAAAAATAATGTGATCTGATTGTAATTTGACAGACATGTAGCCATGTATAAGACTAACGTATGTGCCTAGTTTCATCTTATTATCAGCATTTGTTCAATTTATATTAAATGACTTGTGTACGTTTTTTAAAAAATTGACAAATGGTCCGATTGAGTTGAAATTTGGTACTAGTGTATACCATTACCTAATAAATAAGTTAACTATGTTCTGTTTCAATACGACGAAGTATATCCATGATTTTTGTTGGATCATAAAAATTAAGTAGCATTGAGCGTGGTCAGTGCTATATGGGTGACCGCTGAGTATCATACGGATGCAGTTACTATCTGAAGACAAGCGAAGCGAGTCCGAAGACATGTTGCATTATAAATTTAGGGAACCGTATTCCTGAGGACGAGCGAAGCGAGTCTGAAGCAGGGAGATGAGCGTAGCGAATCCCATGTAATGAGGAAAAGTTTCGAGGTACTTTGTACCCGATTTTTTAACTCATTGTGATGAGATGCAGGTGAGTAATGATTATTCAGCCTATAATGCCACAGATGGTAACATGTCAGCCCTGTTAATTATTACTATACTGGATTCAACGAACAAGTAGATCAATCATTCAACATTTCTAATATTACTATTGATAAATTTTCTTGGATATTTACTAGACATTCTAAAACATCGAGGTAACCTACCTCAATTCGAGCACACACTACCACAAAACTTTTTTTGGATAATTAATTGAAGCACTATTGTTTCATATTGTGACAATAATTGTATTAAACCAAACGACACAAGTTTTCAAGCCTCAGTGGGACAAAACAACTATTTGAACGTTCTCTGGAATGTAAGTTGTAGAACACAACAGGTTTCCCAGAGAAATAGTTTGTTTCAGTTAACCAGCATGTTAAACACGACACAATCAGAGCATAGTTCCTCCTTAATTCTTATGAACGTTTTATTCTTTCTCTTGTTAGTTTGACTGTAATTTACTGAGCTTTTCTCAGTAAATCCTTTAGAAATAGATGATTCTTCTCAAAGAATAAAATGTTTAATAGTGAAACAATATTAACCTAGCGCCATCATTATGATGAGGACATCATTACTGCAAAATTGTTTATTAATTTTAGTGAAGTTTAAACATAAAGTGAATTTATGCTTCATTTCAGCTTAGAATATTAGATTATACCTTTATTGATTAGAGTCTAAATATATTATTATTTGGTGAGGCTTATTTTTCATAATTTATAATGTACTTCATTTACGCTCATTTAATTTTGTTTCAAAATCGACTATTTAAATATCCACCGTCGTTTTCGGTTTTAACAGGGTCAAGAAATTGTAAAGATCGCCTAATCTAATCGTTATATTTATGAAATGTATGTGCTATTTTAACGTGAAAACAATGGTCACTGTATTTTATATGAATATTAAATATAAAATATGAATATTAAACTGTTTATCAGTTCGTCATATTACTAAGTTTATATGCGTGACATACTGCCACGATAAGTGAATTTTTAATGTGTTATTCAAAAAACATGATTGTTTACATTATGTTATGTATATCAATCAATAAATCCAGAACTAATACTGATACAAAATGTAACTTCGTATTTATTTGTTAACCATACATTATAGTACATGTGAAGAAGATTTCAGCACGATCTAAATACTTTTTGTAAGACTGTAATTTTTTGAAATGTTTTGGAGGTCATTATTGTGGGTTAATGACGTCACACATATTTCATAAGCAATAGGGTTCGGGAAATTAACATGACCTAGTCTCATTTTGATCCGGAAAACTTTCATAAGTTATCGTGTCCCTTTAAAACGTCTTGGAACAAAAATCTTGTACATGAATATATATGTGTATATATATATATATATATATATATTATATATATAATATATAATATATATATGTATATATATGTATATATATATATATGTATATATATATATATATATAATATATATATATATATATATATATATATATATATATATATACCTCAAACATATTTATATATTATTGATCAGTGAGTCCTCCTCTACCAAGAAATCCTCCTCACACCTCAAACCTCCTCCATGACCCAATTAATCCATTACTGTTAACTTAGTTTCTTGTTGAAATATACTTATAGACTTAAATCGCTCTCATATTCACCGGTCATAGAAGAAATGTGACTGAAAGCCAGCCATATTTATACAATCATGCCATGTTTGTATATGGCTAGCTATATACAAACACCTTGAATCGAGATCAACTCTCAAAAATCTAATATAAAATATCATAAACAATTTCTTATGCAATTTTTGACTGACATATATAATAGCGTCGTTTAGTGCAAAATATTTTTAGTGTTCTAGATTGTTAAAAATTTAAAGTTTAATTTCTTGGCTTTAAATGCAGCTATTTTTCTCATACTGTCCAATTATAATTTTGACAGCGTATATCTCTCATTCGAACTTATAAAAATATTCTAGCACACCTTTTTTATCCTTTTATTTTATTCTATTTACATTTTATTCTAGCAATTTTTCTATTGCACTATATATTTTACTTACAAATATTTTAAATTAGATTCGCAGTTTCATTTGATTAGTTTAAGGAGGAGACTTAATTAAAGCTAGAAATGAAAGCTTTCTGGTTGAAATTAATAATGCATGAGTAAAGCTCACCGCAATAAAACGGCTTTTATAAGATTAAATCAGGGAAAATATTAATCTGGATTTTCTTGGAAATTTATAGCTCTTATATTTAATGATTATAGAGTGGAAATTAAACTAATTAGTACTGCGTTTGATAATAATCCACGTGCGAAGCTGTAGCGACTAAGAAAAAAGGATCTGGATTAGTGAGTTAAAAATGGACGTACGGACTTTTGATGAATAGATATGTTCTTTGTACCACCACTTTATGATAGTGAGTGTACGAGATAACAAAGCTTTTGATGATGCACTACCTTTATTTCTATACCTAATTTTCTAAATTTTTATTTTAATTATACTTATTTTTTAACTAAATAAAATGCAATTTATGTTATCACTTCATAATATTAACAAATTATACAGTGTCATGTAATTCACAGTTACTTTATGAAGCCACTAATGTCATACAACTGTTATGTATATTTTATTTCATAAACTTTATTTTTACTTTTCTTTTATATTATAAATGAGACAATTTTTTGTATTTGTACTAAAATCGAAAACCAGTTTCCCCTTGAACTTTTCGATTCATGTGAATTTAAGTGACGAAGAATCCTGGGATCATGAGAAGCTACACCCCAAGCCCCTATTTGTTAACATCGGCTACAAGAGATAGAACGTTAACAGAACCATCTGGCGTTACAAACATCTATTGAGTCGCGAGAAAAGGAAGTAAGAACTCAGTAGGAAAGCATGCTGATCACATTTCATATCTTCTGATGATATGATTACCAAAATTCTGGCTCGCAATGATTTTTGTGACTCTCTTCAATACCTGCTTCACTACTGGAAATTTTCTTGATGTGTGTCCAAGGAAAAATAGTGGTTCTTTAAGATCCATGTAGGATTGGCAAACTCTAAATTGGATAGACAGATAGACTTATATTTACGCGTTTAGCCGAGCACATTAACACACCACATATGAAAATTGTCGGTCCGCAGCCACAAACCCTTCACTAGATACTGGTCATCTTATGAATTTTAACAAAACCGTGTGGGTATCTATAGAGATTACTACGCACGGGAATATCAATAAGGACATGGAGTTGAAAATCACCAATGCATGGAACCGCTTATCTTTTCAATTTGTTCTCAGATATTCCATTAGATAATCTCAGACTCTATTTGCCTTACGCAATACCTATAGAAAATCCCTTTAATCAACACATTAACTGGGTAGGATTCTGTACAGTATGGTCTTCGAGTCATACTGTATTCATGGCTACAATCTCCATCCTCGAAGACAAGACCAGAGACAGGTATAAATAGGACAACCCTCGCCATTTTTTTAAATTCATCTGCATGGAAATACATTTTTATAGGGTTTTCAACTGATCTTTAAAAATCGATTTTAATAAAGTTGAAATTTTGCATGAGTGCATCCCATTGTGAATACACAAGTATACAACTTCCACTTTATTACGGCTACTTCTCTATGGTTTTTATTGTATCTCTAATATCCAGCGTGATTATAAGCGTATCGGCTCGATAAAAGAGAGGAAAAATTCTGTATTCATTAACTGATATTTACTTTTATTCATTTAAACTGTATGTTAATAGGAAAAATATTCTTTTGGTAAGATATCCAAAAACGGGATGCCACCTGAATTTTCCGTTTCAGGTGTTTTTACAAGGCTTCCTAAGAGGTTTCATAAAGGTGTCTGTCTGTATTTTTGTGTCTCTTATAATATCTTATTCCCAGTGTATTTATGCAAAAAATTGAAACTTGATAAAAATCAATCTTTACGTCTAGTTGTGCTAGCCGGAAAATATTTTTCATGACTTTACTAACCAGAGAAATACAACGAAAATTCGAAAATTCATTAAACGCGCAAAATTTTGTTGATTGGTTTGAGATTTAACGCACATGTGGTCATATATAAGACCAACATATGTGCCAGTTTTATCTAATTATCACTTTAGTTCATTTTTTATCGAATGACTTGTGTACGTTTTTTAAAAAGTTGTAAACATGTGAAAATAATCCAATCAGTTGAAATCTGGTACGGCTATATCCTTAGGTAATAAATAAGTAAGTTAAGCATAAACGTCAAGAAGTATCGAGCCAACTCAGTGCCTGAATAAATGAACCTTGAATGAAACAAACATATTTACTGTCTGAGGATGTGCAAGCGTGACTGAAGACGATGCAGTATACTTAGTGAATTTTTAAATTAGGACGAGCGAAGCGAGTCTGAAGTAAGAAGGATGAGCCTAGTGCATCCGATGTGATAAGGAAAAGTTTCGAGGTTCCTGTACCCGATTTTTTATCAATACTAATATGGTTCGACAAATCTCGTCGTGCAATTTTATTGTGATGTTTAATATTAGCTAAGCGTGATTTAAAAAGTTGATGACTAATTATAATTTCAATAAATTTATCCCTAAGCTTGTCACTTGCAGGCATAGCAAGTTGATAAAAAATCAATAGAGAATTTAAGTTTTAATGAAAATTAAACTCTTCGTGTCGTAAAGTCCTGACTTAATATTTTTTAAGATCCTCTTATAAAACTTATTGTCAACACCAGATCTGGTTCGGTTGGTTTCTTATCTAAATATTTCTATTCCATAGGTTTAAACCTATAACTAAATGGTTTGAACCTGTTATAATACCACGGTGTGTTTTTACAAGTGTTTCTAATAAATCTCAATCTTAAACCGACTAAACAGGGTATTTTACTAACTTTATAGCGTAAATAAAGTGTCAAAATATTTTTTAAGGTTAAAAAGTTTTACTTTAAAGATCTAGGACAATAATACTACGAATTATTAACAGTTGTGAGATTCCTTTTTTGAAATTATTTATAGAAAGTTTTCGGTTTCATTTTTATGTATTTCCCTTTGTATGATTTTTCATTTGTTGGTCTTCCTTTATAGCGAGGCGTCATTGTTATTTATTTCAAGGGTAGAATAATTTCTACCCCCTCTCACATTACCCTTTATTTGGGGGGAAGAAAGTTTGTAATGTTTTTAATATTAAAGAAAAAGTCCAAAACAAACAATTTTCTCTCACTTTTACTCTTTTTAATCTTTTTTTCTTTTTACAACTCACTTTTTTTATCCCCTAATGCACTAAAATCTTCCTTCTCCCCCTTTTATCTGCAGATGATTCAGAAAAAATAAAATGAAAAATGTTCTTCAACACTTTTACTGATTTTATAAATGAATTGGAAAAAGGGAATTTCCTTAAAGAATGAAATCAGACAGAATAAAAAATGTTAAGTTATTGAAAGCTTTTTAATAGAATACTGCAATGTAGCAAGTGCGATCAGATGTGTTTTGAAAGTTTATCTTACGTCTTTCTTTGTGATACACCATCTTATTCTTAAAGTATGTACTGTGTTTGCTATCTTATTCTAAGTGTATTAGCCGTAGCAGTTCATTGTATTCCAAAAACAGGTATGCGCAGTAATTGTCTACCTTATTTCAATATATACTGCTACTAGTCTGCAGTACAGGTATCGTCTATATTCTAAACATATATATACTACAATAGTCCATAGTATACCGAGTGTATGTACCTATATTTAAGTAGTCGTCTATATTCCAACGTATATACTGCAATAGTCCATAGAATACCTAGAGCAGGTTCATGCTATTATAAACTTATTATTATAGTACTAAATTTATTAGTGTATATTTTATTTTTATGTACTATATTCTACATATATTCGCATTTACGCGTATCCCCTAGTCATCTTCAATTGAGTTCATATTCGTCAATCCTCTAAAAAAAGAACAATTAAATGACAACTATAAAAATCAAGCGTCACTAACGTTTCAAGGCGTACTAACTACACAAAGCCAAAAACTTCGATATGTGTTTTAATTTTGAAACCGCGTGATCGTCTATAAGTTTGTGAAATTGGACCAAGCCATTTAACCCCAGCATCTTCAATTCCTACATTCCACAAGAAAATCATTTGTGCTCTTTTTTTATTATTATCTCTATTATTATCTATTTTAATCTCTCTTTTATTCGATTGGAGAGGCCTCTCTAATCCCTCTATGAAAAATTCAGTTCATTGAGGATTTAGTTATTATTCATTTGTTATTCCTAATTATCAATTTCTATCCATCATTTTCTAATCATTATCTTAACAATTATTAAATTTACTCCGCTAAATTTAGGAGTTTCATCACTGGATTGTTTACTAGCCTTATCAAGGAAGTACCTGCTCCAGCTCTAATACTTATTTAACGAATATGTTTTTGTTCTATCAATCTAAAAAAAATATTTAAAAAAAAATATTGTTCACAAAATTTTTATGAATGTGACGAACTAATTATCATAATTATTATCATTTATATTACTATATTTGACAGACAGTTTTCTAATTGTTATCTTCATAAAAGCAAATATACATTTTATTTTTCTTATTACTAGATAACGTTAACTGAGATTTATTTAGAATAAATCAACGTGAGTTATATTTAAGTTAGGAAATAAAAAACAAAAGCCTGTGAAGACCCTCAGAGCACATTGACTCTCTAGGTGCAGATTTTCTTAAGGTTGCTTTTGCGGGAAATATCTCTTCCTCTCTTTTCTTTAAGTTTTCTGTGCCATCCTTGTCCGTTACTCATTCATCAATGTCTCTTAGAATTCAGCTCAAGTGTTACTCGAGCTAAAGCGTTCTATTTCACAATTTCACTTAGTTTGTACTTTGAAACGTTACTTAACGGTTAATGGGTTTGGATTTTATAGAATTAAATGCAAAAAAAAAATAAATTATACAAAGCGTACAAATTTATGTTATTATTTAGTAAAATGTAACAATTTTAATGAATAGGATAATCATAAAATTTAAAATAAATAAGTAGATGTAAGAAAAATATGAATGATAAAAAATTGAAATATTTTATTGGAAGACAAAATTTTTCTTCATACATAATAAAAAATAGGATTAATACGCTAGTTGTAAATTAAAATCTTGATTTAATTTTCTGGTGTAAGAGTATGTTCATTAGTCTACAGGAATAAACTGGTTTCCTAAAAACGATACAAAATTTGAGTTATCACCTGATTTATAGGGAGATATGAAATAAATGTAGAAGAGGCAGAGGGGAGGCAAATAGAACTTGTGCCAAAAAATGCTAGATTTTAGAAGAGGGGAAGAGAGTAGTGCTAACGCTAACGCTTTGGGGCTTAATTGCTTCAGATATGATGTGATGTATGTAGCAGAACATTAATCATAAGCCTCACTATAAATCTCCTGGACTGTTCTTACACAGCTAAAACTCTCATTCCAACCCCAGTTTCTGAAGCTTTTGAAACCCTATTTACTATTATTGAGTTACAACAGATTAATGATACAGAAATGATCTTCAAATGAATAGCTCACTCAACGAAGTGAATCGTATTCTTTTCAAATAATTTCTTTTTACTATTTATATTTTTTTTTTTCAAAATGGAGTCAAGTAGTATTATATAGACACAAGTTTGTAAACATGACCAGACCACGTTGAATTCGACTCACCAAGTCCCCTATTTATCCTCTCCCTTAGTTCGTGACGTGAATGCCTCATCTCTGCCTTCTATTGATCCATTGATTAACCTTTCCACCCTCTCAATGCCGCTTCCTGATTTCCTTTTTACAAATAGATGGACTTTGATTTAATTTAGTAAAATCTTTTTTATCCACTTTATTAACGGTTTACAAGGAGTACCAACAAAACAAATCTTCAATATAAATAAACTTTAATATTAAATAATTGAATAGAGTTTCTAATTTTGATTACCTTTTAATTAAGAGGGTTCATTATGAGTTTTCTGTTTATTCTTAGCTTTTCCCCGACGTGAATACTAATAAGAATAATTTATTATGAATCCCTACTCCTGTAATCAGAAGCCTTCTTTAAATATTAAATATAGGAGTACACAACTGAAAGCACTGCCCTTTATTATTAAAATTATTGGAAAATATCCTTCTCTGACATTGACATTTATTATAGTCTTTCGGATCAGGCTTAAAATTGAAGAATTACCGCAATTATATTTAAAGGACTTTCATATTCTCCATGAGGCTGACTTGTTCCCTTGAGCGTATTTACTAAAAGTAAATTAGTGTATATCATTCTGCACTAAGTATGCGAAAGAAGCGGTGCTAAAGAGACGCAAACACTGCCTCTTTTTAGCATTTTTTTTCTGTAGAGTATAAACGAGTAAGGGCCTATGGTTAAAAAGCCGAAGAAGGCAGATTAAGATCTCCTCATGTGATTGAAGCCTTTTCTGCATTTACTCTAAAGAAAGCCTTGATAAGTTAATGCGCTGTCATTAATGCCATGTGCATATATGCAGATGTAGAAGGAAAAGTAAGAACTTTTGCTCTTATCTTAAGTATTTGTTTATCTTCGAAAAATCCTTGGTCTTGCTAGATCCCAGTAAAAAAATTGTACGGGTTACCCAGTAACTTTTTATCAAATCGGATTTCGCTACGTCAATTCTGCTTCTTCCTAGGATTCGATACGCTTATCCTCCATACTTTGGACTCGCTTCGCTCGTTTTTGGAATGAATACATCCATTTCATTCCCACCGGTCACCTATACAGATACTGACCACACTCATTCCTGCTTAACTTTTATGATCCAACAAAATCATTAATATAAATGTCGCATTGAAACGAACTTGGTGTCCTCATTTATTACGTGAAGTCTATTATAGTTTACCAATTGCAACTCAATTGTTGTGTTTTAGATTTTTTAAAAATCATATTACAAGCCATTTGGACAAAATTTACTAATGCTGATATGTGATGAAACATATTAACCTCAAAAAAAATTGCTAGTCAGTTTATGCGGATTAATGAAGTCAAAAATTTCCGGACAGTACAACTACACCTATAGACTAATTTTGTGTACAAAGTTTCAACTCTCTAGCACAATACGTTGGAAGAGTTGCACACATAAAGACAGATTACTTAGAGAAACCATTTATGAGCATTAAAAACACCAGAAACGGATAATCAGGTGACATCCCCGGGTTCGCATTTTTTCAATCGCATTTGTTTCTATATACCTACACAGTAGGTACCCAAAACAAGTAGAACTACCTCTGAACAAGTTCATTATTTTCTGTCCACTCAATAGGCTGTGAAAAAATGATGTGACTCATCTCTTTAGAATTCTTTTTTCACAAATGACACACTTGCATGGACTGATACTCTTTTTTATCCTTTGCTTTAAATCGTTACTTCCATATTGTTTGCAATCAATGTGCAATGTCGCATTCGTAAAATATTTATTATAATCTTGCACATTTTTCAAGTAATGTTGATAATGGTGTTAAAATATCCTCAAAATAATATGGCTCAGCTTCTGAGTATCCAAATTATTAGATTCTAGAAATAATAGAGGACTTTAATACTGCCAGGGCGTTGCCTGGTATTGAGTTAGAAAACTTTTACTCGTTTTTTGTTGACTACAGTTACAGAGGTTTGGCAAGAGACTTTGGACATTTGAAATGGTTATTTCGCTCGGATCTGGCATCCTTCCATGTGGAACTCCTACTCACGGCAAAATAGGCTTATCTCGTGATATATCTCACCAAATTATATTCAGGATTACATTAGATATTTGATCTACATTGAGATATTAGATTAGGTATTACTTAATTGTCTGTAAAGGATAAATTTAATTTAAGTTTCAAATGAAATAGTGGAAATTTAAAGTATACAGTGTTGTCAGAAGTACGGCATAACACATACTGGGCGAAGTTTATTTGAAATGCGCGCTTTCTTGCTTACATATTGGTATAAATTTAATATCCTGAACAGTTAGTTATATTAGGTTATTTAATTTTTTCGACTTTTTAAAAGAAAATACGCATATTTATCCCACAGATTATACACTACGCAGCACAACAATATTTGTACTCATTTGAAGCTCAGATTATGCTAATTTTTAGAGCATATATATATATAATATATATATAATTATATATAATATATATATATAATATATATAATATGTATATATATATTATATATATATGATATTATATATAATAATATATATATATATATTATTATATTATATTATATATATATATATATATATATATATATATAATATATATATTATAGTATACCTAACTTACCGATACTATATTAAGACGCGTATATTTATATATATATAATATATATATATATATATATAATATATATATATATATATATATATATATATATATATGTGTGTGTGTGTGTGTGTAAAAAATATTTAAATTCTAATACTTTATATATGTAATTCAAATACTTAATGTCGTTATAAGTCAACTTTATTATTTAAATTTGGGACAACTTCTGTTGACATAAATTTTTAAATCAGAAAATTTTATTAATTTCATTCTACCTTAAGAGATTATGGGCTGTTATTATGCTAAATTTGGCCTACCTAATTAGAGCAAGAAAATTTGATAAAGCTATTTAAAGTAAAATTATTTTATAAAAATTCAAATTAAGTTATAAGAATCAATAAGAACATAAATCACGGAATTAACCCATTATATGAACTGAATATAAAATACTAAAAAACTGAACACAGAGAAAAAATGTTAAAATAAATGAGATCACTTTATCAGCGTTCTAGTTTATGACTTATTGACATTGCTATTTATCTCGGCGACAAATTTTATTTTCCGTCGACGAAAAATCTAAACAACTTTTTCAAGTGTTCGAAGAGCACAGAATATATTTTCATCGTAAATTTTTCTATTCTTATAAGAAGTATAAAGAATATTTTTGTTGGAGAAAAATTACACCTTTTTTCAAGAGATTCTTATCGATCCGTATGGAAATCTTTGGGAAGAATTGACGCTATCTGAAAATTTATTTCACTTTTTCCTACTCCATATTCCTCTTTTCTGAGTTATCTCGTTTTTTGGCCAAAGAAAAACACGAAGTATGTGACACGTAAAAGAACATATCAAGTTGTATTCATAAGGCAAGTGTTATCTTGCTCTTTAACAGATGACGCCGTTCCTCCAATATAACCAATCTATACCTTCTTATTCGTTTTCGTCTTCAATTTCAAAAGATTTATTCAAAATTCTTACTATATAAGAAGATAAATATTAATATTATTTTGACTGGTGTAATGAAAAATAGTTTAAATTCTTTAATATTATTAAAATTTGTTAAAAACATGTTTTTGGTGGCTTTAAAGTAGGCACTTTAAATGCTCGGAAATTGGTGAATAGCATTTTTCACCGTCTGCGACAGTTTTTAGTTCCTACTGTCGGCAATAGTAAAGAGTTTTTTACTGGCGCTGGTGAAGTTTCTCAAATGTCCTAGGTAATTGCTAGTAGTTTCCCACTAGTTATACTATTACCTTCCCTTGTTCCCCATACTTTTATTTTGATTATTCAAATAAATATTCGAACTTTTTTGCTAATTTTAATTTCTCACAATTTCTATCAATCAAAAGCTCTTTTGTATTGATACAAATTGTGAGCAATGCTTTAAATGTATGTGTACAATAGATGCACTGTAAACATTTGAAACTCAAAGGTCATATTAATTTCCGTCTTTATTTACTGATCTATTTGGGTATACCGTAAAATACAATATTACAATAAAGATCGCAATGGAACGATTAACTAATTTTGAGGATCGTACAGAATAAATCTTAAGATGTACCTATGTATGTTCCATTTTCTGTAACGTACTAATTGTGTCTTTCGAAATTCGTTTTCTTCTGCGGCAATGAGTCGATTTTTCGATAACGGTCCGTCATGCTCTTTCGCTCCCTCTTACTTTGAAATATAATTATAACTGACATTTCTAATCCATTTTAGATTACAGTCATACAGTCTTATTAAAAAAATAATTAACGTAGACTTTATTTATAAAATATTAAGGATTAAAATTAACTGTGATACATGGTGGTTCAGAAACCGTCGATACTTGCTGTTGTAAATGAACGGTAAATCTGATTGTACATTGTGAAGAATTTTTGACGTAGCTGATTCTTTAATTGCTTATTCATCTTGCGGTAATCGTAACCTTTTTAATGTTAAACATGTAATAGATACAAAGATTGGGTTGAGGGAATCTCATACTATGTTAAGCATAAAGGCCACTTCACGCTCAAGAATATACCGTTCGATGTGTGTAAGACCTTAAGGCTTTTACAAATCTTCCAATTTCGATCAGTAACGTATTATTGTCATCTTCAAATACTCAATAATGACAAAAGTCAGGATTACAGTAATTAATATTGATAATATCAGTAATTGATATTAGTGTTATAGTTCATCTTGTTAAGAAACAATCCAATCCTGTAGGATTAGATTGCATAAGGGGTTAGAAGTTAAAATCTAGTCCGTCATGGGCTATATGAATCTCAGCCGTATGAATCTCCCCCTATATATCAGTCAAATTCTTGGGGATATTACCTCCTAACTTAACTAATCCTTTCTATAATAAAATATCCTGTACCCTTACTAACTTAATTTAGTTAGGTCTTTTAAAGTCTGAATATACGCACTTCAAGTTTATATTGGATATAGAGGCAATCTATTGAAAAAGGGGGTTCTTTATTCTAACCTTTATAACCTCCTCTATTGTAATTTTTAACTATTATTACGTTTTCTATAGAGTACAATGTTATAAAGTTTTTTACTCCGTAAAAATTGTTTGCTTGCTTAAGTGGAAAAGCGTAAATACAGAGGAATAATAAGCTGTTTATATATACTTTTAAAAAAGTGGATAAGTCGAGCTATTCTACGATTTTGTAAATTTATAGTTACGTTATGCTGTTAGGAAAATGTTACTTAAATGCATTACTCAGCGTCCAATCTAGGAAGGTGATTAGCCGAATAAGCGAAAACGATATGCTAACTATTGTTACAAATCTCTGAATATATTTTTACGATATAACTCTGTATCAGTAAATTTGTAATCAACTGTGTTTGCTAATTAACTTATGTAACTAATAACGCACTACAGTTACCATTTTTCAAGTGAGGATCCAACATGCAACATATCAATGCTAACTAACATGTTTTTATTTTTTTGCAATTTTGTATTATAATAGTTTTCTTGTAGCCTGGAAAGTTTCCAGGGGAAGAATTCCATCTAAGGCTTGATCAAGGGGAATTAGTTCTATAAAAAGTTTTGAATGATTATTCAATTAATATATAAAGAGATAGGTGAAATATATATAATTGAATTAATCATTCAAACTTTTTATAGAACTTAAGTCCCTTAATCAAGCTTGAGAGTTTTGTATTAATCTAAAGTTATTTATTCTAAGCTGTGAATGATATTAATATTTTTTTATTAGTATTAGATTTTGAGGGTAGGTATAAAACCCATGCACTGCGACTTTAAGGCCCGTATTGAAAGACGTTTCCTTACATTTTCCTAACACTCTCCTAAACACTCTCCTAACATTTTCCAACATTTTCCTAAACATTTTCTTAACATTCTCCTTAAGGGAATGTTAGGAGTTAGGAAAATGTTAGGGAATGTTAGGAAAATGTTAGGAGAGTATTAGGAAAACGGGCCTTCTTTTGTAAAAAATATATATATAATACTAATTTACAATATTGCGGTAATGTTGTTACAAGAATTATTTATAGGAGATATAAGTGTGACTACAACCTTCTATGATTGGTGATTGTAATAAGCCTGAGTTTATAGAAGCTACCTTAGTGCTTACTGTGCTTACATTAGATTTTCAATAACATACTGCATAGTATGTTACTGAAAATCTTGGACAATATTGGACAAGGACTAGGACAATATATAATTTGATACTACCGAGTTTTGCAAAACACGAAAAGTTAACACCAATGTCTCTCGCACACTTATATTGTGTCAACTAGGACAATATTTTGGATCACCCAGAATTACATTGGGTGAACAAAAAGTCTCCCAGACCACTGGTCTTTCATGGGTATCCATAGGCTTCAACCATCCACTTTGAAATGATTGTCCCCCAAGGATTGACCCAAAACTTAATTATCATCAACTGTCATGTGGCATCCTAAGATGTTTAATGTAACATCGCCGTCTGTACTTAGCGAACCCTTTAGATATCCTTTTATATTATTAAATTATTTATGGATTAGATGCTAATATATGTAGATTTGAGAAGACATGTGTCTTTCAATTTTCGGAATGCTGTTTACTTTGGAAATAGTAAATAAAAATTAATTAGAAAAATAATTTTCAGTTATAGCACTGTTATACTAAATATTAATGAGTTGAACATCAACAAATAATGAAGTGTAACAATAAGAAAAATGAAATATTTGTATAATTTAAGTGTTATGTTCTTCAATACAACTGAAGTATTCGCTAATTTTAAGACCATGAATAACTAAAATTTGAACTAAATATTATTTTTAATTTTACCAAAAATAAATAAAATAGCTGAAAAGTAAAAAGATAACGCAAAGGATGGTTTTTATCTAAAGATTTAACTTCAAGACTAAAATAATTTTCCTCTCTGTCAGATTCTAAAGAAAACAAACTTTACTTGAGAAAACTTTATAACTTGTCAAATTTAGCCGCAAGTCTCTATTTAGGTGGAAAATTAGGTTTTAAAACACGCTTACTATGGCGTTTTTAATAAGGGTTTTTTTATTGTATAAGATGTAAATTAGCTGTCATTCACTCTTTAGTGTTTGCATGAGAATTGTATGCATTGCGTGGGAAATAGTTTTCAATTTAAATACATAACCTTTCCAAACAGTTTTCTTCAGTATCAGGCATTAAACCCCTAACTTCTGTTTAATAAATTCAGTATTTTGTTATGAAAGAAACTCGAAAGAATTTTTTTTGAGCATTCGACGTATTGTAAGTTAAGCTAAAGACCAACTTAAGCGTATTATAATTAGTAATATTTTTTTAATTATTCTACTAACTTATGAAAATTATGTTTTTTCTCATTTGTTGTTGTTTTTTGTTTTTAGGTAAGCGATCTTGATGTATTAATAGTAAACATTTTACAGTAAGTTATACAAAATCAAATTTAATTTAGAATAAAATTTGGTCCTAATAATAGTTGTTTGGTGTTCTGTGATGCCTACACAAGTTAAGATTATAGGTATTTTTCAGATAATCTAATTTTTGACAACCGAACAACCAAGTTTAATGATATTTTGGCAAAATAAAAGTTGTCCGTCAATTACTAAAACTCTACGGTTTTATCTATACCGTAGAGAATAAAAGAGCTACAATAGATCTATGCTGATGTGATCTATACTTACCACATGACTATGACAGAGATGTTTAATATAAACATTTAATTACAACCTTGTGCGCCCCATACGGTTGCAGTTGGGAACGTTGGCGGTTACTCTGGATCGAATAGGTCACAGCTGAAAGGTTGCATTGTTTATTTCGTTTTACCATGTCCATGTTATTTTCATGTTTCTTCCATAAAAATGTTAAACTTAAACAGTAAAATAGTGAAATGCGGATCTGATTAACGTGTAGTGATGTGAATAAATATGATGGTAAAAAAAAAGAAGTGTAATATTCTTCTTTCACGGCGGATTAGATCGGTATGTTTACATGCAAAATTCCGACGAGTATATTACATATTACTTAGCCTAAAGTACTACAATTTAATAAATAAAACAGGTAAAGGAACATAAATAAGGTATAAATAACGATAACATGCATAAATATCATAACAACTAAATAACTTATGAGATAAAGGGGGAGGGGATGCTCTTAGGATGGGTAAGAATTAAGTTCAAGAAATAATAAATTAGCTACCCGTCTAGACACTAGATATTAATAAAAAATAGAGTTGTGGAGTCCAGATATAAGGAAAAATAAAAACAAGTATCTCCACTGATGTTTAATTATAATGACAAAGCCAGATTTCAGACTTGACAGTCCATCATTAGTGCCGGCGAGATGCGAAGAAAGTGTTAAGAAACGGAAGTGATTGAGTCGTCCAACTCGTTGAAATCGACTCAACAGACTAGATATTAAGTTTCCAATAATTCTGAGGCGAACGTTACGAAACCGAAGTAATGCAACCTTAAACTTATGGTACTCATAACATTTTGAGGACGAGTCAAAGGAGTCTAAAGTAATACTACATTAAGCTGTGGATTATCATAGTACTCTAAGGTCGAGTAAAGCGAGTCCAAACTCTATAATCCGGTTATCGAGCGTAGGGAGTACAAAATATTACCACCTTAAGCTATGGGTAATCTTGACATTTTGACGACGAGCGAAACGAGTCGATAGTTGTGAGGAAAAATGAAAACTGAGAAGTGAGAAAAGTAAAGACTGTTTTTCTGTTCTTATCTATACTTGGCAGTTTTTATCTATACAAACAAAACCTAAGGGATTACTTTCTCTAAACTTTATTTACACCATTAAGCATTAATATTACACTATACACGCTTTGCTATTTTATATGAGGGGTTAAGTTTCGATCATATTTTCCATTTAACATGATATTAACATTTCTTTTACAAACTTACATAACTTTTTAAATATTTTACGACTAAAAAAAAGGGTTTAACAAGTGTTTTAAAGAAGGGTAACATGTGCGTGTATGTCTTTTAACGTGAACTATGTTAAACGGCTCATAAATAATCTTATTATTAAAGTTTTTCTTCCCCACCAACTATTGATTACTTATTAGCTATTGGTTGGTGTAATACTTTAGGGAAAAATTCTTTAACCCACTCCGAGTTCAAAAGGTCAAGCAAGCATATACATATAACATTGTCGTTAGTATAGTGTTCATGCCTAAAAATCTCATTAACCCGATGTCGTTAAAAAGATCAGTCTGCTCTACAAACCGGTAGAGCAGCAATTAGCGAATTTCCCTTGGGAATAAAATTCGCTAATGGGATAGGCGTCATGGCGGAATTCGAACCTCGGACCACGACACAAATCCGTTTCAAAGGTCCCTAATGACGAAAAATACGTTTTGCGAAACTTGATACATATATGTATATATATATATATATATATATATATATATATATATATATATATATATATATATTATGTATATGTATTTCTAGATACTTTCTTGTAAACACTCTATCTTTCGAACGGATTAATATTTTTTAACCAAACTTGGTACAAAAATCAACCTTTAGAAGGGCACGAACCCTATTGAAAACCAGGTTTTTGTGACGTCATTAATCCGGTTTGCTAAGTCAGCGAAATTTTAAAAAATCGGCAAAATTCAGGGTTAAAATTTTTTGCCGCGAAAAAGGTCAATACTTATGTTTTTTGAGACACTGAATCTAACAAAAACCGGTCCGAAGTCGATACGACCACTCTAAGTGACCTAAAAGTTGAAGGAAACCATTGTAAATTACGGAAAAGCAAAATTTAGGTCGATAAGAAATAAATTTCGAGTATGGTGTCGTTTCCTATGTATTTTTGGGCGCTGAATCTAATGAAACCGGTCCGAAGTCGATACGACCACTTTAAGTTACCAAAGGTCTAAAAAAAAACACAAAATTATAGAAAACCAAAATTACGGTCGTTGAAAATTAAATTTTGAGTAGGGTGTCGATTTTAATGTTTTTTGGGGCCTCTGTGTTGAATGCCAGTGGTCCGGAGTCAATACGACCACTCAAACTCAGGGTACCTGGGTTCACATCCTGGAAGGGACAATAATTTTTTATCGTTTTCTTACTTAATATAAGTTACAACTAGAAAATAATTTTGGCGCGGTAGTCCGCATGTCGGGCGAATTTTCTTTGGATGCGTGTTTTCGTGCTTAACAATAATCCTGGTTGAAATGATAATTTTTATAGTTTTTACATTATATAAGTTTACAACTACTAAATAAATAATTCCGGCGCGGTGGTCCGTTGTCGGGCGAATTTGATTTAGAATGCGTGCTAAACAACCCATTTCTTGCTTATCCAAGAACCATGCCCATTGCGTGGTTCCGGTTCATGCTTTAGAACCTAAGCTGTTACTCAATTGTCAAGCACTGCTCGTAACTCATTTTGTCTGTATTTTCCAAAGGAAATGCGCTAAGCTTAAAGATAAGTAACTAAGCTTTAAACTAGTGCAAATAATAGTGCGTAGTTCTAATTTTAGAGGCATAGTTTTGTACAACCAACTGGATAATTATGCGCATTTCCTTTGGAAAATACAGACAAATCATTCCAACCAAGATTATTGTTAAGTCGGAAACACGCATCCAAAGGAAATTCGCCCAACATGCGGACTTCCGAGCCAGAATTATTTTTAAAAATGCACACTTTCTTGCTTATCAAGTCAGTATTTCACTATAATTATAAAAAAAATTGAATTTATAAGCAAGAAAGTGGCATTAAGTTAATAAATATATTATATTTATTAACCTAAGCACTAGCTTCATAAATTTTACTTAATTTTTTAAGGAGTTTCAAAAATTAGGCGCATATTTATCCCATAGATTATACACTATACGACATAGCATTATTTGCACTCATTTGAAGCTCAGTTTATGCTAATTCCTAGCGCATTTACATTGAAAAATTTAGAAAAATAAATAACTTTAATTCAATATATATATATTATATATATATATATAATATATATTATATATATATATTATATATATATAATATAATATAGAGAGAGAGAGAGAGAGAGAGAGAGAAGAGAGAGAGAGAGAGCTTGCTTTAAAAAGGTTTATACAATCAATTTCAATATATTTTATATTTATTTATAATATAAATATTATAATAGTCAGAGACCAGCTTTTTCTCTAAATTTATCAATATAAATGAATGGACTTTCTTTATTTTTTTCTTTTAACTCTTATGAAAGGGTAGAGAATCCGTTTTAGTTGAGTCCGATGTGTGTGTTTGTCCTTCCACGAGTAAGAAGGAGAAGTTATGAGTAGTCAACAAAGGGTAAAATACTAGTGGTTTAAGGAGAGGGTTAGTCGAGCATAGAAGAGGTGACGATGTTTCTACTCCTTTAGGTTTGTATGGTTTTAAGAGCTACCTATATGGTGAAAGAAATGAAGGTCCCATTTTTACTAAACCTGACTATTTCTTGATTTATAATTTACTCTTTTGTCGTGTTTATATGTACACTATTAAAATAAAAGTATAACAACCATACATCTAAAACGTAAAATAAATTATTAATATGATTTAAAATTCTATCAATTTTTTGATTTATTTTGTTTTTTGTATTGTGTAAACGTGCGTAAATAAGGACATAGAAAATAAGATGATATACGCTATGTGTTCTTCTTAATATTAAAGAAAAGGTCTCTTATACTTCAAAAAAGCCTGAAAGGTTTACTTTGTCCTCCACTGTAGAAAACAGAGGCATAACACATAACACTGGCATAACACGTGCTACCCTTTCCTATACTTATATTTTAACTCTAAGCTATTTCTCTGTCACTTAGGGTTTTTAGTGATGGTTTTGTGCTATTTGCTCTTATTTGAGGTAAACCACTTTTTTCATAAACCAATTTTTAGACCTTCCGATTCTTTTTGTATGAAATTGTCAAAATGGATTTATTTTTTATTATTATTATAGGTTAAAGATAACTTTAATTAAATGTCCAATTTTCTTAAAAATAGGTGGTTCACATAGCAATTTAATATTGCTTCACTTAATAATATTAATTTAATGTGATATACAAAGATGGGAAATAAACAGTACTTGATTTTTTTTTAATGTAGCAGAACAGCCGGAAGAGCCATATAAAAGGTAATATGCCGCCCTCTTTTAATGCCTGGGTTCTAGTCTCAGGTAAGACAGTATATGATTCATTTGTTGTTGGGATTGCAATCATGCATATATTATTGTAGCAAAGAATCCACAAGTATTAATATAATATTTTGTTTGAGCGCTCTACCACTATTGGGAAGCCTAAAAATAAGCTACAGAAATACTTAAATACTTAAATTACTCAATTACTTGATGGGTTTTAAAAAAGTGGTTCCTCACTCATGCTATTAAAATGATACTTATTTTACATTTATTTTGGTAATAACTAGAATGGTTAAACATTTAATGTCACCTAAACTAATCGCTTAGTTAGATGACGCCATTCATAACGTCAAATTAAATTTAAAGCTAAAATGTTTTAATATACCATAAAAATATATTTTGTTTTAAACGTAAACTGATCTGAATTATTTCTGATTATTGTCTGATTTACTAAAATGATATGCACAGTGCTGTCTTTTAGCATTCTCTACTCTTGATGGTGGGCGGTTTGGTTTTTGAAACTCGTTTCGTGGTAGGCGGGATGTTAAATCCCAACTTAATTTGAATAAATAGGCCTCATTTGATTTTATTGAGCTTTAGAAGGCGGGTTTCCCTGAAGCTTTAAATGAGCGTTTTGCTTTAGAGCAAATTACAACGTTATCTTAACTGTAACTTTTTGCATTTAAAGTTAAGGTTTATATTTTTAACTATTAGTATAATTTTTGATTACCACTAAAAGGGTTACGAGATAAGTACAGAAATAACTCCAGTTCCAACACAAAATTATAATCTTACAACGTGATTTATTAGTAATTTTAATTCATTCTTTTTTACGTTACTTTTATATTCCTCGACAAAGATTTTGTACTTAACACAAATTATTAGAGGAAATTTTGTTTTGTTGTTTTTGTAAGTTCATAAAAACAACAATGAATTTTAAAACTTGACAGTAAAAAGTGTTGTTATTTAGTATTAACTTTTTTTCTGAAGAACGTGCTTGCTCAAGATAATGAAATTCTTATAATTTTTCCGCCATATTCTTTTCGCAAAAATAAAATATAAATTTCATTCACTTGAAAAACTAAAGACATGAAGTCAAGATATTATTCCTGTTTTTTCTTACTTAGAGTATTTAAGACATTTTTTTCTTGTAAGTCCAGTTTTTGTTGAAGGAAAACAACAATGATGTATCCGACTTATAATCTTTTTATCCGGAAAGATAAAAAAACTGGAGTCGAAATTGTTTACTGCATTAAGTTGTTGCCAAAACACAGATAAAAGGAAAGCCACAAAACTTTATAAAACAAAAAAAACTTTTTATTCTCTTGCATTTTGTTGTTACATAATTTGCATTTATTTCGTTGATTTATTCACTACGCACTCGAATATATATCGTTTCTAACTTTTATAAAATGAAATAAAATCTTCACATTTTACCAACAAACTCTATAAAATAGAATAAAAATAACAAAATTAAAACTGCTTTAAAATAAAAGAAGTAAACGAATTATAATTAAGAACTTATATCTTGCTGTGCTACTTTTCTTTTGATTCTTAAAAATGTTTCGTAATAATTTTTACGAATATAGCTCATTTAAATATTATTTTTGCATTTAATGTAAATAAAAAGCAAAATGGGAAGGGGAATAAAAGCAGCGAATGGGAATATCATTTAATAGAATGTCTCTTGTTCATTTGCCATATGTTAACATTATTGAACTACGTTTGATTTATTAGCTGAGCAGATACACGTGCTAAAGCCGTCATTATTATAGTAACTGAACTTTTAAGTGTCAATCAAATCTTATAATATAAGGTTATTTTTGATAAACAAAATGACTAATTGAACAAAATTAAACCCATTGTGAATTTTTGACAAATAGAAAGAAAAAATCGGGTACGGGGTACCTCGAAACTTTTCATTATTACATAGGATTCGCTACGCTCGTCCTCCATGCATACTCAATGCATGCCGAATCTCACTCCGATCGCATAGTTTTTCTTCGTTTTATTATTTTTTGAAATTTTCGCTGAGTCATTATTGCGGGTTAGTGACGTCATAAAAAATATTTTCCGAATAGCACAACTACAGCAGTAGACTAACTTTCTAACATACGATGATAACAGACACACACACACACACATACAGACAGAAAACTTTGCAAAAACCAACTCAGGAGGCTTTAAAAACGCCTGAAACGGATAATTCCGGTTTCATCCCGGTTTCGTATTTTTTGCATACACAATACTTTTCCTACATACCTACGGTATAAATGAGGAAAAGTAAAAAGGATTATATAAAGCTTGTTAGAGTGAGCATAATAGAACCAATTTGTTCATCCGCAAACACGTGGATGATTGTACAAAAATAGAATCATTGTTACAAATTTCATGACTGACTGTACTCTAAATCATCAATTTTGATAGAAAGTTACAAAAAGAATTAAATTTTATAGCGGTACAAAAAATCTAGTTAGTCCATTTATTTCAATGAATTTTTGTTTTTCTTTGGATTTGGCTCAGACCAAGATAAACGTGACTTATTGCCTGGAATTTAAGACCGGATTTTCTAAGACAATAAAAAGATATAAGAGAGACTTTTAAAATAAAGGATTTTAACTTTCAAGGCATCCAGTTATAGTTAGAAATCGTCTTTACTTTAAGCTATCTTATTTATATTTTATATTTCTTAAAAACTATTCTTCATTCTTTATTTTAATTATAATTAACTTAATTATTTAAGAAATATTATTTGATTATCACTTTAAAAAAGCAACTCATTTTTCTTTAAGTATTCACTTTTATTATCTGAATATTTAATATAGTAGATAATTCTTATGATATATAAGAGTTCTCGTTGAACGTTTAACCCTTTGTCTTATGTTTGGTTTGAGATTTGTTGCTTATAGCAAGAAATAACAAATCATAAATGTCTGCTTGTTACATTTCATAAATAAAAGGTATCCAGCTTGGCTAGCTGGTCGACCTGCTCAATGCTCTCAACACCATAGTTTCCTTCGACCCATAGTAATACTTACATATTCTGCCCTAGAGTATTTGATGGATTAGTACATTCCTGCACACTTTTAGATAAACATTATAAGATGACTTTGGTTTAGTGACGACTTGGATGTATAATGTCTTTAAATGTCTGTCAGATAATAATGTAAGGAGGTTAAAATGAGCCTCAGCTAAACCAAACGCCTCAAAAGAATAAGGGTATGAATAGACTTTAAATTTTATTGATGTCCTCGAGAACGTAGATGCCACAAGAGGCTTCAACAGTATACTATACTGGACTAAAGGACTATACTACTATTTTACATTCTTTTTGTTCCCTTTATCCATAATAAAGTATTTAAAAGACACTATAGAGAATACATATAAAAACACACTCCTAAATAAAGTAAGGAGTGTGTTTTTTTTCCCTATAGTATCTTTTAAATGCATTATTATGGATAAAGGGAACCAAAAGAATGTTAAAAACTTAAAATTGGCAAGACACGCATCAGCCAAAAACTGAAAATCAAATTTGATGAAGAACAAGATAGAATTAATTATAATTTAGACATAGAACTTAAAAAATATTATTCGAGAAAATCCTTCTATTAAAAATTTTATTGGAGATACAAAAAATATTGTATAAAACGTAGTCACTCAATAGCTAAACGCGATTACTTATGTTTAGTATATGGAGTAAGGAGTGTGTTTTTATATGTATTCCCTATAGTGTCTTTTAAATACATGACTATACTACTATTTTACATTTAAATAGTACAGTTCGACAATAATTCAAGTTTGTTCTTATGTAATAAATTTTGATACAAACTGACGACTGACTGGTTTATTCAATCCTGTTATTTATTATGATTGTGTACCTCACTATATTCAATATTTTGAGAACAAAACTGTATAAAATAAAACATGGAAAATATTAGAAAAACATATAAATCTAATATTACTCCTGAAATGCGACATTTATTGTTATCATAAATTAGTAAAAACTGATAATACAAACATTTTTCACTGAATAAAAGGTTTGAAGGACAAGTTCTAGATAAACATGGTAAATGTAGCTTCAACTATATTCACCAGTCTTTTATGGATTCCTAGAGCACTCAACCGCAAGCTCAAGTGGACCATTATCACAAAGGATAAAACATGAGGTCCATTAAATCCTCTAACACTAGACCAAACAATGACGTTTTAGTATTCTTTTAACCACTTGTCTGGATAAAACTTCAAGTTGTTTTCGAGTTTGAATAGTTGATGGTTATAGTGCCTGAAAGACTAAAAAAATATAAATGTTCAGTTTATAAGGTATTTCAATTGTTTTTAAGAGTTTATTTGATGGAAAACCAAATGTGTTTTCAAAAATATTGAAAACATGTTAAAATATAGGTTATTTTTGTAAATTTTTTTTTAGTTCTACTCCTTTCCATTCACACGTGTTAGGTTTTGGTGGGTAAGCTTCCCCACCATTTGTTCACATCTTTTCTATTATGGATTTATGTTGAGGAGTGTATTGGATAATTCGATCCGTCCTCAGCAACTGTCACTGCTCGTGATCCAGGCTCATCCTTCTCGTAGATTTTTTTTAAGGGGGTGACTGTTTCTGTTAGAAATAGCGATATCTATAACGAAGTAAGGAACTAAATGAAATTTCATTAAATTTTGATAGTAGAATTTTAATTACGTTTTAAAATCAAAGGGATCTTTCAAGGGAATTTAATTACTTCTTCAAAATAAACTGTAAAATACTGGTTGGTAAAAGATTAGGAAAACTTTTGAAAAGGAAATGCAATTAGGATAAAGGAATTGCGTCCTGGGATGAGCACCTGGTATCGGCACCTCATCAAAGAGAAAGGACAACATAAACAAACACCTCCAATATCTCCCCTTTTCTCTCGAATTTCTTCTCCAGACAAGGGATGAGTTAGGTCTCAGGAAAAAGCCTTGTGAGCTGGTCAATGAGGCGACCGACACTCCTAACTAGGGTTTAAATAACCGGGTTTTGTTTATTTAACCCTAGAAGTATTTAAAATAATATTTTGGAGTGAAGAGTCCTATATTTTAAACAGATTTTACATAAGACTAATAAAGGAATGTTTTATCCAATGTGATTTTATAGATGTATTATTAAAGACATTTTATTTCAAAAACTAAAATACTTTTCTTTTACATTTTTAACTGTTTGACAAAAATCAATAAAACCTAAACCTAATATTCGTGTGTAAAAATTAAGATTTTTCGGTTAAATCATGCAATGCAAACGTCAAGCATGCAATTTGCCGCCAGACTAAGGTAATTTGTTGCAAACGTGCAACGTAAAATAAATTACTTTATTGTTTAGCATTCAATGTATAATTAGAATCAGTCATAGTGATTGTTATGTATTATTTGAAGAAGACAGTTAATCTTACTGTATAATTACTTTAAGATTTTAATGGTTGCCATTGCATTTTTATTTTTAGCTAGCAGCATTAAAAATTATATTATTTTAGGATCACAGAGTAGAGTTTTCATAACCTGAGGTTTAAGTAAAAGAAACGAAGTCCTAGAGCATTCATTTTTGCAAACATTGGTTGAAATGATACAATTTTAGGGTCACAGTGATTGCCACAGTATTATTTTTTTCGCATTTGTTAAAATTATACTATTTAGGGTCACTGAAATTGTAATTGTATAATTACAATTAATAATCTATTAATTAAATAAGATTACAGCTTATTTAATTATTTTTAGTTCACCATCGATAAAAATATATAATTTTTAGGTCACAAACAGCAGCGTAGGCTTATTTGACGCTTCCAACATTGACACGAACACAATATTTGGAAAATTTTATTTGCCAAGTAGGATATTTTCCTAGCCGATCTTTATATTTACCAATTCCATATTTGTTTTCTATATAACAAAAGACAATTTTATGCATATTTCCTTAACTAGAAAAAGAAAAGAAATTGTTTATTTCCCCTTTCTTTGTTTATTGTAGAGTTATTTGACTCGATTAATTTTTATTTGAACGTCCCTGGTGGCGTTATTCGTTTAGAATTTTATTTTAAGAATATTTATTTTATTATTTTATTTTGTAAAGGACCTAAGGTGTAGTTTTAAATTTATATTTTTATAGTTTTGGACAGATTGTTTATGAATAAATTATGAGTTGTTACACAAATCAAACATAATTTATTTATAGACCAATTAAAATGAATATTTGATATTAGTATCATTGTTTTAGATGAGACAATTCTTGAAAATTAATGCCTGGAGTCGGGACTGTTTTTGTAAAAAATATGATTCAATTTTTAACATCTTGCTACAGTCCTATAAACTTAAGATCCTATAAAAACCTTCCATATTATTTTACAAATATAATGTCCATTTTGGTATTAAATGACTTTACAAATAAAAGACCTCAGGTAAATATATTCTTCATGGTAAATCTATCATAAAAACCTCGTCACCTTTCGTAACATCAAAGATAATGTGTATTTCAGTTTGCTCATTATCTAAATTTTATCTTTATTCTCATCAATGTAAAATCACATTATAATTCCCTACTTATGTGTATTTATTCGATACTTTTTTTATTTATACTTATTATACTAGAATATTTGGAATTTAGCGTATATTTGGAAATAGCATTGTATACAATTTTTTGTTGTTCTTGTTATGTTTTTTTTTTAATTTATTAATTATTGTTTTGAGTATTGATGTACAGCAAATATAGACTAATATAAAACAAAAAGTTATATACATATAGGTCATTAGAAACAATAAAATAATTGATAGTCATTTATTAGTTTAATAATGAACTTGATGAAAAGGAAAATCAAAGTCAAATCGATCCTCAATTTATTGAAAAGCTCTTCATTTTGTAAAACGATGTTTTTAATAATTCATTTTCTTTCGTTTTTTCATCTAATTATGTTTTCTCTAAACCTAATTGAAAATCGATTTTATACATTAGTTATTTATGTAGGAAACCAAGCTCTTTCTGAGTTAATTAATTGTTTTTATTCATTAATTTTAATTTATTAATTTATTTTAGTTTACTGTGTATAGCAATTAATTATGGTTTCAATTTGGTTTATTGACTTGAATTTATGCCTGAAGGAAATGGTTAATATAAAAATAGTCTATTTATCAATATCTTTTATAGAAAACGTTTACTACAGGAAATTATTTACAGAAAGAAGAATTAATTAACTCACTTACCCTCATAAGTTTCTGGTTTTACTGCAAACCTATTTTAATTAAAAGAAATACAAATTTAATTATATGCGACTCTATTAATTTATTAAAAAAACTTTTTTAATATTTTCTCACAATACTAAACTCCGATCTATTTATTCAAAATAATTCACTGATAGGGTGTAATTTTTACGATATCAAGAAAGGTCACCATTATTCAAACTAGAACAAGAAGCCTTCGGCCTCTTAACGCACTGCCTCAATTTGGCCACTTCGCGGCCACATTTTGTTTTATATCAGTGTGTCCTTTTACTTGTTATATAAGTTTCATATGGCCACAATATTTGCGCATTTCAAGTATTTGTCGAAAATCGTGATTTATTTATATCAGATTGGTTATATGTGTCAAACGATAAAATCGTTTGTACTACGTTGAAACTAATACTGCAAATTACTATTGTAATTAAATTTATTAACTATTGTATATAAATTTGCATAGTAGTATTTAAATAAATTAAATTAAGGCCTGATCTGATAACTTTTTTAAATTATGTGAATTTTTAAAATTTTTGCTAAAACACAATTAAAAAACTGCAAGGTTCGGACATTAATAAGTTCAATTCAATTCAATTCAAAAATAACTTTATTTCACACATTTAGTGTTACAAAGTAAAAGAGTTACATGAAAATAATAAGTGCATGCATTACTTAAAAATAATAAAATTACTTAAATAATAAATAACAATTGAGACCTCATTTTAGAAAAGAAATATATCTCTAATTACTTCAAAATGATTACAAAAAATAATAGAACCTAAATAAAACAAAAGCTAAACCTTCGATAAATTTTATTATGAGATTAACGATTGAACTATGTTCATATTTTAATTTGGCTTCTAGATAATCCATGATATTTTCTCTCCCCTAGTATAATGATATGCTTAATTAATTGCACAATAGTAAGTGAATCTGATTATTGATTTTATTTATTTATGATGATAGTATTTTGATTAGATAATATTATATAGAGGGATAAATATTTATTAGTTTAAAAGTTGAGATCTTAATTTTAGAGAGTTAAGAAAAAGTTGTACAGATTTAACCCTTGTTTTTTAGAATGAATTGAGAGAACTGCGGCCATAGCCGTTACATTGCTTAATAGGTCAGTTAATGACTTCTGTTCTACTAAATAATTATTTCTAAAAGCTGAATAAACAGGGCACACAAAGACAATATGGTATACATCTTCAGGCTGGTATAGCTCGCACAAAGTGCACATTTCATCTGTGTTAATTCTATACATAATGCCCTTGAATGTAATCTTAATTCTGTTGTAGCCTGAAGTCCTTAACTGAGCTATAAGTTTCTTTGTCACATATGGAAAAGTTCTATTAAATGGATTGAATGAGGCGTTTTCTATTTTATGTCGATCTATTGCAAGTAGATGTTTTTGATACTTAGTAAGGATACTATCTATAACGTTATTATCGATAGTTTTTGATAGGATTGCGTCTGAGTCCACATTTATTACACTTAAATGTGCTAAGTGAGTGCTTAGCTGAGTGTACCAGTTATAAGTTTTGGTGTTGGATGATAAGAATCTAAAAATTTTAGTCTAATGAAACAATTTTTAAGTTACTTTTGGAGTGAGAGCTATGGATGTGGTTCACCCAGTTAAGTGTTAGTTTCAGAACAATTACTGATATGTGTTGAATATTAAATTCAGCTCTGACCATGTAGTGGGGTACATTTTTTTGGAGAGTAAAATATGTTTTAAAGAAGTGATTCTGCGCAGATTCCAGCTCTTCTAGATATCTTAGGCCCACACTGCTGCGCCGTAGGTCAGAGTTGGAATAACACACCCATGGTATATTTTTAAAAGACATTAATAAGTTCGTATCAAGTTTCATTCAAATTAGAAAAAGTTTCAAAAGTTATTGTTGTTCGATAAATACATCTAGGAACAAAATCTCATAAATGCATAAACACACACACACATAAGTATATTTATTCTTGATTAGTGAGCCTTCCTCTTCTCTTTCACGACTCTAACTGCTTAAGCTCATTTTCCTTGTGAAATTCGCTGAGAAGAATGACGTCATTTTTTATAATTTCATTATAAGGTTTTATTATTTTTAAATTAAGATATTTACTATACATTTTTATAGGATAAAAAGTATCTTTTTTTATTCCTTTAAAATGGACAAAAGTTGGAAAAATGGAACTTATAAAAAAAGAATAATATTGACAAGAAATTGTTAAGAGAAAAGAAAGAAGTTTGGTTTGACAAGGGTTTTCAGTGATTAGAGATTCCATTGAAAAAAAGAAAAGCTTTTTATCTGCCCCCATACCCCCTTCTACCGCCCCCGTTCAACCTTTCTTGTCTCTAGACTTTTTCTTTATATCTTATAATAATGATAAAAAGAAAACATGCACACTTGTTGTAACAATGCATCTGGGTCAGGTAAAGTTTTATTAGCAGATCTTTCTCTCTACATTCCTTAGAAAATATGGTTCAACACAAACAAATTTTAGCCTTGGTAATTTTTTACCTACGTAGGTTTATTCAAGTTAAAAAGGCAAAACTATAATGAACTTGAGAAAGTGAGAGATAGTTTAGAGGGAGAGGGTAGATTATATTCGAATGGTCTCTGCCTTAAAAATGAATTGATGTATGTAAAAACGACCAGGACTAAACATTTTTGTTTTCTTGAATACTATAAATTTTATTTGAAACATTTTTTTTTATATTTTCGTTTTGTATAACAGTTTAACTAGTAATCATATAAATTTATACAGAATAACTAATGTATCAAATAATTTATATAAAATTATTTGAGTATAATCAAATAAAAGATTCTACAACTACTTATTACACCAATTTGGTTTCCGTTTACTCCAATTCCATAGAAGAGTTGATGCAATTTCCACCGCCCTGGAGTCAAAGAAGTATTGCTCTGCGGTCTTTCTAGATGAAGCACAAGCTTTTGATAGAGTGTGGCATGCTGGCTTACTTTGGAAACTCAAGAGAATCCTTCCTTTTAAATATTATCAAATCCTTGAATCTTACCTCAAAAATTGATTTTTCTTTGTGTCCTACAATTCTTCTACTTCTTCCATCTTTTCTATAAAAGTCGGAGTACCACAAGGCAGTAATCTTGGTCCTCTCTTCTGCTGCATTTACACTTTCGACATTCCAGAACACATTTGCTGACGACAAATGTATCTTATCCTCAGGCCCATCCCGTTTAATCTCTTCAGATAATGTTCAAAGTCATATAGATCTCATGTTTAAAACCATGAGATTTGATAGATTTGAACCATGTTTTTGAAAATCAATGCTTCCAAAAGTACCCATGTTACCTTTGCATTGCGACCTGGTGACTGCGAACTTGTAGGTCTCAATCAAGAATTGATTCCTCAAGCCTCTTCTGTTAGATAGATACCTTGGACTTTACCTTGACAGACAGCTCACCTGGGGTTTACACACGAAGACAAAACGACAGGACGCAAACAGACGCTACAAACTATTACAGCGACTACTTAAAGACGCTCACAACTAACTTTACATAACAAACTACTAGACTATTGTTAAACACATGTGGATGAGCGGAATAGAACTCTGGGTTACCACCAAACCTTCCAATTCCTATAACATCCAATTACTTCGATCTATTATCCTACGTAAATAGCTGATGCTCCATATAATGTCTCAAATTGTACCCTACATTATGATTTTAATATTCCTTTTGTCCGTGACCTTGCAATATCTCGTTATAAATCCTTACACTCCTCTCTTGCCGTTGATCCTAATCCTCTTGTACATAGTCTTTCCTCTGAGGAAAATCCTAACAACCCTCCCCGTAGACTCAAGCGGCAGTGGCCGCAAGCCTACTTAGAATTAGGGGAAAAAGAAAGATGTCGCTCCACTTAGTATATAGTTATTAACAGAGCCACTTTTAACGTAATAGTTCATCACCAGTGCCGATGAAAGCGAAAGGCTGGTGTCAAACACCAGCCTCTGGACAAATCTGTTTTGTAAATAAATAGCTGAAAAAACAGTTATGAATGATAAACAGTTTGCATAGATTAATTAATATTTAGCAAACTATATATTTTGGTAAATCTTGTCACCACAGAGAATAACTTTATTCGATCCTTACTCTCGTACATAATTTGTGCGTGTTAAACCTCTGAAATTTATTTAGTTGCTTGCAGATTATTATGGAATGAAACCCTGTAATTATTTTGTTATACGCAATCTTACGTATAACATAAGGTCGAGATATCCTTTAATCAAACCAATTTTGGATCTAAAAGTTGCTAATTAAGAGGCTTGTATGGCAGACTCAAGAATAGGTGTGTGACACAAATTTTATTGAAATCCCTGATCACTAAAAATAGGTTTTGAAAAATTCGTAAATATTGAGCTACAAGTTGTAATGCTACTGATCAGGTTATATAAAGCATAAACCAAAAACAATTCGTTGCGAACACCAGGGACAGAATTTTAATAAACTGCGTAGACTTCCGCGGTTATTGTCATGAAGATTTAGGTCTTCCGGTGGTAACCGCATCAATGTAGTTGAAGAATCCGACGTTTCGCTTCTTCTGTGGGAGGCATCTTCAGGGATGCTGAATGCTCTACAAAACTGAACTCTGTTACTTGACTCAACTACTGGAGTTTTGTAGAGCATTGTGTTTCTATCCATAATGTCCTACATCCCTGAGGATGCCTTCCACAGTGGAAGCGAAACGTCGGATTCTTTATCTACATTGACGCGGTCACCACTGGAAGACCTTAACAGGGTCAGAAGTTTACTTAGTCAAATAATGAAAGTGTAACCAACATTTAGAGTGAATACCTAACTTTTAGTATATAACAGAGTAAAGAAGTATACACCATATAGTTGTGCGAGTGACACCCAGGAAATGTAACAAGCAAAATGCAATGCTACATCTGGAACTGTTCCATCATTCGACATTCGTCATCATTGATGACCCAACAAAATGTCAGTCCCACTCTGTTTTCTTACGTCTAACTCATCAGGGCGCCGACAAAATGTAACAAGCAAAATGCTTGTTACATTTTAAAAATATTTAGCAAACTATTTATTTTGGTAAATCTTTTCACTACAGAGAATAACAAGCAAAATGCTACAACTGGGAACTGTTCCATCATTCGACATTCGTCACCATTGATGGCTCGACATAATCATGTCCCACTCTGTTTTGTTACGTCTAACTCATCAAGGCGCCAACAAAATGTAACAAGCATTTTGCTTGTTACATTTCCTAGGTGTCTCGCACACTTATATATTGTGTCAACTATTCATGTTTTGCAAAACTCGGTAGTATCAAATAATATAATGAAGTACAATCATCAACTTCTTTTTGGTCTTATGAACATCTAAGTTACATTGAAATCTTTAAAAGTAGTGTTAGTAATACAGAAGGTAGGCAAAGCAAGAATGAACAGACAACCCAGTTTCGGCCTTTTACACTATTAGAAAAAAAGCCACTTGATCTCTTAGTCAGGCTTTCTCGGCTTTAATTATTTCTAACTTACTTTAATCACTGGTAATGCTCTAAATTTTACAGGTGATCACTCTGATTTAGCTCATAATTTTGATATATAGCTATATATAATATGTTATGTGCGAAAATTTGGTGTTAACACTATTATATCAAGTGATATATCGATAGTATAATTGCGGTTTCACTTTAGTTATCCGGTCTTTGATTAACATTATACAGTTAATTCAATATCCAATCCAATTATCTTATCAGATATTTGTCATGCTGTAATATCATACGAATTTCAAACAACATTTTCGAGCTGAAAGAGCTATGATTACACACGAATGGTAGTGTCTAATAGAAGTAGTTCTAAGAGCACCTAGTGTACACTTTCTCGTGTACACTAATCTTATTTCGTCTTAATCTTATCTCTACTTAGTCTCTCTAGGAACTAAGTCCTTCCATCAGTAAATTATTTCTGCATTTGAAACTTAATGATCACGGGAAAGTTGTTCCAGTAGTTTGCAGTGATAGTAATAGTGAGCATTGTAAACTTTAAGTATTGTGTGCTGAATCAGTATCGAATGTTGAGCTTACTCTGCTGAAGATTTATGAATAATGAGTCTATCCTTTTAACAAGAACTTCACTCTAAGGTCTCCATAATAAATTCTGCTCAGTAAGAACTCATAACTTATGGGTGGTTCAGCAGGATAAGAAGTTGTCTTTACAAGCAAGATTGTCCTCAATAGCTTTGATTTATAGACAAAACTTATTGGTCAAGAATTCAGTGAGCGTAAAATAAGTACTATTCTGTTAGAGTTGGTATAGTTAGGAGTGCAAGTTTTCAACGAATTAGTCTCTAAATAGTTACATAACACCTCCCCTCCTCCCCTCCATGACCCCAATCTCATAAGCTCATTTTCTTTTGAAAATTCGCTAAAAACTAAGAAATATTGGAATTATAAATACTTACAGCCAATGTAGGGACATAAGCACCATTTGATAGGAAGATAGTTATGCATTAAAATACACCATTGTATATTAATTTATTGAGGTGAACACCTGTAATCTGTTAAAAGGATATTTGTTAATAGTTTAAGGCATTGATTGCGAAGCCACTGTGCCGTCTTCCTACAAGCTTTGCTACAAATAAATTGTACCAATTTTTAAAACAAACCATTTTTACTTTTCCTCATTTTACGGTAGGTATATAGGAAAGATTCGTGTTTGCAAAAAAAATCTGAAACCGCGATGTTACCGGAATTATTCGTTTTGTCTTACATTTTGATTACATATTATGTTATCTGTTTACAATTCTACTAATATTTTTAAATAAAAATAGTAGAAAATTACATAAAATTCAATTAATGATTTATAACTATTTAGAAATACATTTAAATCGTACTTACATTCCGCTAGAACTTTTTAAAATCGGAAGCATAAGAAGGTCAAGAAAATATTCGATATTAAAACTTTATTTTAAGATGATGGGGGTCTGTCTGAGGCTTTGCTCTACAGCCGCTTTGCTTGCTTTACAGCACGCCACTCTACAAAAAGCCAATTTTCCAAATACTGTTTCCTTTTTTTAAACAATTTTCTTCTTTTATAGAAAAAATGGACGTTGTTACTATTTTAGTCTGATAACATGGTAAATTTAATATTGAATATACTTTGATACTTTGATTTATTTATAGTCAATATATTTGAGAATCTGTAAGTAAAGAGTAAGTGAGTCTAGGTTATACTTAAAAGAGTTTTCTTAGTTTCTTTTATGTATTTTCTTGAAGATGTTTGGGTTGAATTTCTTGTTGATGGTCATGGAATTTATTATTTCCGACAAGAAAAGGTTATTTCCGCTGCCAGTTTACAGGAGCGCTAGTTTGTAATTTGGTAGTTTCACTGCTAACTATAATAATGGGCTACTGTCGTCATTTTTTTTTAGCTAATCTCATCTTTAAATTTACTAATTTATCTAAGTATTTTCTTTTGGTTAAAAATTAGAAGCTTCTACTAAATCGTTTGTTTGGTAAAAACATGGAAATATTGTTATTAGAGGGTCCCTACTGGTTCAATTTGAAACATCGAAAAATTAACCTTAATAACGACTATAAACATAATTAGTGTTATAAGCTTAAATCACTCTTGACAGTGAATTAGAAAAGGTTTCAATGTGGTTACACAGAGTCCCAAAAAGGTGTTTTAAGCTTTTTAATGTCTCAATGCATTAAAATAGGCTATACTCTAGTAATTTATTACTATGGGAACAAATAATTAAATTTGATAATTGAAACGGTAATAAAAGTTTTCTTTAATTTACCCAGGTGATATTTATGTCTGGTTCTTTTCAATCCAATCTTATAGGTTATTGGTTTTGGTCTCTTTTGTGTCGAGTTTGATAAGATGTTCTCTAAGGCAATCTTTGTCCAGCTCTACGTATTTGTCTGCTTGCCTCCCAATCCTGTTTTCTACCTCTGCTTCTACTAACCTCCTGTCTATAGTTTTTACCTCTTCGCCTCCAGCTTTATCTAAAAGGCCATTTGTTTCCTCTCTTGGTTTTCAAGTATATATCTTGGTGGCTAAATCTCTCTGCTATATCCTTTAGAGTCAACACTTTGAAGTTTTTTCTCCGTTTAAAGAAAAAAAATCCAAGAGGTAAAGTTCCGTAATAAAATTCAAGTGAGATGACTTAAAATCTATAACTTTTTCTTTTAGCGCTACAAAAGAAAATGTGGTGGTTTTTTTTATTTATAATATAATAAAATATATATTTATTTATTTTATTAGCTTGACCGAACATCATACTCATTATTAAAAACATTTTTAATAGTCAAATCGTACGGAGGAGATAATATAAATATTTTTGCAGAATGTAATAAAAACGTTTTGCAGAAAGCTGCTTTTAATAGGTTGTGAATCTGCAAAATGAAAAATATATAGAGATAGGCTGTAAAATAGTAACTTTAGAGCCTAAAAAGTATAGCTAAACCCCATTTTTTTTTATTATGAGAACTTAAAAAGCATTTCTATTACTCTAACACTGTATTGAACAAATATTTTACCTCCTATTAGGGTAAAAAATATATACTAAAAATAATATAATCACTTAAATAGTCAGTTTGTACCGCGACCTTAAATAGTCAGTTTATGTACCGCGAAATCAAAACACTGTCCTTTATATGCTGGAATTAAGCTAAACAACGTAAAAATGAGTTAAGTATTATTTACACTATCATTTAATTGTTTTTAATACTAATAAAATAGCAAAATACTAAATATACGTAAATTTGTTTTACCTACCACGAATATTAAATTAATGGTACAAAATGAAAAAGATTATGAATTCATTTTCATTTCTTATCCCAAAAGGATTCTTCTTAAAAAAGTTTTTAAGCATTTTCAAAAGTTCGTTTTTTACTTTTCCTTATTTATACCGTAAAAAGGATAAGTATTGTGTTTCTTAAAAAAATCCGAAACCGGGTTGTCACAGAATTATTAGTTTTAGGCGTTTTAAGACCTCCTGAGTGGTTTTCTCAAAGTTGTCTGTCTAAATGTGTGTGTCTGTTATCATCGTAGTTCCTAGTGTATTTATGCTGGAGAATTGAAACTTTGTAAAAAAAAATCAGTCTACCGCTGAAGTGCTATTTGGAAGGAATTTGTTTTATGACGTCATTAACACGCAATAATGACTCAAAAAAAGCTTTAAAAAAAATTAAACGCGTAAAAATAATGATATCTGATAAAGATTTGGCACACATGTAGCTATGTATAAAACTAACATATGTGCTAAGTTTCATCTCATTATCAGCATTAGTTCAATTTTTATAGAATGACTTGTGTACGTTTTTAAAAAAAATTGTATAAAATCGAAAAATGATTTGAGTTGAAATTCGGTATAAGTGTATACCTTGGCGTAATAAATATATAGGTGTACAAAGTTTAGTTTAATACGACAAGTATATCCATGGTTTTTGTTGGATCATAAAAATTAAGCAGTATTGAGCGTCGTCATTGCTCTTTGTGTGACCGCTGAGAATGAAACGGTTGTATTTACTATCTGGGGACTAGTGAAGCCAGTTCAAAGACGTGTTGCTGTATAAATTTGTCGAATTGTATATTCTGAGGACGATCGAAGAGAGTTCGAAGTAGGGAGGAAGAGCGTAGCGAATCCTATGTGATGAGGAAAAGTTTCGAGGTACCCCGTACCCGATTTTTTATATTTTTACTTACCTCTGTAAGTGTAGTATTTGCTAGTGTATTTTTCTTAGCCTTGGCAATATTCACTGTCGAGCGAAGCAAGACTGCCGCAAGAAGTAAACTGCCGCGTAAAGACACTTACTACACTGCCTAGTAGTAAACTAATGAATAGTTCTCCCACTAAGTTGATCACAGTTAACATGAAAGTGTGTTTTTCGACATTATTCATGAATTGTGGGCTATTACAATCAGAAAAACAAATAAAATCTCAGTTTGGAACAATAAGTACAGCATAATGGTCGGCCAGCTGTCAGCTAGATTTTTATCTTTTAAACTAAGTTGTCACCCTCGCCGTCTTTTTCTTTCACGAAAAGTCCTTGGTGTTTGATGCTATCAGCTAAACGGCCAGATGTTAGATTCATCACGATATGACATTACTTCAGGATATTATTGTATTACCTCTAATCCCCTTTAAGGGATTAGCTAGATTAAACTGGATATTTTTATTGCGTTTAGAATACTCTATTATCATAATTAAATTTATCCATATTCCTGGTATAGCCTGATGGTATTAAAGACAAAAAACATAATTTAAAAAAGGATTCTAAAAACTTTGCTATATTACTTGCATAAAATTAGTCGAATTATCCGTTTCATGAGTTTTTAATACCTCATGCATGAGTAGTTTTTATCTAAATCACTAGATGTGTGTGTCTATTATCATCATAGTTCTTAGTTTTTACGCTAAAGAGTTGAAACTTAGTACAAAAATCAATACGTAGGTCTAGTTTTGCTTTCCTAAAATATTTGTTACGACGTCTTTATCTCGCAATAATGACAGCAAAAATTATGAAAAATCATAAAACGAGGAGAAATATTAAATACATCGAGTCAGTGTAAAAGTTAGCACTTTTACAGTACTATATAAGACTAATAAATGTGCCAAGTTCTATCTCATTACTAGCATTAGTTCATTTTTTATTGAATGACATGAATACGTTTTGTTTAAATAATAGAAACTAAGCGAACCTAATGAGTTGGAATTCGAATCATGTGTTTCTCTTGTATGGTAATAAATAATTATACAAAGATTTATTTCTATATATCCATAATAAAAAAATAGAGTTGTGGAGTCCAGATATAAGGAAAAATAAAAAACAAGTATCTCCACTGATGTTAAAGTGTAATGACAAAGCCAGATTTCAGACTTGACAGTCCATCATCAGTGCCGGCGAGATGCGAAGAAAGTGTTAAGAAACGGAAGTGATTGAGTCGCCCAACTCGTTGAAATCGACGATTTCAACGAGTAGGACGACTCAATGTTAAGGTCAATGTTAGATGTAGAGCGAGGTCAGTACCTGGAGGGGTGACCGCGGTGATAATGACGTATGGTTTTACTGCCTAAGGACAAGAGAAGCGAATCCAAACTATAGAGGATGGACATAACGAATCGAATAAGGTGAACAAAAAACCTTAGATATCCCGTACCTTTTTTGTTGTTACAAAATTTAGCAAAGTTCATGTTGAATTAGTATGGTGCAGGCTTCCTTACTGACACTTCCCCATCCAGGTCTTCGCCGGACACCTTGTGAATGGTGTTCTGCGGCTCTTCTCGGATCTCAGGAGTCCTTTTAGAGATTGAGATTAACAATTTTCATGTATTTGCCTCACGTATAATGTCGGAATTTTTACTATCAAAATTGTTGAGGTTGTTGTTATTAATAAATAATCGCCCTAAATTGATCTAAAAAGGATTGTGATTTTAATTCATTTTTAAGCGGTAACAATAAAAATGAGTGTAATAACACAGCAAAGTTAAATATGCATCAACAATAAAAATCAAAGTAAACCAGTCATTATTAGTTCTTTTATACAAGGAGTAAACAAAAGGGTTGCTGACAGTTGTGTGAATAACTATGTTGACAGCATTGACGACTTATGTTTTGAGTTGATTTTAGTCCCTTGTCAATAAGTTTTATAGGGTTAGAGGGTGGTAAAGGGAAGGAAGCAATGAATAGATTAGAAATCCGGCTAGTCGAGGAACTTCCCCTAGGGCTTGGCGTTGCAGACGCTCTGATCCCTTCCCTACTGCCTTACCCTATAACGTTACACGTTCCTTAAACGAACTTGACACATCCACTGTCACACCCGTCTTTGTCCCCATGAGTCAAAGCACCCTAAAATATCCAATTTTCTTTAGTTTTCCACGTTTTTCCTTGATTATAAAAAATTGTTGTATCAGCAGGTTTATAGTTTTATGATTTTATCTGATGATTTGATAAGGACTCATGTTGCAGTGAAATACCCTAACCCTATCCTAGACTAGTTATTTTTTCTCCTCTTGCTCCATAAAATAATATTACTTTTTGATAAAATAGAATAAAACTTGAATCAGCATTTCTTATTAAGAATATATTTTAGTTAAATTTGTTTAGTATATTTCATCGATTGAATACAAACAGTTGATTAGCCCTTAATTTTAGCAGCGGTAGCGATCGTCTTTATGGCCAGCGTCTATACCGGTCAAGTTAATTTATTAAAACTAATAATTATTTATATGAATTTTAACTAACATTAAAATCAAACTTTATTCATTACCTCAGGCCACCTCGCGGCTCTTTTTAGCGACTTTTTATTGAAAATTTCGTTTATGAGATTGTTTGGATGACTGAGATGAAGTTAAAGGGGAAGTCCGAGAATTTAATTTGAGTTTCTGATTCCAAAAATAAATGTCTGAAAAAAAGGTTATAGTATATATATTTATTATTATCATAAATATAATCAATTATCATATTTATATTTAGTATTATATTTATATTTATCATTTGATTCTACCGAGTTTTGCAAAACATGAATAGTTGACACAATATAATTGTGCGAGAGACACATAGGAAATGTAACAAGCAAAATGCAATGCTATATATATATATATATATATATATATATATATATATATATATATATATATATATATATATATATATATATATATATATATATATATAATACCATATGGCGAGATGTTGGTGATGTTACGAGGTCTATTTTCGTAAATCTATTCTTGCTTGAAAAAAATAAAACTTAAAATGGCTTTAAAACAACATAACACATTTTTGGATAGACGACAAGCTAAATCAATTGTGACCAGTTTCAGCTAAATCAGATCAACCCATGAGGTGCAAACAGAATACACAATACACATCTATGTAATACATATGTGAATACGTTTCGCAAAACTGATAGATTTATATATTTATATATAAACAGGAGGATAAGACATAGCTGCAAACTACAATTTTAAAATTCAGCTCTTAATATTCTTAAACAAGTACTGAATCTGATTTGATTATCACATCAGATACACAAAAAGTTTTAATAATATTTTTTCCCTAGTGGCATTATAATGTCAAAAAATACTGAACTGTAATGAACAAGGTGACAAGAGATATTCAATATTTCTCATTGAGACAGGACGTGATTGGAATTCAAGAATAACATAGAAAAATGGGTTCTATCCTTTTTTAGTTCCATTTGATAAAAAAAAATAGAGAAAAATGTGCTAATGATGACGATAAGTCGCTTCTGCGATTATTTAGAGTTAAACGAATTTATTTCAACGACTTAATTTTTGTTATACACTAGAGGTAACACAAAAAGTCGACATTAGACTCTTATAGGCCCTTGAAGGAACCACTAATTTATACTTAGTAAGTAGCTACTCCTTTCGTAAGAAAGATTTTTTTAAAAAAAGTAAAGAGAGACTGTTTAATAAATTCCTTATATTAGCAGAACACTGTGTAAACATACCATGTGCTGCTGAAGCAACTAAAGCAGATACTTCTTATAACTACCGGATTATATTTTTCATAAAGCCAAAGTTTTTCAGAGTTAAAAAAATAAAAATTTCACATTTAGATCTAATTAAACATATAGGACATGCTTTAAAGAGGTGAAAAAGTAATTCTCTGCAAATATTATCGCCCGACTAACTATCACAGAATTTTTGTGTCCGATGAGTCATAACAGAATCTCAGAACTCTCACTCATGGAACTTTTGTCCATAAATATATAATTAAGCAGCCATCAACCTGAAAAATTGAGAATCTCGTTGACGTCATTGATTACGGTTCGATGTTGGATTTTGGCGTCTGTCAATCTATTTATCCACAGTGTACCAAGATTAATCGCAGAATCCTTTAAAAGTTAGAGTAGAATAGTGAGAAAATTATAGAATAGACTCCTTCAGAAAATAGATACTTTTAAAAATACTTGAGATTTTCTTTACATCTCTTCTAAAGTACATGCTTAAAATTCTTTATAAATCATCCTATATCTCTTGAAATATATTTTATTCTTGAGCTAAAATCTGTTCAGATTCCAATTTTAAATTATTAGTTTGTTTTTATTTTATTGTTTATAATTAAATATTTAATTAAATTTTTTTTTTTTATTTAGAATGTAAATGATTTTCTTGTGAAAAGCCTATGAAAAAAACATTCTTCTTTCTTTAAAAAGCTTGTCTAAATTCAGCTTGGATTCTTATCATTAGAATCTGAAAAGATAGAAAGTTTTATAGCCGCTGGAGAAGGTAGGTTACAAAAGAATTGAAAGGTTAGAAAAGGTTGAAGGACTTTTATCCCTCAGGGCTCATCTTCAAAAAAATATCCCGAATAAAAAAAGATGAACCTCTTTAGTTTTTAAGATAAAGGTTATCCTTGAATCCTGTGGTACTTGGTTGTTAATTTTTTATTTTTTTTATTTAGTGATTTCTTGTTGGATGTTTCTAAAAAAGATTTTATTTTAGAAGAAAATAAATATAACTTTAGCCTTTTAGAATAATTTAAGCAATTTTCAATCACTCTCCGTTAAGCTCTTTAGATTTAGCATGCCACGGTAATTCATATCACATTAGGCAAAGTCTTGTCAGCACAAAGGAGCCAACCAGCTTCCTCCAATCTAACTCCCCTTGGTATCATTTTTGAAAGCTTTTATAAAAGTAAATGCTCCTTGCCAATTAAAGTACGATAATTAGATAGCACTACTTGGCAGGGTAAGCCATAACCACAGAAAAATGTCAAGGAAAGACTTAATCATCATAATACCATAGTAGATAACTAGATAGCAAAAGCTGCTTTGATGGTCCGAACTTTTATTAATGAAAATTCAGATTACTTTTTATTTAAATTAGATCTATAAATATAAGTTTTGGAATAGTAGTTTAAACTTAAAATATTTTTTTGTTATTTTAAAAGAAAAATATGTTAAAATAAAATTGTGTTGAGAAAGACAGTTTAGTGGTCATGGTCCGCTGCACACAACGTTTATACGGACACTGATTCGACTAGGGAAGCATGGATGGATAACATTTCGGGCTGAAATAGATTCTGTCTATGACAGTCGACAAATTCAATATGTCCTTTCTATTACACTGGTTTATATTTTTGGCTCCCTCGTCAATTTCAGACTTTTACATGTTGCCAACACCACACCTTCTATAACCATCATTCATTTCTGTTAAAAAGTCCCTTTAAATAAAGAGCTAAAATGACATGAACCAAAATCGAAGTCCGGAGAATTTGCCAAATCTATAAACCGTGTATTTGTCCCGTGTTCACCGCCCATTCATAACATAATTTTTTACCCTACCTCCTAGATCCATACACAAACACACAAGTTTAATCTTTATTTGATACAGAGCCAAAAGGGATTATCTAACAGTACTGAAATGAAATATGCCTTCTGAAAAAATTCCAGGTCTAACTCCCCAACCCCAAAAAACTTTTTTTTATGAATAATTATTCTTTTATTTCCCTCAGCAGCCAGAAAACCTAGTTGATTTATATCTCAGTCCTACACAAACCTTTTTTTCTTTATTTTGTTTAAATAGGAATGTATAAAAAAGTATTATTAATAGGAACCGTTTTGCCCACTCCTCGTCGGATTCATAAGTCAAAAGAATTACGGACACAACATGCTGTGTAAATAGCACTTTTATGCTGTATAATATGCTTAAAGAAAAATAATAACAATTTTTAAAGCCAGCTATATATCATAGGGGTAAATTTTTATAAGTAAAACATAAAACTAGGTCGTTATATTTATTATATATTTTTATCAGGGAAAGAAGATAATATACTCTAATGTATATAGGTTTAATAGCAAGTAAATTCTCCTTTTAAAGGAGTATATTATTTCAGATTATTATCTTAACAATTACGTCTATGATACTAACATTATTGGTAAGTTATCAATATTTAACCCTTAATGTCTTTAATGGCTAAAGTAAAATATATAGTAAAAAAAATAAATCTTTACAGTTTTATTATTTTAAGTCTGGGTTTTAGTCCATGAGAAGGTTAAAACTAAGAGGGTAGGCTTACATGGTAAGGTAAGTCACGAGACTTACTTTAAATCTCTTTTGTTCACTGGAATTCTAGTATTGGCATATATATGATTGATTTAGCATGCCTTTATGATTTACTACTTACCACTTTATTATGAAATAAGTGGTAAAAGTCACTTAGTCAGTCTCCAATACTTTGCGGAGAAAGTACCCAACTCTGTCGTTTTGAACAGTATGCTTCAAACAAAAAATATTTTTTAGTTTACAAAAAAAAACTTTAATTTAGCTCCAAGTTTCAACTTTTTTGTATCAAGACACTAGGATCAAGGAAATAACTAGTGCAGTCACATACATGCAGACAATGCAGAGACAAAATGATAAAAAACCACTTAGGATGTCTTGGAACACTTAAAATTGATAATTTAATAAAATATTGTTTCAGATTTTTGTAATACATTAATTTTCCTGTATGTATATCCACAAAAATGTACAAATACATATTTTATTGTATTTGTTAATCCTTTATTTCAGTAATACATTATAACTGATTGTGGTATTTAAGGTTTTCATTAGAAGTAGAAAATAATTAGAATCTTTTTCTCTGAATTATTTATTTCCGATTTAAAATGTGGTGTATTACTTAAAGGAACATTCAATATATAAATTTAAATTATAAACGAAATATAAAAGCGTACATTTTTTATTAAAGAGATGTGTCAATTGTCGAAATAAAATTTAAAACAATGAATATTATGTGTAGGTTTAAAGGATCTGTAATAGTTTGAAGCCACATTTAACTTGAAATTTACACCTCTATCTCCTCTCAAAGCTATATTGATTTCCCATTATTAGTTTAGCTGCTATCTAATATTATAAACTAATACCTTTGATAAGATTATTTCGATGAGTTAATTAATATCTGTGATCTTGCTCTTTAATACAAGAGGCACTGTTAACCTTAGAGGTTAGAGGAGTTGATAGTTCCGTATGTTTATTTTCTTAAGAAGAGCAAGGTGATTGAAGTTAATATAAATATTATTTAGTTGTTAAAATTTAAATTTTGTTAAATTGAAGTTTCTTTATAGTCTTGGCAATAGGACTTCAAATTTTTACCACCATCTTGGCATTTAATTACTTCATACTTGTACGTTACATATTCTGTAACGGATTCAATTTTATAAAAAATTACATTCTATACGTTATTTTATTTATATATACGCAATTATTATTTATTTTTTATTTTTATTGACAAAAGTCATATTATCAAAATGGCGTCCATATCAAAATGAAATTCGATGCTATCACACACACACACACACACACACACACACACACACACACACACACACACACACACGCACGCACACACACACACACACACACACACACACACACACATATATACATATATAATATATATATATATATATATATATATATATATATATATATATATATATATATATATATATATATATATATATGTATATATATAGTATATATATAATATATATATATATATTATATATATATATATATATATATATATATATATATATACATAAAACTTATATGTAATATATCCGACCTAAATATCTATATATCTGGCGCAAGTAAAGAAGAGAGTACATCTGGATGACGAATAATAGTTGTCTAATAACAATCTGGAGCAAAATAAAGGGGACTAGTATTACTTATGGTCTAACTAATGACTTGAACTTGGGCAACCTTCTTGTTTAATTTTATAAACTATCTTTTCTCTGCTGCCTCTATTTGCAATATGTGTATGTAGGAATAGAATAGCATACTTTTTGCCATTGACGTAGGTCGAATAACTCTTGCTAACCGTAGATTTAGTTATTTTTTTAATATTTACCAACTAACGTTTCGCGGTAGGTAGGCATCAAGCTCTTAATTCTGAACTAGTCTCTTGATTTAAAACTAGCTTTTGAAAATAAGCTCTTTATTGTGTGCCTTAGACTTTATTTAAAATTCGAAAACATGCCCATCGCGGACCACCACAAGTTATTAAAAGAGTATACTGATATCCTATTACTTTTTACTGAATTGTTGAATATTATCGAGTTTTCAGAGTAAAGTACTTTCACATGAAAGATGATCATTTTAATATCAGAAGGGTCTACGTCCACACACTTTGATAAAAAACAATCGGTAGAATTCAGAGTCACGTCTTATAAAAATTTAAACAGCTATTAACTTACAACATGGATAGCATATTTTCTATCATTGTGAAATTCTATTCTGTGAAGAGGGATTGAATTTACTAGAATTATTAATAGCACATCCATGCCTGATGATGTCTTTAAAACCATAGCAATTGTATAAGTTTTAACTATACTTTTTTTCATAAACCTTTAATATTTATTTTACTCTCACACTGTTGCAGGTATACAGAAGTTGTAATACTCATATTCCGATGGATGGTCTCGAAGCTTTTAAATTGTGAAATGTCGACCGAATGCTCTGATGATTCGCACAACTCATTTCCACAAATAATATTACCATGGTTATTTACGTCGCGTTAGAAGTTCTTTTGAGTGATCATCTGACAAAGTTATGTAAGCGCCTGTTTTCTGATGAACTTGCGCTGAAAAACGATATGATTATATGATCGCTCAATAGTTATTATTGTTATTAATACACTATTTTTGTTATACGCTTAATCGCCCTTAGCGTAGACCAGTCACGCACTTTAGTTAATATTATCTTTTTTTTGAATTCCGCCCTTCAAGTAACCAGTAGAGAAACCCTAAATCTTTAACTAGTGTTACAAATTGTTGCTATTATATCTACCCTAAGCTTTGGAGTGCACAGTCCTCACAGCACACCTTATTTAAACCGCCTTCTCTATTGTCAGTTTTTTTTTCATTCTCTTTATCAAACGTAGAATGTGTCTGCGAAATACAACGAGTTCACTTGTCAGC
>JACMZG010001863.1:14689407-14706921 GCA_018340805.1 Microvelia longipes | reverse complement strand
TAAATCAAACTAAAATGATATATCATTTCTCATATTTGGGAGTCTTGGAGAAATTGTCAAAAGGTTGACTTCTTTTCTACTAAATTAAAATGATATTGTAATAATTGTGGAAAGATTAACTAGTGAAACAATTGATAAGATCGTTTATAAAATAATAATGGAAATAAAATATGTAGATATAACGATAAACAAATTAGTTTAAATTGCGAGAAGGTCCCTATAAGATAGATAGTTTATTATGTATTACTGTTAGATGAATGGTGTATCACGTTGATTTAAATACATAGATGAATCATAAAATTTATTCACTAAATAAATTTAATCAACCATATTTTGTTTATTCAAACTAACTGAAATAGTTTGTGCTTATTGAAATTTTAATTAAACTATAATCGATTTTCGCGAATAACCGCGCTTATATAAGAAAAAAAGTTGAAAAACATGAAACTAAGGGGTGCGTGCTTATACAGTGAAATTTCGTAAGATTGAATCAAAAATTAAAATTCAAATTTAAATTGCAAATTTATGTTCATTAATAGTCGAAATAGTTTATTTAAGTAAGATGCCAATCATTAGAACATGTCAAATTCTTCATCAGATTCATATTACTTCCAGAATATCATTATAATGTAATACAAGTTGAATCTAAGCACATTTTTTCACTATCAAGATTAGAATCTTCATCACTCAACAGGTATTGCTGTCCAAGCTGATGTAACTGCACGACGGCAAATTTTCCTTTTCATGATTTTGTTAGCACCTAATTGAATTCAGGCTTTAAATCCAATAATCGTCTGGGAAGTTCTTCGCCCATTCTTAGTGCTGTCGAATCGGATTTTTACTGTCGAAACTTGTCTGATTATTGGCTCTTGTCTGCGAATCAGTCTTTCAACTGAAATTTCGAGTTGTGGCAGAACGGGTTCCTTGCTGTTCGAGACGCTTTCTCGGATTACTCACTTCATTATATTCTCCTCTTTCTTTCAGCGTCGGCACATTCCGTCCTCGTCGATTGTGTACTCCGAGCGCCAATCGATTCCCATTTTTTTGCATCTTTATGACCGGCGAGTTTAAATGATGCTGTGTTGCATTGCGGGACGTTTTGGTGGCATTCGTTAGTTGTAATTAGTTTTTTTTTTAATTTTAATTATTGTATTAATACTATAATTTTTTAGCGTTTTAATGTTTTTATTTTAAATAATCCAAATAATAAAGTTAAACAATTACAGTCAACAAGTTAAATCAATTTATGAATACAAGTTTGAATATAGATTTGAATTTTTATTATATTTAATATATTTTGTATAACTTTATTCTTTATATTTTATTTTATTGTTTAAAAAATCGGCACGTGCGGCTTTACATGGGTGGGCGGCTTATTACGATGGAATTGTGTAAAAATTAAAAAAATCGGCACTGCTGCTTATACATTGGGTTGCGGCTTATATTCGCGAAATCGGTATTGTACTATAAGTTTGAAAATTACCGTTTATTTTATATATAAAATTATGTAATTTATTTTAATTATTTGATTCTTATTTAGATTCAACAACCTATTATTTTTCCATTTATGTTTATCTATCATTTTAAGATTATTATTTAAGAAAATTATTAATAAAATATATTAATGTTTTAATAATTTTGTTTAAATTCATAATTTTTGAGAATACATACTTTCAATACTGTAGACTTCTAAATTAATCAATTATGTCATGACATTGACACATATAAATTATTTGAATATTAAATATTTTTATTAAATATTTAAACTGATTTTTAATATTACAAATTAATATTCTTATTTATAATTTTTACAACTTATATTATTATTATCAGTTATAACTTGATTTAAAACCAAATATTTTAAAGGAGATTTTCAAACTAGACGACAAAAAATTTTAAAATTCCGATATATCAAAAACATCTTCACATTATACTATTTCGTATCTGGGGGAATTTATTAATGTAAATGTTAAGTTGTTTCCGTATTCATAAAATCAAAAACTGTTTAGGTAAATTTAAACACCAATTCAATGTGTTCTGATCTTGTTATAAATAAGTGAATGTATGATGTAATGCTACATACTTGTGGAGATTTCTTCATATCGTACAAGATTCAGGGACTTTCTCAATTTGGAGTGGGTCAGTAATTTTGGGCTCAATAATGTTAAATATCGTGTATATAATTTTAAAAATTTTGGTGCAGAATATTTTAAAATATTATTGGGAGAGTTTTTAGTTTCTTATTAATGTTTTTAAAATTGGTTTATTTATTTAAAGTTATTCAAATGTTTATATTCGAGTTCCTTCGGTAGTGGTCTGGAGGCTTTTTGGTAGGATAATCATATAAGAATTAGGATAATTTATTTGATGTAAGTAACTATTATCGCTGGCGCAAAAAGGTTGGACAGCGCTGATCTAAAAAAAATAATTAATTTTCTAATGTTTGTTTATTATAGATTTTGTTAAATTTTTATTGTCTTTGAAGAAATACTTTTTTTCGGTATTTTAATTTTAATTGTTATTAAAATAAAATCGAATATATATTAAATTTTCAAAATTTCAATGATCGCTTTTTTTTATTGAAATTCGATTATAGTTCTGAAAGGTATAATTAGTGTAATTATTGGTAATTTAAATTGAAAATCAATAATCATTTTTTGATAGATAATATCATTGATCTTTTGCAGAAATAAAAAATTGATTTTTATCAGTTAAAATCTTTTCATAGAGAATTTACCCAATTGTTTAAGCTTACATTTGTATTTATTCTTTATCAGACGATTTGAGGCTTTTACTGGTTATTTAATATATAATAAAGTTTTTTTAAAATTCCCCGTTAACTTTCCATATCAATAATTAAATCATAATCAGTATTTTATTATTCAATGCTATTTAACAATTCTTATATAAATTAAAAAAAACTGATTTTATGAAAAAAGTAATTCTGCATGGTTAAATTATTTTATCAAATTAGAAACTATTATTTTTGTTCACATCGATTGCTAAAGCATTCTTTTGTATTTTCGAATTACCTTTCATTTGTTGTCAAGTATTTTGATATTCAGCTTCTAATATTTAGTTTAAATAATGTTACTTACATCAGATGGTACTGTTTTTTAAATGTTTACAAATACGTATAGTTTTTTCAGGATTTTTTGACCTCTTTTATCATCATATTTTGTATATAATATTCTTGTAAAACATTTCTTTATAAATATCTTCTAATAAAAATAATATATAAAATAATAATAATAATAATAATAATAATTATAAAATAATAATAAAATAATAAAATAATAATAATATAATAATATAATAATAATAATAATAATAATAATAATAATAATAATAATAATAATAATTATAATAATAATATATATAATAATAATAATAATTATAATATAATAATATTAATAATAATAATAATATAATAATAATAATATTATAATAATATAATTTAAATATATAATATATAATATTATAATTATATATTTAATAATATAATGATATAATAATAATAATGATTAGGAATAAGAATTATTTTAATTATTCTTTTTATAAAATAGATAATAAAGCAATAATAACATATATTCAGTACAGCATTCATAAAAATAGATGTTATGGAAAGTATCAAAAGGTCTCTGCAATCAATAATAATAAATAAATAATAATAAAATAAACCGAATATTAAATTATTTTTTTAAGTTAATAAATATTTTCCATCATAAGAACATAGATAATATATTTGATAAAATCACAAACATCAATTATTTCATGATCTTGAAAGATTTCATTGTTTAATGAGAGCTATTTCGAAAATAAATGTTACGACATTTTTAACATGCAAATAATGATTATCAATAAATTAATTAAATTAAAATTGAGAAATATAGTTTTCTTGTGAAAAATCAATTTACTGAATAATTCTAATATAATTTCAAATGTATGTTATTTTTATAATCCTCCAGTATTTCTACAAGAATTGAACAAATTGATGTGTGTGAAATTTCGACCTAAAAATCTCTAAATTAAAAGTGATGTATAATAGAGGATTTCTTTAATAAGATCTATTCTTCTCTTTTTCGAATTATTGAGAATATTCTAATTTTTCCAGTATTTCATTTGAATTATTTTATTTGTAAAATCTTGTTTATGTTTAAAATAATTTGTTTTCTATTCTTCATCATCATGCATCATCAATCCGATATGTAATTCAGAGATCTTGCAATTTCATTCCTCGCTGGGCAAAATTAGTATTACTACTATTTGAATTTAATTAAATTATTGTTTTTTTTTTATAATTTGTTTGATTAAAATAAAGAACACTTTATAGAATATTGGTTCAAGCTTAATACCTCTATTTTGGTCGGTTTTTGCTAATGTTATTTGCAATAGATTTTGAATAAAAACTTCATCAGGAATATTTGTAAAATTAAATTAATGAACTGACTTTGTAGTTTATACTTTTAATTTTTGACTATTCTATTTGTTTCAAAATATTATCTATTTTATGACATGTTTCAACGGAATATCTGTCATTGTCAGGTTAATTTTTTAATTAAATTTATTTCTAATATATATTAGCTTTGTCCAGAGAGTAACTCTCGGTAATAAAGTAATGAATACTATGCCTGCAAATGTAACTTTTTGTATTCATTTAAATTGTTATCCAATACATGGATGTAAACTTTATTTAACCGAGGGCCTTTTTCAGAAAGTATACTTTCTCCACATCAAAACAATAGCCAGTTAGTAGGAGTACAGTTATAATAATTTGAACATATGTATATATAATAATTTATATTATATATATATATTATATATTATATATATATTATATATATAATATATATCAGGTTGTGTAGTAATGAATTTGTAAATGAAAAAACAAAGTTTCTTAAATAAATAAAAATAAGAAGAAACATGCTATTCACAATAGGCACCATATTGTCTAAACCACATTTTGCCAATTTAAGCGTAGCTTGTTTCAACCGGTCATATAAAAACCATGGCGGGGCGAGTGTCAAGGAATTTGCACTTTGCACTTTTTTTTTTTACATACATGTGCACCTGCACTTTCAAAACAACTGTGCTTGCACTTACACATTGCACTTTAAAATAAAATTAAAAAATATTTTAAAAATTTAAAAATTTTAAAAAATTTATCAAAATTCTTCTATTCATTAACAAAATTAATATAGTATATGACAGAAATTAATATGTTGACATGACACAGCTATTGTTATTATTTATTCTTCCGTAAATTATTAAATTTCATTATTAAGAGGAAATACACACCTCGTACTGAATTTTTCTTTCTTTTTGATTTTATTTTTAAAAGGTAAAAATAAAAAAAAGTAAAATAACAATAAGAATTTTACTACTAAGTATTTATATTATTAAATCAATTAATGTTTACAATAAAATTTTACACAATAAATTACAAGTTTAATTAAAATGTAACTGGGTACATAAATTAATTTAATAAATTTAGTATAAAAATACATTAAATACCTACTTACAAATTGTCAATCCACAAATCAAAAATTCACTTTTCAATCTTCAATATTTAATACAAGCTGATTTTTTAAAAAATTCTTTTATTATTCTTTTTATAATTTTCTTATAATTATCATTATCATTGATATCATTATCATTTAATTATTTATTATTATTGATATTATTGATTATTATGTTTATTATTATTATTATAATATTTATTATTGATTATAATTATTTTATTTTATTTAATATATTATATATTATATATATATTATATTATTATTATTATTATTTATTATTATTATTATTATTATTATTATTAAATTATATATATTTTTAGCATTGCAATTATGTTTATAGAGATGTTGTTGTCTCATACTTATAATGCTGAAAGTTGATTGTAAAATTGTAGTCCAAATAAGAACTAAGATTTAGTAATTTAACAATCGTTATGAGTTTATTATGTATCTGTGAAATGGTAAATGATATTTGTTAAACTAATAAAACTGTAAATACCAAATTTAATAGCGAATTTCTAATTTCATACTTTTTTTTATTGTAAATATTTCCATTGTAATTTAATTTATTTTTTCCATTTTGATCACAATCATGAAATGGAAAATATTTTAATTTCCTCGGAAATTTCTCAAATCTATATAAAGTTTTGTTCTAATATTCAAGTGCGGTTTGTTTAATTTTTGAATAAATGATTACATAAAAACAATGTTTTCCTTTCATAAACATTAGTTTTCATAAATATTATTAAGTTTTATTTTATTCTTATTTTTTTTATTTTTTTTCCTTTATCAAATTACTTCAATTATGATGATAACGGGAAAATATAAAATTCGATTTTGCTTTTCAAAAAATAAGAGTGAAGTCGAAGAATACTCGGCAAAGATATGTAATGGTTATTTTTGTATCTAACAATTCATCACTATGCTATTTTGAACGTCATCTCGTATAATTATTTCTCTAATGACTATTTTCGGACGGATCTTCATGGGAGGCGATAGGGACGATCGACTTGCCCATAGCAGAATTTCCAAATCTCGCAACATTTTCGAAAAATATAGTCTTTTTGGATCATCTACTTTTTTTTGACCCAGTTGTTCAAATTAAAACATGATGTAATATATTGTTTCATATTAAAATAGATGATCTCTATTCCTTACTAACCAATCGATGAATTCCGTGAATTTTTGTATAGTTAGACTGAAGTCTCCTCAATTTTATGTGAATTATACCCTTGCTATTCATATTTATTAAAACATAGATCAGAACACAATCTGAATTGGTGCTGTTAGACTTATTACTAAACACTTTTGATTCTTAAAAGACTGCGAAACAACTTTGAAATTTAAAGTGTTATTTTCTATATTTTAATCAACCTAGTTTAAATTTAAATCAATTCACTAATCGGAATAGTTAATAATAACTAAACTTATCTGTCTTATTGGTCATTTGATACATCTTTTCACAATTTTTAGTGGAGTAAATTTTTATTAGTATTTTATTATGTATCCTTTTTATAGTATATATTATTATTATTATCAATTATTATTATTATTATTATTATAAACAGATCTTAATCAATTCGTTGTATGATTTCGTCGCCAATTAAAGTTTCGATGAAAATTGTTTACTTTTTGTTTGTGTTATATTAATTAAAAAATATAGTTAAAATAAAGAACATTTTGATCGAAGCTTTTAATTAATGCACATCATGTGCGATCAAGTATTAAGCCACCAATAATTGTAATTGTCAAAATCCGTTTTACATGAGTTATTTTGTCTCATTGAATTTAATATCCATTTTATTTTGTAAAAGTCAAACTTTTGAATGTTTGCTCAGAGTACAAATATGAGAAGGAAAAAGTCCACGATCTATAAAAAGTCCTTATCCAAGTTGTAACTGTAATCCTATTTTATTGGAATGGTTTTTTTTAAAAAAAATTAATTGATTGTTGAATAGATGCATAATTAAAATCATAATTTAATTTAGAAACTTTTATATGGGATTAAAAAGTTATATTTAAATTTGACAAATGTTCTTTGCGAAAAATGTATAAAAATTATTATATATTAATTTGAAATGGTTGTATAAAACTTAATACACATAAGTAATACATAAGTAATTTTACAAATTAAAGTAATTCTCATATTTCTTATATTTTTGGATTCTTATCTATTCATTAATTTAATATTAATAATCAAAACAAATTTTCGTGATGAAATTATTTTTCTAAATATCTATGTATTTGAGGTATTGTGATATACACTATGTTCCAGATTATTTTGTATAATTATCGGGAGGGATGCCGCGATAATTCAAATTAGCGGATAATGGCAAAATTATTTGTTATCATAACACCATATATTATGAATTTATTAGATGACAGATAATATTAAAAATGAAAGAGTTAATAAGAATATAGAATAGAGATTAATAATAAAAAGAATAACCTTACTTATATTAAACCGGATATACATTTTTAGAAACATGTAATTAAAATGAAAATCAATCCCTGCAAATAATCAACTGCTTTACAATAACTTAAAACACTAGTTTCACTGCTAAAAAACGAATAATCAATATAGAATAGCCCGGGCCTCTTGTCAAAATTAAAATGATAAACCGAACACATATCGAGTGCAGTAAGATTTGGTAAAACTTGTAGACAAAATATATGTTAATGTACTCAACAAATGCATAAACACGAAGTGTGCGAATATTTTAAAAATAAGCCAAATTTTATTTTTGGTAAAAAAAACAAATTTCAGAAGGTATGCGTAATTTTATTATTATGAATATTAAAATTTAAAAATGCAATATTCATTGTATAATCTGACGATCTTAATCTAGGCTCTTATTTTAGAATGTCACTAGCACATTTCATTCTTTGATTTTCCATGAAAGTTTAAGTTCCTTAACTTCAGCGGTTATAGGATCTGTTTCTGTGATTACTATTTCTTTCAGATACTCTTAGATCTATTAGGCAAATTTGTGTTCGGTCAGTTTCTACCTACAGAGCGAAAAGTCGCTGGTGTCCCTTTGTTTGAAGTGCTTAATTAATTCTTTTATTCTATTCATTTTAAAAGTACAATAATACTTTGGATTTTAAAATTATAAATTGCTTATACTTTATCCAACAAAACACTCCATTTGCGGACAGCTATGCTTTTTTGCTATAATTGTGAAGAATTCCTGGCGAATGTACAAAGAAATGCTGTCAAAAGCCTATGAGATAGTAGCCCTTCAATTTCACTCTGGTGAGTTCCTGGACCTCGTCGCTTCTAAAAGTGGTGATTTTGACATCGATGACTAAAACGTCCAGCCAACCATTCAAAAATTAAATAATCATAATTAAATATATATTCTATCATATAATTATTTGTACTTTGAAATGAAAAGTATGGTTAGCAAACCTAATGATATAAAATAATAAAATGTTAATATGAATAATATAAACCTTTAGTTTCCTCATGTGGATTAGTTTTTTTCTAAGAATTTTCTTGATGTTATAAAAAAATTGTTATTTAAATATTGATAAATGTATCAGCTGGTTACAATGAAACATTGAGTTTATCTCAACAAAGTGTTCGCCTCTTTGTTATGTTGAATTTTGTAATTCGCGTCAATAATGTTAGCCTAATACATTATTGCCTAGGATAGTTAATAATCATTCCGAATAGTAGATTGATTGTTGAACATCAGAACTAATAATTTGAGAGCAGTATTTTTTTCGCAGATTACAAGGATAACATAAGTATAAGCAAAGTAACATAGAACACATTTCATATATAAATATTTTAAATCAATTCTATGTTTTTAAAATCATTAATTACTTTTTTCTTATAGTAATAGAGTAAAATAATTAAAATTTGTTGACATTGTATTAAGTGATCATAAAGTTTTACAATATATAGATAAATTAATTTCTTAATTTACTTCAGTAATTAGTTCAATCCAAATAGATTATAAAAATGTATTGAATTTTAAATTAATAATCTGTTAGCTATTGAAATTACAACCATTCAAAATTATTGCTAAGAGCTGTTAATCACTGTGAATCGTAACCTCAGGAAAAAAATTTATGGAATTGAATTTCTAATCAATTTTTCCCAATTTTATTTGAATTATTGATTACTTTTTTTATTTTATTTCTTCTGCAGAAATGTTAATTTGACGGATAACGAGGAAGATATATTTTCATAATATTTTTCCGATTTTTGTAATTCTTGAGAAATCATCGAAGATTAAAATTAAAAATCTAGAATATAACTGATTGGTAAATTTAAATTTTGCTAATTTTAATTTAATTTTTTAATGCCTTTTTTCTATAAAATGGCCACAATGCAACAATTGCGGCTGCGCAGTTCTTAATCTATTTAAACATGGTATTAAATTTAACAAGATTCTAATTAATATTAATAATAAAATACATAAATATTAATATTATTAAATATTATATTATATTATTAGTATATTATTATTATTATTATTATTATTAGATTATTATTTTATTATTATTAATTTTATTATTATTATTTATTATATTATTATTATTATTATTAATTGTTTATTTGCCATGATATTATAGTTTATGGGAAAACTGTCGGGAGTTATGTTTCTGGATAATGTATGTGGGTTTCTGTTAATCCAGATAAACAGATATTTTCTTATCGTAAATTAAAAGATTGAATAATCAAATAAAAATGCGGATTAAAATAATAAATATAGCTTGATCATTAACAAATATGCTGGATCAAACTCTAAATGCATTGCGACAACAATAATTAATTATAAAACTATAAAAGTACTGATCAACAATAAATTACACTGATAAGATACTAAATATATGATCAAGACAATAAAATTGTAGGATCAAGCGATAATGAATATATCGGATCAACTCTAAATAAACTGATCAAAGAATTAATATTATGGTCAAATATAAATTATGACTGGATCAGACAATAAAATATCTGATCAAACAATACATTATTTGGGATCAAAAAATACTGGATAAAAATAAATATACTGATCAAACAATAAAAGATACTGAATCAAATAATATATACTGGATCATACATAAGAAAGAACCGATCAAATAAGAAAGATACTGGATCAAATAAGAAAGACACTTGATCAAATAATAAATATACTGATAAATAGAAGATACTGGGATCAAAATGAAGAAAATACTGGAATCAATTTAAAAAAATATTATGTGGATCAAATAAGAAAGATATTTGTATAAATTAAGGAAAGATACCGGATCAAATAAGAAGTAACTGGATCAAATAAAAAGAAACTTGAATCAAATAAGAAAGAATCTGGATCAAATAAGAAAGTACCGGATAAATATAGAAAGATACTGGATAATAAAAAATATTATGGATCAAATAGAAAAGATACTGGATCAAATAAGAAAGAAACTGATTCAAATAACAAACATATGGATCAAATAAGAAGAATACTGTATCAGACATAAAATCTGGATCAACCTGTATATTATGGATCAATAAAATTAATACTGGTGATCAAGCAATAAATAGAAAAATACCTACGAGATAACTTATTTCGATTATATAAAATGTAAGTTTTTTATAAATAAACAATTGAAAAAATAAAACAATCGAAATTTTTTACCATTTTAAATTTTTATGAATAGCAGTAATATATTGTATTATGAGGATGAAAATCGATTATTTGACATAAGCTTTTATTAATTTTTGGTTAATTTTATCATTTTTAAAATTAAATGAGTTAATTTTTCCGAGTTATTTTAAGATCTTTTTCTTATTTCACTCAAAAATATTTTAATCAAATTCTGAATTTAAAACAATTGTAGAATCAACTTTCATAGAAATTGAATTTCAGTTTTCTGTTTGGTAAGAAAATACAATACAATAATAATTGTCCCATTAGGTCAACCATTTTTTAATATTCTATTACTAAATGTCAGCATAACTCTCTGTTTCCCACTATTTAAATATGAATTTTCGTATGAGGAACTGTTAATATGATTCCCCGAACAATTATCATATTATATTAAGTAAAACAACACTTTCCATTGAGCGGGATATAAACGATAAAATGTTTAACCCAGATGTCCTGAAACTGATTTTTTTATCCATAATGGGAAGTATTGTTTCAAAAGACTGTGGACAAACTTTAAAACAAACTTAAAAAAGAAATGCAGTTGTCCATGCCATACCATCTAGTGTACGGTTTCCCCAACTGGGATATATGTTCCGTATCTGTATCGGTATATATAACTTTTAAACGTATCCGATATCCGCTAAAAAATGAACGGTTACCCTTTAAATTAATCTAAAATATAATTTTCTGAACAAGTGTGCTTTAAAAATATGTTATTTTAAAAATTGCAAATAAATACCAAGCAAGCTAATAATTTCCCAGCAAATGCGAAAGCTGACTTTATTTCAATTTTAATTCTCGTTTTTTGTGCTTGTGACATCAAGTTTAAAAAATTTGTTTAATATTATAATATAAAAAAATGTGATATAAAGTCCAATATACATTATATAAATCAATTTATCATATAATAACATAATAAACATAAATAATAAATTAACTGCTAATCGCATAAATAAAATTAAATTATATTGGAAATTAAGTTGCAGCTGGCAACAAAAATTAGAATTTTGGTAAGCAATAATAAGTTTAAAGTTTATCAAATTAAATTTAAAATAAAAAATATCTTATTACCAATAAGAATCTTGAAGAAAAAGATCATTATGCAATACAGTTATTATTTGAGACAATTAGAAACTGAAAAAAAAGCGTCAATGTCTGAAAATTCCTAATCTAAAAATACAAATCGACAAATAGGACTACGGACCCGAGACAATGATAAATAAACCAGAAACTAACATTGATTCAATAGATTGTTCTAAAAATCATAGAAAAAGAACAATCACACCCTAAATCAAAGAGATTTCACCTTCAATATTTAAGTTTTGTTAAGCGAGACAGTTCTGGAAGATATAGTATGCAAAGCTGCAAACAGTTTTGATCCAATATTTCATAACGTGCATACGACATTCTGCATTATTGAGATCAATTTCTATTCCTTCCAACTGTGAAACCTAGTGTTTATGTAAATTAATACACTCGTATTTTGAGTAAAGAAATACATGATGATTAAAATTATTGACAGTATATATACTGTGGTAATAATACAGTATCACTAGTACAAGTAAGAAAGCTTAAGAAGACATAGATATACCTGAACATAAATGTTCATCGGAAAATGACTTTTCTTAAATCTTGGACTTATTCCAATTCCAAAATCTTGTAATGTAGATGATTTATGGTGGATAAAGTATAATTACTTTCTTAAATTCAACAATAAATTTTGCATAGTGATGATTTTTTTGTATTACTCATCGATGGGAGTTCCAATGATGTTAAAGTGAACGCGGAAAACTTCCCAGCTGAAAATACTTATTGTTTATAACCAACGATTCGGCGTTTGTGATTATTTGTATATAAAATAAACTTGCTGATCATATTAGATATTTCCAGGAGCAAACTTAAACATGCCCCATAAATACTGCTGTTTAATATTTATTTTTCTCCTTTTCTTTACTATTTTTTTTCTTTGGCATAGAGAACTTGAATATTCTTGTAAAACACACCTGTGAAAATGGTGACTCCAAACTAAAATTTGTTCACTTCTTCATCTAGATATTCTCCAGGACGCAAAGCAATCATGCATAATCATCGTTAGAATGCAGTTAGAAACGTGAAGTGTGAAACTACCTTAGATATAAGAGATTCGATGAAACTCAATCGTCCATGATAGAAAAAGATCTTTGAAGTTGAGACACGCAAATATTTCAAGCTTTAACAGATTTGAATTACTCAAATATTGAATGGCAAAGTTGACTTGAAGCTATTGAAAGATCTCAATCATCTCTACAGCTTCTTTAAAACTAGAGTGGATGCATATAATTTTGGTGCTGAGAGCCTTTTGAATTTTTTGAAAAACAAAAATGGAAGCAATAAATTCAGAAATAAGTGTGATTTGTTGAAGTCTATTTAAAAAATCGAATTGAATGGAGAAAATGACAATATTACTGCTTTTAATAAATGTCTTGTCTGATACCACTCACAAAATGGTCAATAAATCTACTCTTAGTTTTGCTACCGCTCCTAGTAGAAACGACTTTTTCCCTGTGAGACTTTGTGTATTCTGCGCTGAAGAAGAAATTCTGTGTGAATAAGATCCGCAGTCATAGTTGAATAAGATAGAATGGCTGAAGGAACTGAATTCTTATTTCAAAAGCACAACGTTAAGCAAAGGAGAAATCTAATTATAGTTCCCGCTCTATAAGAAAGATTCCCCAACTTAAAAAAAAACCTTCTATAAGAACACTAACATTTTAAAAGTGCTTTGTGGCATATTGGGAAAAAAAACATGACCAACATCGACAGATTAGGAGAGAACTTTTCTCGTTTTCTGGAAACTTCTGCACAAAGATCGAAGATCTTCTCTCAAATGCGCAATCCACCTTATGCATTAATGTTTCTAAAACAATATTATTTAAATGAAAAATAATGAAGAAAATATAATTTTATTTATTTAAAAATTTATTTATAAAAAATAAAGTAATTTTTGTGAAGTTCAATATTCAACAATATATTATTTTTAATAAAGCGTTATCCGCTTTATCCGCGGAATTAATTTCAAATGTCTCAATCCGATAACCACGATTTATCAGAAAATCGCGGGATATTTGGAAAACCTTAAATCTAGTGTTACAATATCAAATATTTTATCAATATAATGTCCTCAATATAGTAAAATATTTTAATTTTGACAGTTACCTATATCATTTAATAGGACAAATCTATCCTGGGTCAAGTCCGACTCTTAATGGAACATCATAAAAATTCACAAATGATAATATTATAAATATTAGTCCCTTTATTTTTATGAGAAACTTTACAGTAAAATTTAATCATAAAATGCTTTCATCTCATTAATGCCTCGTAATTATTAGTTAGAATATTAAGAAAATATCAAAATTATCCATGCATTTTTTATCCTTTACTAAGCTTTTGATTAAAGAGCTTGAAAGCATAACATTCCCGTTTTTTTATTTGGTCTAAAAAAATCTCAGTTTTGTTAAAAAAGCAAAAATTTTTGCGTCGCTTTGTGCTTTAGTACATAATAACAACATTCACTAAATAATTGTGGTTCTTTGAGCACTGGATTTCTTTCATAAATTCTTTAGTACAATACTTCAAATATATTTTCTATGGATAGTTTTATATTTTATATATACACTCACTTTAAATTGTCAGATTCCTATAATACGTATTGTTTTTGATATCTTAGACAGCATTTATTATAAGTTAAATACATTTTGCAAATTCGGAAATTTCAAATTACAATACCTTTAAATATAGATACTAAAATAAAGAAAAGTCAGAAATACTGATGAGTATTTTTGGGGCGTGTTCCTGTTAATTATGACGGACATGTTGATTTTTTTAATTTAAAATTTATATTTCAAGACAACACTAATTTTCAAAAATAATTTATTAACATGTAAAATTTCTTATTAAAGAAGGATTTGAACGTAAAATTTATGATTTGTAATGATTGATCTTTTAATTTTATTGTTAACTTTCTTTTAAGAATCAATTTAATAAATTTCATTATTTTCTATGTTTTCTTATCTTTATAATAATAATAATAATATCCGTTTAAATAATAATAATAAAAATAAACATAAACTATAATAAAAATAACATAATAATAAGTTATAATAATAAAAATAATACTAATAAAATATTAATAAAAAGAAATAATAATATTATTAATATTATGACTGTCTGTTGTTGTAATCCGTTTACTGTTTCACTGAATCCAGTTTCTGTATATACCATTAATGTCGTAAGTTACATTTACAGTGATTTACTTGTAAGGTTTCGTGCAACCTTTGATATAATATAGTCACCATGTTTCCTGAAATTCACAAACTAAAGTTGGAAATCTAACTTCCCCTCAATATACATTGTATTTCTCTATTACGATGTAAACAACCTAAATGAGCAATTTGTCAAAAGTTGGTACCGGCAAATGTCGAATCATTTTACGGCTTAATTCAGAATTTTCAAAAAGCATGCATAGAGGAACAAGTTTTTATATATTTTTTTGATCAAAATAGTCGTTATTTCTATCATTATTATTATTATTATTATTATTATTTTTTTATCATTAATTATATTAATATTATTATTGATTATTATTATGATTTTTTTATTATTATATTGATAATTAATTATTGATTACTATTATTATTATTATTGTTATTATTATTATATTAATTTTAATTATATTATCTATCATTATTATTCATTATATTGTTATGATTATTATTAATTTTTTGTATCATTATTGTTATTATTATTTTTATCATGTTACTTAATTATTATGTTATTTAATTTATTTTTAATTTTATTTATTGTATTTATTTATTTATTTATTCTTCTTATTCTTAATTATTACTTATTTTTTCTCTGTCGTATATTAATAATCTGATTATCATTTTATTATTTATTTAATTTATTTAATATATTCAGTAAATTGATATCCACAATTATTTCATTTGATAAATACAGTAATCAAGCATATTTTTGTGCAAAATTCATTTCTGATTGGATAAATATCATAATATAACTTGATAATTACTGTGATAAAAACAATGAGGTAAATAATTTAGACAATAAATAGATAAATAGTAAATTTCCAAATCAATAAATGAATGAAAGAATAATAAACTGCTAATTTAAAATGTGTAGAGCGCAAGTTTGTTAGCTAAGCATTATTATGAGATGTAATAATACAGGGTAAAGAAGATATAATACATATCGTACTCATTTTCAGCAATTATGATTGTTCTTCTATTGAAACTCGATGAGAACAAATATGGGACATGAACATATTTATGCAATGAAATCTACGTTTCCATTGTTGAATCATTAATGCAGGAATTATTTTGTTTTTCGTACTGATAAGATCTATTTTATAGTATTAGAAAATATCCAGGAATACACTGTTATTTAATACTTATTTTAAATTTTAATTTCAATGAAAATTCTTATTCGCAAAATATGGGAAGTTTATAATTGTAATTCTGTTTTGTGAGCGATTTTTCGTGCCAAGCAATGATTTTAATGTTTAATTATTGAATGGCGAATTTCGATGTTTCAAACATTATTCTTGATTATTTAATGTGGACTTTAATAAATTAAAATTAATATCATTATTAATTGTTTTACATTACCTCGTAATAGTTTCTACATCGTCGAAATTATTTTTCAAACTATTATGGATTAATTTACCAATAGTTTTTATTAAATGTTAATCAGAATTTTTTGTTTGTACAATTTGAAGTGTGATTTGTAACAAAATATATTGTTTAAAATGAAACCAATTTAGTAATACTTGAAGTTAATAATTAGTCTGATATGGTTTATAAGAACATGAATTTTGTGAGAAAACTTTCATAAATTATTCTGACAAGTCGTTATGAACTAATTCTAATTCAAAATTTTAATTGTTAATCTAATCTTTGCCATTCTAAACTATTTCTTATAATGGTTTTTTTCTATAAGTGACTACAATGAATAGTTTATGAAGAAAATTAAATAAACAATTTATACTATGAACACAGTTTATTTTGATTATTATATATTTATTATATTATTCATTATCTTACGATTACTATCATGTTCTCTCTAAGTTCGCGCTGCGGCGGCCCACAATATATTAATGACTCCTCACAGTTTCTTGTATAATCTGTAACAGCAAACTGACTTGAAATGGTAATATTACTAGTATCTATTTCATATGCTCTTTCTGCCACATTATCTTTATCCCGCGTAGTCAGTGAGAAAATTCAGAGGATTACACCTATTTTTTATTAATTATTATTATTATTATTTATTATTATTATTATTATTAA
>JACMZG010001863.1:14515105-14688407 GCA_018340805.1 Microvelia longipes | reverse complement strand
GTTTTTGAATACACTAGGAAAAATACCCGAACTGAAACAGGTGTTGAATATAAACTAAGGGTTTGACTAAATTTTCTTTGCATGCTTTTATTATTTTTGCAGATATTTGATCTATACCAGGAGCTTTGTTATTTTTTAGTTCCCTTATGTGATTTAGTATTTCAGTTTCTGTTACAGGTAAAAGAACTAAAGAGTCAGGTAGTCTAGGTATATTTTCAGTACTCGAGTCAGAGCTACAGTTGCAGTATTTTTTCTGTTCGTCAGCTAAAGTTTCACCAATGCTTGAGAAATGTTCATTTAGTTTATTTGCAATATCTTTATTGTTGACTATTTTTTCACCACTTGGCAAAATTAGTTCCTTGATTTCTGTTTGAGATTTTTCTCTACCTAAGGTTCTATTATAATTTGCCATGTTTTGAAATTATTTTGCCCAGCCAATTTAATTTCATCTTCTAGATATTGATTCTTAGCAGTTTTTATAATTCTATTAAGTTGATTTCTGTATTTTTTATAAGCGGTTTTCAATTCTGCATTTTCCGGGTCACTGTCAACTTGCCTAGCCATTTTGTCACGGATTAATATACTTTCTATGATGCTATTCGTTATCCAAGGTTTTCTTTTTTTGTATTTTCTATTTAATTTAACAGTTTTTGTATGTCTCCAATAGTGGGTTTTTAAAAAGTATTTACAAACATAGATGTTATTTCATTTGCGTCGTCATTTTTATAGATATTATCCCAAGTTTGGTTATTTATATCATTAACCAGGCTTGGAAAGTCAGTTCTGCTTACGTAAGTGTTACTGTTATTTAAATTATTTTTTGATGATGTGTTATTATATTTATAAATAATTCCAACTGGGAAGTGATCTGTTATTTATTATTAAGTCTATACGCAAGGGTAAGTAGCTTTTCTTTTTGTTTGGTCCATATATGGATTAGCCGGGATGTACTGTTGTTATGAATTTTGGTGTAGGAATTTATATTGGAATTATAGCCAAATTGGGCCATCATATCGATAAAGTCTTCAGTATGTGCATCATAATTGTCAGCTTTAATATTGATATTAAAATCCCCTAGCACTACATGGTTTTCATTACTCATGCTGTGTAAATGGTCGTATAACGATGCGTTAAACAAATCTAAGCTATATCCCCATAATCTGTATATTAGAGTCACAGTATGTACCTTATTTTGTTCGTCTCTAATTTTAAATAGTAAACTAGTACATTGCTCTACGGGATTTTCTTGTTTAGATATTATTTGTAGACTATTCTTTACAAATGCTACAATTCCGTCAGCTCGGTTAAACTGACCATCCACCGGAAGAGGTTTATAGCCGGGTATTGTAAAATTTTCAGGAAAAACTCTTAACCATGTTTCAGTCAGTAAAATTATGTGTACCTCTACATTTATACCTTCTAACAGAACTAATAGCTCGTCATAGTGTTTTTCTAAACTACGTATATTTAGATGCAATAAATTTAAAAAATATTTAGTGCCTGTAGTCAGTGACTTCAGATTTAGATCAGTTAGTTCTTTTGTTTCGGTTTCATGGTCCATTTTAGGATCCGAAATTATTTGATTTGTAGTTGTCATGGTGTTAAATCTATGGATATTTTATTTTCTACTATTTTGTTGAAGTTATGCGTCTCGTTTGTTATTAAATAGTTTTTAATAGTATGGACGTTGGTCTGTAGTATCTCCTTTGTTAGTAATGAAATTAAGTCCGTTTCATCTGTCGTTAGATATCTAAAGCTATAAGTATGTCTACTAAGTGCAACAATTATATGTGGAATACTATTATAAACGTCTAAGGGTTTTGAATTTATCCTAACTAACACCACACGTTTAGACGTCAGTCCTTGAGCTTCGTGAATGGTATGAATTAGAATTGGTCCATAACATCTACCTTTTAAAATATCTATCATCATATCTTTTTCAATTTGTGTAAAAGTCAGTATAAGCGTGTCTTCTTTAAGTTGATACTGACTGGCATCACTAATAATCGGTCTGATGGATCGTACGCACGGGTTTGTTGTTTGAATATTTTTAATGGTTCGACAACAAGAAGCACACATCCTGAGGACATCTCTTAGTGGTAGAGAGAGTTAAACAAGGATCACAGAACTGTGAGATCTTAGACCACTCAGATGTTAGAGAAGATCTTTCAATGTATGGGATTTGATTTTCATCGCCAAGTAGGATTATTTCATTTGCTCTCGCGAGCTCAGCAATAAATCCCACGTAACCTGCATGCATGAGCATTGCTTCGTCTATAAAGACGCGGTCGTAATGCTTATCAGATCCATTTATTACGAAAGAAGCCACCGTTCTGTAATCCTTGTAGACTCTGTCCTTTCCCTTTAATTTATAATTTTTTTTATATTTTGCCTAATTTCATTTAGATTGGCTCTGGTTTGGGTCAAGACCAAGTCCTTTCCCGGGGTGTGCTGACTCATTATAAACCTCGTTTTACCGCAACCGGGCACTCCGTTTATCCATTTAACGTTTGATAGTTTACATTTAGTAATATTGATTTTATTAATTTTGGTCACTAATTCCGCATCAAGCATGAGCTCTGTGTCTTTAGTTACTAATATATACCTATCGCTTGTTTCAAATCTTCTTTGATTTTCGTTATATTTTACATAAGTACCATTTTTTTCTAAGCTGAAACCCATTCGATACTGATTATTTGTGGGCCATATGAAAGTATTTCGGCTATTGTCATACAGGTTCATTTCTTTAAACCTTATTTCACGAAAGGCTCTGGAGGATTCAAATATATTTTTGCTTATTACAGTTGATAATATTGTTTTGTATATGTCAGCATTTAGTTTGTCTTTTTGATTTAATAAATTTCGTAATTCAATCATGCTATTTGTAAAACTTTCTATCTTGTTAGAGCCAGGAAGGAGGCCTTGTATGAAATTATTGTTTATTGCACTCTTTTCAAATATATTTAAGAAATTAAGGGTGTCAAAACCTTTAATTTAAAATAAACTTAAGGTTCATAGATGCGTTTATTAAGCTTAATAAATCTAAAGCCGATATATCTATAAGTGGCTCTATAATATCGATACCTATAATTAATGGATAGTTTGATGCGGCCCATACATTTAATGATTTTATAAGTAAGGCTAAATGATTAAAAGTGTTTTCCTTATCTGTTTGTAATATTATAATTTTACTGCTTACTGATTTGGACATCTTGTCTAGCGATTGTAGGTCAGAGTAGTTTTCTAGAGATAACCAGTCATTTTCTTTCATTTTCTTAGTTTTAAGTATAGTAGAAAGCCCCTTAGATAATCTTAAGGAGTTATTATTTTTTGTGGCAAATGATATACTTAAGTCAACGTATTTAGTGAAGTTATAAATTAACGATGTTCTACTTTTAACTGTTTCCGTTGTGCCCTTATAATTAGTAATACTGTTTAATAAATTATTTAAAAATAAGTTGTTATATTGTGTAATTTTTTCGGACGTTAGCCCGACAAATTACACAAATCCAAGCCCCTACGAACAAAGATATTATCTTTACTGATATTATCCTCGTTCGTAGGGGCTGTTTTAGCTAATTTTTTAAAAATAAATTTTTTAATATCCATAATCGGTTTTTTTAATTTCTTTTTGGATTGCATTTGCATGGCAAGGGCACTTCGGGTCGTTTGCTCTATGGTATAACCGTTCCCTATGATTGGGGTTGTCTGTCTTTATAAGTAATTTACAGTTATGGCACACTGGGTTTTTATTTAAGTTCTGACACGTTTTTATTTCATGTTCTCCTGCACAGTGCGGACAAATTTCGCTATCTTTTTTGCAGTATTTGGCTACATGGCCGTATTCCTGACATCGGAAACACCTGGATGCGACAATAAAGTCCTTGACACGACAAGAAGTCCACTCTATAAAAACATTGCCCGAACTCAGAAGTGCTCGCCTCATATCAGGCTCGCATTCTAAACCCAATGTACAGTATCTTTGTTTCTAGGTCCTATTTTAAATCGGGGTTTAATTGAGAGTGATAGTTGCTCTAGTGTTTTATCTTTAACAATAGGCTTATTTTTTTCAAATATGTTGCTGAGGATGTCTTGTTCATTTAGATCCACAGGAACGTCGTATACAATTAATCTAGGCTGTTTCCTCTTCGAAAATTATTTTAACTGTTATAAAATCGAAAATAAATTAACTGAGCCTTCCATGATTAAAATTGTATTTATCAATTTTATTTCCAACACTAATAAATAAGGTGAGTTTTACTTTAGTGTGTTTATGTATTGCAATTTTCCTACTGATTAAAGGTTTTACTTAATTTCGTGAAATAAAGTGCTAAATTTAGTTAAACAAAATTCTGTCGCAGAGGTCCGCAAGCCTGGCGAATTTTATTTCGAAATGCGCTTTCTTGCTCATCGATCCATTTCCAGCTTAAATTTCTGTTATATTGCTATTTAACAAAGCAGTAGCGTCTTAACTTATTTGTTTTTTTTTCAAAATTTTTAAAAAAAAATCGCACATTTATCTTATAGATTATACAATGCATGGCGTAGCAAAGTTTGCGCATCTCCTCTGCCTTTGGATATTTTAGCATCATAGTTGTATTTACTCTAATTTTCTTTTATATTGTATAGTCATTGATGTAAGTAAATATTTTTATCTCCAGACAGTGTATAATGTAAAGTTTATTAACTAGTTTTTAGGAAGCAAAGAAGCACTTTCACCCCCCAGGGGAGAAAAAGTTACTTTTCACTCCCTTGGGAGTAAAAAGTAACTTTTTCTCCTTGGGAGGGAAAAGTTTTCCTATTATTGGGTTATTAGAGCCAATTTTTAGGGCAGTGGTATTCTTTAAATTTATACAGGTGACCAATCAATTATGTAATTTAAAAAGAGGAACCCGACAAAAAAAATTTTTTGGATTGGCTCAAAATCCGTTTCAGGTCAAAAAAGTTGTTTAGAGCAACAAATTTTTTTTTGTGGCAGCCCCCCAAAATTTATAAGGGGGTCCGACCCAAAAAATAAGAATAAATACAACAAAAACATGTTAAATAAAATCAACGTCTGGAGATAAAATCTTGTATGCACCTTTGGAGTAAAATGCTATTTTCCCCCTCGCAATTACCTATTGTTTAATAGTCTATTAAGTTATTAGTCATAACTTTCTCGGCTTCTCCTCGAGAATGAAATATAGAAATTCCTCGGCTTACTCTCGGGAGTTAAATACTTTGGTTCCCTCGGCGTATGCCTTAGGAACCAACTAACTGATCAGGGAAATAATAGCATTCTTTACTCCCTTGGTGCATAAATAACTATTATCTCCACTCTTTACATATTACACCACTTTTATTTTCACAAAATCGTCATATGTTCCTTGTTTATTATTTTTATTTCTTCAACTTTGCCTTCAAGTTTTACTTTATTTGAAATACTTTACTTCTAACCTAATATTCTTCTTTTTATTCTTCGTTATTAGAGTAATGATATAAGATGGTAAAAATCGATTCCTTAAGCCCGATGCTGTCAGCTTAAGTTTTAGACATTTCCTAAATCCCTTGGGATGAAAAGATTACGTTGTCTAGAATGTTGAGGGGTGCATGAAAATATTTTTTTAAAGTCGGTTGAAACCATTAACTCTAACGACTGATAAATAGGATTTTGACCTTTCAGAGTAATTGCTAAAATGTAGTGTTTCATCCCCTTTACGATAATCTTTATATTTTATCGATTTATTTCATAAAGCCACGTGTTTCGAAAATTTTTCGGGCAATACGAACCTTTTGTTAATGTCACTTGCATTTCTTTAACTCTTGTTTGTGGTAACATAGCAAAGTTTCCATCTATACTAGCTTTATTATTTTTATTACCATTACTCACCATTGGTCAATTGGTCACGCATAATTTTTTTGCTGTTTTACTATTTTTTCTGATATAAATTATTACTTAGGGCTGGCTGAAGCTATATAAAGTTTTGAAGATTCGGCTCGATGGACCACATATCGAAAAAAAAGGAAAAAATAATCTAAATGATACTATTAAATCATCTCATTTAATTAATCAGTGAATTAAAGAGCATAATAAGTAAACATGTTTTTCATGACCTATATGTCCTGTACATGAATACGTAGACAGTCTTTGAAAAAATTTGTTTGTGATCACTGATAACTCAATGTTTCATATACCTCAAAATTTCCACAAAAACTGGTTACGATTCATAGATTTTATACCTACTTCATCCATCAAGTTTGTGCAAAAAAATGTATCATAATTTTTTTTTTGCTAAATTTATTCATGTTTATATACTAAATTTCTATACTGAACTGCTATAAACTGTATTCTATATACTATTATACAAAACTAGCATGGCATGAGACTACCAAAAAATATACGCATATCTGATTATAACATAAAATATTTTAATATAGCTCTTATCTATAATATAGTTCTATAAGGACCATTAATTTGTAAGCATGTAAGAAATATATATATATATATATATATATATATATTCGTGTTACTAGTATTGCTAGTGACACGAATCTTGGTAATGTGTTCTCACATGAGAATCTGATTTTAAAAAATCTTTATATTGTCCTGTCGTATTTTCTAACTCGATTTATTAATTGAATCTGATGGTGTATCGTGTCTGAAATCTAACTGTGATAAAATATTCTATAATTAATTAAAATAACTTAGAGTAAATAATTGAAACTTTGGCAAAATTATTATGATTCATCATTGATTGTTTTATTTTTTACTTTTTTTAAACTTTTAAATCAATAAGAGATAAAAGATTAATAAATTCTTTTTTACTTTGAACGAGAGATTATAAATACTTGTCAATCGATTTTTACAATAAGAAGTTAATTTGAATAATAAATTAACTGTGTCATTACTTGCAGAATAATTTATTACAGACAATTTGCTAAATCGTGGGGTGGATAAATTTATATACCTATACAAAAGTCTCTTCAATTAATTTGATGTGACTATTCTATATATTTAATTTAAATCAAATTACAGACTAATTTTTATGTCGATTTTTATCAATAGATGCTTTAGGTTTTGAAGAATTTTTATATTGTTCTGCCGTACTATCTAACTCGATTTATCATCTAAATCGATTTAGGTGATAACGCGACGTCAAGTATAGTTATAATCAAATCGTAGCAATATTTACGTTATTCATGCTCCACAGCTATGCCAACGATTTGTTGTGTTTTGCTTTTGGGTAGCTTCATTGTATCTTGTGAAAACTAGTCGAATTAAAAACACAATTATTGGGTTATAAGAGCCAATTATATCAATGTTTTTAGGAAGGTGGTATTCTATAAATTTATACAGGTGACCTAACATTTTTTTTTCATTGTCCCGGGGGTGGCACCAACAAAATTTATTAGGGGGAACCGGCCAAAAAAAAAAAATTATTGGCTCATAATACGTTTCAGGTCAAACGAAGTTGTTAGGAGCAAATTTTTTTTTTGGGCAGCACCCCGAAAATTTATAATGGGGACCCGACCAAAAAACATTTTTTATTGGCTTGAAATTCGTTTCATTTCAAAAGTAGTTGTTTGGAACAATATAAAAAATATTTTTTGGAGGCAGCACCCAAAATGCTAATAAAAATAAAATGCTATTTTCTCCTCTCATTTACCTCTTTCGGCTTCGCCTCGGGAGTTAAATACTTTGGTTCCCTCGGCTTAGGAACCAACTAACTGCTCAGGGAAATAATGACATTCTTTACTCTCTTGGTGCATAAATAACTATTATCTACCACTGATACGAAATATTGCCATTACATGTGTACCATAATGCACCGAAAATACTTTTTACATTGTTTTAGAAAAATTCTTCTTACATTCGGCATACGTGCCGAAATGTATAGAAATCGTTTTTAATTTCGTAGCTCCTTATCTGTGCGTTTTTTAGGTCTTATCAGTCATGTATTTGTCTGTTTGAGTTCCTGTGGTTTTTTGACTTTGCTTATCAACTTTTTAGCAGTTATTAGAGTAGATAAATACAAAGTGATAGTGACTGTCGTTGTGAAAAATTACTCCGCCTACATTAGTTACACGACCTGAAAACGCAAGAAGCGATTTGTTTACCAGCGATGTCTTCGATATCAGCAACATAAAATGAAATAATTTTGCTATTAAAATACAATTTCAACTAATTTGAACTATATTTCGCTATTATTCGCATAGCACATAGTTCTATTCACATCTTATTTTTTTCTATGCTATATGCATTATACTATATGTATGCTATATATACATACATGTATATATATATATATATATATATAATATATATATATATATATATAATATATATATATATATATATATATATATATATCTACTTCAAGTGTTGTTACTCTTCGATAAAGTAACTGCCTGATTTTAGGTCTAAACAAGCTATGCTATGTAATTATATGTAATTAAATGGCACTTGGCACTTTGCATAACCGAAAAATTTGATTGATTGAGAATGGTAAATTATTTTAAAGGTTTTTAAGCTATATATATAATATATATATATATATATATATATATTATATATATATATATATATATATATATATATATATATATATATATATATATATATATTATAGCTTAAAACCTTAAAAATAATTTACCATTCTCAATCAATTAAATTTTTCGGTTGTGCAAAGTGCCAAGTGCCATTTAATTACGTATAATTACATGGCATAGCTTGTCTTAGACCTAAAATCAGGCAGTTGCTTCTATTGAAGAGTAACAACACTTGAAGTAAACACTTATTCCTCTAGCGATGAAGTTTGTTGGAAAACTTTTCTGTCTACTTTGTTTATTTCAATTATCTTGATCAATAACTTGTTGGGAAAACTTGGATAAAAGTTAAAGAAAAAAGATTTCATGAAGAAGTCGGGTATAGATAAACACGCGAAGACAGTTATACTTTGTTTTATTTTTAGGTTTACCAGACATATCTAAGGATATAAATGTTTAGAGTTAACTAATAAAATTTCACAAAAATACATTGCCTTCAGTATCATAGCTTTTTTCACGCCATGTAATCAGTGTTTATTTACTTTTATTATATTTGCACGTTAGAAGTATTGCGATTATACTGATATATTTGAATGGAAATAAAAAGATAGTATTTTCCTATACCTGTTAAAGTTTTTTGTGCTTGATTTTAAAGAGTTATCTACAAGTGTAAGAACAAAAGTGTAGAAATGCCGCACCCTAGCTGTGGTTTTTGCCTCTCGAGGCATTGTTATTCCGCACAGCGTCCGTTGCAACCCTCATCCCTTATGATTTACTGTCTCTTACCCCCTCCATGTAATTGCCTCGTCGGTGTAATGGCAAACCTTCGTTGAATCATATTTGTTTCCTTTTCCACGCCTCGGAAAATAGCGTTATTTATTTGTTTGGATTTACTTGACTATATACTATCTAAGGTTGGGAAAATGCCTCTTTATATAAGAAAAACTCTTTTCCTAACCCTATACTAAAGTAGAATATGTAAACCTATTGTGTATAAAATATAGCATTTTCTCCTTCTTCGGCTTTTTTATCCGATTGTACATTCTGTAAGGCAAGTTTGGATTTTAAGAAAAGAGGACACTTGGAAACCTCTTTTTTTTAAAGTCATAAAAAGTTTGCATGTTTTCCATGTAAAAACATTGTTGTTGGAAAAGGATTTTTGTCTTTCTCGCTACATTTATAGGCTAAGTGGGTCTTCTAGAGCAGATGACGAAAATACATTTGAATATAAAATTTAAAACTTACGATGACTTTCTCTTTTTATATTAAAACCATTGTCGTTTATATTTTTACGTCACATTAGGCTAAAAAGTTCCCTTTCTGTAACTATTTAGATATAAATAATTAACATTTGTTTTTGCGTAGAATATTGCAGTAGAATTATGAAACGCTATTGTATTTTGTTTCTCTATGTTGTATATGATGTGAATGAATAAGCTTGAAGCTTTGTAATGCTATATGTTAATAAATACTCTGCCAGGCTTGGCACAAAGCTTTTTTTATCTACGATTCTAAACCCTTGGGGTCGCGACCCGAAAGTGGATCGCTAAAATTATTTTTTTGTCGCAAGAAAATTATTGGTAAAACTACATTATATTAAAACATTAAGCCGAACCTCAGAAAATGCGCGCTTTCTTGCTTGTCAATCCATTTTTAATAACCTGAGCAGTAGCTTTACAATTTGTTATTTTTAAAATATTTTGAATTTTTCAAAGAAAATGCGCCTATTTATACCCTAATACAAAGCACAGCATTATTTGCACTAATATGAAGCTCACTCAATGCTACTTTTTCTGCTACTACTTGCCAAGGGTAGCAACTCTTAAGCTAAACATTTGTTTAGACAATAATTTTTAAAGTAAAAAAAACACGGAAATGGAGGGAAATCTCTTATTAAGGAAGGTGAAAGTGGGGGGGGGGGTCATCGGTAATAGTGCGGCCGTTGGTGTTTGCCCCTCGCCCACCAGTCCGCTACTTTACTCTGTCTAGAAGGTCTGATTGAGGCGTCTTCATGGCATCTCATCAGTAATTCTATTTTTATGTTTTATTTATTTTTATTTAATTATTTATTTTGAATAAATAAATAAAGATTTACCCTTTTTACTTCCTTACGTTTATATATTTTAATCTAATTAACTTTTTATAAGTAGGTCATAATTTTACTCTACTAATAATTTTTTAGTGTTTCTTGATTGATTACTTTGTGATTATTCTTTCTTCTGTGTTTTTTTGGTTAGGCACAGATGATGATCGAGCGGTCAAAAGTCGGCTCTGTTTATATAACAAGTAAACGTTTTGTAAAGAGATTTTGTGTTTTGTTTGGCTTTTTAAGTCAACTCAATTACTCAGTATCTTAGTTATTAAGATACTTTTTTGATTTCAATAATAGTTTATCAAGCCTGCCAAGTAACTTTAACCATTATTAGCATTATGTCAATTACAATTATTGTAGACAATAATCAATATTATTTAATAAATAAGACTACAGTTTAATTGACGAATACATTTCTAAAGTTTTAATCTACTTTGAACGCATGACGATTGGGATTCGCACAACGAAGTTCAGACGAATAGTTTTGTGTTACTAAGTAAATAAACTATAACTTTAAGTAACGAACGAAAAGTATTTAATTTTTTATTCATCACATTTGACTGGACGGTAAAGACGTTTAATGTAAGAATATAATAACAATAATATCCCCGTTTAAGTTCATTTTGGCTCATCAGGGTATACACTCTGTGGAAACAACCTTGGATGGGTTACATGTAAGAATTTATTACGGATGGTGACATTTTTATATTACAAATACTCATCATATAAACTTAGAGTAACAAGAAATATATCTACATCTATCTACACAGGACCTTGTCAATTAACTGTAACTAAGGTTAGTAGTAGCTAACCTTAGCTACTTCTAACTATCTATCTACATAAAACTGCGTCTACCTACTTGTACCTATAACTCTATGTACTATGTAATCTATATTATATCTATTTACTCTATATATTCATGCTCACCCTTAAATTTATTTAACCGTAATTAATAAACTTAGAGCATAGCCCGGGCTGTGAACCTCGGACCTCTGGTGCCTAAAACTAATGCTTATACGATCAGTGCCGCGGCGGCAGACTATGTAAGAATGTAATTGCTGAAAAATATTTTAATTTTTAAAGTTATTTTTTAAAATATATAACTGTATAAAATGGTTTTACCACGTGGGGTTTTCAGCTTGAAGAGATAAAATTTTATTTAAAGAGTTGAAAAAGAGTTATAAATTGAGGTTATTTCGTAGGCGTTAACATATCTTAAGTTTTAATCTTTTTATACTTAGCAAGTTCTTTGAATTAATAATCGATCTGAAGAAAATAAAATAAAATTAGGTCTACGTTGATAGAAAGTAAGGCACGTTCTAGAAAGTATGATTACAAAGAACAAAAAGTTAAAAACGTTTTGTTGCGAATAATAAAAGAGAATTTGAAATATCTAAATGATAAGGGGTTTGGAATTGGAAGGGAAAGAATAGAAGATTGAGGGGGATTCAGGAGATAACGGGGAACTTGGATGTTAGTTAACTAACCGTGCTTTTGAATCCTCAGTTTTGAATTAGTCCGATTCTAGTTAGGAATAGTGTAATCTGGGAATAGACGTGCAATCACTATGTTTCTCATCTTACCGCAAAACCCTTCTATATCGAGTCCTTTTACTTCGTGTAATCCTAAAAACTTCTCTAAAACAGAAACAATCCAGTTAAACCTCAAGAAAATAGGTGATTCAAAGTTTTTCACCACTTTCCCTGTTTTTCTTCTTTAATCCTTATCTTGTTTTGGAAGTACTCTTTATCGTTGTTTTCTAATAACAGCGGATTCTCTTGAGAATATCACATTTATCCCATTTTCTTAACTTGTTTCCCCACGAAAAATAAGTTCTCAACAAGAAAAAATCTTTGGGTAATCTCTTTCTGAAATGACAATTTCTGTTGTTAAGAACTCGTGGTGATATTATGACACAACTCCTTTTATGATTATTGCTTCCTTGTATTGTTCTGGAGAAATGCTTACTTGAATGCTTTCAAGTTGGAAGATTGAATGGATTGGAGATTTTGGAATGGTCCCATGTGCAAGCATTGTCCGGAAAAATTTTATATTTGTGCAATTATATCTTAAATAGTTTATTGTCGCCTTTAAAATAATTTAAGCAAATCTCTTTCATCTGTTTCACTTGTTGCACTTGCTGCAGTTGTATCAATTAGGTATTTATTGAAGGTTGTGTGTGCCTGACGCCTTTCCCTACTTGAACAGTAAGAACTTTGCTAAAATTTGTACTTACTGGTTTTATGTTACAATAAGAGAGAAATCAAAAATTCAAGATAAATATGCAGCAATAACTAGGTAATATATTGACTTCACTTCTACCGCGATTAATCATATTATTTTACGCTGTCCAAGACATAAATTGGTTTAAAATTTAAAAGTTTCCATTAAAGTTATTAACAAGTCCCTTAACGTAAGCTAACAAAAATATTTTAAGCTCTTTTGAAGTAATCTGCTTTTAAAGAGATTCCCTGAGCTGCTTTTCCTTCTCACAATGTTGATTTGATTACGAAGAGATATTTTTAAAGCCTGAATAATAAACTGCCTATGTAGTCAGTATTTGTAATGACCGAAACATATATAAATCCATGTAGTATATACAGATAAAATTTGGCAAAATAAACTCCATTAAGATTAACTAAATGTTTCATTAAAAGACTTATTACACGTGATACACCTTTCAAATTACGTTGTCCGTATTTAGACCTATCGAGCTGCAATAAAACTGCATTTGCATTAAAACTCTGAAACTGAGATTTCTCCTTAATTATTCGTTTAAGATATTTTTAGACCTCCTTAGTGGTTCTTCGGTGGTCGAACGCACTCACATACAAACAGTATGTGAGTGTGTATTTTATCATTGTAGCTCTTAGTGTGTTCATTCTATTGAGGCGAAACTTAATTTTTTAAGGCTAGGTTTGTATATGTATTTTTTATGGAAAAGTTAACCCTTAATGATTACTTATCAAAAATTTCAAAAACTCATGAACTCAAAAATATAATTGGATTGGTTTTTGGCACTCTTGAAGTCACACATAAGACCAAAAATGTAAAAATGATTCATCTCATATCGGCGTTAGTTCATTACATTTGATAAATAATTAATATCATTGACATCCATATTTGTTTTTAAATATAGGCTGAAAATCAGAAAATTATCCAATTGAATTTGGCACGGGTGCATTCAAAGAAAGTTTACAAACTTTCATTTAAATAATAATAATCTTTATTTGTATATAACATGTATGTTTTATAAAATGTCATATGCAATAAATACAAAAAAACTGAGTTTAAAAAATTAATAGAGTTATCTTAATTTGAATAAAGAATAATTAATTCAACTTTCCAAGATAAGAGAAAATAAATAATCAAATAAACTGCTTTTATGGTGTGATTAATCAGCATTAGAAGTGTTACTAAATTTTCTCCTCATGGCTTGAATAAAGCTGGTGAACAAATATAGCTGGTGTAGAGTTGTATCATAAAAGTAGGGCAGAGATATTTTAGTTTAAGATCTCTAAGAATATTACACTTTAAGGCAAAATATTCAAGAAAGTTATAATAATTGTTGCAAAGAGAATATGGATCACTACTATTTAAGGTGATTGATATCTTCTGACAGTATAGTTTAACTATGTTTGTATTGGCAAGTCTTATTTGCGAGGCTATACGTAACTTATGAATACTAGTCCTGCTTTGCTAGTATGGCTCGCCTTAGGAACAATACATTGTATTATTCCTATAGACAGTTCAGTAACTAGAATTCACAACCCTGTCCACGTCTAATGAAAACATATGGTTTTCGAAAGCAAAGAGAAGGCTTTTATTGTTAGATTTTAATGAACCTGGAATCAGACCAATGTATGATATTCAATAAATCTTAAACTGGAAAACCAAATTCAGCTCTGGGACGTTAATTCTCTTCAGAATCTCTTCAGATAAGTAGCTTATTTATTACAACTGAAACCTAATGTGAACTTTTATTTTATATTAATATTTTAAATTATCATTTCTATTTCTCATTTAAAACAATTATTAAGGTTTAGACTTCTTTAATCAATACACTTCACTAACTATTACATCTAGATCCTGAAAGACCCCATTTGTAGGAATAGCTTACAATACAATATAGTTAGTGATTGATCCGGTATTCTAGTTGACCCAAATTCTACAAACTTTTGCTACTCGAAATACTATGCGGCAAGTCTGTGAAAAAAAAAATCAATGGAGTTCTATTGTTAAATAATTCTATATCCTGTTGCTGCAGATAGAAGGTTTCAATCCGTTGCTTGTAAAAACGTTATATTTCCTTCCTTTTCAATATTATCAGCATATTTTTCCTAGACTACACGACAGCACTAAACCCAAGATTTATATATTTTTTCATGTGGAATATATATCCTTACCGGCATCAATTTATTATTCATCAATACATGTATGAGTTGTATATTGCTCTTTTTTATGTTGAGTCGTTTTTTACGTTTGTCACATGAGGGGATTTTTTTCTCTGTCTAAAATAATTCTGTCGGACTAAAAAGATAGCGGAACGAAGAAAGACAGGAGGGAGTCAATCAGTATTTATTGTAAAAGAGGGAAAACTGTTGGAGGAATAGTAGAGAGACTACATGGCGGGAAACAGTTGCTAGGGACCTCCGGGATATGAATAAAACATGAGAAGACTCTGCTACGCTCATTGTCTGAATAATCAGGAGCCCGGCTAAGTATCCTTTACCCAGCCGCTCAAATACTCTACAAGGCAGAAAATCTCCTTCATTTTCTTAAAGTAAATGTCGCCAAGGACCGACAAAAAAAAAGTTTTCATAAATTATGAAAATTCACTCCTTTCTCTAATCAGCAATGCTGGGATTCATTTTTTCCACAAAAAGTGTGCTTTTATTTTTAACGACTTTTGATCTCAGCCAGGTGGAAAGGAGTTTTCTCTGGAAATTTACGATAAGTGAGAAAGAAAAGTTGGATTGAGTTATATTAAACCCGAAACTCTTTTTATCTTCTGCCGACCCAATTTTCTTCTCATTTTTTAAACATCCCCCCCTCGTGACATTGATGTCGGTCTCTAATCCCTACGATAAATAACTACAATTCGCATTACCACTTTTTTATCTTTAAAAATATTTTTTTATTTCATTATTTTTAATCTTGTTTTAAAAAGGTCCTTTTTTGGCTTTAAAAATCATATAAAAACATTTGAAGAAGGCAGAGTTATTTATCTTATAGGGACCATTTTTTTCTAAAATTTAAACAAGTTATCTTATTAAAAAAATACTTTTTTTATACAAAGGATTAAAATAATTTAATTTTTGCTCTCCCACTTAAGGATTTTTCTTTGACTTATTATTAAATAATCCCTCCTTTTTTAAGCTCCAAATTAAAGGGATATTAATTAATTATAAATTTCTTGGTATTCTTCCAATATTTAACAGGGTTTACTCCTTTATTTATATTGTATAAAATAAAAATAAATACTAACATTTGTGATTAAAACACGCATAAATATCTGGACGAAAATTGTAAAATAGACATTTCTTGAAATATTACCCAGTTATATGTAACATGATAATTATTATGTAAATCATTGAATCATTTTGTAGAATGCTCTCTTTTCCTATATAAGATACGGAAGTGGTATAACTTTTTGATTTCGAGATAAGTCTAACTGTATTCTGTCGTTTCGTAGCATTATAATGTCCTTTAAATCGGTTTTACAAGCATACAAAGCAACAACTATAACGGGCTAAAATTTTAATATTCTATATTAAAATTTTTACTGACATAAATTATCTTATTCACCCCTGCATTTTAAAAGAAAATAAAGGTATAAAGAAAATTAAATGTGTGTTTTACCGTGCAATAAAATACATTTTATTATCGTCACTATTTAAATGTGATATCAAATGCAAACCATGTGATGTGGGAAGTAGATATTCCGACTCCATAATTAAAATATTTAAAAAACCAAAGTAATTATTTCAGGAAAAAGACGCAATAATACTGTTTTGATTAAAATATATATTTGAAGGCCTACAGTGAGCTTTAAGAAACTTGTTTACAAAGTTTTCCAAAGTTTACCAATTGAGTTAAATCTTAATCACAATGTTCTGATAGATAATGTTGAGTGTACAAAAGCTTTTACAAGTCCTAACTCTGTAAAATCATGACATTTCAGAGCACAATGTCCTAAGTGGGATTTAGCAGAAGGATAACCAATATTGTAACATCTCAGATTGATTAAAACTTAAGAAAATTTTACCATTTTTTATTGCAAAATATTAACATAGGGCCAGTCTACTTTTAGTTTTAGCTATTTATTGGCTAAACTGCGTTTTGGCGGTTGAAAGCAGACTCTCTGCCTACCTCCATCTTAGCTTTTTTGGGTAGTTAAGTTCTACAGATAAATCACTTAAATTTTGTACCCAGTCTTTTTTGTGAAGATCTAAATACTTATTAAGAAAAACATCAATATTAGTTGTCTTCTTATTTGCAATTTGATTTCTATCATACATCTTATTTTCATGTTTAGTTTTGACAATATCTATAAATATAGTTTGAAACTTGCTAAGGACTTCTATAACTTTTTGAGAATTATCATTATTAGAATCCTTTAAATGGTCTTTGATGCTATTGTATTAAGATTTTCATTGTAAAACTTCTTTCTAATTTTGTTAATTCTTTCATTAGAAGGGAGTACTGTAGGGTCAGTCTGCTTTTAGTTTTAGCTATTTATTGGCTAAACTACGATTTGGCGGTTAAAAGCAAGGATACACTTGTTCTTTTTTTGCACTCGTTTACTCTCTTACTTTTTGTATCTTTTAATATTTATTTATGTAAATTTTACTGTTGATATTACTGTGTAAATAGACTAATATTTAATATAAGTGGTGTTATATTTCCGTAATATACCACAAACATATTAATGCTTATAAAACTTTTACTCTTCGATTTTTGAGATTCATATCTGCAAATGTTGGCATTTAAGGTTAGTTTATCAGGAAGCAGAGGTCCCCGACGTTTCTATCGTGGTGGTATAACATCTTCAAGGGTGTAATACTTGATTACATTGATTTGATATATCCACGCTCACGCAGAAGTTTCAATTTATAGTATTGGGTCTGGGAATACAGAGTGTGAATTGTATGCCACGAATTGAGGGTGCATTATTCTTCATATGTAATAAGTTTTTTTTTAAATCATGACCACATCTCATTAGCTTATTGCAATAAAAGCTTTTCTTTTGTGGAAATTTGCGCAAAATAAAAATCTTCTAGAATTAAATTTTAGGTCAAACAATAACGATTTATATTTGTCTTTCCTCCTTTGAAATTTTATATTTTGAAACCATTAAAGAAGCAATTAAATTTTTTAAGGAGATATTGTAAACATGGTCCATGGGAAGAGTAAAGGGATAGTATATAAAACAGAATAACGAATATGTGAGGGTCTATTCTTCTACTAATTTATCGTAAAAAATCAAGGGTACAAAAAATAGGGGGGTCTATTGTTGAAAATTCTGCTCGTTAACAGGGCTACAGCAAAACCCCATTAAATTTTAATAATGTAGCCCCAGTTTTTTCCGCCCTTACTTTCTAAGTACAAGGAAAGAGGGTATAGATGGTCCATCCACCGCCTTCAATTAGTTGGCAGGATTTATGAAATTCCAAGCCTCTCCCGGATAAAGTGATCCTTTTAAAAAAACGGATTTATTAGATAGGCTTTACGCCCCAATAAGCCTGGTTTTGATTAAAACAAAAAATAAGAGAAAATTAAAGTCTATTTTGAAATAATGTTTGTCGAAGGTTAAAAGTCTTTGCTAATTTGATGAGCACCAGTCACGATGCTTACTTATGTATCAATAATAAAAGAGGGAATCAGTATAATAAAAATGCTATACCATATTTTGTTTGGCTATTGTTCTCGTTTCAGCACCTACAGGTCCCAAAAATCTCAAAAAGTTGGGGTCTATGTATGACTGTTCTTTTGAACACGGTCCAAATCATCAGATGAAACTTGGTTTAAATACCAAGTCTTACGAAAAGAGAAAGGAATTAGATTTTATTTAAATCTCTACATCGCGTTTCAAAATGGCAGTTATTTAAATGTTAGAAAAGTCAATTTACTTATACTATTGTTTTAAAAATTCCTGTTCCAACAAGACCTCATCCACATTTGTGGTCAGGATAGTTTTGGTAAAAACAGAAATGAAAAAGCTGAACACGTTAGATGTGTCTTAAATATTTAAGTTACAGTCTGCAACATGACCCATAAAAAGCAGTTTTAATGCTAAAGTGGTGATTTAGTAGGTGTTCTAACTTTACGGCTAAAAAACTCAATAAAAATTAATTAGTAACCACCTTGAGATGCTATATGGATTCCTTTATTTATTTTATTTATTCCTTACATTTGACTTTATTTTAGACCTAAACTTGGTTGAGTTGTTTGGCTTGCTACCCCCTTTCCCCCATTTGAGGATGGGGAGGGGGTACAAGCCATACATCTATTAGGTGCTTGGGCATTTTGTTATAGGAGATAGGAGAAAAAATGCATGGCTGTCTTCATTTTAAGGACATTATTTGTTTTATATCGACTACTTTGGATATTAAAACTTTATTGTGTAAATAATACCCTCAAAAAACTAATTCTGAACAAAGAAATATAGTTTTTTCGGAGAATAAAATGTTTTTTGGATGTAGTTTGGTATTGAGGCGGAGTTTTGTATAAGTTTATGACCTCTATAGAACCCTTGGGGATGTTTGTTCCAAACTCGGAGAGCGAGGTTTCGTCAAGTTAGTAAAAGCCTTCGCTTACAACTCCAACCCCTTTTGATATTAAAGATAAAGTCCCCAAAGTGTTTTGAAAGGAGATATTTTGAAGATTTTGAAGGTTTTTTCGGTTCTTGTTCTCCCTCCCCCTCCTGTGGGAGTATTAGATGTGAGTTGAAAGTAAAGGGACAGCGGGAGTGGGTGCTAGAAAGTCCTCTAGTGGCTCCCTTGGGTCTATTTACTCACGGAGATTCGTCTCTGAGTTTTTCCTCGTATAGAAATGCCCCCTAGGGTACTTCTGACCACAACACACATACTAACGACGCGTATTATATATTCATTCCATACTAAACCTGACACTTTACTCTGTCAAAACATCTTTAACTTAAAATTAACTCGACCTAATTAACTTTATTGCAGTAATGTTGTAATATAGATACTTAGGGTGGTCTAAATTCTTCACTTTTATCATTTATTAAAGTAAAACTAAGAACTAATGTATAATTTCAAGATTATTACTTTTAATTTTTAATCCATTAGTGTTTGTTAACTAGGTTAAACCTTGTTTTTGCATTACATTCAGTGTAGACACTTCTTTTTAAGAATATACAAATCAAATGAATCAAAACATTTTCCGCTTTTTATGAATTTTCAAAATTATTGCCGGTTTATTTTACCGATAGCACAACTAAACCTAAAGATTGGTTTTTGTACCAAGTTTCAACTCTCAATCGTAAATGCTCTGAGAGCTACAATGGTATGGTACACTCCCACATTCACACAGACAACTTTGTGAAACTACTTTTTTCACAAAATGTACAAGGTGGTAAATTTTGGTTTCATGTGCTCTGTGCAGACACTATAATTTTCTAAATACCACGATATAAAATACAATTCCTATGTACATTTGGTATAAATGAGAAAAAAAGAATTATTCAACAAAATTTTATTTCTTTTTAATAAAAATTAATCCAAAGACCAGAGGCTCGAACCCATAATCTCCTATATTCTAAGCGAGAACGTATGCACTACGCTATCAAGGCGACTAGATATGTGATAGATTTTATTTCTAATACAAATGTTACGTTAACAACTACGTAGTTATAAAACTGTAGTTATTTCACAGTTGTGTAAAAATGAATTATCTCTACGCAAATGATTTAATCTTATGCTTGTAATATCTCAGAAATTTTGGCCAAATCTTTTGCTTATTTTGTTTACAATTTATAGGCATTCATCATTTTCAATGTAAGTCGCCTAAATCGATTTCTGCAATGACGTCACGCAATTCATAAAAAAGTCAGGCTAACCTCCGACTGCGTTTGGTTTGTTTATCGTATTAAATCATTTATAAATTTATATCATCTTGGGCAGCTGTACCTGTTTTTATTTTAAGTTTTATTTTATTCATTATTTTTTTCTTGTTTTCACAGGGAAAGGAGGTACAGACTAAGTCAGGCACTCCTTTTTTATTAATTTGTTTTTTTATAATATAATAATAATTAATTTTATTATTCTTCTAGCTCTTAGTTAAAATAAATGGTAAAAGATGTCAGTGGAAAGGAAATTCATCCTATTCCACTAAGTGAAATTTACTTACTATTTGGCTGATTTATTATTTTATTATCATTATTATTTATACATTAGTCTCCATTTAATAAATTTGTTCTCACCTGATTTTCACATTTTATAACTACTTTGAACTAAAATACCCTCCTTAAACCAAAAATTAACCAGGATAAACCCAAATTGTGCATTTAAAACAAAAATGACTTATATCAAAAATACTTTTTGAACTCCTGTACAAGTTTTAGATTAGAGCTAGACAACCTGTTTGTATTGCAATTGTTTGTCTTATAAAGTCAATAAACGTAGCAAACATCACAACACATTTAACTTTTTAAAAAAATCAATGATAAAGTATCAATAATTTATGATCACGTATGAAAATTTATTTGTTTACTTAGAAGTTTTAAAGGAAAATTAATGGTTTAGAATATCACCTCACTGCAGATGAAAAGCACCGCAGTCATTTTTCCAAAGATAAATATTTACGGTGTTGAGACGAGCATATTTCCGGGGGTTGTACTTGATAGTAATGAGGGTTAAACCCGGTTGAGACCCCGGCTCATTAAGTATGATAGGTTAGTATAGCAAGCCGGAAGGGAAGATAACAATCACCCTCTTCCAACTATAATACAAGATTCAACAAGGGTAAGGATCAACAACACCTTACAATAACAAGTTTTTCCGAATGCAGTAAAACGTGAGACCAAGTGCTTGGAATCGTTTTGTCATTTCCACTTCTACACGATTTTTGTCTTGTTTGTTTGTTGAATATGATTTTCCTTCTTTTTTTTAACTTTGTCTGTTCTGAAAGTGACATAAAATGTTAAGGGTATGTCTTCTTCGTCTGTTCCTAACTTCTTTTCCCTACTTTTGTAGATTTACATATTCGATTCTATCCCAATGTTCTCTTAAGTGTCAGAACAAAATTTCCGTTTATCTATTCAAAATAAAATAAAAATTCTATTATATGTATATATTTTTTCCCCTTTTTACGGGCAATAAAACGGATATAAACATACGAGGCATGCTAGAGGTAAACTCCAAAGCCCTCTGATAATTCGCCCACCAATATTAAAGATAAGTTTGGGTTCAACTACCTCCTAACCTTTTTAACGATATAGATATTGCTTTAAGCATGAAAAATTCTAGACTGATTCAGAGGAGTGCTTCAAACAATAAAATGACACTAATATCTAGTCTAGTTTCTAACAAGTAGACTAGAGTCTTGACTACTATCTCTATAGTTTTATACTTGATTATAAAAATTAGACTTGTTTAGTACCTAAAATAGTTTCTATAACAATCTTCTAGCAAATCTTTTACTTATTGCAGTATTCAAAACAAAATGTCTAGACATGTTTTTTTAAAACTTAAGAATATCTAAAATGGTTTCTCATATGTATAGTAGCATCTGAAATTATCATATGATGTAAATACTCTCAGAGCATGTTCCTTTTTAATATATGGTCTTTTTTTGTTGTTTTGTAAGTAAAAACCACTTTTTACTAAATATCTATAGATCCTCCTTATGATTTATTTTATTTTATTTACTCCATTATTCTAATTTACGTATATATAGGAAATTGTTCATTTAGGGGATCAAATACAGATAAATTATAGATAGTACGTTAAACCATAAGGCGTGGGGGGTCATGGTTAAACTAGTGTAATAGTTAGCACATGTACCTGCCACCCAGACAATCCGGGTTCGATCCCGTTCGGGGCCTCTAGAATTTTCAAGCGAGGAATGGAGATCCTTTTTATGTACCGTCCTTTAAAAGGAACGTTCAGCAGGAGGTAAGTACTGTTACTACTGCGTAAAAAGCCATTGAGAGTTAACCATTTTCTATTTTTCAAGTTGTAACTATTCGACTAACTTCTATTCCACTAATTTAATTCAAGTCAAATTCTTAAATAACAACCAAATATTAAAATTTTACTCACTACGCCAAGAAGTATCACCACTGGGTGGTTCCTCCTTTAAAACCTGCCTACTCACTTAAACCAGTATGACCACTATGTCAAAAATTTATACTAGACAATGATCAATAAAATTAATTTTGAAGAAGTTTAAGTTCCTACTACTAACCTCAGATTAATTTGCGGCCTTTTTTATAAACTCTAGTTAAAACATAAGTCCTAAGTCTCGCATACGTAGCATTACTTTCCCTTTATTTATTAAAGAAAAGTATTGTGAGTTTATTGTTGAGTTGTAAAGTTGAAGGGGTATTCACACATGAGTCTGTGTCTGAGTAAATTCCAGGAATAACCCCAAAACTCTTCTCAGCCCTTGTTAATATGGATTATTCAGTATCTCTGAAACTTTATTGGCTTTTGAGTGAAAAACTCCCAACTTGGTTCCTAAAACTCTTAGTTTCTAAACTAACAGTGGAGTCAAAAGAGGTCTATCTTTAGTAGCCAGTCTCAAACTACTGATTTAAACTCTTAGACGTATTCATTATAGATAAGGGTTAAATAGTAAAATGACTGAAGTTTGAATAATGATAGGTAAAGTTTTAAGTACATCTTAAAGTTCTCTATCGAGTAGTAAGACGACTAAGAAAGCGCCATGGTCTATTACTTTTTATCTGTACACCTTTGACTCATCGGTTCAGATTTAAATATAATAATATATAGAAATTATATTATTCACATGCTTCTGTGTATGTCAAAAGTACGGCTCATCATCGAAGATTTATTATAATTCCATAGTTGTATTATTATTATATACTATACAAAATCTATTTATATTATTTCTTGCCACTCACTACCTTTAATTAATTTAATCTTAAAAGATGAACTATTTCTTTAAATATACTACATTTAAGATTTTATTAACTCTTACTTACTAGACATTTGATCAAATAGTATGTAAGTAAGATACATTACCTTATGTTAATAAACATTTTTCTGAAGTGGCTAACAATAAGCAAATAATTGTTAATTGGTGGTCAGTATTGGTTATCACTTATGATTAGAATAATACTGTTTCGAAAGGCAACCATTAGTTTATAGTGGCATGACCAAAACGGAAAAAATATGAAGTAGCGTGACTAGAAAAGACATCTCAAATTTTCTAAAGTTTCTTAAAATTCTCTACTTCGTGATAGTCTTCATTTTTATTAATTACTTTTATGCTTAAATATATATTAAGTTTAACATTATCTATTTTACAAAATTACCGGTGAAAAACGCTTTTTGTGTTCTTTATGGGGTGTGATGGTTAAAGTAAATGAAACGATTTTAATCAAATTGACGTTGTTATAGTACTATTTATTTGACCACTAAATTGATTTTTTAGTTAGCAAAAAAGAAACTTCTTTCTAGTCATAGTGTTCACTTGAAAGAAATTTAAGTCTAGTCAGAAGTTCTCTAGGCAGAGATTCCACTCGCAATGAAATTAGTAATATAATATTATTGAATTTATTCAATACTGTATACATTAAGTAAAACTGCCAATTATCTTCTATGTTGTAAACTTTTTATTTGAATGGAAAATGGTGTCTTTTATGATTGTTATTTAAGACAAATTTAATTATTATTTTTTCATTTATTAGGAGTAATAAGAAATGCAGGAGCATTATGTAACTGTTATCTGTAATTTGATCGTTTATAAAAGTAAATGTATTAAAAGCAATTACGTAAAGCAGGGGAAATAACCAATTAAAGTTATAAAAAAGACCATTTCTCTGCTTATGACGTTAAATTTTATTTCTTGAATAGAATGTATAAATATGTCGAAAAGAGAGATAAGGAATGAAACTGTATATAAATGATGTCTCAAGTAATCTTTTGAATCTAAAAAAAGTATATAAGAAGGTAAGGGAATTCTCAATAATGAAAAGTTAGGGAGAACTGTAGAGAAAGTAGGGAAAAAACGAAGTAGATGGTATATAAGGACAGAATAGTATCTGATTGTGTGGAGGAATAGAGCACAAAGAGGAGAAAGAAAGCAATTAGTATTGGCTGTCTTTTTAGTAAAAGAAGAAAAGGGAAAGAGATAGAGAGGATTAAAGGAGATTCCGAAAGAATTATTCTTGGTAGAGAAAGTTAGGGTCAAACATGAGATTAGCCTTGGGGAAAACGAAGAAGCAATGGAAAACGAGCAATGGAAGGTTATAGATAAGAGGGTTAAAACGAAAAACTACCTCACTAAGGTTACTCAAGGAATAAATTTTCTTTCTCATATCAATACATATATCCTGTAAAGAAATATATGCTTACAAAATCTATAGAAAGATTGAAAAGGAGAGATTGATTAGACGCTAGACTAGAAAATACCTAAAGAAAAAAAATTGTAGAGAATGTTTATAAGAATTCTCTAAAACGAAATATAGAAGCTACCTTTTACTTGTGATTTAATTAAATGTTTTATTTTATTTATTCTATAAGTCATTGCAAAAACTGAAAATCGCTTTTATTACTTTTAACGAATAGGTAAATAATAAATACTGGTTTTTTAATAAAATTAAAAATAAATCTTATTTTAACATACTGACAGTTTACCTAATATTATGAATTCTTTTAGCTATTAATTTATTTTAAGACTAGGTATAATGTCAGCAATATTTAATGTGTAATCCAGGTGTAACCCGGATTACACCTGAATTGTCTGTTTCAGGTGTTTTTTCACAAATTTGTTTGTCTGTAGTTACTCACAGACAACATACTAAGTTGTGTGTAAGTCTCTTATCAATTTTAGCTCCAAACGTATTTATGGTAAAAAGTTGAAGCATGGTACAAAATCAATTATTAGGTATAATCTAATAACAAGTCTCTTCTCTAAAATACTTAAATTTAACATGATTCTGGCGTGGAGGTCCGCAAGCCTGGACAATTTTTCTTACGCACGCTTTCTTGCTTAAAAATCCAATTTTTCGGTGTATATTTCAAAACATAAACAGTAAAGTCACAACTTGTAATCTATTTTATTCAAAGAAAGAAAATGTGCATATTTATTCCATAGATTATACACTACACAGCACAGCCTTATTTGCACTCATTTAAAGCTCAGTTTATGATACTTTTTAGCACATTTTCTATGATAAAATGGGAAAAAATTAAATAATAAATTTTAACATTACTGATTTACATGTTATTAAGTATACCGAAAAATGAAGCCAAAATAATATATATAAGCAAGAATGTGCGGAATTTTTGCAGGCTTGCAGAACTCCGCGCCAGAATAATTTTGAGGTTATAAACTTAAATAGATAAAACATTAGCGCCGGTACCAAGATTCGAACCCGGGCCCAGGTTCAAGAAGTCATATCGAGTCCGGACCGGGGTATTGTATTCAGCACCCACAAAAATCATCCACAATGACACATTATTTGGTGTTCTTATATTTTCTATGGGTTTTATCGACTTGTTGGTCACTTAGAATGGTAGTATCGACTTCGAATTGGATTAATTCAATTCGCAGCGAAAAATATTAACCTGAATCTTAACATTTTTTTAAAAATGTTGCTGACCCAGCAAACCGGGTTAATGACGTCACAACTGCATGATTTTCAATAGGGTTAAAAATATTATTTCGTTCAATATTATTTTATATACAAAGTTTCGCGAAACGAATTTACATTACTTGAATATTTAATGAATTGTATAATCTAATTCAGTTGGATTTAGTACAGTAACTCTGTTTGTTGTACTTAAGTACACAAGTACACAAAGTACAAGTTTCGTTTAAATACGGCAAGTTTATTTATGTATTCTTCGGATCATATAATTTAAGCAATATTGTGCAAAGTCAGTGGCTGTATGGGTGACCGCTCGTAATAAAACTGATAGACAATACATCCTTTCTGGAGACGTCCGAAGCGAATCCAAACGGTTGCAGCATGAACTTGGTGATTTGTATATTCTTAGGACAAGGGAAGCGAGTTCAGGTAGTAAGGATGAGGGTAGCGAATCCGATGTGGTGTTGCAAATTTCTGAATAACCCGTTGCTCCGACCAGGTTTTTAAAAGTAGCTTCAAAAAGCAAAAAGTCATCAGGTAAGTAGCTTAAATAACAAAATAAGTAAATTGTTAGTCAGATACTATTAGATTCGGGGTTGGCAGCCTTTTTTAAATACAACTTAAAAATACACAATACAATATTATTGATAAAACTTAATTGAAGTATTTTAATGTTATAATTATAGCCTTACCTTTGAATTATATCTAATTTTATTACCAGCTGTTTCAAAAAACTCTTTACTGCACTTAACTTTTAAGTAAATTACAAACGGTTATTCCCTTGAATTAATCGATTTATATTAACTAAAAGAAAAGTTGTAAAATTATCAATTTTCCTCTTCTCCTCTCTCTTTTGAGTTTTAGCTAAAAAGAAGCAATTTATATCCCTTTTTATTGTTTAGTCAGTAATTAAGCAAGACTAAAGTTTTTTTCCTCTAAGTTGTACTTATTATGCCTGAAGGATTAAAAAAAAGTTTTTAAATCAAATAATTCGTTATTGTAATGAATGCAATTATTATTTTAATAATAAAGTTATTGGTTGTTTTTTTATAATAATTGTAAGATAAATTATTATTTTTAATGATTATACTTTTTAATTAAAATTTAAAAAAAATTGAGTTGTTTTATGTATTATATGTCAAACTATGGATGCAAAAAACGTTCGAGGAAGTCCTTAAGAACGATAAATGATTTAAGTTATTATTTGTTTATTTATTTTTCTTTTCAAATTTTTTTTTATTGAGTAGGACTTCAAAAGTTCTTTCTGATTCAATTTTGAACATAATTATGGTTTAGTAGCTTGACGAGACTTGCTAGACAAACAATCTATTGATTGCACCCAGACGGAATAAGTTATTTATATACGTTTGAAAATAAAAATATATTGTGAAGGTAATATGGCTAGAAAAGAAAATAGAAAAATAGAGTAATTTAAGAAAGTAGGATGTGTATATTAAATAATAAAATATATAATACATTTTTTCAGAATTGCTAATTAATAAAACAGTAGAGTTTAATTTTAAAGAATATTAGAAATAGTTTCTCTGATTAAGTGTCTTTTCTTTTCATCAATTATACTGTAGGTATATAGGAGAAACATTGTATTTGGTTGAACCTGAATCATCCGTTTATGGCGTTTTTAAGACATCTAAAGTGGTTTCACAAAGTTGCCTGGATATGTGTGTGTACTTTATATATATAATATATATATATATATAATATATATATATATATATATATATATATATATATCTCCTTAAAATACATGTTTTTTTTCTTCAAAAAAATTTAGATTTTTGCATGCACCGTTTACCCTAACAATATATGCATTTTTAATCTTCTTAATGTTTATGTTATACAAAACTAATTTAAAATTATTGACCAAACTATTTAAACAAGATTATATAATGAGATAATGTTAAGATCCTTAACATTATCCTTAATATATCCTTTGGAAATTCGGCTAATGTGAATAGGCGTCATGGCGGAATTCGAACCTCGGACCACGACACAAATCCGTTTTAGAGATCCCTTATGACAAAAAAACGTTTCGCGAGACATTATATATATATATATGTGTGTTATATATATATATATATATATATATATATATATATATATATATATATATATATATATATATATGTATATATGTATATATGTATATATATATATATATATATATATATATATATATATATATATGTATATATATTATATATATATATATATATATATATATATATATATATATATATATATATATATATATATATATATATTTATATATATTATATATATATATATATATATATATATATATATATATATATATATATATATATATATATATATATATATATATATAATATATATGTATGTATTATATATATGTATTTCTAGACACTTTCTTGTAAACACTCTATCTTTCGAACGGATTAATTTTTTTTAACCAAACTTGGTACATTTGGTTTTTAACCAAATGGATCTACGAGGTCAAAACAAACTTGCCCAGAACGTACGTACTGATCCTATAAGTAGACGTTGATGATCTAAGTTTGCCTCATTACATATATATATATATATATATATATATATATATATATATATATATATATATATATATATATATATATATATATATATTATATATATATATATATATATAATATATATATATATATATATATATATATATATATGTATATATATATATGTATTTCTAGACACTTTCTTGTAAACACTCTATCTTTCGAACGGATTAATTTTTTTAACCAACTTGGTACAAAAATCAACCTTGGGAGGACACAAACCTATTGAAAACCAGGTTTGCTGAGTCAGCGAAATTTTCAAAGATCGAAAAAATTCAGGGTTAATATTTTTTGCCGCGAAAAATGTTAATATTTATGTTTTTTGAGACGCTGAATCGAATGAAACCGGTCCGAAGTCGATACGACCCACTCTAAGTGACCAAAAAGTCGAAAAAACCATTGTAAATTACCAAAACCAAATTTAGGTCGATAAAAAATAAATTTTGAGTAGGTGTCGTTTTCTATGCAATTTTGGGCGCTGAATCGAATTGAACGTTGAAAACATAATTTCGAGTAGGGTGTCGTTTTTCAATGTTTTTTGGGCCTCTGAGTTAATGCCAGTGGCCCGGAGTCAATACGACACTCAAACTCAGGGTACCTGGGTTTACATCCAGGAAGGGATAATTTTTTATCGTTTTTTTTTTACTTAATATAAGTTTACAACTAGAAAATATTTCTGGCGCGGTGGTCCGCATGTCGGGCGAATTTCCTTTGGATGCGAAACTCAAACCCAGAGTACCTGGGTTCAAATCCTAGTAGGACAATAATTTTTATCGTTTTTTTACCTAATATAAGTTTACAACTAGAAAATTTATGGCGTGGTGGTCCGCATGTCGGGCGAATTTCCTTTGGATGCGTGTTTTCGTGCTTTTTACATTATATAAGTTTACAACTACTAAATAAATTAATTCCGGCGCGGTGGTCCGCTGTCGGGCGAATTTCATTTAGAATGCGTGTGCCGTGCTAAACAAGCCATTTCTTGCTTATGCAAGAACCATGCCCATTGCGTGGTTCCGTTTCATGCTTAGAACGAACATAAGCAGATACTCAATTGTCAAGCACTGCTCGTAACTCATTTTGTCTGTATTTTCCAAAGGAAATGCGCTAAAACCTTTATAAGATAACTGACTAAGCTTAAAGATAAGTAACTAAGCTTTAAACTAGTGCAAATAATAGTGCGTACTTCTAATTTTAGAGCATAGTTTTGTACAACCAACTGGATAATTATGCGCATTTCCTTTGGAAAATACAGACAAAATGAGTTACGAGCAGTGCAAGAAATGGCTTGTTTAGCACGGAAACACGCATTCTAAACGAAATTCGCCGACAGCGGACACCGCGCCGGAATTATTTATTTAGTAGTTGTAAACTTATATAATGTAAAAAGCACGGAAACACGCATCCAAAGGAAATTCGCCCGACATGCGGACCACCGCGCCAGAATTTTTTGTTTCTATGTGTTATCTGATTCAGTTTGGAGTAATACTACTTCTCAGAAGGCCTATTTATGGCCGAAAGCTCAAATTTGTGTTTTTATTATATCTGACCATTACCGTAATAATATAAATCTTGTTTATGTTATTGTTAATATTGTTCTAAAGTTTCTCGAAACATTTGATTTTTATGTTTTCTTTATGAATGCTTGTAGGCATGCAGAAATCCAATAAATTAGCTATAATTAAATTTTTATCGGTTTATTTTCAAAATTACTTACCTCGAAAATTTATTTCATTCCCGGGTGATGACCAAGTTATGCGTTTATAATAATAATTTATTTATAATATATAAGTTATCCTTCAGTAACTACCTGGGAAACACAAGCCAGTCGGGTATCTTCATACTCCAGTCATAGCTTAGAAGTGAAATATGATTATTAATAGTTGTCAAAAAAAGTAAAAACTGGTATTAAATATTTTATATAGATTAAGTTTTAAAATGGTTTGTTAAAGATTAATAGGATAGTAAAATAAATTGTAAGATTTAGTTTCCTCCCCGGGGGGCTATATTTAATCCCTCACTTCTTATCTTGTTAAATTTTTAGCTTTTTTTAGAGCAAGTTAAAAATGTCTGTCATTTTTAAAGGAACAAAGTGATAAATTACTCGGACGAATATTAAAATTTGATAAAATATGCAATTTATCACTAAACAAATCTCGAGTGAGCATTTAATGACTTTTGGTTTAGAATTAATCGTATTTTCTTTAATTGATCCCATCCGTGGACATAATTGCTCATTAATAAGACATTATTCGGTGGACATATTTTATAGTTTAAACAACATTAAAAATTTTAAAGTTACATCAACCGTTATATAAACTACATAAAGATATACTCAATATATCTTTATGTAGGTTCTTTACCTCGTATAGAACTACCCATTTTGTTAGTATTAGAAACGTCTAAAGCCCAACCAAGTAGAATTGATGAGATATGAAAGAGAGGGTTAAATAACGGTTGGAGTTTTCAAGAGGTAAGAGCGTGCTTATGAAGTTGTCATGAATGAAAAGAAAAAGGGAAGCACTGTCAATGAGTTACTGGAGAAGGCTAATTGTCTGGCGCTGGTAATTTCACGCTTATCATCCTCTGTATGAGGCTAATATCCTTCTTACCAGGGAGAAAAACTCCCTTTTCATACTATGTACCTTCTGGCCCATTGGGCCAAACCGCACCTTTTATATCTACTCTTTATACCTTCCCATATAACATACTCTCTTATTATACCTCTACTAAACCTTTCCTAATCTACTACTCCGTTTAAATGAGAAGAAAATTTATATATCTTCCTCTTCTTTTTATTCGTCTCAACCTATTCAAGAATTTTTCATCTGCACACTAATGAGCATTTTTTACTCGCATTTTGTCTTACTCTTCAAGATAAGATTTTAAAAAAATACTTTTTAAACGTTTTAATATAAACCTGGTTTACTAAAAAAAAAAATGTTTTTTAAAGTGGTCAATTTAAGACACTTTAGAGTTTTAAAAACGTCTACTTAAAAAGTACTTCATTTTTCACTTAAAGAGGAAAATTAAAACAGTTTTTCATTCATTTGAGTCCTTTAAAAATTTACTCCGTATTTAAAAAAATGTTTTACATTTTAAAATGCCAGTGGCTCATTATAGTTAAGTGCCTTGTTGAGGAATCAAAAAATTATTAAATATTTTTTAAATCAAGTGAAAGTCCTTTTTTTTTTTTTAATTTTTATCTTTTACATATAACTGCTGTGCCTAGGTGCTTGTTTTTTAACTACACTCGTTTGTCGATTGATTCCATCTGCTATTGATTTTTCCGGTCTGTTTTATAATCTTATTAATTCATCTTTTTCATATATTTCCTCTTGTTTATGTTTAGTTTTCTTATAGTAAAAATACAATGTTTATTTTTAAAAATATATAGTATGATGAAGCTTCTTATGAATTTATAGACATTTTTCTTTTAAGTAGTTACTTTAGAAAGTTTTAAGAAGAAGAAGAAGAAGTTTACTTAAAATTTTTACTTGTCGCCGATGATAGGCTTATATAAGCACACGTCGTATGCGACTTTATATGTCCGATGTTGTGCTATTCTTTTTATTTTTTCTGAAGAGCACTTAATTTCTTTTATATCTTCAGTTGAATTGGTATTTAAAGTAAGGAATGCCAAGAGAATGTTAAGTACAAAGACATTCTTGTTAGAAATAAGAGTCATCTAAAAAACAATGCTGACTATTTTAGAAGGGATCCTGTACACACTGGTTAGTAAGCAATTCAAACAACTTAGCGAGAATATTAAAAGAGGGATGACTTATTGTTGAAAGGGAGTTAAAAATATAATTCAATATATAAACTAGAGTGTCCGAGGTGCTTAGAGTGAGGTTAGTCTACATACTGCAATAGACATTAATAATATAGGGCTTGTGGTAGAGGGCTCTCGCAAGGACACAATGCAGCTTTCAGGCAAAATCCCAACCTATAAACATTAAATTAACATGTTCTCTAAACCCACTTCATGAATACATATTAAAGCTTTGGCCCTTCTTGATGGAGGGACTCTGAGGCATTTACACGCAGTGTACTACGGGTACTTTTAACCGATAAATAACCTAGACTAACCCTTAAGTTGTCCCGTTTTGAGAAAACTCGTTTAAATAACTCTAAAGTACTGGCTTATCCGCTGCTAGACCTTACGAACAGTTGACTTTATTTCGCTTTCAACTTTTCCTTTTCTAAAAACTTTTTAAAAGCTTTACGGTCCATCTGGTTATTGACCCTATGGTATTCTCCCAAATAAGTTGTGTGCCCATTTAGACAATGAGATCTATCAGAAGTGGTTCACCAAACCAAAATCCCAATGCTTCTTGTCATGATGCTTTTATTGATTCAAATTACTTTTTTTTGCTGTACTCTACGTATGTTATCACCAGATATGGTGATTACAGATTGTGTTTAGAAACTATTAATAGTATCTAACACACTATAATAGTTTTCTAAACACAGTGTAAGTAGTTTTCTAAACACACTGTAAGAGTTTCTAAACAAATAAGTAGTTTCTAAACACACTGTAAGTAGTTTTCTAAACAACAGTGTATGTAGTTCTAAACAACTGTAAGTAGTTTCTAATCACACTGTAAGTAGTTCTAACACAACTGTAAGTAAGTAGTTTCTTAACACACATAATAGTTTATAAACACACTGTAGTAGTTTCTAAACACACGTAAGTAGTTTCTAAACACACTATGAAGTGTTTCTAACACCACTGTAAGTAGTTCTAAAGCTAAACAGTGTAAGTAGTTTCTAAACACACTGTAAGTAGTTTCTAACACAGTGTACTATGTAAGTTTCTAGTAAGATGTTCTAACACACAATGTAAAAAACTCATATGCTAAACTGAAATTAATGCGTATACAAACTATTAGTTAAAACATGTTACGATGACATTTAGTGAATATACATTAAAAATAAATTGCTAAAATGATGGGTGACATGGCGGAGACGGACTTGGGAGTGTTTCAAAATCCACACACACAAATTTAGTAATATACTGAATTTCCTTTGAAAAATCTATAAAAAGTATTCTTGGCTAAGTGCTAATATCAATGCATTTTTGTATTTTATAAGTAATTATAACAATAAATTACTTCTTAGCTTTGAAGCATAAACCGGAAGCTTATAACAGCAGATATGTATATATAGCACACAAGAAAGGAAAGTGAATTCGCTTGCCGTGCGAACTTCCGCACCCAATTATTTTAATATCTTTTTAACTTAAAAAGAAAAGGTGAGAAAATTTAAGATCTTTTTTCTACCCTATATTTCACATTCTTAAAAGAATAGAGTACATTTAAATATTAAAAAATTCGTTTGATTAATTTTAAGTTGTCTTATGAAAAGATTGTCAAGGTCAGTGGTTTTTGGGTCATTTTTCTTTTTATTATTTTTAAAAAAACTGATGTTTGTGTTATGTTCTATTTTATTATTTCTTGACTACATTTCGTTTTTACTCGTCGTGCTCATGTTTGGCTGTGACTCATAGAAATGGATCTTTTGACATGCACACAATAGCGTTTTTTGATGTTGTCAGAAAGAGATAGAATTCTGTTTTTTTAATAGAAAAACAGGATTTTTATTCAAAAAAAGAATTAAAATTTGGTTGAGTCACTGCAAGAGGAAATAATCTTGCTTTTATATTTTGATATGGCCTGCGTCTATTGTTCCTTTTTATATATTTTTTATTGCTTCATTGCTATTAAAACTGTCATTTTGTATCTGCACTTTAGGCATTGACCTACTATGCTAAGTGTACCTAGTGTATTATTAATATATAATGAGCTGGTAGTAGTAACTTATTCTATATATGCGACTCGAAATATATTGTCGTGTAAGCTCAATTTAGTCTAATGGAGGGTTATCTACTTGTTTTGACACGAAAACACTAGCGTGGGAATACATGACTACTTTGAGACGCTGAGATTCGAGATAGTTTAACTAGATGTTTAATAAAAAGAAAACCCGAAATTAAAAACAATTTATATATTGTCAAACAATATTAGATATAAAATTATGATGATGACTTTACGTCTCATCAGAAGCTGTTTACAGACTATTTTGATTCTGTAAACAGCCTGAAGATGAGTGAAGTCGAAACCGGTCATTATATTATTCTTTACACTATTGTGGTTAACAATAATATTTATTGTTTTTAATTTTAGTGTTTTTTTAATTTTTTATTAAACATTATAGGGGTCTATACCACAAAATCTCCGTCAAAACAACTAATGAGAAAGTTTAAGACTGAGTAATTAAACTGTATACTTAAACTGTTAGTGAACCTATTCTCACTTCTGTAAATTACACAATATAAAGCAAGGAAACCAGTAAACCTTTATTGTGTTAAAGAGACTCATTTTGGTATCTTCGGTTTTGATGTGTTTGTGTCATACCTGTTAAGCTAACAGTTATGAGCTTTTAGAATTACAAATTCTGGCAGGCAGTTTTCAAGCATGCAGAATTTTCTTTTAATTCGTGTTTGCTTGGTTAAAAATCTATTTTTCGCATACATTTATGGCATATGTTATACGACCTGAGCAGTATATACAGCTTATTTGATCCCATAGGATAAAAAAATATAACCATCAGTGAAAACGGTATTGGCACTCATTTAAAGCTATGTTACTACTAATTTTTAGGTAATTTTATTTTGAAAATTAAATTAAATAACAAGTTGTGACGCTACCGCTCAGGTTATAAAAACATAGAAACGGTAATGCTCTCAAGAAATAAATTGAAGAGCAAGACCACGGATTTCAAAGATATTTTCTTTTTGACTTACGGACCTCCGTGCCTGAATAATTTTCCTATTAAAAACTTATATAGTGTAAATATAACAATATCAATTATCGTCCGTACCAAGATTTAAACCTGGGTACCTTGGTTTTAAGTACATTGAGTGTTCGTATTGACTCCAGGCCGGCTCTTTTCAATTCAAGGCCCACAAAACACGGAAAACGACATCGTATCTTACCGACCGTATTTTAAGTTTTACGGATATTTACCACGGTTTTTATTTATAACGGCTTTCGACTTTATGGCCACTTAAAATGGCCGCATAGACTCCAGACCGGTTAACTTTAAGAGAAAGGGCATATTGTATTGAATATTTTAAATATCAATTTATTACTAACTAATTAATTATCAAACAGTTTAGTGTATAACTAGTATTTTGATATCTGGAAAACCCTAATATTGCAGCTTACTCTCTCCTATTATGAGATGGTACCGTTGCAATAGACAAATTTGACTACCACTTTTTTCAATGTATGTCCATTTTTTAGCACCTGTAGATTCCAAAAAACAGTCTAAATGTACATAGGTTGGTACATTTTAAATACAATACTCTGAATAACAAAGTTTTTTAAATGATTTCTTGATAAAATTATTGAATTATTGTCCAAATTTCCAAGCATTGTTCTGAAGAATAACCTAAGAAAAGTATACAAAAATATACAATAATATAGACTGGTGGTTTAAAACTGCGCTTTACATGAGACAATTTAGTAAACAATTGTGGTTATCTGTCTTACAAAAGACTCACGTAAGTATCCCAAGTTTCTTGTCAACCACAGCAAGACACTAAATGAAATGGATATGTATGTATAGTATGATATGTATGTATGTTATATAGTATTGATGTAAATATCAATTTGAACTTGCAAGAGTCAATTTAGTGGGAGTAGAAAGCAGTTTCGGAAGACTTAACCCACGTTTTCTTCCCTGATTTTTAGGAAATTGTTGGTGCACCTGAAATTTTCCCTGGTACATAAAAAAATCATTATTTTTTCAACGTTTTTCAGGAAAAATAATACAACAAAAAATTCAGTAAATAAAAATATCTTACTTTCTGGCAGTAAAGTACAGATTTCTTTTTAAAAGATAACATTAAATGATGATTTATTTGAGAAATGCAAACAGCATGAAAGCGCGATCTTAATTAGACCTAGGTTTGATATTATTACTATAATTTTGGTTTGTTTAGTTGAAAATTCATTAATTCATGTTTACTAAAAAACTTGCATATTAAATCGGGTTACTGCTTGCTCCAAATTGCTTGTAGCCTGTTTATTTAGGCTCTCCATTGAAATATCATTGATAATTTGAAAATAGGCTGATGTCGAAAATTAGTTAACGTTGAGCATGTGTGTATAATGAATTTAACCAAAAGGCTGTCCTAAATTTAATTTTAATTTTAGTCACCAAATTATGATAATATTGATTTTTAAAATTTTATTTTTACGAATTTATTATTTTGTGTTCGACGGCAGAAAGACAAGAGTAATACCATTTTCAGGTATGGATAGTCATGTTATGCTGAGGATAATGGAACCAAGTCCGAAGTTGTAAAGAAAATACCGAGGTACCCCGAACCTCGATTATTTTTATTTTGTATATTATATTTCAATATGATTGACGATTTTATCTTTATTACTTGGTTAGATAGGAGTCTGATACTCCTTGCTTGGATAAGAGTATGATCTTACTAAGTGCATAGATAGTAGTAAGATCTTAATTCATGCTTAGATATGGAGTATGATCTTACTAAGTGCATAGATTAGTAAGATCTTAATTCATGCTTTATGAGTCATCTTACTAATAGAGTAAGTAAGATCTTAATTCTTTAGATAGGAGTACATATTACTACGTGCATAGGTAATAGTAAGATCTTACTACGTGCTTAGATAGAAGTATGATCTTACTCTTTTTTGGATTGTAGTATGATCTAACTACTTGCTTAGATAATAGTAAAATCTTACTACTAACTTAGATAGTAAAAAGAAAGCGTTTGATAATTATTATTTATTTTACCTTAGATTCTAAAATAAAAAAATTGAATTAAATTATACAGACTTTCACTTAGAATTACTACTTGGTTAATGGCTATAGAGTCATGAGTGAGTTTGGTATTAGATTGATAGCCATATAATGGTAAAATTATACAGTTAAGATGGATTATGCTAATAAATTAGATTACTAGTGTAGAAACACGCTACGCAGCAATCTCCCATTCCTCTCTACCCTTCACTTTCCTATGACTTTTCTCTTCTTCCTTCTCTCTCCCATCAATCCTCCTACCATTCCTCACTTCTCTACCCTCTTATCTTTTCTCGCTCTCTAACAAGGTTAATTAAGTGATAATTTTGTTATTTTCATGCTTTAATGAAATTAGACTATTCTACTTCCTTATTTAGCGAATAAGAATATAAAATTCCAATTTTTCCCATTGTTATTTTTAAGAAAATCAAAAACGAGTTTCTCTAAAGAACACTAATAATCTTTGGGATAATCTAACCTATTTGAGATAAATAATAATCTAATAGGGGAAATTTACTGACGCGTTTTCGCTGATCATACAGTAAATCCCGATTTCTATAAAATCATTTAAAATAAAAAAAATTGCAATATCTATCTGTTTAAGAAATCCGGAAAATATGTAACTCAAGCAACATTCAAGTATGTTTTTAAATGCTATAAACCAAGTAAGTAGGTTTCCAATTTATTTCTGAAGAAAATCTAGTTCTGAGGAAAACCTACTTGGGGTTTTTCGTGAGAGACCTCAAATATCATTGACTAAGAAATCATTATCTTCCTTACTTTAATACTTCATTATGCGCTTTTATTAAATATTTATTTTTATTTTCTTACTTTTCTGCTTTAGTTTCTTTCAATTAAAAATCAATTTAGAAATAAATAAAAGAGTATGGTTCATGAAAAATGTAGATAGTTTTCGTCCGAAAATAAAGAATGTTAAGTAGATGATATTTAATTCACTACTTTCTGACCTCTTAAAATATTTAACTCTTAAAAAAAATCTTAATAAATTCTTTCTTCATCAAACAAATATTTTATTTATAAACATTTTAATTAATTTTCTAGAAAACGGGAAAAACATTAGGATAAAAAAATATTGGAGCAAAAACTTGGAGAAAGGGTCTTTAAGAGGAATTTATAGAATGTTTAGGCTCGAGAAAAATTATCAAGCTTTTTTAAGAAGTTGTTAGAAGTTTTCTGGGAGGGGAAAGCTTTTCATGCCCATTAAATCATAAGCCATTACGGTCATTAACTCCATCATCAACTTTAAGCTGATTCTGTGCTGAAAAAATCTCCAAGGAAATCTCTGGTTTGGAAATTTTGCATAGGATAATCTTATTCTTATATTATGAGTTTTTCTTAGAAGGGTCACAAATGAGATTACATATTGGATATTTCTAGTTTAGAAACCCCTGTATACATGCAGGGATTAGGGATGTTAAAGTGGACTGTAATCTAATTTTTAAAGGTAAAATTCTTAGGTATGTTCTATAAGTCGATATGGTAAGTAAGATGACCCCCAGGATAAAAAAAGATATTTTTTTAAAAAGAGCTTATAAACTTTTTAAGCCAAAGAAATATATGTAAATTTTATACAGAAATGTTATTGGGATTTGTTCTTGGGAGAAATTGTCTCGGTGAAAAACACCGGTGGAGATTAGATTGTGTTTAAGGTAGGTGTGGGTTTTAACCAACAAATTATAGCCTGCTTAGAACTGGAATTGTAGCTGCAGGGTTCAACCTATATTTTCCAGTTGGTCTTACTCCTATTTTCTCTTTATATTTTTGTTAGAAAGCTAAAAAAAACTAAAGATCAGCGGAAAATTTTAACCAAGAATAGCAGAAATATAAAGAATTTTCCCTCCAACTGGTTTGATCTTATTGAAGGTTTATTTACTGTTATTGTATTTTTTTCATAACTTTAACCCCTTTATTATTTTTTTTTCTTAAAAAAGAAAATTTTCTATGTCCATAAAAGAAAACATTGTTATACCACGAAAAGCCTGAAAATTTGTTACCTCAAATATTTTGTTATTTAAAAAAGATGCTATAATCATAAGAAATAAGTATGAGAAATAAACTGTATTTCCCGTTTACCATATCCAGGATTTTTATAGGAACGGCTGTAATATTTTAGAAAGACTTTTGTTTTATTCGTTTTCATTGCAATTTCTTGTTTTAAATTATAGATATGGTTTAGGTTTAGGTAGTAGAATTGTCTTTATGAAGAAATATTAAAATAAACGTGTTTAATATCAATATATCATCTAAGTCAAACTATCATTTTAATAAATGACACTACCAGCTATATCTTTCTACTAAACACACAAATAAAACGAAAACTTGCTCTGCCAATTCATTCACAATATATAATGCTTAGTACGGAGACATGGTAGCCGTCTTATTAACTTTAACGCTCTTTATGGAGCTTTTTACGATTAATTGTTTAACATTACCTTGACATTAACTAAAAATCTAATACTCTCTTTGAAGACTTTATTAATTTTTTTACTTAAATGCCTACAACAATGTCATATGTGTGTGTGTGTGTGGTGTGTGTGTGTGTTGTGAGTGTGTGTGAGTGATTTCAACAAAAACCTGTTGATTTTGTTTTCAAGAAGTAAGGGCTGTAATTATTAATGATATAAGTGATGGTGACTCTTTATAGAATATATATATTTCAAAACAACTGTAATGTTAAAAATTAATAAGTTCGTTGATTAGTGATTTGACATCTTGTTTTAATTTTCCTTATACCTATTATCGCATGTACAATAAAATCATTATGAGTTCACTTTGAAAATATGAAAGCCAGATATAATTATTATTATCCGTTTCAGGTACTTATATGCCTTTCTGAGTGATGTGTATTTGTGTGTGTATGTGATACCTCCATAAACTTTGGGTAAACATCACATTTAAAGGATACGAAAAGCGAGTCTGAACTTGTAAAAATCTGAGAAGTTGTGGAAAGTCTAACTTGCGAAAATGCCTAAGTCTCTGTACCCAATTTTTTTGTTATACATCGTAAAAAATGATTTTAAAATATTTTCCTTATACAAGGAAAAGAAATTAAATTTTTTAATTTGTATTTCTCATAAATATTCATACAATGAAACCCATTCTGCATTCATATACACATTATTGCAGTTATACAATCTTAAAATACATTCATGAATTTTAATACTTGAATGTACTATTATTTTTACTAACGACACAATTGTAATGTTAAAATTAAATTTTACATTTCTTCATCACATTTGAAATTTTACCCGTAATTACATTTCAACAAGCAATTAAGCTTTTGCATAAATATTTACTAATTCAAATTAGAGATAATATACTGTGTTATTAGTAGTAAAACTATAACATTAATTAAAATATAATTATTTTGCATTCTGGATTTACATAAATGCTTATAATTAAAGCAGAAAGGGCAGTGGGATAGTTAGCTCTTGATAATTGTTGCGATGATTATAGTCCTTTTGTTTTTAATGACGGTATAAATGTGGATTTACAATTGTTAAATATTCGGAGATAGTTAAACCTTTATATGGTGTTGTTGAAAATCAGATTATAACGTTAATTTGGAGTTAGATTAGAAAATTTTGGATTGTAAAGTTTGTTAGTTTAAAATTATTTTGAATCTAAATCAGAGAGGTGCATTTATTCGCTATCAAAATTAAATGGGATAGATTATTAATGAGTTACTTTTCCACAAGTAATCAAGAATCTAACTTATTAGAACTAACTAATTTATCTTATTAAATTAGTTTGTTAAAAAAAATATGTAATAAATAGAAGAATTCAGCCCTCAATAAATTTAAACCCCTAAGGTTTCTCTCCATCCCGTTTAGTTTAAAGTTTAATTAGTGATTCTATACTACCAGGGACTGTCTGAAACGATAAGACGAAATTTACTGTGAATATATTGTCAGAATCACTTTCAGGTGTAATCAATCTTAAGAAATATTGTAACAAGGACAAGCCCTAAGAATGAGGCTTAGGCTTCGAAAAATCGCAAATATAAAGTACCGCACGAGTGTGAAAAGGACTACTACAGAGAATTTGAAGACCTCTAGATGCTGAGCTCAAAAACATAAAGGATACGTGGGGAGAAAAAATCTCGAGCTATCAAATATAGCAGTCCATGTATGGAAGAATGACTACCGAATAGAATGGAATAATGCAAAAATCATACACACAGAAGAACATTGAAAGCAGACTACATGGTTGTTTCTGACAACCAGCCTATAAGCCAATCATGTACGAAGATCGATCCAATATGGATTCAAATGCCTCTTTTTAGTTCTTGGAAAGAGTTAAAAATGCATAGTTAAAAATTAGGAAGATGTCCTATTTTCTTGGTCTTCAAACAAGGTAATCAACCAATCATAGCGTTTTAATAACCCAAAAAAGCCATTAAAATGCGTAAGTGGTTTAAGAGGGATGATGAACGTTTGGTAGAGTTAATAGTGAGCAGAGATGGATAGACGGACCTAGCGTGATTGCGGATGCTACTGCAAAAACTGTTTTCTGGGTACCAAAAATGTTCCTGCGCGACTGATTACTACAGTTTTGTCTTAAGTTGACAAAAAGTGCTTGAATTCATCTGATATTCTTTATATCCTTAGATTAAGCACTACATTAATCATAAAATATAATAATATAACTTTTATCCATTTGTAAACTTTTATTTTCTTTGGATAAAAATAAGACAAAAATACTCTTTTATAATATTATTTCTCTTCAAGCTCTACTTCTACATTATTTTTGGATTTACCTGGGATATATTTTTTTAACTTTTTGAACTATTAATCTGATTAAAAAAAACCCTTAGCCCAGATCAAAGCAAAATAAAGTCAGTGGGGTGTACGCTTGTACCTTTTCCTGTAGTAAAAGTTGTAGATAAAAAATCTCTTTCTGTATTTTTAGGTATTATTAGAAATAATTGGACCAAAGTTTATTTAAAAGAATTTATTAGGAATTTAAAAAATCGTTGAAAAATAAATCCAGTCAAAATTAACTATTTCAAACGTTTGTTTCTGTTTCCTAATTAAAGTATTTTTCTGTTTCAGGTATGTATTTTTACCTTCAAAGACTGCATGATGTAGGTAACGTATTTTTTAAGGTGGGATGTATTTGATAATTTTATTCCTCAATTTTCAGACCGTGAAATAAGATTTTTTATACTAGACATTAAACAAATATTTTTACCGTTTATTGTTTTTCCGTTAGGTGTGAAAAAGTTACTCTTCTCCTACGTAACTAAATTTTATATATTTTTTATATTTGTTTACAATATTATTATAGGAAATATAAATGTATGCCACTTGGCAGCAAAATTGAATTTTGCTGATACGTTTTTTTTATTTAGTTCTGAGCAGAAAGCAAAGATTGACTAAAAAAATTCACAGCAAAGGTTAAGCTGACTCCATTTTTTCTTATAGGGGATGTAGAAGAGCAGGGTGCACCCTGAACATGTCCCTTTTTGTTAGAAAATCTTATATTATAAGTAATAGGTTAATTAATAAAACCATTGTATGTATACTCACATCATATTGTATGTAACAGGAAATAAATTACTTTTATTCTATTTATTTATTAAATTACATTTTGACTGACAAGACGAAGCCAAGTCAGGCAAATTTGAATTACCTGCTGAGGTGTACCTGAAGCTAAAGTTATAATGAGAATATTTTTAAAGGCAAATAATAATAATAATTTATTTAATAATTCACAAGTACAAGATTAAATGTTACATTTTTAACAGAAAAATCATAAAAGCAATTTTAACCAAACTCTTACCAACTAACAGACAGTCACTCCAGATCCATACAATTAATAATACAATACAAACAAGAACTTAAACTAGATACAATAATAGAATAATAAAATATTTTTATTTTTTTATTGAATTTATGTTTAACTAATTCCACATTTTCTTAGGTACCCAAGAATTTCTTTATTAAAACACAAAAATAAATAGAAAATTTCTACATTATTCCTTACGAAATAATATTACATTAAATGGATAAAATTTAAACAAAACATTGTAATTTTTGATCTGCTCAGAAAGATTTAGGGTCGTATTCAAAGACGTTTCCTAACATTTTCCTAACATTCTCCTAACTTTTTCCTAACATTTTCCTAACTTTTTCCTAACATTTTCCTAACATTCTACTTTTTCCTAACATTTTCCTAACTTTTTCCTAACATTTTCCTAACTCCTAACATTCTCCTAACATTTCCCTAACGTTCTCCTATCGTGTTTTAAAAGTCTTTTAGAGGCTTCGCATGATTTTATTTAGTAAGAACTAAGTTAGATATGTCAAAAAAGTGATACCAATGTAAGTAACGTAATATATCGCAAATAATCAATGTTATTAACTTATTACCTGGATTTACGATACACTTTGTCATAAACACAATGCGGCCTTGCTTTGGCGAATGTTAAATATATTAGAAACTTTATTTACATATGTTTTCAGTAAACAGTAGAGTTAATACAAATACAATGTTTCAATTATTGTAACAGCTTTCATAAATAAAGCAGTATCAAGCGTTTCAAGTTTGAACGTGGACCAGGTTATACGAATCCAAAGGTGTCTAAATGAAGACCTGTTAATCAGTGCAACACTGTTTTTCATTTGCTAAATCATTTACACAATTTTGTTTTTTCGTATTTTGTCATCAAATTCATTTTGGTTGTGTAAATTTTTTGGTATAATAATGGCTGAATTATTCACACCGGACCAACTGAATTTCCTCTTTTAATCGATAGCCCGCCACAAACAGAACCATAGAAAATAAAAATCTGATTGTGTTAAAAGAATTTCAGGGTAACTCCGTAATAGTAAGGTAAGTGATTAACAGTATTATGTAAATTTTGTAGATAGTTCTTAATACGACAAAGTGTGTCGTAAATCCAGGTAATAAGTTAATAACATTGATATTTTGCGATATATTACGTTATTTACAATGGTATCACTTTTTGACTAGACTACCTTAGGTTTTACTAAAAAAAAAATCATGCTAGCCTCTAAATGACTTTTAAAACACGGGAACGATCATTTAAATTTCGTGGCTTAAAAACATTTCCCTTACCTAAACCTAAGGTGAGTGTTAGGAGAAATGTTAGGAGTTAGGAAAAGGAGAATGTTAGGAAATGTTAGGAATGTTAGGAAAATGTTAGGAAAATGGAAAAAAGTTAGGTGTTAGGAGAATGTTAGGAAAATGTTAGAAAAAGTTAGGTGTTAGGAGAATGGTTTAGGAAAAATGTTAGGAAAAAGTTAGGAGAATGTTAGGAAAATGTTAGGAAAACGTCTTTGAATACGGGCCTTAATTTTGCTTAAAATTTGAACCTTTTGAAACTTTAAAATTTTTCTGTGTATTTTTACAATGAAATAAAAAACGTCCAAATCAGTTTAACAGTGCTTGAATTCGCTGCCTTAAGTAAATTAATTAAATACACTTATGATAAAAACGTTCCTTTTTCTTAAAGAGCAAAACTTTTCTGAAGAATGACTAAATTAAACAATAAAGAAAAAATCCTAGTGTAAACAGCGTGATGGGGTCTGAGCCGCGGTAGATGAAGTTTTTTTTTAAAAAAAAGCAAACAACAACTAAAGGAAAAAACATGTTCCCTGCTCTTTAACACTCCTTACGAAACATGTTTGACAAATATTTACTCGTTCTTATTCCCTTTGAGTAAATAGGTAATACTTTTGGTCTGATAAACATGACTAATCATTTTTAAAACGAAATTTGATGAGATATAAACTGGAAAATAAGTACGTAATAAGAATACTTATTACGTGTACTAAGTCATTTTATGATAATAATAGATAGAAACTTTACAGTTGGAATTCTACATTTAAGAATTTATCGGACAGAGAATCCATGTAATTTTGTCATCTTCGAATTACTCATTTAAAAATTTTAAATAACTTCTAAACGTACACATTAGCTGTTGCATTTTGACGCTTTGCTTCAGCGGTATGAGAGGAATTCTGTCATTGTCTCTTCATAGGACATCGGCGTCGTGGATATATATATATATAATATATATATATATATATATATATATAAGGCAATGCATATGTCTAACGCATAATGCATGTGTCAAATGCCAAATTGTGTGAAATATGACACTTACTCGTGTCAGGATAATTAATTTCTGTACTATATCTGTTATTTAACTCTGAATAGATAATTTATATAGCCTATTTCTGTCTGTACTATGATAATTTAATTTAACGAGAAGATAAACATAAAATGTTTTGTTTGTGTTAATGTTGTTATTAAAAATATTTGAAGTATTATTTTTTTTCCTAAAAAACAATGTTTTCGCTGAGTCGTTATTTCGGGTTAGTGACGTAATAAAAAAATAATTTCCGAATGGTACAACTACAGTGGTAGACTTTCTAGCATTAATACACTGGGTGCTACGATGATAACACACACGCATAAAGACAAATAAGTTAGAGAAAAACGCTAAAACGGATAATTCCTGTATTATCCTGGTTTCTGATTTTTTTGCAAACACAATACTTTTCCTATATACCTACGGTATAAATGAGGAAAAGTCAATATAACACTCATGTTTACAATTATAATATTTTTGATACATTTATTATTTCTGAAATAAAATTTATCATAAAGCTGTTAATAAAGTCTTTATAAGCTACAATTTTTTCATATTAAAAGCTATATTTAAGAGATTAGCTCCATGATAGTGCAATATTTACCTTGCATAACCCAATGAAACCTACCTTCATTCCTATTAAAGTTACCGCGATTATTAGAAAAGCAGTAGAATTATGCTGAGTGTGTCAGCCAGTGTGACTCAGCCAGTCAGGGGGTAAATTAGTTCAATGCGGAATTTCTCGCCACGTATTGTAAAAGGCTGCAATGCAAACAAAAATGTGGTTTCAAAATAATTTTCATCGTAATTAGCCAAATTGTAAGTTTTTAGGGTAATATTGTCAATTGGAGAAGGGTAGAACACGGTTCTTATCACTTCTAGAGGAAAGATAAAATAAATAACTGCTCTGTGGAGTAATCCAAGTCTAGGTAAATAAATAGGTATAGGTAAAAACACTTTCTGCCGCGGCAGAGAGTTAACTGTCTAATACATTTTTTAACATAAATTTTAGTGGAGAGACCTACTTACCACCTATTAACCTATTAGACCTTAGACCTATTTACCTATTTCTAGAGGAAAGGGTTTATCAATGCCAGCCATTAATTGCATACACAGTAAAGCCCCTTGGATATATACTACAGAAAGCAATACCTGGCTAGGGCACTGCCGTGCCCCCAGATTTAGGTACAATAGTTTAAAACATGGCTGAAATCAGTTGACTGCGTTGGAAAATAGTGTTGAGGAACCAATGAGGTTGGTTCGATTTAAAATGGTGGTCGTGGTTTAACATCCAGGAATAACTGCATTAGCTACCCGGCATTATTTTCCGAAGCTGTCAACTGATTTTAGCTATGTGTTACATTATAGGAGTAAATATTTTAGAATGAAGTAATAGTTGTATATTGTTGACAGTAGTTACTTATTTATTTCTTTTAAGTTTGCTTATAACAAAAAGTAAACAACTTTTTTGGTCGTTCTTTTTAATAAAGAAACTGAAAAAACTTTCTTTTAAATTGTTTTAATAAAGATATAAAGGATTACACATAGTCTTTAAGAGAGTTTTGCTAAGGTAAATGTTGATAAAAATAAAGGTAACAAAGAAAAGAATAGGAAAAATAAGTTAAAGAATAAGGATATTAGACAGATTCGAGAATTCCTCGTCAAAACTAAAAAGAAATAGTAACAATCATTTGTTTTTCCTTTGGTAAATCTCAGTTGGTGTTTTTTTGTGTGTATTTGTTTAAACAAGTCTGTAAGAACTAGGGTAGGTAGAAAAACGTCCTGGACCTCTTTCAAGTCTTTTTTAATTTAAGGCAACCACCCTATTTTCTTCTAAATAAAAAACATTTTTCCTTTTATTTATATATATATATTATATATATATATATATATATATATATAAAAGAAAAAAATTTTTTATTGCGAAGAAAATAGGGTGGTTGCGTTAAATTAAAATAGATATATATTTATATAAGAAAATGTTAAAGAAAATTAAGTAGCTCAAGATTAGAATGACAAACAAATATACACTGGCCCTCTTTTACAAAAATTAAAGGGACATTTTTTTCTATGCTAATTTTTTGGACCAAACCTTTTAAAAATTGCATTACCATTACTAAGATTAATGTATTCAGGGATTGGGATCTGCAATTTGTAAAGTTCAAGAAATAGTTCTCGATATTTAATAGGGAAGGGTTTTACCCTAACTGTATTCAGTTTAGCATAAAACCTTGATACAGTGTACTGTTAGTAGCATTAAAAATGAGGAAGTGTATTTTATTTTGTTTATTTTTAATAAATTTACAGCCGATTGTTTAACTTAAATAAATTTTAACAATAAATAAATAAAATAAAACTTCAATTTGGACCTTAAACGGTCTAGAAATACTAATCTCCTTTCAATTTATTTCATTTCTATTGTTCCAACTTATTAACCACGCTGGAAAACTCAAATATTTCAATTCAGGGTTAAAAGATCCAACAAACTGTATTCAATTTGTAAAGTGTAATAGATAACTTGTTGCTCCATAAAACAAGAAAACAAGAGGCCTTCGGCCACCCCACGGCCTCTGCGAGGGGGCCGCTTCCTGGCAAAAATGTTGTTTCCTATATCAGCTGCCATCTTACTTGTTTAACATCGTATTTTTGTTAACCTTACATGGTAATACATGCGAAAAAAAACCAGCTCGATCTAAACACGTTTTGTAGATTTTTGATTTTTTTTAAATGTCTGCTGATTCGTTCTTGTGCATTAAATTTCAAAGCAATAGAGTTCTGCACCTTAAAATGGTTGATTTTTGTACAATGTTTCATTTTGACCTGAGAAAGCGTTCGAAAGTCATCGTATCCCATAGAAACATTTAGGGGATGTTCCTATGAGTTTCAATCTTGAAACTGTTTAAACAGTTCCAAAAGTTCTTAGTAGTGTTTCTAAAGTTCTTAGTAGTGTTTCTAAAGTTCTTAGTAGGAGTCCATGTACGTTAGATTGAAACGACTGCATTTTTATTTAAGATAAATAGTTTGAGACGGCTCTTTAGATACTTTCTTTAAAACTCAAATCAATACTTTGCTAATCTTTACTTGTGCTGACAGCAAGCTTCATTAGAAATATAAGAAAATATAATAGATTTATGTGATTCTAGAAGTAGTCCGAAGATAAAAGTATCGTATAAGCAATCGTAAATAAGTCTTTTACAGCAGTTTGAGTTTCTATAATTATAAATGTTAAGATGTATTATCTACTTACCGCAACAACAAATGATCAGATATATTTTATTAGCTGAAAATAGAAGTTGTAAGATAATAAATAAAGTTAAAAAGAGGAAGTAAAGAAAAAGGGAAAGATAAAACTAGGTATTATATTGTTGTTGTTATTAAGTTTATTAATATTGTTAAGTTATATTAAAGAGACGAGATATGTTATGGTGGAGGAAATACTTGGCAGAGGTGAAGAAGAAGAAGCTGTTATTTTCATTTCGTATGATTCTTCTTGTTTCTTCTTTTCATCTCGCATGAGTTTTTTGTCTTGAAGACATTGTAACCAGACTTGACATTGCTATGAGAAGTGTAACATATCTCCCTTCTTAGAGATTTATAGTTGAAGCTATAAGGGAGAACGGGAGTAACTTTTCAAAAAAAAAAAGGCGACGCCATATTGGACCGCTACTTTAGTCTCATTTCTCATCTCCCTTCCTTCTCCTGGCTTTTCCATTTTCTTATGTCCTAATCAACACCCCCTAGTTTTTCTTCTACAGTAAGCCTTTACAATTCTTCATCCCGGCTAATATTTTAAGAAGAATTATTTTACGAGCTTTGCTTCTCATTTATTTACAACCTATCTACCAATGATTAACATAAATATAAATTTACTATTTTAAATTTCAGAGACTTTTTATAAACACCGTAAAAAATAAATCATAATGGAAATACAAGAAATACACGTAAAGTAAACATCTAGGTTACAAACTTAAAATCTACTCCTTGTAGCGTAAATACCTCAAACAAATCTGTTTAAAATTTTATTTTCAAAGAAAATAAGATTTTAACGCTTTATTCAGCATACATTTTTTCAGTTTTACTATACATTAAAAATAGACACCATGCATTAAATAATAATAAAAATCATGGTTATTCAACTAGATTTTATACAAATGTAAATATGCCATTCTCCAGACTTAGTAAATCAAGTCAATCACCGATGGTGAATGGAATCAAATGTTTTAATAAGCTGCCTACTAGTATTGTAGATCTTCCTATGGATTCCTTTAAAAAGGTAATTAAAGAAATACTGATTAATAAAGCATATTACTGTGTCAATGACTTTCTAAATGACAGTATAGTGTATCCTGAAAAATTGTAAACTGGTACCTTTTTAACTTAATAATATCTTATATAATTTTTATTTTTGTAATTTTTTTTATGTTTTAAGTTGTATTCATGAATTGACTATTGTGAGGCCTTAGAATGTAAGGCAACTACAAGCTTATAATAAATAAATAAATAAATAAAAATATCTTAAATTTGTTTACATATTTATAATAAAATATTAATAAATAAAATAAATAAAATGTATTTATTTATTATTTACATGAAAACGTAAAACTATTCTTCCTAACACTTTATCTATAACACTTCGTATAGATAATTTTTATATTTATTAATATAATTTTCTATTAACAAGAAATACTTATAGTAAAGCATTATTCAACATAGATAGATAGAATATTAATGAATATTTGTCCCTTCTAAAAGTAATTTAAAATAGACTCATAGTTTTGTAAATATTACACACTAAATATTAATACATACTTTTTTGAAGTATTTATATGTTAATGTATGGGTTTGTTAATATACAATTGGTGTATACTGTTTTGTACTTAAATTGTTTAACATTATAAGTCAAAAACTAAAATTATTAGACTAAACTAGCTCTGGAGTTTCCATTGATTTGCTTTCCTTGTCGTTTAGTCTGTTTATTCAAGACCTTTATATTATTTCTTCTTCTGGAATTTCCTATTTTTCAGAAATCCTCGAGACCTATAGTAATATTAGTTTTCTTTATTGCTCTGTTTTCTTTTCTGTTATTCTAGGCTTTGGTTTGTTTGTTTAGCTAAAAGTATAGGATTACAGTGTAAACAAAATGTATTTGTGCATTTTTAACTTGGAAACGTTTGTTATATTAGAAATACGTAGATTTTTTTGAACAATTTACGGCAATGTCTCCTCCTTTAAACTGTAGGTTTATAGGAAAATCAATGTAAGGAATCGACTCTAAAAATATAAAATTCCAGATTTAACCTAAATTAATTATTGGTTTTTAGTAACTCCTAATTGATTTGACTAAATTGTCTGTCATAGAGTCTTTTTGTATTTATGATTTTTGGTGCCGATTTGTGTTAATGCTTAAGAGTTGAAACTTGGTACGAAAACCAATTTTTAGGTCAAGTTATACTACAACGTCATTAAGCGTCTTTATTGACCAAGCAAAATTTTTTTAAAATCACAAAGCGCAGAAAATGTTTGAAGTAATTTTAGTTGAGATGTAATTTTGTATAGATAAAAATATCTCAGTTTAAGTTTTTTTCATATTTAGCGTTAGTTTAGTGTTTATCAGATGTCATATGTCCAAGTTTTAAAAAATTGTTAAAGATCTAGGAACACGTTTATATATTTATTTAGTAAGTATACTAGGTTTCAATTCAGTACGGCTTGTATTGCGAGGTCTGATTATGAATAGAAAATTTTAAGGCGCTTCAAGCAAGTTTTGTATGTAAAAAAAACTTATGTAATAAAAAGTTTACGGCCCGTATTCAAAGAAGTTTCCTAACATTTTCCTAACATTCTCCTAACTTTTCCTAACATTTTCCTAACTTTTTCCTAACATTTCCTAACATTCTCCTAACTTTCCTAACATTTCCTAATATTTTCTAACTCCTAACATTTTCCTAACATTCTCCTAACATTTTCCTAACGTTTCCTAGTAAGAACCTAAGGTAATTATGTCAAAAAGTGAAACCATTATAAGTAACGTAATATATCGCAAAAATATCAATGTTATTAACTTATTACCTGGATTTACGACACACTTTGTCATAAACAACAATGCGGCCTTGCTTTGGCGAATGTTAAATATATTAGAACCTTTATTTACATATGTTTTCAGTAAACAGTAGAGTTAATACAAATACTATGTTCAATTATTGTAACAGCTTTCATAAATAAAGCAGTATCAAGCGTTTCAAGTTTGAACGTGGACCAGGTTGTACGAATCTAAAGGTGTCTAAATGAAGACCTGTTAATCAGTGCAACACTGTTTTCATTTTGCTAAATCATTTACACAATTTTGTTTTTCGTATTTTGTCATCAAATTCATTTTTGTTTGTGTAAAATTTTTTTGGTATAATAATGGCTGAATTATTCACACCGGACCAACTGAATTTCCTCTTTGAATCCAAATCTGATTATGTTAAAAGAATTTCAGGGTAAACTCCCTAATAGTAAGGCAAGTGGATTAACAGTATTATGTAAATTTATGTAGATAGTTTTAATGCGACAAATTAATCGGGTACGATCATTTAAATTTCGTGGCTTAAAAACATTTCCCTTACCTAAACCTAAGGTGAGTTTTAGGAGAATGTTAGGAGTTAGGAAAATGTTAGGAGAATGTTAAGAAATGTTAGGAAAAAGTTAGGTGTTAGGAGAATGTTAGGAAAAAGTGTTAGGAAAAAGTTAGGGAAAAGGAAAATGTTAGGAGAAATGTTAGGAAAATGTTAGAAAACGTCTTTGAATACGGACGTACATTTTTACTTCTTGACTACTACCAGATATATAGAAAAACGTATTCTATTCAATTGGAGAATCAGCTCTCGCCGATTCTTGCTATTGGATATGAATATCCTAGGCCCGGTTTCGGCATAATGCCATCATCAGCTGGCGGGGCAACACTCGAGCTCTCAACTAATAAAGTTATTCACTGATATAACTTTACTAGTTGAGAGCTCGAGTGTTGCCCCGCCTGCTGATGATGGCGTTATGCCGAAACCGGTTTCTAGGGTATTTATTTCCAACAGCAACTATCGACGGTAGCTGATTCTTTAATTGCTTTACCAACGTGCGGTTAATACATTTTTTAAGTATTCTATTTACCCTAAAAATCCGATCCAAGGGTTCATCATAATTATGCGTTTCAGGCCTTTTTTATAAAAACCACTTAAAACGTCATGAGTGGCTTTGTGCTGTCAGGTCTGTTACCTGCTGTCTATCGCTCTCGTATTCCTTCCGACATTATATACAGATTGTATTCTTTTATAGGTATGTACTTATTCAAAAATTCTGGTGCTTACGTCAGTAATAGAGTAAGTTTAATAAGGAGCATACTAATGCCTCTTATATTTCCCTGCTGTCAGAGGCTGCGAAAGTTTTACTACTTGTATAATAGTATTGTTCAAGAAAACCGCTTTTATCTCTTGGATATGATCGAAATAAGTTCGACGATAAAACACATTAATCAAGCTCCAAATTTTCTGTATCTTCAATCAGATAATCAATAAGTTTTACTGATAAAAACAACTTGTCTTTGAACTGGATTATTTCTTCAAAGAGTAAAAAGAAAACACAATTGATTACATTCTACCTCTAGAGAGTTTTCACAGACTCATAAATCACAGATTTAAACTCAATAAATACGAGAAAAAAAATCGAAATGAAAAAGGTTGATAAATTTTAGAATGCTGAGCTAATTAAAGGATCAAGGAAGAGTTTTTAGGCCCCTGATTTACTATCAGTTCTATCTACTATCAGTCAAATAAATATAAATAGAAAAATTGTCAATGCTTTGAAATGAAAGGAACGAAGAAAAGAGTCTCTCCACAAAACAAAAGAGACTCTTTTCTTCGTTCCTTTCATTATGAACAACTCCACTGGTGCTCATTCAAAATCATATGTCAATGCTATGGTTAAAAAGCTTCTTGTTGTAATGATTAGTATCTTGACACAGGCTTGACACAAGCACAGATCTCCACCCAAACATGACGCATAACAAGACGAGCTTATTCCACACACAACTAGACGAGTTTGTTCCACTCACAACATGATGAGTTTTTTACACCCACAACTAAACAAGTTTGTTCCACTCACAACTGGATTAGCTTTTTACACCCACAACTAGACGAGCTTATTCCACCCACAACTAGACAAGTTTGTTCCACTCACAACTGGATTAGCTTTTTACACCCACAACTAGACGAGCTTATCCACCCAAAACTAGACAAGCTTGTTCCACTCACAACTAGATTAGCTTTTACACCCACAACTAGACGAGCTTATTCCACCCACAACTAGACAAGCTTGTTCCACTCACAACTGGATTAGCTTTTTACACCCACAACTAGACGAGCTTATTCCACCCACAACTAGACGAGCTTGTTCCACTCACAACTGGATTAGCTTTTTACACCCACAACTAGACGAGCTTGTTCCACCCACAACTAGACGAGCTTGTTCCACCCTCAACGAGACGAGTTTGTCCACTTACAACTAGATGAGCTTTTTACACCCATAACAAGACGAGTTTGTTTCACCCACAACTTGGTCTGATTGTTCCATCCACAACTACACGTCACTGTTGATGGCATTTATCGAATTTTAGCTCTGTCAATAAAGCATGTTATGTGGAGAAAATTGTTGCTTTTTGTTGTTTTTTAGACTGTAACAGTTTTTTAGAACCTCCCAGATTAATGAAAAATGTATAAATATACATATATATGTATATTATTTGATACTTCTGATAATAGTAAAACATGAATTATTGGCACAATTGTATTTTGTCAACGATATGTGTGCATTGGTAAAGAAGATTTGCTAGGGAACTGCATTCAATTTATCTAATATTAGTTTACATTACAATAAAAATCAATGAAACTATGACGCCAATTGGTATCTGAGTGAATTTAAAATTATTTTTATTGAATTTTTTACCGTGTTAATTTGTATATAAATGTTTAAATGTATTAAATATTAGGATGAATTACTGATTCCAATTTAAATACTTGATCAAGACGTCGAGCTGTATCCCTTTTAATTTATTTTTAATGTTGATAGTACAAGAACGGGATAGTAAAAAATTGAATAAATGTGGCGACGTGTAATTTTTGATGAACCCCTATATATACAACAGGGTGGATTTTGCTTTTTCTTTTTAAGGCATGATTATGACCAGCTTGGCCGAAACGTCGCCACATTAATTCAATTTTTTATTATCCCGTTCTTGGACTATCAACATTCAAAACAATTTAAATACTAAACAAGCAATCCTATTGGTCAATGTTAATTCAAAACTTCACACAATCAATACTTGGTAAATGCCGTTAACACCTGACATGGAACTCGGTTGTCCTGTGCTCTCTCTTGGATCCTTTATTTCTTTATATTTCCAAATACAAATCAATATCTCTATCTCGGCTTAAAAGAAGGTAAAAGGCAAGAAGCAAAAAACAACATTCGTCCAATTTGATAATTTACTGAGTAAATGAAACAACTTGATTTTCTTCCCAGATAAAAAAGTAACTTTTGATTAAATAAAGTTGATTAGAAGACTTGTATAGAGTTTTTAACACATCTCTTGTTTCCCAAATCTTCTTTAATCTTAGTTTAGATGTTAGAAGTTTTTCCAGTGGTTTATCTGAAGAAGAATTGTGACTGGAGCTTTGCTGAGATAAGAACGGACAGTGAATGTAAAACTTTTATTGGCAATGTTTTTACAAAGATAAATAGTTATCTATAATGTAAATCTAGGAGAAAATAAACATTTTGAATTATTGCTTTCATTAGGTTTTTTGTCGTAGAAAGAAAATAAAAATGTAAAATATAAAAACTCGTTTAACTCTTGAATGCTCATCTACTTCAATTTGACCTATACGTATTTGAAAAGGCGGTATCGTCCATACCAATAGTTTTCCCCCCATATTCCGGATAAACCATATTAAGTTTTCACTCTCTTGTGGTGAGTAGCCTAAGTTAATGATTTGCTTAGTTTTAAGTTCAACATTTGTATGTTATATTGTATATTATTTTGTAATAATTTAATATTCCTTTATTTATTAAAGATATTTAAAAAAAAAACCTTCTCCGGCAAGTATCCTTCTCATAAAGAGAAAACATTTAAGTATTGCTGTACTTTTTTTACCCTTATAGTAACTACGTCAATTTGACGTATGATAATCAATATGTGATAATAATAAATATACATTTTTGACGTATGATAATCAATATGTGATAATAATAAATATACATTTTTGACGTATGATAATCAACATGTGATAGTAATAAATATACATTTTGAGGTATGATAATCAACATATGATATCAATAAATATACATTTTTGACGTATGATAATCAATATGTGATAATAATAAATATACATTTTTGACGTATGATAATCAACATATGATATCAATAAATACATTTTTGATTTCTTATAATTCGTTTTATTTTAAGCAAAGAAAAATATTAAAGATTTACTTTCATACACGGTTCTATATCAGAATTGCTATCTTAACATTTTTCAGATAAATTTAATAATATAACAGCAGGTGTTAAAAACTGGTTACTTTTTCTGAAAACTTCTTAATCAGATAAGGAAAAGCATTCACTAAGTAGCAAGAAACAAAAATTGCGAGGAAAAAAGAAACACAAAGTGAACAAAAGCTCTGGACCATCTGTCACTGTTATAACTACACTCGTTTTTCAGGAAATTTTATTTTGGATTTTCTTAATTAACATTTTTTATTTCTTCAAGATTATAAAAGTCTAGCACGTTAAAAGTTCTTTAGAGGTATTTTCCTATTAATTTTATTTAGTGCCGGCGACATTAAAACAAAATGGATGTAAAGGAATTGCTTCATTTCCAAAATAAATTGTTTTTATAGTGAGGAAAATAAAGCTTAAAGTAAAGAAATAAATGACGGTCGTTTCAAATTTGTTGCTTACATTATGAGAGCGCCTTTTAAAGGTTTTTTGGAGGGAAGTTTTGTGATAACCCGAGCATCTTTTACTACTTGCTAAGATCATTAGTTTTTTTTAATGTCCTACGAGAGATATTTTATATAGTTTAACATTTTTGCTACAGAATAGCAATGCGAAAGTTACTTAGTATTTTTATAGGAGATGAAATAGTCAAGTATTGCATTTATATAGCAAAATATAATTAAATAGTAATAAGTTGATTAAATTCAACGCAACAATCGTATGCCTAATTATAAAACAATTCAAACTGCAAGTTCCTGCAGTTATTATTATTATTGTTGAGGTAGGTTAGGGTCAAGGATAGACACTATATGCACTGCGACCAGAGGTCATTTGGACAGTTTTTAATTCAGGTAGAATTATCCTGTTGCTTATTTTTTAGCCTAGGTCCGGGAGTATTGGGAGATTTAATCCTGGTATGAGTTCTGCTACAAAAGTTAAGAAATATTTTGAAAACTAGGCTCTTACAACTTAGAAGTATGTATGTTAGTTTCCATACCTGATATGAAAAGCCTACATACTAGTAAATCCCTTAAAGACATCGATGGTATAAAGGCACTAGTGAAGGAGACAGTGACCAGTTGTAGTCCTGTTGCTTTGTCAAAATAGATTATTCCAGCTAAGACTAAGTAGATCCTCAGTTAGCTTGGGATCGGACCCTTTTAGTATCAGTTACCTATTTCTCGTGCCAGAAAATTTGCCCCGTTGTTGAAAGTGACTAGTTTAGAGCCACTCTTTGACTATTGACACCCAAAGCTCTTATATTAGGTACGGCTCTTTATGGATTCAGGGTCCAATGGAGAATTCTTAAACCCATTTTAGCTAGGGTGTATGCTTGTGGATTGCCTCAAACTCTTTATGGCCAAGAACCTATCTTATTGCTCACATCATTATGGAGTTAGAGTCCAAGAGCTTTGTAAGCACCCCCAGAAAAGCTTAAAGCTGACAATGCATAAAACAAGCTCTTTAATCACAGTTTGGCTGTCAATAAAATATTAATAAAAGTCTGGTGGACTCTTTTTAAAATTTGTTATTAAAAATAGTGTATGTCGATAATTGTAAATGAAGTAACTGATTGAGCTATAAAATACTCATATAATAAATTTTTATGTGCCACACACATACATTTTTTTCTTAACAAAAAAGTTATCTTATTTTTAACAGCTTTACTAACAAGCTTTTAAAAGTATAAAAACATATATTTTAATTCTTTCAAACATGTATTTACTTAGAAGCCACTATAAAGGTTGTAGTATGTTGTTAAAAATAAAAACTTTTTTTGAAAATCTGCAGCAGTTAACAATCTACTTGGGTTTTATTGTTAGAGAAGAAAAGCGTCATTTTTACTCCTGGTTACTTTTTGCACTAAAACCTTCAAGTAGATAAAATCCTCGGAAAAAAGAACATTTTATGTTTATTATTCTTGTCTACTAAATATATATAATGTCATGTTAAATACTTCTATCAATTGCATGTAAACGAGAGGACATACAAAGTGCTACTATTAGACACCGAGGTACAAATTCATATTGTTGTTTTTAAATAATTCTTATTTCAAAAAATATTTATGTATATACATATATACATGGAATTGAAATAAGACAAAGTAAAATATGGGAAACTAAAAAAAGGTAAAAATGAAACTGGAGGAAAACATGTTAAAAAGCTAACACCTTGTGGTTACCACGAAGCAGCTATGAATGCCACTAAGTAACCCTAGTAAAGAATAAAAGGACTTTTATACACTAGTAAAGCTAACGTTACTTCGTTTTTGTTTTTATAAATACCTTTTTGTTATGAAAAAGAGATTTTAAGTAGGGGTTTTTAAAGTTCTTTCTTTTATGATGGCCATTAATTTTTTTTCTCGTTGTATTTCTTATATTTTTTTAATCTGTGTATAAAGAACAATTGCTTGATATTATTTTAGGATGATTTGTGGAACTTTGTCCATATGTAAAAATTATGTTAGATTTTTCATAAAAGCTTATTAGCATAAATATTGGAATACCTATTAAATTTTATTACCTTAGACAATGTTATGTTATTTTATGTCAAACGATGTTCTTAAGCTATTGTTTGACATTCATCTTAGCGTTTAGTTAAAAAAAGAAGAATAGAATATTTTAAACAAATACGTAGGATATATTTCGAACAATGGTTTAACCACCAAAAGTAGTTACAATATTACCATATCTGGGTACTAGTTTTTTTTAAATACCTTTTATTAAATAAAGACATATCAAATTATTACAAAATAATATACAATATAACATACAAATGTTGAACTTAAAACTAAGCTAATCATTAACTTAGGCTACTAAAAGTAACTTAGTTACTAAAATAATAATTGCAACTTTTTAGAACTTGCTATAGTAAATTTCCTGGGGGGGGGGGGGTAAAGACATTTTCAAAAGTCTAGGACCGTGTTTCCCCTATACTTTTAAAGATTTAATTTTGATGCATCCAAAATGTTCCACCCGGTGTTAATAATTTAATATACATTTAATTCAAGATAAAATTACACTATTATCTGTTTCTTTGTGTATGATCAGTCTTTAAGTTGACCACAATGCCTTGCAAACCTCATAGCAAAACAAGAGGCCAAACAGAATCGTCCCCCTTTTCACTCAACCCCCCTCTTCTACTTCCATTATCTGATCAACCTTATAAAAGTCAAAGTTCTCAGTCGTAGACTGAGAGTTGTCTAATTCACATTGTTTTTGGTCTCGCTATTAATTTCCTTCCGTTCGTTATATGTCCGGTACTAAACGTGCTGCAGCTCAAGCTGCGGCCGCGGCGATAACAAACTCTACCTCTACCAATAAGAAACCTCACTCTGAGCCTTCTCTACCCTCCTGCTTAACGTGTAAGTCTCCTATAGCTAAACTACAAAACGCATTAATTTGCGTGCGTTGTCGATGCCAAGTACATGCATCTTGTGTGAACATTACCGGTGATGATTACGATTTGATCGTCTCATCTTGGAAGTGTCCTGCTTGTACCAGAAATAATATTAATGAGCCTGTAACACCTGTCGCTTCTAGGATAAATAAAGTGGATAATATTATTTCTGATACCATTACCGCTGAAATATTGTCTAACTCTGCCTTAACCATCGATTTAATAAAATCGTTAATACAACTCGCATCTGAAGTAAATAATAACAGATTGTTGTTATCAAAAGTAAACTTTTTAGAATCCACGACTTTTTCAAATCCCCACTCTAATAAGCCTTCTGTAGCAGTTCCTTCAGAAATCAAGGGGTTATTAACGGAGCAACCTTCTAACCATACTCGCTCTCTTCCTTCTAGTCCGGCTCAAACCCCCTCTACTAATACTGGTACAGGGAACTCAGTGAAAGGAAACGGGAAATCTTTACACATTCAACCTAGCCCTATTATTACTAACTTTGAAGATTCTATTAAGCCTGTGAGGAAAGCTTGGCAACCTGTTCAGCAGGGTAGCCAAACTAATTCCAAATTAAAAAGCATATCCAAACCGGTTAAAAGATCTGCTCTTTTCATAACTAGACTTCATCCCAATACTGCACTAAAAGAAATCGAAGACAATATCAAAGATAATACTGATATTACTGATATTGTGATCACAAAACTTAAGACTCGCTTTAATTCTTATTCTTCTTATCATCTATCTGTCTTGGAATCCGATCTGAACAAAATTAACAATCCTAATATTTGGCCACCTCACTGTTTTTTTAAGCCATTTATAGGCAGATTAAGTAGCGATAACACCGTCCCTGTGGACTCTACTCTTGAAACTCCTATTAGCTAGTCTGTAATAAACTAATGCTCTCTTTGGTTTATCAAAATGTTCGTGGTTTACGAACCAAAGCTTCTGAGTTCTACTCCTCTGTTTGCACTTCTTCCTTTGATTTTATTGCAATTACCGAAACTTGGTTTACTGATTCTATACCCAACTGTTCCTATTTTCCGTCTACTTATAACGTTGAACGGACTGATAGAGATTATTCTAGACTTAATTGTTCTAGAGGAGGAGGTGTTTGTCTGGCAGTAAAAAACAACTTACAATATGTACGCCGTCGTGACTTAGAATCAAACTTAGAATCTGTTTGGATTGAACTGCGTGCTTCGGCTCAGAAAAATCTATTCATTGGTGTGTTATATCTTCCTGATCATCTTTCTGATAATGATCTTAAAACGTTTTTTGATAATATATCTGATATCATACCAAGTAACAGTGATGTTATTTTACTTGGCGATTTTAATTGTGACGGTATTGATTGGCTTAATTATACTTTTTCTGGTCAACCTAATAAAAGGCAAAGATCAAATATTATTACATCTTTTGTAAACAACTTCAGCTTTATCCAGCATAATTCTGTTCATAACATGTACGGCGGTCTACTTGACCTAGTTTTCTGTAACATTGGAGTTTCATCAGTTCGCTTGCCTGATCCTCTTGTAGCCGAGGACAATTATCACCCGAGTCTTTTATAAACTTCGCACCATCTCTTAAACCTTATCACTCTACCACTGAAGGATTTGTTTATCGTGATTACAAGAACTGTGATATGAAACTACTCTCCGAAATTTTATATTCTACAGACTGGACTTCTATTTATAACGAAACTGATGTTAATTTAAAAGTTGAGAACTTCACTTCTGTTATTAATTCTGCTATTTCTCAGTCTACACAGTTAAAATCTGTTAAAAAATTCTAAGTTTTCTCAATGGTATTCTTATCAATTTAGAAAGATTATTCAAAAGAAAAACCTCTATTTCATGAAATACAAAAGATCTAACAAACAAATTCATTTTAATCTGTTTAGAATCTATAGAAAATTGTCAAAAATAAAGTTAGATGAAGATATTGAAAAGAGAAATTCTAGAATTGATACTAATTTAAAGAAGAACCCAAAGTATTTTTGGCGTTATGTTGATAAATCAAAAGATAGTAACAATTCTGAAATTTCTCTTAAACATAATAATCAACTTGTTTCTGATAAAACTCAAATAGCTAATATTTTTTCTAATCATTTTCAATCAGTATACAGACCTTCCTCCTCCTTCTCTCTTCCTCCTCCAACTAATCCTTCTCCCAAAGTTCGTGTTCCTCCTCCTTTTTTTACTCGTTATCAATCCTATACAATGCTTAAAAATGTTAAAAACAGTTTTAGTGCCGGTCCTGATAATATACCTAGCTTTGTTGTCCGTAAAAACGCCTATACTTTGGCTCCAGTTTTTTTAGATATTATAAATTGTAGTATCTCTGTTTCCTTTTTTATGGAATCAAGCCTACATTATTCCTCTCCACAAATCAGGTGATAAATGCTTAGCATCTAATTACAGACCCATATCTATAGGCTGCATCTTTAATAAAGTGTTTGAAGGACTTTTGCTTGCACACATCGATAAATATTTATCTCCCTCCCCGTCGTCTCGTCAACATGGGTTTATCTCTAAAAGATCTACTATTACAAATCTAGTCAGTTTTCTCTCGCCTGTTGGTTCTGGTTTGTTTTCAAGATGTCAAATTGATGTAGTGTATTTCGACTTAAGTAAAGCTTTTGATGTTGTTGACCATGGTATTTTACTAAGCAAGCTGTACACGAATGGCTTTCATCCTGACCTTGTTTTGTTCTTATCAAGTTATCTGTCTTGTCGTACTTGTTGTGTTAAAGTTTCGAATGCTCTCTCCACTCAGTTCTTAACTACATCTGGGGTACATCAAGGCTCCAGAATTAGTCCTAGGATTTTTAGTTTGATGATGGATGTAAGTTCTGTTCTCACTTGTGAGCATGCAATTTTTGCCGACGATCTCAAAATCTAGAAAAAGATCACTGATATTGACTCATGCTCTGAACTTCAGAATGATATAAACGCTGTGAGTCGTTGGGCTGTAAATAATAATCTTATTTTAAACTGTGATAAATCTAATGTTATTTCTTTTACTCGTAGTTCTAATCCTTACCATTTTCAATATTCTCTGTGTAATAATCCTTTGTCCTCAGTGTCCTCTGTGTGTGATCTCGGTGTTATGTTAGACAGCAAGCTTACCTTTGAAAATCATATTGAAATGATTATTTGTCGTTCTCTCCGTTCTTTAGGTTTTATCAGTTATGTTTCTCGTGGTTTGTCAATTGATTGTTTTTATCTCTTTATAAAACTTTAGTCCGTCCTATTCTAGAGTATGCTGTGCCTGTGTGGAACAATCTTGGTGTCACTAGATCTGATCGAATTGAAGCTGTTCAACGTCGGTTTAAGAATATGCTATCTTCGTTATTTCTACCAACGTTGCTATTACTCTTATGAAAGACTGTGTAAGAAACTTGGTCTTGAATCTCTGAGCTTACGCCGAAGATCGCACGAATTTTCTTAGTAAATGTTTAAATAATGAAATAGACTATCCTGAAGTTCAAAAGCAAGTCGTCATACTCCCTGAAGGTCGCCGCCGTGGCAGGTTTCTTTATGTCAAAGAATTGTCCTCTATTTGTCCTATAGTTCGTTGTGTGTCCTCGTTAAATTCTCTTCCTATTAATAGTTCCAACCTTTCTACCATCCAATCCTTAAAATCAATTCTAAAACTATCTTTTTCCTCCTAATTCTAGTTTTAAATTTTGACTTATGTTACTTTAAGAATGTTTTATATATTTTAACCCTAATTGTTAGTTATTGTTTTATTGCACTTATAAGCTGTAATTGTATTGTAGTTAATTTTATATCGTAATTTATTGCATTAATTTAACTTTTATCTTACCATGTATCCTACTTGTGGACATTGTCTGTTAGGGTAACATGTAAAACTTTTTAAATAAATAAATAAATAAGCGTTATGTCCCATCGAAAATTCTCCAATTAATATGAATTATAATACTGCATTACTATATTAATACAGACCCGGATATTACATTTTTTCCTTAAATATTCAATTTATTTTAAACTTACGAATAGAAAATTGAAAATAGTATAGTAAACCAATTTTGATTCAGAACAATTATTGATTGGTCTGAAACGAATGTCCCTGATTCGTGCTGGCAACCTTCTTCTTATACCTTAAATTTCCAACGCACTATATTCCATCCCTGACAATTTACATTTGATTATATTTGTTGCTGTATAGTGTACATATTTTTACTTTGTATATCTTAAATTTATTTAAACGAAGTTAGTGTATTATTTTGTTCAAAATACTAAATAGATATTCAAACTTTCTCGCAACAAATACCACAAATATCCTCTTATCCTTATTAACTTATTTTATCTGTTTAAATTTCAAAGAAAAAAAACTTTTTCATATAATATCTCAGAAAAAAATATTTTCACATAAATTATAAAAGTAGTAAGATAAAGCTATAATAAGTAAAGATAGCTAAGAAGGCTGTGCCCGGAGGCAGTTAGCAGATCTGCCAACTCATGTCTAGATAGCCGCCTTTCTCTTGCCTCCTTCTTGTCGGTCCGCTGTAAAAATAAAAACTTTCTCATTATATTTCTGGCATTTTTTTTTAGTTTAAGCTTAATCTTCCTTTTTTCAAACTTTTTATTTTATAATAATCCGTCTTTAGTTTTTTTTTCTTTATCCAAGTTTTTATATTTTTAAGCTATTAAACTTACAGTTTATTTTATTCTCACTAATATAAGTTTTATTTATCTGATAAGTAGTATATATGGTACTAAAATAGTCGTTACAGTATTTAAACTTAATATTATGTAATAGTTTTTTAAGATTATTGTTATTATAAAATATTAAGATAACAATAACATAAAGTTAATGGTACACTAACTAGTCCGCTTGCATATATTATCATTTCTTATGTATTTTGTTGTTTAATGCATACATGTACTGTAGAGTAGATAATGTATGCTACAAGTTGCGAATAGTTAGTAATTACTTTTCTACACGGTGATGTAGCATATATTTTAAACAACTTTTAAATATAAAATTTAAATATTAGATGACTAAAAAAATGAAAAAAAGTCTTCCTTCAAAAAATTATAGTTTATTGGCAAAGCGCTTTCAAACTAAATGACGCCATCATTAGTGCCATAAAGGTAAGGATGCGAAAGAAGTACATAAAACTATTTTCTTTTTGTAGATGGTAGATAACAACTCGGTGTGTCGAGTAAAACTCCTTGGTGAATCTTACTCGACTCACTGAGGTGTCTTACTTGACTCAAGGAAGTGTCTTACTACACTCACTGAGATGTGTCTTACTCGACTCACCGAGGTGTCTTACTTCGACTCAAGGACGTGTCTTACTACACTCACGAGGTGTGTCTTACTCGACTCAAGGACGTGTCTTACTACACTCACCGAGGTGTCTTACTCAACTCACTGAGCTTTTCCAATCTCGAAAATGAAAATAGTTTTACGTATTTTTATCTTTATCTTAATAACACTGATGATGGCCTAATTTTAGCTTGAAAGTGTTTTGCAATAAACTATTATTTTTGTGGAGAAACTCTTATCTTTCGTTTCCATGTTGAAGCCTTTCAAAACTTACTTTCGAAAATTAGGTCCAAACAATGTTTATTTATTTATGTATTTTAATTATTACAGGAAAGAAAATATTATACAAATTTGAATATATAAACCGACATTTGTGTTTTCTTAATAATATTATTAGAATTGAGTTTAGTAAAATATCTTACCCAAGGACCCCCTTTGTTGGTAGTAATATAAGGTTAATAATTTTCACTAACCAATGTCTTGAGAAGTATTTCCTGAAATTATCTGGTCGTTAGCGTTAGTACACTGTCAGTAGTGGACCCTACTAGAGGCCTGTGACCAGCCTAAACTTAAAGGGGGTGGAGGTCCAACCGGTCCCACGATGATTCACATACCTTAAGGGACTTCCGCTAAAACTACTGCGTCAGAGGGGGTGACCATTTTTTCTAGAGAATGAGACCTCCTCTGCCCCCTGGCAACAGTCCTATTTTACTACCATAGGGAGTTGTTGTGGGTTTAATAAAAAGGCCTATAATTGATTACAACGCACACACGTTTATTTCATAATTAAAAAAAATGTATAACCTCAAAAACTAAGTTAAAAGAACCCAGGTTGATTTGTGTTCATCGTGTTGAGGGTTTAATCTGATCTACTTACAACAGGAGTTGATAGTGCGAACAAGTGGTTCTCATTTCTCCTACAACCCAAAATGAAAATCCTGTTTGGTTGCTTTCAAAACTCTGCTTGAACACAAATGTTGTGTTCAATATAAAGTGAAGTATTATATCAATACATTGTGAGTAGAATATAAAGAAAAGTTTTAGGACAAACTGTATTTGTATATAAATAGTTTTCTTTAATATATTAAAAAAGTTTTTCTTTCTTTAAATGCATGATATATTTTTGTAGTTTACGCCAGAAAAACTTTTATGTGTTGAAGTTATTTATTTCCCAAACTATTTGAGTTAATTTTAACTCTGAAGGAATTTAATTCTACATTTGATGATTTAACAGTGCAAAGACACATTTGCATTTAACAGCGTGGCCATAAGTCACACATTAATTTTTGATGAATTTGATAAATTTATGAAACCTTGGTACTTATCTCAGTTAGTTAGTTTCTAGTGACATGATTTTTGCGTATGTACACTTCGGTTGCTTCTCTGTTTATAAGCTGTGAAACTCGTTTTTTTATTGAACTTAATAGATTTTTAAAAATAAACATACTGTATAGTTTCTAACATAATTAGAAAACTTTTCTTTAGTAATGCCTTGCGTATTGTACTCAATATGATAGTTACCGTTTAGTTATTTTTTCAATAAAAGTTGAAAAAACATAATTATTTTCTGTAATGAAAATTCGTGTACTGGGTATCTTGGGACATTTCCTCACCTCACCTTCAGACTCGCTTCGCTTGTCCGAAACGTGTATAAGTTAACGTTTTTTACTAAGTTTTACACACATACAAATGTACACACATATTCTCTCATGCTGCTAGACAGCTTTGTAAGGAGGTCTTAAAAACACCTGAAATGGATGATTTGAATAAAATCCAGGTTTCGGATTTATTTTCAAACACAATACTTTTCTTATATACCAATGGTATATATGAGGAAAAGTAAAAACATATAAATAAGTCTCCCGTATTTATGTATTTTATGTACTAAAGACAAGATTATTTTTATAAATTTCTATATAAATTTCTATTTATATAAATAGAATCTCGTATATCTATTTATTATTATAACCTATTACTCGTATATTTATTATTACTTATATTTATTATATAAGTATGCTTATTTCATATACTTTTCTTGTTGCATTAGAATTTCTTTCATTTAATAACAATTCAACAATTCCTACATCTATTTATTATTACTTATATGTTTATTATATAAGTATGCTTATTTTGTATAGTTATTTTATATACTTTCCTTTGTTGCATTAGAACTTCTTTCATTTAATAATAATACACACAATACCTATATTTATTTATAATTCCATATGTAGAGTCCTTAACCAAATATATAGTGATAAATATTGCCTTGACATTTAACAGATATCATTGTATTTTTCTTAAAAGTCCAATTATTTTCTAAACTTAATAAAACAATTTTCTTATTTTTTCGCGATATTTTAAGAAATTTTTGATTATTAAAAAAATATTTTTTTTTCCTTACTTCTTAAGGGACAATGACTTTTTTGTTATATAAATAAATGAACTAACTAAAATATTAAACATCATTGTTCCAATCAATTTCTAAATTCTGACTCGATTGTTTCATAATTACTATTTGCTTATCTCATAAATAAGCTGAAAGGATTGTAACAGCTAAGAAAGAATTTATTTAATAATATTAACCAATTGGCATACAAAAAATAAATAGAAAAAGCCTAAAAATAAAAAAGGCGTGTTATGTTAGTAGAAGCCTCAGCTTATCGCTGTTGCTATCAGATTTTACTGTAAATAAATTTACTCTCAATTGTGTATTTATACAGGAGGTCAAATTAGATGGTAGAGAGCTGAAAGTACTAATTAGAATCAGGCATCTGTACCCAATTACTCATTTTCTCCTAATTTTTGCGCAGCTTTGATTCATTTTCAGATCTTTTTTCTAAAAAATCAACTTTGCTATTGCAACCCGCACCTGGACGCATCATGATATAGAAATGTTTTTTGCGGGTACGGAGTACGTTGGAACTTATCATCAATTCATCGGAATCGTTACGATCATCCTAAGTACTTTGGATTCGCTTGCTCGTCCTCATATAGTAAATATTTTCAGGTCTTTATGTACTTGATAGGAAACTACATTGAACACTATTGTCTGCAGTAAATACCTTCGGATTTAAATTGTCATGGATCTTTAAATACAAGTATTCTTCGCTCTTAACTATTCTCAATCTTTTCGATAGCAGTTTTCAAACTGTTCTATTTCATGAACATGCCTCTAATCTTTAAAGCAGGATCAAGAAAACCAGCCGACGGCTATCAATCTCATTCCTCGACAGTCAAACCTTTTTCCTCCTTTTTTCCTCATTAAATTATAATATTGATCCAATACCTTTAACTCCTGTGTACACGAAAATTAAAGGAAATCTCTTCTTAATAAGTTTATTTACATTTTGAAAATCCGTTGTTTTTCCTTCTACTATATTAATTTAAATTAATAATTTTCTTAGAAGTTTTTCCTACTAATAATTTAACTAATAAAATTCGCTACAATCGATTTTAACTGGCCATGTATAACAAATTTGCTTAGACCTGTGATAGATCAACAGTCAAAATAGTATATATAAATAAATCAAGTGCCGTTCTTGTGTACATTTCAAGTCATGTTTAAAAGCTATTTGCTCTAAAAAAAGGTATTTCCCGTTATTTGGGACTTTCATTTAAAATACATGACTTAAGCATATAGACGTTAGCTCAAAACTAAAAAATAGTCCTGTCTTAGATTTTTAAGGAAAATATGTAAGAAAGCACTTCACAGCTTCTTCGATAAATTGATTGTCCTGCAAACTTCACATTCTTCATCAACTTGACTCTAGGAGATCAAGTCATTTTCGCGTAAACAGTCAAACTGTATTTTCATTTCAAATTAATTTTAATTATAAATGTAGAAATATAGAGGATTTTTTGTAGAACATTTTCTGAATTAATGGAAAACAAAAGTTGGAAACTTTCTTCAGGGGTTCTCATCGGATAATTGTTATTAGATTTCTTGTTTATTTTTGATTTTTAAGCGCAGAAAAAAGAACTTTTTTCTGCAAAACTAGAGACAACCCGGAGAGGCAGACAACCCCTTCAAAATATCTCTGGAAAAACTAATTGAAATTTTATGAAAATCTGGTTTTATACAGCCGGTGTTTTTATTAAATTCGTTTTTCTTGTTTTGGCTGGTCCAAAAAATGGTTTTATCATTTTACAAGGAAATAACCGTAGTTTTATGGCTTTCATATTTTTTTAATTATTATTTTAATTGAATGGAATGTCGGAGTGAAATGAAATTGAATAAGGTTGTAAATGGCTCTATTATCCAAGACCTGTTTCGAAATATTTTAATATCGAACTATATCGTAAATATTAGACTTCCTGTACAAAACGTTTAATGCCGAACTGACTTTCGATATCCCTTCCATTTGCAATTTTTTGTATATATTGTCGTGTGAAATGTTTAAGTGGCCCCTCTTGTGAAAAATGTCCAAAAACAGACATGTTTAGCTTAAGTTCATTATTAATTCTCATAAAGGTAAAACTTTACCTTAAGGTAACTTTACTTTAGGTAAACTTTACATAGTGTAACTACACTAGGTATATTTCTTTTAAAGATATCTGAAGAATTGGTTATTTAAAGTCAATTGGTTAAGCTAATCCTAGAGACTTATATGGAAGAAGAATGTATGGTTTGGAGTAACTTGAAGTATCAATATTCTTTCCAATTGAAAAACATGTCATTTTTTATTTGAAAGAAAATTGATACTTCAAGGTTACTCCAAATCATGCATTCTTCTTCCACATAAGTCTCTAGATTTAGCTAAACTAGTAATCGACATTTCTTCGTTGAACCAAAATTTTACATGTAAAAAACCTAAATATACAATTTATAGTAGATAATCAAGAGTAATTAAGTAGAAAGGATCTTAGTCGGTTCGAATATACTTAACTGTATAAAACCAAGTAAACATAACTCATTTTGTATAAAGAATCAAGAAATTTGCTGTTTTATTGCGTTGGCTCTCTATAGAGCCAACGTTATAGTTAAAACATGGTTTAGCATTTTAACTATTTCATAATATAAGAAGAAAATTATCGTCTTTAAGTTTCTATTTTAAAGTCTTTATAATCCGAGATGTTTTTAATTTATTTTATTTAACTCCTCACAGTATTCTAACACATAAATTCAGCTTTCAACAAGAGCTAAATTTGTTTGAAAAAATAAAATAATGTATATTTAAAGCTATAATAAATTTAACTAAATCTGAATTATGGCTTACTAACCAAGTTCTTGTCTACCATAATTTATTCCGCAAAAAAATTAATAAGTAAAAATATAATTACAGTAGCCAGCATTTTTCATATAACAGTGTAAATAGAGGTCAATTAAAATATATAGTAGTTTGAATAATATGCAGATAGTGAAGCTATCTTAAAACTATAACACTTTTATTTATATTTAAATTTTTACTTTGAATATTCATCATGTTTTTAATAAAGGTGTCTGTTTGCTAGGATCGGGTAGCACCTTCGTTATCAAGGCACTACTCTGTGTTGATATACTTGTGTTTAGCTTGTCTAGAGCTTTATGTAGAGTCTCTAACCTATATTTTTTACCTCTGAGAGTAGAAAAATTCAATATAAATTACTTCATTAAATGTTTAAAAGTTAAATTTATTTGCTTGATCTTTCTCGCCTTATGATGTAATCACATCAATACTTTTTATTTAATTAATATTATTTATGAACTATGTTTGGGCGATTTAACATGTTTAGTAAAAATCGGGTACGGGGTTCCTCCAAACTTTTCTTCACAACATCGGAATCGCTACGATCATCTTAACTGTTTAGGACTCGTTTCGGTCGTCCTGAGATAGTAAATACATTAATTTTGTTCTCAGCGGTCGCTTATCCAGGAACTGACCTCGCTTAATGTTGCCTAGTTATAATGATCCAACAAAAACCGTAAGTTTACTTGGCGTATTTATACTAAAAGAATATATTTGTACCAAATTTCAATTTAGAGGTTTACATTTTTTTTAAAAAACGTGCACTATTTATTGGATTGAAATTTAACTAATACTGATAATGAGAGGAAACATGACTCATATTGTTATTTATTTATTGTCTTGCTCATATTGTCTTATTTATGACTAAATGCGTTCCAAATCTTAAATTAATTGAAATTTTTTTTTCGCGGATTAGTGCCAGCATACAAAATTATTTTCTAGATAGTTTAACTAGACCTAAATATTAATTTTTATCCCTACTATCAACCCTTTAGCATAAATAAACTAGAAGAGTCGATGACAACAGACTTTGTTGTCAGTCTGTGAGTGAATGTGTCTTACAGACTGACAACAGACTTTGTTGTCAGACTGTAAGTGAATGTCTCACAGACTGACAACAAACTTTGTTGTCAGACTGAAGTTAATGCGTCTCACAGACTGACGACAGACTTCGTTATCAGACTGTAAGTGAATGTGTCTTACATACTGACAACAGGCTTTGTTGTCAGACTGTAAGTAAATGTATCTTACAGACTGACAACAGACTTTGTTGTCAGACTGTAAGTGAATGTGTCTTACAGACTGACAACAGACTTTGTTGTCAGACTGTAAGTGAATGTGTCTCACTGACTGACAACAGACTTTGTTGTCAGACTGTAAGTGAATGTCTCACAGACTGACAATAGACTTTGTTGTCAGTCTGTAAGTGAATGTTCATACAGACTAACAACAGACTTTGTTGCCAGACTGTAAGTGAATGTCTCACAGACTGACAACAGACTTTGTTGTCAGTCTGTAAGTGAGTGTGTCATACAGACTAAACTTGTTGTCAGACTGTAGGTGAATGTCTCACAGACTGACAACAATGGCCTAAAACGGATATTTCAGGTAAAATCCAGGTTTTTCTTTTTCTATATAGGACCTACGGTATAAATGAGAAAAAGTAAAAATATATACTAGTATAAAATCTATTCATTAAGTGTTGTCGTATTCAGAAATAAAACCTAATAATGAAACCAAAATAAATGTATTAATTTAAATCGTCTTCTCGTTAATTTCACTAATTTATTAGCTAGAGAGAACGATGTAAATATCACATTCTCCTAAACTCAAAATCGTTTGAGTTTTTTTTCGTGAGTTGAGTACGTGTGCTTGTAGCAATAACTTTTTAATTTCTCTGTAGACTAAAAGAAAAGTTATTTATCATTATAGTTGTATTTTTTACTAAAAAAGTTAAAAAAGTTAAAAAACTTGAAAACTTATAGCTACTATGTTATTATCTATAATAATAACAGTTTTTTCCACTTCCAATTATATTCTATTAAAATATCCATGTGGATTGAGACGAATATTGATATGAAATATTGATGCATTGTCTCTGTCACGGAACGTCACCATTATGTAAAATAAAGAACTTATCGTAGAATTAGGTTATGTAATGTGTAATATTTGTGTTGTAATCACATAGTAACTAGACTAATAATTCTCATTCTTGTAGTAATGAAGAATTTATACTTCGTATAATGTCCCTTGTGTTAATTTTCTTTCGTTTTTATCAGACTTATTCAGCTTGTTTCTCTTAAATATTTCTGTTTTAAAAAGCTTAGTGTCTGACCTATTTTCGTTAATTGAGTTAATTTGGCATCTAAGTTTGTATAGTTATTGACTATTGAATAGCAATATTTAAAAAGTACGCATTTACAAAAAAAAATTAAGAAAAGAATAAAGCCTTAACAACACAATGAACTTAGCACTTAACAAAAATCAGACTTTGGGTCTAGTTATGCTGCCCGGAGGATGATATTTTTTCAATCTATAATCACCTATTTTTCTGTCATCAAAAATTGAAAAAATTCGTTAAAAATAGAAATGTTGACCATTAGTGTTAACATTAGACACAAATGTACGTCTATACGGTGGTCAAACAACCCACAACATTTTATTTTAAAATTATCGCCACTTTGAAAATATTGACCATTTTATTTTAAAATTTTAACGGCCGATAAATTTTAGTTTTTTAGTTAATATTTAAATATTCGTGATATAAAGGATAACCTGTATCATTTCATTGAATGCCGATCTACCGTACTATTTTTCTAATTTTTAATTAACCTAAGGCTATAACACTCTAGATATTTGGTTACCTAATAATTCAGAGGTCTAGCATAGCGAGGCCGACGTAATACCACTTTAAGTTTCGAGTAATCATGACAGTCTAAGGACAAGCAAAGCAAGCCCGAAGTCATACCACTAACCACTTTAGACGACCATTTTATTCTGAGGTCGAGCATAGCGAGACCGAAGTAACGCCATCTTAAGCATTGGATAACCATGACATTTTGAGGAAAAGCGAACGACTTTGAAGTTGTGAGAAAAAGTACTGAGGTACATTGTAGCTGATTTTTATTTGACAAATAATACAAATACTTTTTGTTTCCAATAAAAAACAAAGAAGCAATATACTGTAAAAAACTAAAATGTACAATAAAAACAGAATATACAATTTTAGGAACATTATAGTCTGAATAATAAATAATATAAAGATTATAAATATGTATAGATACTTTTTATTTTTGGAGGTTAAGTCAATTTGATTTTTTTTATAAATAAATCAAGGGGTCAAATTAGCCAAAAGGATGCATGGAACCAGTCTTGAAACCCACAAGACATTCGTTTACTATAACTATAATAGACATATTCGTTAACTATAAATAATTTTAGATATATTTTTAATTTATAAGAAGTAACAATACATAATAAATAACACACTTTACATATTTTGAACTTCTGCTGCATAGTGCATAAGCAGCTTTACTTTATAGGCATTAGTGGCTAACTGATCAAACTGCTGTTTTACTATTGAACTATATGACTCCAAATGCTGCTTCAGCATACTTCCTTGATTGCATTATTGCCATTCTTTTTTTTAACCTAGCACCATGTATGCCCATTTGACTCTTCTTTTAAACCCTATGATGCATGCGAGTTACCTATATTTTTCAAATCTTTAGGTTATTGGTTATATGTATAATCAGTTTATTATGCCTTATCCAAGTATGTTTTAGATTTACATAAAGTGATAAGTAATGTTGATATTCAGGAACTGTCATCATATCTGTTGTATCTATCTATCGTGGCTTTGTCATGATTATATCTAATAACTATTGCAAATATTTTTTCTCCCCTTTCAACTTATATTTTAAGCTAGCCTATTATTAACTCTTTATACCCTCTTTAAAACCCCATATGATGCAAAACCGCTTCTGCGATGCATGCTTTCCTATATTCTTAATTATTTATAGATTAATTAGTCAATAGTTATTATCCGATGGTAAAAATACCATTTTAACATTTTTTGACAAAAGCCTGTGGACTACGTTAGGTAGTCCTAGAATGAATTAGTATCTTAGACCCTTACTGTAGAAAACATCTAGACCTCCAAAGTTTAAACTAAACATTCTTTCGTTCTATTAAAAGAAAAAGTTTATCTGAGAGCATAATTTTTATAACGCCATTAGCTCCAAGTGAACAACAGTACGTGAGTTTTCAGTTTTCCCTTAAGTGAAGTTTGACCATTTTAACGTGATTGTCCCGAAGCTTTACAGAAAAATTATCCTATATATATAAAGAATATAGGTCAGTCTAAGGTGTTTTGTTATTAATCTTGTAACATTTTCTCAAGCCTGTGGTCCTTTTATAATCCAAGTATTAAGGGGATATATGCGTTTGCATTCAGGTTCAATAAGATGGCTTTGAAGTCAGTTGGGCTTAGTTATGACTTCATGTGTTACAGGAAGTCAAGTAGTGGAAGTGAGAGTTAGAGAAGGAGGTAGAGCCCTATTACCCTGTAAGCCAAGTGACTCACGACCTGAATGGAGAAAAGACAACAGACCAGCAACGGATCAGCCTAGATACTCTGTAGATCCAGTTACTTCAAGTCTTATAATATCTAGGGTGAGACCCACAGATCGTGGTGTCTGGCTATGTCACCCTAGAGCTCACCCTGTTCAACTGATAGTTTTAGGTAATTCCCCAAAGTATTATTGATGTTGTTGGTGTCGCCTGGGTCATTTTCAATATTTTTCATAATAATTGGTAAATGTACAATACCCATTCTCGATAAATAAAACGTATCTAAGAAATTTAGCATATCATTTTCTAATAGCTTTGCATGTGCATGGAAATTTAAAGAATTTCAAAAAAATTTGCTTCTTTTGGTTTTTGCTTAACCTAATTTTTCCTTGAGTTTTTTCTTCACCCATATTATCCAGTGACTAATTATTATTAAAATGAAGAATTGTCCATTTGATTTTGTTCTCGGTTCTGGATGACTTTTCTTAAATATGATTCGGTATTGAAACATCCAGATAGAAGGATCTAATAATACATTAAAGAGACAAAAACTTTTCTTATGCTTCATTTGATTGCTTTCTTTTTCCACCAAATTGTTTCACTGTAAATACGACCTTTTAGAATATATATTTAAAATGTATGCTCTTTTTAACAGGTATTCAATGATACTTTTATTTTAATTTGAACATATACAACTAAAGCCTAACACTATGTCGTGAGCACTATTTTTATTTATTTATTTATTAATTACTAAGTTAATTTATTTAATCATAAATACATGTATCTTTAAACACCATTTTACCCTTGGTTTTATACATTATAAAGGGAAACTTTAGTCAAATAATTAAAGTTAAAAACAAAAAGTAAACATTTAGATTATTTTCAACAATTATTACATTTATTTTTTGGGTCTATTCTAATAAGAATATTTTGAATTTTACTAAATTATTTTCAAATAATCGCTCAGACCAAACTGACGAGTAATATCAAATAATGAATTTTAACAAAACAATAGGCTTTTAATATTTAAAATTTAATAATAATCGCCCATCAGTTTCTACCCTATTTATTTTCTTCAATTTAATAATGTCATCATTTATAACAAATAGTATTAAAGATTTATTTTAAATCCATTGGGAAAGAATATATTTTAAATCTTAAAATGAAAAATAGCTGAAATTTCAAGAAAATATACATTTTCTTATGAAATAAGGCTTTTGGTGTTTGGGTATTAAAATGAGGGGTTCGGTATTAGGGTATTAAAATTCGTTAAAAAGACGATGGAAACTAATTGAAATGTGTAGTTTTGTCGAGTAGAGTGTTTTTAAGAAGACAGAGACATTCCAAGGGCAGAGTCTTGTATTTAGTTCAACTCTTAAGCAGACTTAAGCCTTTCCCCAGGCTTTCCCTTTATGCCTTTAGTTCTGTTTAAAGCCTTCATTTCTTGTATTCCCTTCTCTTCCCGCTTATTTTCAAAATTGAATTTTCTACAAAAGGGCTTCCTTTTTCTTGTCTCGTTTTTTTAGAGTAAATGAAGTGAATTTAATCTCTTTCTTTTTAAAACAGAGAGATGTATAAAATATATTTCTATTTTATTGTCGATGAAATAAAACGTTTTAATATATTTGTTCTAATTTTCGCCGCCTGCATTTATTTGAAGTACAGAAAGATGCTAATACTGTATGTCAATAACTAATCGACATATTGAATAACTTACGTTTAAAATGTGCTTTAAATTTAAAAAAAAGTGTAGCAGCAATATATTTTTTAAGCATCAGAGTAAAATATTTATATTAAATATTAAAATGTGGCATAAGAAAGATTTTCTATGAAAATATGTCAAATATTTTAATTTTAAGACTAATTTGATTCCCCCCTTATTTTAAGTGGGGGAAAAAATTAAGTAGCTGTAAATGTTAAATTTTTGCTGTCACATTCTTCTTGATTTCAAATTCTTAATCAGAAGCTATTTCGACCAAATAATGATGACTCCATTTGGCACGTTTTAAAAGTATAAAGGTGGACCAAGGATCTTGAATAAACGGGATGACACGATAAGTAAACTTAACTGACCCCATGAACGTCGTAAGAGAAGAGAAATAGAAGCATACTTACCTTTTCCATCATTGTTATAAGGCTAAACGGGGTTAAAATTTAGGGTCCCCCTAAATTGTGAACTAAAGTCCGATCAAATTTTTGTTTGCTCAAAATCCCTTTTAGATTAAAAGAAATTGTTAAGTGCATTAAAAAGGGCCTTTTGTCTGGCGTCGACGCTATGGACTATTTCGCGGCCACATGGTTGTTGTCCTTTAACAGTTTGTCATATTACCAGTTTTCAAAAGTTATCTTGTCCTACAGGAACGTCTAAAACAAAATATTATACATACATATAGGGATAGGTTATTTTTGAAAAGGGTGGACTCACTGAAGCCATTTTTTATTGTGCCAGTCGACTTCTTCTTTTTTGACCTAAAACGGATTATAAGCTAATAGTTATTTTGGGCCCTCCTTGAAGTTTCAGAGGCTTCCACAAAGACTAAGTTGGCACCAAAAAAACTATGTTTTTTGTCCCGAAATATGTAGTCCCCGACAACTTCTTAACCGATGAATAACTACTTAGCCAGCCTGGGCTGAAAAATGTTGTTTCCTATCCAAAGGAAGTATGAATTTGTTTTGTTTTGTGTTTACTCCTACCTATAACTTGCTAGGTTGTGAAAGTAGCTCTCATTCATGACAAACCTGTTTAAATTTTAAATCGGGGAAGTGATACTTCCTGTCCTAGAATTAGTTGAGTTATGCTTAATTTTCCTGCCGGGAACAGATAAATGCTGCTTTCTGTCCTAAACTTAGTTCAGTACTGCTTCATTTTTCTGCCATAAACAGAAAAATAACTATTATCGGCTCATACTCCGTTTCAAGTTTAATGAAGTCGTTGAGAGTTTTTAATCGAATGGAAATGTATTAATATAAAAAAGTTCGTTGATATATTTTTTGTGATATTTACCCATTACTAAACTAACTTAAAAGACCAGGACAGTTCTCGGAATCGCAAGTATTTACGAAGCAAGAGTTTTAAATTCAACTCCTATCTTTTTAAACTTTTTCGAGCTCAAACAGGTCTCCCTGAAAGTGGTAGACATACGCAATGTAAATTTTTACGCATAGTATTCTACGTAAATAATAAAATGCGAACCTAGTGATTACTCATTTTTTGTTTAGCCTTTTTTCGATTCAGCTTTTGACAAGTGATGTGGCTTTCCTTAGACAATTCCATTCCTGGATCTAGTCCATAAAAGTTAATAGAAGCTTTTCCATGAGTGTCAACCTCTTTATTTTCAGGTATACCAGACTGTCTGGAGATCCACATTACTTTAACTTCCAAGCCCTTACGTAAGTTCTCCATAAAATCCTGGGACATTTCTTAAAGTCGCAGAGTTAAAGTCTTGCTCAAATTTAGCTTAGCCTGATAAAGTTTCCTGGGGAATGTCCCATTGCGCCGGACTTTTGAAGCCATGTGCCCTACACCTTTCCCTTTCTACTGTCTGTCCACTGTCTGTGACTCTCATGTAAGAATAAATAGCTTCTTCTTTGATCCACATTTGTAACGAGGGTTATCTAATCAGGGCTTTCATCGCTGCGGTTAGAGTGGTCCTCATAGCTCTTGTGGTGCTTGTGCAAAGAAAAGATTGAACCTAATTAAGTTTTCTTATAGTTATACCAACATCAAACTTCGGCTACGAGAATTCAGATCTGTAATGGAGTCTAATTCTAATGACTGCCGAGTAAACCAACATGAGGAACTAAGATACATGAATACTGGCCGAAGATTGCAAAACACAGTGGTTGGAGTATGTCTCTAGACGTGCCTAAACGCAGTTCTTACAGTAGGTTACTCTAGTGTACACAGAAGCGACGTGCCAAACAATCCTTATGATTTTACCTAATTTTCATGTCAATGCACTCCATCTTTATACCAAAAACATCTACATAACATATACTAAATAAACTCAACAAAAAGATTCTTTTTGGTTTTTTCGCTTCTCTTTTTTCTTGTAACTTTTAATTTATAATTCTGCATAATTCTAAACAGTAAATCTTTTTTAGCAATTCATTGAGCCAAAAAGTAATTATAAAAATAAGGGGGCCGCAATACAGGATTAATGATTCAAGCTAGAGGGTCTTATTCCAACTTATCCCGTATAATTTACTATTTTTTTAACTAAAAAATGTTGTATTAAAGGATATGTATAAGAAAAGAATGGAATCTGCTGCGTTCAGAGGAGGGGGTATTTCCTGCTTTATTTTACAACTCCCTCCTTCAACCCTTGGTTTTTTCCAGGGTCTCCCGAAGGAATCCTTGGGCAAAAAATTACTCTTTCCTTACTAATAACAATTTATTAAAAAATACACAGGAAAGGGAACCTATAAAGAAATTCTGACCTTGTTTCTATATTTATTTTTGCTCTAAATATTGATATTTAAAGCTTGCTTGTGTTTATTACTTCAGTGAGCAAAGTAATAATTAAAAAGTAATTATTTCTTTGGTTTAAAATAGCCCTATTTTTAGAATCCGATACATTTATTATTATTTATACTGAAGTAAAAATAATATAGTCGCCTGTGCTAAGGCTTAAGTCCAACACATCGAGAAGATATGGGATTCAAGACTGCGAGTCTCTCATATGACTGCGTTTTATCTAGACGATGCACATTCTAAGGTAGGAATGTGCTCTTAGTTCATCATAATGGTAATTTTAACCATTCGCTAATTTAAATGCGACTTTTTATCCTAAAACAGGTTAAGTCTAGTATTTTTAATTTGTTCCCTGCTCCTTACAATAGAAGCAATTTCTTTCATTATTTATGATGGACTCCATTATGCTCATTCTACTGATATAACTTCTTAAGTAGATTTTATCATGTTGGGTATTGTGTGTGTGTGGGAGAGTATGTTTCTCTATACACGTAAATTTGTAGTAATTAAGCTGCCCGAAAATAAATATTTAAACGTTATAAACCTATTTTTTGGATTAAATTTTTTAAAATACCTGCATGGATGATTTAAAATAAATTATGATTTTTAAACCAAGGCTGCTAAGTGTAATTACATCTTTTGTACGCAATGTTCATAATCTGATTTCATGTAAAGAAAGTCTACAGATCACACACCATCGGTTAGTTTCAATATTCTAAGATCGAGGAATGCGATATCGAAATAATACCACCTTAAGTATTGGATAAATATGCAATTTTGAGGATGAGAAGAGCAAGAATAAAATTCTTAGAAAAAATTCGAAACCCTGCGTAATCGCTTTTTAATACTATAATTTGAATTTATCGAAAAATAATTACTTATATTTAACTGCGTAACTAAATCTTTAAGTAGGTATTGTATTGTTATTAATGCATAAACGTCAATAAAAGTATAAGTTGTGGTTCTGGTTGATCCACAATGTTCTTCCTCAACCTGTAATAAAGAGAGAATGTCTTTCACTAAAGAAATTCTTTAGGAATAGCAAATAGTTATAAAGGATTCGTAAAATCAGTTGACATATTTTTGTGACGTCTTAAAGGTTTTTAGTTAGTTAAGACGAATAATATCGGACAGATTAATAATTTGCTCGGTATTATATGAATATTACCTAAAATGTAGAATTATACTTGATTTTAGAGCAGCTTTTCTCAACCTTTTTGATCCGCGACCCTTTAGGTATAATTGCTTATATTATAAATATAAGAAAGTTTTTCGGGAAAGTTTTAAGTATCTTGTTAGATTTTGATTAATGGTCTAATAAATTAATTACTAGAATAGTAAATTGTTTATATTTTATTTAAAAATTATGCACTTTTACCAATTATTTTCTTGCGACCTAATAATAATTGTCTGCGACGCATTTTTGGGTGGCAGCCCAAAGGTTAATAATCGTTATTCTAGAGGTCTGTTCACCTCCAGATGATTGTACACTTGTAAAATCATCTGGAGGTGAACTTTTCCGAACCCTCTTGAACGTCAGGTACAAAAATAAAATTACGCCGACGACCTTATGGTAATTTTCATGACAAATTTCTCAAAACAAGTTAAGATCTAAGTAAAAATGCATCGTAAATAACATGTTTCTGAGATGTATTTGAAGTACGAGCCGACTAAAACAAATCATGATGGCACGAGAAATCATTACACTGTCTAAAATTATAAAATAAAATGTATTGCTTAAACATTTCGTGTTAAATTGTATATTAATCCGAAAAATATTTTAAAAACTAATCAGGATTATTAGTCACGATATGAATAAGCTTACCAGCACGTTTATTACTGGTCGGTTTAATTGTATTAGTTCACGTGCAATCATGATGCAACGAACGGGAGCACCAAAGTCGAATCATGGTGTATCACATAAACACGTCAAATGGACTCTTGCTATTTCATATTAGTTTTATACATTGTAACCACAAACAAATAAAAAATCAAATAACCTCAAGAAAGGTTCGTTTTAGCGACAGTTATATTTAGCTACGAAATATTTAAAGAAAATAAATTCGTGAGGTTGATTATTTTAGAATAGAGCTTTTCCAAGAGTAATATAACATGAAATATTCACTGATTGCTATTTGTCGTGCTAAACACAGAGCTATTCTAATTATATTAGTCACTCATAGTCATTCACTTAGAGACCTTATGCAAATGTTAGCTTATAAATTTACATTAGTTTTACTTTATTTAATAAAGCGGATAGGTTTCTTATATTTAGGAATGGTATTAGCATGATAACTTAATACCCTATTTTTAAACATAATCTGAATAAAATGACGTATACATGTTTACAGGATGCGTTAGTTTTAACATATTAACTATCTAAAGCAGAGTTAAAAAGAAAGTACGCAACTAAAGAATTTACCAAGATAAAATAGCATGTTTACTATTGAAAATAGTAGTTTGATAAGAACTAGACCTCTGAAGCCCTTTAATAATTTAGACAAGAAGTTATTCACTGATGTAACTTTACTTGTTAAGACTGCCAGTTACCCCACCTGGTGAAAATAGTGGCAAAATCAGTTCAGGCATATTTATATTCAAAATCAAGTATATTTGTGTCATTGAGAATAGGTCTTCGTAGTTTGCAGTTCTGTAGAGGTTGACTGTAGATGTAGCTATGCCTGAATAATTAAATTGAGGAGATCCATTTTGCTATTTGAATTATATTTCATAAACTCGATACTCGATTTACTTCCTTTAAATATATTTATGTTTCAAATATTAAAATAAAATTAGGAACCACAGACCGGTTAAATAAACTTAACTTGGCAAAAAGGATTGCAAATTTATACAATCAGAGTAAATTATTCAAATAGGAGTGAATTTTCCCTTTTATGTATCGTTCAGTATTAATGACTTGCCCCTCACTTCTCCCAGACTTCGATTTCAGTGCGATTCCAATCAATTTTCAGAGGGGTTTCTAAAGTTATCACTTTATTAAACGATTCAGTTTGAAGTTTTTCTCTCTTTGAACCTTGAAAAGGGGTTAGACTTGGAGAAGTCCAACAGTAGATCTTTTTTCTCAATTTATATTTACATTGACTAAAGGTGGCTTTATTCTATGCATAATTTGTAAAAATGATAACAAATTAAAACAAAAGACAAACCTGCAAGGCTCTCGTAACTACCTGTGGCTGCATTGGTTGTTCCATACCATTCTGTCATTTACTAGTTTATGTAAGTGGCGTATTGCCATAATATAAGTGAATTTCCAAATGTAAATGTATACACATTAAAACCCAACAGGGTTTTAATTTTATTTCTCTCCACAAAAAGAAACTTTATTGGCAAAGCGCTTTCAACCTAACTAAAAGCCATCATCAGTGCAAAACCTTTGAGATCTTAAAAAAGATGAGAAAGGAGCTATGTTTTCTTACTATGTATTAGAGTCTGACTCTGGGACCTAGTAAGAAAACATAGCTCCCAGTTTTATTTTTTTTTTTGCTATAGTTTGGTTTTGTGATGATACTTCTTTTCTTTCATTATTTACTCAAAAAGTTTTAAAAATTCTTTTAACGAATCATTTTTATAAAAAATAGAAATTAATTAATTTTAAAATAAAAATCTCGAATTAGTATTTTTAGGATTACCAGGAAAATTTTCCTATTTATCATGATAGTGAGAAACGTAATAAGTAGACGATACTAGTAGTTTCAGCATATTCAAGATTTTCTTGATAAAAATGCAAGAAGAGTATGTGAGGAATGACAAGAGAAACACCATGACAGGGGTTATCAATCATATGGAGCCACTGAGGCCTTAGACTGAATATTTTATTTCATATTTATAAAAACATCTAGGACAATCAATTTTCCCAGAGACATAGCAATCTTAAAAATGTATTTATATTTTTCAAACCCGAAATAATTTTACGTGGAATATTACAGTGAGTTGATAGCCTAAGATATTATCCAGTATTATTTTGGGTCACTTATAATTTCATTTCTTAAAGTTATAAAAATCAAACACATTTTTATCTACTACACGTGTGTTATGTGTAACGCCCAAAAAGGCTTACCTTTATGCAATTTTAGACGAAAAAAATCAATGGCATCCACTAAGTATGCAGCTTTAAAAAACTAAAACTGCACTCGAGTCTAGATTAAGAACAGCATCAAGAATAAAGTTTTAATTTAGGTTGAGTCCAGCCCCTTTTTCAAAATTCAAGCCTACATATTTAAAGCACTGACTTGTCCAACCACTGTTCTTGTACTTTTATGAAAATAATGTATTTTAAAATGTATGTAATTAATCAAATTATTTTAAATGTTCAGTAAAATTCGTTCAACATTGACGTATTACTAAAAACTTATATTAACAACTTTTGCTAAAATCTAATAAATATCCCATTCTTTTTATTACTTCCTTCTAATATTTCTCTTTCTAAAGCTTTTCTAATACTTTTTCTTGATAATATCAAAAAACATTAAATACATCTGGGCTGAAAAGATATTTTCAAGCCGGAGTAACATTACCTAAAAAATATTAGGTCAAAAAAAGTATTAAGTTTTTCGTTGAAGAAAAATAAGAAGAAAAAGCTTAGAGAAAACGGAATTAAACATATAAAAAGATTTATGTGATAGAGAGGTTAACAGAAGAAAGTGGGAAAATTGGAACCCATTTTGAAAAAGAAGGATCAAGAGTAAAATAAGAAATGGGGGCAGAACTGAAAAGCATAAACACTCTAACTACCTTTAACCTCTTAGTTAACGTCTTCAGAATCAATTATATACGTAAAATGTTATAAATGACACTCCAGCATATCTTTTGAAATGCTTATTTGATAACTCTTTGAGCAAAATCATCATTAGATATTTAGTTATGTTTTATAACTTAGTACACTTAGGAGCTATAATAATGGGCAATTGAAAATATTATATTAATTATAACCAAAAAATATTTGTAAAAGTAGGTATTTGATAACATTAAGAGCATGTGAACTGAGCTGAGAAAGTGTTAACTATATTAATTTCCAATATTTAATTATTAGGGATAATGCCTCCCTTTATACCCTGACGCAACTCCAAAAGAACCAAAACTTTAGTGCATCTCAAGGCCTGTCGAGGATTTAAGTTACCTTTCACCTAACTAAAATTAAAACTTGTAACTAAATGTAAGTAAATTAAAACTCGCTGTGTCGCGCTGAGGCGGCAAGCGGCCCCTGCCTCTCTGTGTCACTTGTATAAGTGACATACTGCCACGATATAAGCGAATGCTCAAATGTATTAGTCAAAAAATGTGATTTCAATTTCAATCAATTAAACCGGAAGTAATACCGATAATAAAATTTAACTTCGTGTTTTTGTTGACTATACATAGCAATACATGTAGAAAAAATTGCAACTTAATCTAAATACTTTTTAACGATTAGTGATTTTTTGAAATGTTATATTATATATAAATATATATAATATTATATATATATATATATATATATATATATATATATATATATATATATATTATATATATATATTATATATATATATATATATATATATATAATATATTATATATTTATATATATATAATATATATATATATATATATTTATATAATAATATATATATATTATATATATTATATATTATATATTATAATATACATATTATAATATATTATATATATATATATATATATATATATATATATATATATATATATATATATATATATATAATATATATATATATATATATATATATATATATATATATATATATATATTCTTGATCACTGAATCTCCGCCTTCCAAAAATCAACCCCCTGAGGGTGCCCCCTCAATTACCCCAACCTCATCAGCTTATTTTGTCTTTGAAAATTCGATGAAAATACAAAAAAAAACGTTCTAGGGAAGATTGATAATCAAAAGAAGTTCTATGATTTAAAGGAATGATTAGCTTATTGTGCTAGAATTTAAAATTCTTCATTTGTGATAATTCAGAAATGATGTTGGCTACCCTAAATTATAGTAACGTTTTGCACCTCTGCCCGTTTAGACATTGTTGCATATAGCTAGAAAGTGGTTAATAACAGCATTGTATTATTGGCGGACCAATAACTAAAAAATGACTGGATAAAATCCATTTAATCAAACCCAAAATACATATTGTCTTTGACCTAATTCAAATTAATAATTAAATTTTTACCCTTAAAGAATGTAAGCAAACTTTAAAATACCGAAAAAGTCTTGGGTATGAAGATCTGGAATTTTTCAACCTTTACCAGAACCTGGTTTATTTAGCTAGGAATTATCTTAATGGAATAATCTCATTTAGCCTAATGGATTAAAAAAAAGAAATATTCACTAATGTTTTAAATATCTAAATAAAGTACCAGGTTGCAATATTAGTTGGAAAATTATACAGATATTATGCACATCTAGTGTAAATATCTTTACACGTAAAATTTCAATTGATTTTTGTTTTTATTATCAACTTATTAATTGACATATAATTTAAAATAACAAACCAATTAAATAATTAGAAGATTAAATATTTTTTCTTATTTTTTGCTACTATCAGACTTTAGTCTGTTTTTGATAATGACTTTATAAATATAATTTTATGGTTTAGATTTGATTATAACTTTTTCCTTGTAATTTTCTTGTAGTGTTTCAATAAATATAATTAGTATAATAAAAATAAAACGTAGTAGAAAATTAACTAGTTTATGTTCGGTTTAGTAGATTAACCGGAAACGAAAATAATTAAAAATGTTCATAACTTTTTTTGATTAGAACTTGCTGCTTAATTTAAATTTTAACTAAATTAAGAGTAATAATTGAACACAGCATACTTCATAATTACTCTTTTTTAAAGATGACTTTACTTACTCCCGCAACACTTATTTTATTTTCTTTCCTATCGCTGATATTAAAATGCCCCGGTATAAAATACCTCTTTTAACTAATAATTATTTATTAAAATTGCTAAAATTAATAGGAGCATCAATTATTTAGGGAAATTGTGTAGTATATCAGCACTGCAAGGGGAGGTACAAGGGTTTTAAAGTTGTGTTGAACTCTAAATGTCCCTACTGTAAATTAGGTCTACAATATAATTGTTAAAGCATCATTAGTCTAAAAACGGCAAGCATTTGTAGTATAAAATATAAAATTCGAGTACGGAGTACCTCAGAACTTTTCATCCCCATATCGGATTTGGTACGCTCATCCATACTATTTTAGAGTCATTTAGCTCGTCCACTAAGTATTGAAAACTCCGATTCTTCTGACGGCAAAACATTGTTTTTATGCCCACCAGGCACCTATCCAGGTACTGACCTCAATCGATGTTTCTTAGAGAGAAAGAAACATAATATATTTATAAAAAAAAATACAATGTGAGGCTGCTCATTTACAATAAGTGCTACATACACAGCATACTGATCAATCATATACAAGACATAATTAGATAAATAATAAAGTAAGAAATTTACAAGAATAGCGTATAAAAAATCACCGTTTACTTAAGTCAAAAAACAAATTAAGAAATATTGCATAATTTTGTCAAAAGAGTTAATAATAATACTAAAATAAAGTCTAAAAAACAAATAAAATAAAAAATTAACCGTATGTATGATGATTTTGGGTAATAATTCTTAGGTACCTAATTAGGCAATTCATTTATTTTTTCTCTTTTGTTGTTTAACTTTGTTGACTTAAATTTATAATGTATACTTTTTTATGCTTTTTACTTAATTTAATTAGATATAAGTGTAGATATAAGCATTAGAGTAGACTCGTGTCGCGCACAAGCCTTGAGCTTATGCGACACAAATGGTCAATATATATTATTTTATTTATTTATAATTTGTAATTTAACCTTTGTAAACAGGTATTTATATATAAATAAACGATTTTATTTATTATTTATTTATTTAAAATTCCAAGTGAATCTAAAATAATAGATTCAGCTATTCTTGTCAATTTCTGACTATCTATACGTATTTTATTGAAAATAGGTTAAGGTTAGAAATAGGAATTAGGTTAAAATTAATGATCCATCAAATAAATTCAAGAAGTACAATATTGAATGAACTTTGTGTATAGATTATGCAAAAGGATATATTTGTTCAAATTTTAACTCATCTATAGATTTTGCTTTATTTTAAGATTTTTTAAACGGATGCATGTCAATTGATAACATTAAGTGAATGGTGGTAATCTGATAAAAACTTACCACATTTGTAGAACTTATATAGTGCTGTATGCGCGCTAAATGTTTAAAAGGTCCATTTATTATTACATGTTTGAATTTTTTATGTTTTGCTGAGTCATAATGTTTTCCGGATGTCATGTTTTCCGGATAGCACAACTAGACCTGAAGATTGTTTAGATACCTATAGGATTCGTACTAAATTTAAAACTCAAGAATAATCACACTGGGAGCTACAATAATAAAATAAACACATACAAGCACAAAACAAAACATACACAGGCACACAAACAAACACATTATAGGCAGGCAGCTTTGTATAAACTTCTTTGGAGGTCTTAAAAACACCTGATTTAGAACGGACGATTTAGGTGAAATACCAGTATATGATTTAATTGCAAAACCAATAATTTTTCTATATACCTACGGTACAAATGATAAAAAGTAAAATTCTCTTGGAACGTAGCTTTCTGTTGAATTTGTTGAAATTTTAATTCTATAAATTTATTCAGTAATCAAAATTTGCTTTGAGTGAACCGCCCTTTAACCTTAAAAAATCTAGAAGTTCAATATTCTAAGGAAAAATGGTTATGTCCTAAAATCACTGCAATTTTTATGAAAGGTAATATTCACACCTATTGAGAATTTCAACTAAAACGTTACCAGTTTTGATCCTGGCTCTCTAAAATCATCCAAATACCATAAATCCTTGCATTAAAACTGGCTGTCGATCGAATTGGCTACAATGCTACTAATGGATATTATTCCCCATTGAGACTTTTAACTATTATACCACTTACGAGCTATGTTTCTGTTGTTTCAAGATATTCAGCTAAATTACTCCTTATAATTTCTACAAGACGTAGTAGGTAGATCTAGTGGACCTAGCTTTCTACCATATTGTAGAAATTGTGTATAAAGGATCTAGCTTTCTACAATATTAGAAATTGGGGTCTAAAGGATCTAGCTTTTCTACAATATTGTAGAAATTGGGTCTAGTGAACCTAGCTTTCTACAATATTGTAAAATAGGTCTAGTGGACCTAGCTTTCTACAATATTGTAGAAATTAGGTCAAGTGGGCCTAGCTTTTACAATATTGTAGAAATTGGTTCTAGTGGACCTAGCTTTCTACAATATTTGTAGAAATTGGGTCTAGTGGACCTAGATTTATCAATATTGTAGAAAGTAGGTCTAGTAGACCTAGCTTTCTACAATATTGTAGAAATTAAGTCTAGTGGACTAGATTCTACATTATTGTAGAAATTGGGTTTAATTGACCTAGCTTTCTACCATATTGTAGAAATTGGTCTAATGGATCTAGCTCTCTACAATATTGTAGAAATTAGGTCTGGTGGACCTAGCTTCCTACAATATTGTAGAAAGTAGATCTAGTGGACCTAGCTTTCTACAATAGTGGCAGTAATTAATTCTACAGTGTTGCTACAATAGCCAATTGTGTTATTTAACGAAACATATTTCATGAAATATTTAACATAGATTATTTAAGCAGTATTATGTTAATGAAGTTTATAAATGATAATGTTTTATAGGTAATTACTCTATAATAACATTAATTAGTATAATTATTTAGTTTATTTTCTCTTTGTAATTTTAACTTCAACTATTAACTATCATATCAACATGATATTAAAATATTTGGACTTGCATTTAATTACTTCTTAGAAAACTTAGAGATCCTCTAAGGATCAGGGAAATTTATGTAATATCTTGTATTAAGCACGAAGTGATATAAAATAACATTGAATAATTGGGTTTCGAGTATTGTGGTTACAATTTATGCCTTCTCTCGTACTGATTTATGGAACTGTTCCTAGGTGTAACATTGATATTGCTTGTAACACTACTTGTTACATTCTATCAAGGAATATAATAGTGTTTATATAGCAAATTTTTTCGAGTCAACTATTCATGTTTTACAACATTAATAAATTGAAATTGGTGTGTAATCTAATGGTTTTGTTTTATTTTATCTGTTATAGAAATTCCTGGTGCTCCTTATCTGATGATAGACGGTAGAAGATTAGACGCCGGTAATCAATTTGTACCGGTTAAAGAAAATAGTGAGTTAAGCGTTGAATGCGTAGTAGAAGGTGGAAGTCCCGAACCAGGACTGCATTGGGTTCTGCTGCCCGCTGCACCAGAAACATCCCCGCCAAGTCTGAACTTGAGGCCGCAGAGTCGACCGTCTAACAGAAGACAGACGACGTCTGTTGCTTCGTTACCTACAGTAATAAGAGCTCACCATAATGCAACGGTAGCTTGTATAGTAACTCATCCTACGTTACCCGCCCCTCTCAACGCTTCCTTATTACTAGATGTACAGTGTAAGTATCTTGTACTAATTCATTTTTAGCTAAAAAGCAATGTTTTATTTTCTATTTTTCGATACATTGATGTTGGTAGTTTAAACATCTAGCTCTGGTTTAAACTAACTCGTCGCGTGACAAAGGTTGAAATTAGTACACACCTTGCAATATTTCCAAAATTCATCGCGTAAGACCTTTTTATTTCAATTTAGCATCTTTGATTTTAAAATGAAAGAATCAATTAAAATTTTCTTAGCCTTTACGGTTTAGAAATGAAAATTCGTTAAAATTAAAGTTGTTTTTGCAAGTGGCTTGAACATAATAAAAAGGCACAACATCCGTGTCTGAAATTACGTTTTTGACACTCATTCTGACTCATAACGTATAAATGCTCACTTTCAGAGTCAATGCATTAATTTTGTTAGTGCTCCTAACAATATTTTCAAGGATGGAAAAGAAAATTTTCGTTGAGGACATGTTACTTCAGAGATTTATTATAAATACTGAAAGTCCTTATGTACATAACGTTTTGTTAACACCCTCTATTGTACCGAATCATTCAATGACAAACTTGTATCAATATCTTTTACTTTCCCTGAATTATCTTTTAGCTTGCCGACATTTTCATATCCTACCCACTCCGACAGAATGGAGCAAGATAACTAGTCGAAAATGAGTCGATTTTTTGAAAGTACTACGGACCAGACTAAAATACCCTGGGGAATAAAACAAAGAAAATGTGGAACAGGTGTTGGAATGAAATATGTAGTATGTAAGTCTTAGCTGTGGAGGCTGTGTAAACATGGATGTATTAAGAAAAGTAGCTTTATCTCGGATTAACACTGTCACGTTCTATCAATTACTATGATATCAAAAGTGACATTAGTTTGCTCTTCAACCATGATTATGTTATTCTATAGAATATTACTCGGTTCAGTGTGGGGTTAATATAGGTATTAGACTTTGCTTTAAATTTTAGTCTAGCTTAAATATTTCTTTATTGTAAAATTAAACAATAGTAGGTTTAAAATGATTTCAAATAAAATCACAGCCTTCGTGAAGTTTGCTCAAGTTGGTAAAAGTATCATTCGGAGGCAGTAGGATGGTAAAGAGGTTTTGAATGTCAAATTAAACGGTCATTAGATTGAAAAACAATGTTGATTATATACAGAGGTTCTATAGAAATCTGTTTGCTCTCCTTTGCTACCATATTGTGTGGCTTTAGTTGCATAAGACATATGATGGATAAACCTTAATATATTTTAGGTATATGAACTATTTCAAGTTTTGCGCTTGTGATAGATGCGATTAAGTTCAATTTTGTTGTATCCGTAACAAAGTAGAACAGTTTATAGTGTTTTTGAATCCATTTTTCTAATGAAAAATAAACTTATATAGCATATCATTATTCGTTTAACAGAAACTAACCCGTATGAAGCAATGCATATCATTTCTTAGCTAATATAATTTTTCTATGTTCATATCATTTCTTGTTCTTTTATAGAAACAGTATAGGAACCGGTTCTTCTTCTTTAAAGTCCACCATCCCTTAAAGCCATATTCTTGGCTGCAATTTAACATTTCTCAAATTTTTAACTAAATAATCAGTTTTTGTTATTTCCCAGGATATTTTTAAATTGTTGACCTTTTTGGTTTTGAAAAAGTTAAAAATAATCGCATACCATATTTTTGCTTGTTATTTCACTTTTGGTGTATGCATTTACTTTGAAAATTCTTTAAGCTTAGTAGTAAGTAATGTAGTTTTGTAAATAAAGTATGCTTCGCGAAGTTTTGTTATTAGATTGTTCATGATATATGAAAAGACTGTAATATCTTTGGTTTGTTTGAAATTGACTTCATTTATGCTCACCCTAAAATATTTAATGTCTTAATTTAACCTGAGTTTAAATTAAGACAGTTTAGAAACTAAGAACAAATAATCTCGGTCAGATTACGTTTAAAGCTCTTTATCCATAAATTAATTTAAACATAAATTTAACTCTTTGTTCAATTTAAATACAAAAATGTTAAAAAAAGCTCTTAATTAATGTTAAAAACTCTATAAACTTGTTTCGAATACCTCTAATGACAAAATCATAGCTCCGAATATAATTTAATTTCATTTTAATTATGTTTCAAATTAAAATGTCTAAAAAGTTAAGAGTATTATTAAGCTAAATTTAATTCTAAAGTTTTTAGTAGAGTTAATTCATAACACATATTAAATTAAATACAGCCAGAGTTTTGTTTCAGATCTGCTCCTGAAATTGTTTAATATTAAAGATGACATTCATTGAAAAATAATTAAATATTAAAATGTAATCCTTGTTTGCCAACTTGTTTCTCAGACAGATGTTTGGCCGAAAGCATTTTGGTAGAGTCCCGTGGGGTTTGTACGAGGAATAGTTACTTAATTAGTGAAATCCACTACTATGTATCTCATTGACATTATAACCACGACCATATATCTGATTCCTGCTGAGCTTCATCAGGGAATAAATAATATGTTCAAATCTAGAACGCATTTTATTACTTTTCCTCATTTATTCCGTTGGTATATACGAAAAATATTGTGTTCTTATAAATTATTTTAGAGCGTAATTTTTGTGCAAAGTTCATCCAAAACCCAAACATTAAATGAATAATTATGCTGCCAACATGGTTTTGTATCCCTAAAATAGCTAACTTTCTGGGTAAGTGTGGTTTCGATGGCTAACAAACTTATGGTGGTTTTCGTAGAGTGTAAGAATATAGCAAGACTATAAAAAGACACAATGTCGTTAACTGCTCGTTTTAGAACTTAAAATTGCATGTCATTATTACTGAATGAATATTTATTCCTTGTAAATACTTTAATGATTTTAAAAGGTTTAATAATTTATTAAGTTGCCATTAAGAGACCTTTAGTTCTCAGGAGACTGTGTCGGACCCTTGGCTTAGTTTTCAAGATATCCCTCGTAATGAAATAACCTGTCATCTCCCGAACCCTGTAGCTTTGTATACAACCCAGTAAATTAAATTTCAATTAGAAAATTTTTATAAAAGCAATTTTCTTGAACATTTTAATTAAAAATATAAAGAAAGTTAAAAGGAAGTTGTGATTCTCAGACTGAAAGAAAATCATTGAAGATTCTTTGAATTTTCCTTTTACATTTGGAAGAATTTCCTATCGTTATCTAGCTATTTAGAAAATTACTATCTGTTAGTAAATGTCTCTAATTTATCTGCTATTGACGTCATCAAATTGTTGCCTGCAGTTGACGTATAACATCTTATAAAGTAAAAAGAAATATAAAAATGAAGTATAAATAACGAGATGTTTTTTTAAAAAACTACCGACTTGAAAACTAAGATTACCTGTTTCCCATTCACATCTCAAAACTCGAGAGTTTATACTTTCAATAGCAAACAGGCATAGTATATTATATTATATATATATATATATATATATATATATATATATATATATATATATATATATATATATTATATATATATATTTATTAAATTTTATAAATTTATAAATATATAAGAATATATATATATATACTTAATTCTTGTATTAAATTAACACCCACTTTGTCAATTTATTTGTAATAAAATAATGTTTAGGGGGAGACATAATATGTTGTCAAATGTTTATGGAGAAAAAAAATTAAGTGTGGAAAATCAATTCTGGTGCCAAGTTTTGCAAGCCGACCAAATTGCCTTTGAATCACGCGCTTTCTTGCTTTCTAATCCAATTTTCGCTTAATTTTTCGGTATATATTTAAGAACCTGAGCACTAACGCCGCAACTTGTTATTTAACAGAAATATGCGCATGCACACTACAGCCTTATTTGCACTCATTTAAAGCTCAGCTTGTCCTAATTTTTAGCGCATTGTATTAAAAAAAGTATATAACAAGTTGTGTCGCTAATGCTTAGGTTAAATAAATATATACCTTAAATTAGCAAACATTGTTTGATAAGATAGAAAGCACGCGTTTTGAAAGAAAATTCGCCCGGTAAGCGGACCTTCGCCCCATAACTATTTTGAAGTTATAAACAATGGTTTTTCGACTTTTTAGTCATTTAGAGTGATCTTATCACCATCGGACCGGTTTTATTCTATTTGGCGCCCAAAATAAAAATAATGACCTTTTTCGCGGCAAAAATATGATCCTGAATTTAATGGATTATTTGAAAAACAATTCTGACTCAGAAAACCGGGATAATGACGTCACAACAACCTGTTTTTGAATGTTGATCCCTATTTCACGAGCCATCATCATCGAATTTTAAGAAAGAACAGAGGAAACCAAAAGCAATTAACCCCCGTGCAAAGCGAGGATGTTATGAAGTAATTAGGTTACATCTAAGTGCATTCAAAATTAATGTCCAGACGTTGAGATCATTTAAATTTTGTGATATTCTTATTTTCATGCTGTATTTTATTTATTTTTTTGTCGGGTACCCTTTATAAATGTGGTGGATTGCTGCCCCCCACCCCCCCCTCCAAAAAAATCATATATTTTTGTTATTGCGCCAAACAATCTCTTTTTACCTGAAAAGGATTTTGAACCAAGATTTTTTTTTGGCTGGGCCCTACTCTCTTTACAGAAAGGATCCTCTCTGTACCTTTAGAAGATTCCACTTGCAAGTAATTCTGGTGTGGTGGACCGCATGTCGGGCGAATTTCCTTTGGAATGCGTGTTTCCATGCTTAACTTTTTTTGCTTTAACGTGTTTATGTTTTATAACTTTAGCAGTTACTCAATTATTAAGCACTGCTCGTAACTCATTCTTTCTGTATTTTTCAAAGGAAATGCGCATAATTATCCTATTGGTTTTATAAAAATATGCCTCTAAAATTGGCATTGCACAACATTAACTGCACTAGTTTAACGCTCAGTTAGTATCTTTAAAGGTTTTAGCGCATTTCCCCTTAATAGTTTTAACTTTTTCCCTTGGTAGTGAAAAGTGACTTTTTTCCCTTGGGAGTAAGAAGTGCCTCTTTTCTCCCTAAAAACTAGTAAATAAACTTCACATTTTAAACTATCTGGAGATAAAATATATAAAAAGCATCTTTATCTTAACAAGCCATAATCAATAACTAAACATTCTTTACGTAAATTGCAAAATAAATAAAGTAAGATAATATTAAAAAGAAATTCACAAAGGTATCTAATTTCTTGGAGAAAAAGAAATGAGGTAAATGTTGGATCAAAAGACTACAATATGCTGATATAACCAAGAAAATCTTGATTTACCACAATATTTTCCTTGAAAATGAGCAAAAGAAGTATAAATAGAATATTTGTAATTCTCTTTGATGTTTTTATTCTTTCTTTTTTTCTATTTGATATTTTATAATATTATGATGCTTGTTTTGTAGCGAGTAATAGAAAAAAAGTTTTTATCTTTTATCTGAAGAAAAATTGCAGTAATTGCTGATTTGCAATTTTTTCAATGAAAAGAAATAAATGTGTTTTTTATATACCTGTATGATGTTGCATTATAATGTAGATAGGTTGTGTTAACTTAATTTTATTGAAAAAGTTGTATCTAAGGATAATTAAGATAGGATTATATGATGAATACAGTAATTCAGTGACAGGACTAATTAGTGAATAAAAGTTAAGATACAAAGTTAATTAAGTATTTAATGTAAGTTTTGGTGTTAATAAGGTATCTGACCGAGTTCGGTAGCTCAGTGGTAGAGCGCTTGCCTTTTGATCTGGAAGTCGAGGGTTTGAATCCCTTGTACCGTACTCTTGAGAGGTTATTCAAATCCAGCCAACCCAGCCAAGGTTTTTACTTGGTTTCCTTGGCTACTAATACGCAAATGCGGGGTTGGATCTAGTTTCATCTAAGACAAGTCTGGATCTACGTTTCCGTTGTCTCCACCTCACGAAAAGTTAATGTTCTGCGGGCTGGGGGAGATAAAAGTCGGAAAGATATACTGAGCCTTTGTATGTCCGAAAACTTAGGCAGTAAAAGTGAAGGCGGCGACACGAAATATTTAAGTGACTAGGAACGAAGTGCTTGGTCCTTGAAGACAGACGTCTCCCAATAGCACTGCGGAGCTTTGACTTTCAGGTCAGGGCAAAGAATGAGTTTATCCAAGCTGACATCTGGGTGCTAGAGTTATCTGTTGCCTAGCTAGAGTCTAGTGATGTTAGAGGAGCTGATGAGATTGGTGAGACTGGTTGAAGGGCGGGGCCAAGTGAGACTAATGTAATCAGAGGAGCTATTAAGACTAGATGAACCAATATAGTGAAAGCATATAGTGAACTAGTAGTCGGCGCTAGTCAGAGAGGTGAACCTAGCCAGAGTCTAGCTGGTTTTGATAAGCTAGGTAACTGTGAGCTAGTCGCAGACACTAAGCCAAAGCAGTGAGTTTGGATAGAGTCTCTGGTTGGGCATGGTGAACTAGACACACTGTGAACTATATGCGCCACCATGTACGGAAGGTGTGCTTCCTAGATGATTGGATGTGTACAAACTCTGGGGTGAATTATTTGAGTGAGATTTGAATGAGGGGAAAAGCTAAAATGACCCTACGGGTTTAAGGGTTAAAAAATAAATAAATAAGGTAAATAACCAAAAAATATAGTTTTTTGGTAAAATATTGGTTAAAACCAGTGCAATACGTTAGTTATGAATGTGTCATGATACCGTCCCTTTTTGGAAATACATATCTGAAATGCTTAATAACCATCTTTGCAACACCCTGTTTTTATAAGCTGATTATTTGTCAATTGACAAAGACATTAGAGATATTAATTAGAATAATGCCTGTTTATAACCTTGTAATTCATCAGAGCTAATCCCTGCTAGAATTGCTTTAGATTGTAGCCGCAAGCGTTACGCTTTAATCCAAAGTTAATATAATATATATTTATTTATTAACAATATAACGAGTTGTAGTCCAATTGCATTAAAATTAAAAAAAAATATGTGTAAAAAATCGAGTTCGGGGTACCTCAGAACTATTGGTATCTCACTACATCGGGTTTGCTACGCTCATCCTCCTTGCCTCGGGACTCGCTTCGCTCATTCTCCCTGCTTCGGGACTCGCTTCGCTCGTCCTTAGAATTACAGTTCCCTAAATTTATAATGCAACATGCCTTTAAACTCACTTCGCTCGTTTTCAGTTAGTAAGTCCATCCGCATCTTTATCAGCGGTCACCCATACAGCACTGACCACGCTCAATGTTCCATAAATTTTATGATCCAACAAAAATCATGGATATACTTGTTGTATTGGAAAAAAATTAGTGTACTTATTTACTAGATAATGGTATGCATTTTCACCAAATTTCAACTCAATCGGACCATTTTCTAATTTTTACGATTTTTTTTTAAAAAATGTACACAAGTTGTTCAATAAAAATTGAACTGATGCTGATAATTAGATAAAACTTAGCACATATGTTAATCTTATACATAGTCACATGCCTGCCAAATCTCAATCAGATCGCCTCATTTTTGGGTTTTGGTTGCGAGTTAATGATGTCATAGCATTATTAACTCTTACACCTACGTTGTAATAAAGAAATTAAAAATAATCTTTTAAAAAAAAAAAGAATAATTAAATAAAAGAATATTTTTGGGGTCATATCAGGAGATATTACTATTGAAACAAAAATATATATTATATCTAAAATTTGGGATTATGTATTTGAACAATTGTCTCATACATACTGAGACCGTAATGGATATGTATAACCTTGTTGTTAGTTATTATTACAAAACCAACTTTAATGTATTGTGCTACTTTTTGTTGCAGTTATGCCTTCTTTCGCCATAAGCCGAGTGCCAGGATTTGGTTTCCCGCTTAGGGAGGGCATTTCAGTATCATTAAAATGTGATGTGGACTCTAACCCTCCTTCAAACCCTGTTTGGGAAAAAGGTAAATATTTCTTTTTTTTTGCAAAAAAAACTGCTCCCCCCTACAAACCCCCTTGACTGGAAACCCTTTTACCTCAAACCGTAGGGAAAAACCCGGAACCAATTATTATTGGTCTAAAGAAGTTTTTCTAAGGTTTCCTTTTTTTCAAAAAAATAAGGTAGACCAAAAAATGAATACCTTTTTTTATTATGGTTTTTTAGTTACTTTTTTCATAAATACAAATACAGTTGATTTTTTTGTAAGGGGTTACGTAAAACTGACTTGTTTACTTTATTTCAGTAAATAAAAGAAACCCTATCCTGCAACCCTTTGGTGAAACCCCTTGAACTTACTTTTATTGATGTTGAAATACTTTAAGCAAAAATTAGTAAAAAAGAAATAATAGACTCCAAAACTTAACTCTGGGTACGTGACGCAATGCCTTGGCGGTAATATCCATCATTGTAGTCCAGTGAGTCTTGAAAAATACATCAAAATAGTAAATTTTTCGTTATGTATTTGGGCTTATTGTGGGTAACTGCTTATTGTCCACTTATTAAAACCACGTATTGCCATTTTTTCCATATTTGACGTAATAACATTCATCCCAAAGATCTTGAATAAAGGCAAAGACGCGATTGGAAACTTTTCTGACTCCATGGACGTTTTATGAGATAGAGAATTAGGAGCAAACTTACCTTCATATGGTTATAGCAAAACAAGGCGTGAAAAACAGGTTATGTAACAATGATAAGTCGAGTTACCTCCTCAATGTTCTTCTGTGCTTGTCGTTCGGTGTTTGTATTTTAGTTACCATTGTCCTTTTAAGTAAATTAAAATAAAATAGTTATGGTTATAGTTATAGATATTACTTTTTACTATTTTGTTATAACTTTCTCAATAAACAAAACAATAGGACACTATCGTAAGTTCTTTAAGAAAATTTAGGATCTGCGCAGTTATATAATTCTGTATGCATACGCAGTTAGTTTTTGACTTATGTTTTTGACCATTCTATTTTTTTATCCTCAGCGGAGTACTTTGTTTTGGCAACTTTGTATGGCAACGTCTTAACGCGTCATCCTCAGATCTTTATTCAAGATCTTTGATCCATCCTGTATTTACTGGATCACTGTGTCCTCTATAGTTCTAAGCTATAAACACAGGCCGTTTTGAAAAATGTTTAACTCAATAGGCTCTTCATTTTATGTATGAACGTAGTAATTTTTCTGTACATATTTACTTTAGTTTAGTTTAAACATGTTAGCAACATTTTATCTCGTAGGAGCCACTCCTTGTTGCTCTAAAACGTTTTTGTGGATTAGTGTATTTACTCTTTATTTAATTATAATAATATTTGCACTTAAAAAATATTTACTGTGACCAAATATTTTTGTATTTATTTTGTGGGTTATGTTAGTCCATGACTAAAAACAATGCTTTTACCTGTTTTATGTTGAGTATATGTCTCCTGAATGACTATTTTTTATTTATATATTTAACATTATTAACTTCACACTTTTGCAAGCTAATATTGACGTGAATTTATTGGTTTGTTGATAAGTTTATTTTTTTTCTCTTGTGGTCTACCTGTCTCCTTATATTTTCATTCATTAATAACACCATAGATAAACAATATTAACAAATGTTAATATTGTTTATCTATGAATAACACCCATCAATTAACATACAAATTAAATAAATAGATCTTGAAGAAAGAGGTTCGTCTAAATAAGATAGCCTTATTGCATCTGCAATTGGTATCCTGGATCTCTTTGGGTCGTCTGTTTTTGACAGACCTAGTATATCAATTTTACTATCTAATATAATCAAATGCATAGGTAAAGAATTAACCGTGCCATCTTAATCTACTTATGCAATACTCTTTTCTGTGTGCTTTGGGGGTTTCTAAATTATCCTTGGGATAAATGACCTGGTAATTTATCCACGTTTTTCATTTACAATAAATCTTGTTAATTCATTGGAAAAGTTTATTCATTTTTAACCAAAAAGACCGGAAATTCGTCAAACTTATAACAAAAAACTTTGGATGTCAAATTGATACGGGAAGTCCGACAAAACGTTTTGGAATCGCAAAATGTTTCGATGATTAATGATGTTACAAAAACAGGTCTCTGGTGAGGTTCCGTAAACTAAAAATCATACATCATGTAAGCACGTGCAGACGAACAAACAAAAACATAACACTTTGATTGGTTTGTATGATGAAACACATGAGCCAGTTGCAATTTAAATTACCCATTAGGCTGTCAACTGAGTGCCAGACTTACTTTATTCTATACAATTATTCACTTGTAAACACTTTAACTTAATACGGATTATTTGTCTTAATTAAGGTCACTTTAGCTTAATTTCTTAATTATTTTCTAGTCGCTTATACTGCTCACAAATATTACCGGGCTGCTAGTAAAAATCGAATGCGTTCACTCTTAATGAACTACCTAAATGGCCAAAATTTTGGTACACCAATAAATCAAGTGGGCATACAAATGAACTTGTAGTAAAAACTGGTCGTAGTAGAGGTTAAAATGTTGTAACAAGCTCGGGGGCGGCACTAATAACAAAGTAGCAAGTGCGGGATTGTAGACTCCAGAAGAGAGTCTACCAAGTGACGTCGAGCTTGTAGGGGTTTTTAAGGTATAAGTATTGGGTAATAAAAGACATAACTTAGGTTGAACAAAATGGATTATCTATTAAGGTTATTCTATATGGTACATACTACGTAAAACTATGAGCTCTGAGAGCCCCAATAGAAACCTGACCCTAAGGCAACACTTACTTGGGCGAAACCCTGTCTACGACTCCCCGTCGGTTAGCCCGTCGATAGGTACCCTACCCCGATACTCCAGGTAACCCCTCCAGTACACAAAGTGCTGATAAAGGGAAACATTGCCGAAAATATAGATAAAGAAAGAACATAACTAGCAATCTCTGTCTATTAATTAAAATAATTAAACTTTATCTATTATCCATAAATATTGACCGTCACAATGTTCTGTATTAGATGTCGAGTTACGCCTTGCAATTACGAATGCTGTGATTCTTTTGACAAGCGTAATACTAATATTTAAGAACTAAGGATAAATTTAGTGGTGGTTATTTTATACTGATTGAGGATTTTTAGGATTGTTGCCTAAGTTTTTAATAAGTATCCGTAAACAGATAAGATACCGCAGACTAGGCTAATCTTAAAATTAAAGTTATTCTGAAAAGGCTACCATAGACTGGGCTATATTCGTTATTAAAAGGAAACCTGGATAAAAATTGTATTTTTTCATTGCTAAACCAAAGTTAATCAAAATTTTAATAGCTATTTGAAACTGCAATAATGACTAAATAAATAGAATATATTAATAGCAGAACACATTATCGTGAATTAGCATACATGCCAATACTATGGACTCCACACCGACCGTTCTCAGCGAAAACACTTGATATGATTTAATTAGTTCAAAGAAACCATGTATTATGTTAATTCTAAAGGTATATCTAACTACCTAAACTAAGTTTCCTTTTAAATCCAGGCTTTTAAATGGCAGGTCTACGACTCGCGAATCTAAGCTAAAAATATTATTACATTTTCGCTTAATTTACTAAATTTTCGTTTTATTATAATCCGAGCGTAAAATTAGTAAGTATAATAAATGTAATAAACAGATAATGATGGATTAGATATTTAAAAAATACTTGAAACCAGACAAACTTCTAATATTGTAGCGAGATGAGTAATCTTTGTGAACGACAAGCTGTCAAGTATAGAACTAAGCTTATATATCTATTTTGTCACATAAATATAACCCACAGGCTGTTCTTTAGGTTCCTTCCCAACAGTGCTTAGGGGACAGGTGAGGTGGAGATCATATGGGACTCAATGTACTTTTAGTAATTGGCACTAGTGAGCTTGTTAGCAAAAACAATTCAGAATAGTTTTAAAAATTGTAATATGTTTGAAAACTTAATAATGGTCATTTTGAAATCTATTCAACATCTCATTGTCAACAGAAACTCAACTGTCATCAACTGTCAACAGAAAAGGTGAATGCATAATATTTCCGTTTATCAATGGGAATTTAGTTAGTAATTTCTTGACTTATGGATTAAGCATAAACTTAAAGCATATGGACTGTTAAGTTTATAAACAATTCACACATTTTACTATAATAGTAATAGTTCAATTATTTGCTCCCGGACCAAATGGCATCTTTCGACGGACCCGTAGGGGACTTTGAAGCACACTTAAACCCCTTTGTAGAGCTTTGTGCTTTTATCCATACTGTCCTAAATCCATGAAAACTTTTTCTCAAAGAAACTCAAAGGTCGGAATCATCATCTACATGATGATACATCTACACGCGCGGTCGCAAACGGGAAATCTAACCTTCACCGCTTAGTTTTTTGTCTTTCCATCTAAATTTTTCTTTTAATTCAACTAGAAACTACGACTGATGTACCTCTTATCCATCTCTAATTAATGGCAAAATTGTTAATTAGTTTTATTTTGCCTTCGTTAAGTGCTGAAATATAAGTGGGCATTAGTAATACCAATGGAAATAATTACCCCAATGGAAATAATACAATAGTAATACAATGGAAATAATACAATAGTAATACCAATGGAAATAAACAATAGTAATACCAATGGAAATAATACAATAGTAATACCAATGGAAATAATACAAAGTAATACCAATGGAAATAATACAATAGTAATACAATGGAAATAATACAATGGAAATAATACAATAGTAATACCAATGGAAATAATACAATATAATACAATAATATACAATAGTAATACCAATAGAAATAATACAATAGTAATACCAATGGAAATAATACAATAGTAATACCAATGGAAATAATACAATAGTAATACCAATGGAAAATACAATAGTAATACCAATGGAAATAATACAATAGTAATACCAATGGAAATAAATACAATAGTAATACCAATGGAAAATAATACAATAGTAATAACAATGGAAAATAATACAATAGTAATATCAAGGAAAAATAATACAATTGTAATACAATGAAATAATACAATTGTAATATCAATGGAAATAATACAATAGTAATATCAATGGAAATAATACAATTGTAATATCAATGAAATAATACAATTTTAATATCAATGGAAATAATACAATTGTAATATCAATGAAAATAATACAATAGTAATATCAATGGAATAATACAATTGTAATATCAATGAAATAATACAATAGTAATATCAATGAAAATAATACAATTTTAATATCAATGGAAATAATACAATTGTAATATCAATGGAAATAATACAATAGTAATATCAATGGAAATAATACAATTGTAATATCAATGGAAATAATACAATAGTAATATCAATGGAAATAATACAATAGTAATATCAATGAAAATAATACAATTTTAATATCAATGGAAATAATACAATTGTAATATCAATGAAAATAATACAATTTTAATATCAATGGAAATAATACAATTGTAATATGAATCCAAATATTTTATAAAGTTTTAATACTCGTGTTATACTTGTCTAATTTGTGTTCAATAGAGACATTAAAAATATGTCTTCATTAAATTGATTAACTGCGGAAAGAATTAATTTTCTTTATGTTCTTCTTATTTAATGAATACAAAATTTTATAAAATTTCATTTGATATTTATTATAATTACATGGGTTGTTTTTATTTTCATATAATTCGCCTCTTCTCGTAGCGGGATGTCTTTTTATACGCTTGTGGGATACAGAAATGATAATTAATATTCTGGAGACAAACTGAAGGTTCTCAACACTGATGCTATGACTTCAAACTTTTTTTAAATTAATTTTTTCTCTTGTTTTATTTTTAGCTGGATTTAAATGAAAATAAGCAATTGAGAACTTATTTATGCAGAGTTTTATTCTGTGCAAGTCAGCTATTGTTTAGTTTAGAATAAAAAAATATCAATATTAATGGGTTTTTTCTGCAAAACCGTTGTCATACATACATACATTAGGTAGCTCATGATGTAGACAAGAGAGCCATAATGTAATGTAAGCTAACATTTCCCTGTCCAAGCTAATCAAACCGTAATCATAGGAATCATAGAATGCATAGGAATCATAGTAAACATAGAAATCATAGTAATCATAAAAAATCATTAAAATCATAGTAATCATAAAAATCATAGAAATCGTAGTCAACATAGAAATCATAGTATTCATAAAATAAGGGCCGAATGCCCGTATTTGTAATATGCAATATCTAGTTATATTTTGTAACATTAGATTTCCATAGCGTAGAGCTGAAGTAAACCTCTTATTCTTTATAATTATTTTATTTTCCTTAAAATGTTCCTTAAAACTACTACCATGTTGATTTCAAGTTTTTCAAGCTGTCGTTGAACTTGTCTCAAACAGTTTTACAAAGTTGTCTAAATTTGCTCAAGTTTCTCAACTATTTTTCGGCATTGTCAAGTGTTACTTGATACCTAATTTTGTATACTTTAGTTATCAAATTTCGTCACTAAAAGTTTATTACGTGAAAAACGTTAATTAAATTTTTCACACGAACTTGCTAAATTTTCCTATGTTTTACTTGAATTATGTCATGTTATTTTTTCATGTTTCTTGAAATTTCAACAATTTGTGCTTGCTACGAAGTTTGAACTATTAAAAAAGTTTTTAGAGTCTTTGTAATTAACTCACAAATTATATTTAATGTTTCCTTTCTTCTCTGGAGAAGAGAAAACACTTTCAATAAGGAGGAAAATTTATTTTCAAAATTAAAGATATTATCTTCAATGAAAGAAGAAGCTTTTTCTACATAAATAATCAAATATCTTAACCATGAGTTAACTTAATAGGTTTTCTATCTGATAAAATAGGAAATATATGTTTAACAAACTATAAGGTATCTCCAATTAAAAGAAACTATTTCCAAGGGAAAGAATTTTCCAAAACAAGGAGTTCTAAGAATAGAAAGCTGTCTTCTAATGAATAGAATGCTATTTTTGAAAAAAGTATCTTAAAAATCTTATCTCGTAAGATAGGAAGCTCTCTGTCTAGAAAAGCAAAAGGGATAAGATATATAAGGGATATTTAAGATATATCTGAGACAATAAAAATCAATTTGGAAAAGAATAATTAAGAAAAGAAAAAGAAGAAACTAAGAAATTATTTAATTAAGGAAAAAGAAGAAACAAGGAATCCATAAATAAATCTAAAAGGAAATTCGGAAACCAATCTCTAAGATAACCAAATTATTACGAGTTTTGAACAAGCATTAAACTACATATTCTGTCGTCAAATGTGATAAATGTAACATTTACTGGTTTTCACTTTTTAGCATACATAGATACTAAAAAGCAAAACAAAGTGGTATGTGTATGTGACTGGATGAATGGGTGTAGGTAGATGGAAATATTATATGCAATTTTGAAATCCTAAATTTTTTTTTTAAAAATTCGAGTAAATTTTAAATTTTGTCAAAACTAATTGTAATAACAGTTTTAAGAGTGTTTTTGGGACATTAACCTTTTACAACTCTTACTCAAGGCTTAAAATATGAAAAATGCTTAAAGTTGAAAACAGTTTCACAAAGTTGTCTAAATTATATGTGAGGCTTGTCTAATTATTGTAAACTGAATAACATTAACCTTGTATATTAAAGAGTTAAAGTTAGGTCAAAAGTTTCGTATCTTAATGGGTCGAATATCAAGTTCTATGTGATTAATAATAGGTTAAATGTAATGTGACTTTAAACCTGCTCTTATAATGCCAGCCATTTTTGTTCTGGAGATACACTTATAAAATTTATTAAATGAGAGTCAGTTCAGCGCATGGAAAGAGACTAGATTTTATTCATTTGATAATTCAATTGATAATGATAGCTTAGATTCATTCATAACAATAGATTTCTTCTCGTATTATAGAGTAATAAGCACGCAAGTATAAAATTATTAACTTTTCTTTAATATTAATTTAGACTGCTGCAAGACATATTTAACTTAATCTTTACCCTTAAACATATTAAAGCCCTCTAGGCTGAAAACTTTACAATAACTTGCAACTTTGGAATAAGCCATATTAGTCTTTGAAAGTTTAATATGTAGTTAAACTAAGTTAAGTTGGTAGAGGTCAGAAGTTATAGGCAACAAAGGTAAACTTGTTTTGGCCCCTAAACCCTTGTTCCTGTTTTAAAACCCTTATTAATAGGTCGGTAATTAGTTTGTATAGGGAAACTGTTTGTTTACTTTAACCTGTAAAGGTTTTTCCGTAGCTTGCGTTAGCGACTCTTTTATCATGAAACCTTTTATCAATCATTTCATGTGAAAAATACATAACCTTATACAGTATTTAGCCTTATTAACCACTTTCAAGAATGCTTTTTTGTTAAAATTTTGTTGGGTGGAAGATCGAATTTGATTGAAACACTCTATAATATATTTCATCTTGGGAATGACATATTTAACACTATATAATAGTTTTCTAGCTAATTTGAATAAATGGAGACAATAAATTACAATAATTTAACCAAGAGAAAATAAATTAAAAAATTCTAAAGTAATAATACCAAAGAAGATTGAACAATCATAACAGCTATTTACTAATTAAGATATTAGAGGTTTACACAATAGGCCACTCTTTGATATTATGTATTGGTATCTTTGTTCTTATTACCTTGGTTATAAGAACCAAGTTTTATGCTTGGAACTGCAGCCTAATGTATCTCAAGTTCTTTTATTTTAAGTTTAATATTAAGTAAATATTTTTGTGGGGTGAATCGTTATTGTTTGTGACTAATAATTATGGCCTTTAAAAGTAATTACTAATTTAAGTGAGAAATCTCTTACCTCTCGAGAAGATACCTGTTTTTAGAAAATATTTTTTAATATTGAAAGTTCTGAATACAGAAATATCTTGCTGGACCTCTATTCGCAAGTACAAACTGTGTTTCGATATAATTTTTTTAAATGAGTCCCAGTTCTGATTACCTCTCGTTTAGTTTTTACCTATAAAAGGAGTTAAATTATGGGCTCTGACGAAATAAATTTGTCTCGTTACAATTGATGGATTGTTATTTTTCATAACCAAATCCTTAATCTTTACTTGGCGTAAAGTACACATCTTAAATTGCAGTGCTTCGGTACTATACTGTATAATCAATAATATATTTATTTACTTCTTTTACGCTTCGATTACAATATTTATTGTTATCAAACCCTATCTTCTTGACACTCAAAAACGAATAGTATGTTAGGCATGATTATCGCCTCTACTATTGTTCGTGGATATCGCTGATGATAGAAAAATTATCATTTACAATATTAGTTTTAAACGTCTTTCTTAATATAATCATTCCCTCGTTTATTTAAATATCAATTTAGATCTTTGTTAACTCCATTGGTCATCTTCCACTTAAAATAACTTATTTTAAATAAATTCCTAATGGTACCTTGAAAATTGATTTGAAACTCTTGAATAACAGATGAAGTGAATGAATTTCGGGCTTGTGGAAAGACCCAGGTTAAAATTCAACTAATAATGACTGGGAATCTTACAAATTGTTCATCCTGTTCCCAAGTTCAAGTTAACATAAATTTCCTTTGCCTCATTTCCATTTATCACGGAAAAGGTTTTCCAAACTGTTTTTGGAATTTCTGGTTAGTGACTGTTAAAGCAACTCTAGTTGAAGCAAGAGTTGCTCTTAGTTGAAGCAACTTAGGCAAACTTACATTTGCTGACAGTTACTCGATTCTAACTAAATACTAATAAACCCAGAACTAAGAGTTTATTGTGTTGTAACTTACAAACTAGAAACTTTATTTTCTTAACATTATTTTGCTTATTTATGAGCTTGTAAATGACTGAAGTTATTGTAATCTTATTAACTTTAATACAACTTAGATTAACTTTGTAATTTAATAAAAATTACAAGTTGTACTAAATAGAATATATTATTTTAAAATTAACGAGTTTTACTAAATAGAATATAACATTTTATTTAATCTTTCTACTGTATAATTTGAGTGGTCCAAAATATGTTTGTTTAATTTATCGTATCTAACATGAATATTAACGTTTTGTTATAAATTTCCGTTTTAGGTTTTGGGTCAACAACAACCCTGTTGTTGACCCAAAACCTTAATATTAGTAATCCTCTAAAAAACCTAGGAATTCTTAAAGAAAATATGTGTTAACGATTAATTAAAGAAGATATGATATTTAATTTATAATTACATTGACAAATAGAAGTATTAAAAATGAAACTTAAAGAAAAAAAACACTAATATTATTGAAACATTCTTGTTTAAAAAAAACTACCGTAGACTGACACCACCTAAACACCACCGTAACAGATGTTTTTGACTTCTGTCCTGAAAATGCCCCCTGACAAACGCCTTAGGACGGTTTAGTCAAGCCCTACTTTATTGGCCTTAACTAATAGTTTAAGGTAGATACTGCTACTTTTTCATCTAGTGTGATATTAGCTAATAATTTGCATTTGTTGTAGATGACAGAGCGCCTCCAGTGGAGCAGTCAGGAGATGGGTATTTAAATTTTACTTCAATAAGAAGGGAACACAGCGGCTGGTATAAATGCACAGCCAGGCATTTGCTGACTCAGTATTCTTCTATAGGATATTACCTTAATGTTAGATGTAAGTATATCTTCCTAAATCTAGCTATTGCCCTCTCTACTATATAAAGCTTAGTAGTCCAAATATTAACCTTTTACCACTTTGATAATAATAACTTACATAGATCAGATAAAATGCATGTACTCACAGCTTTTCTAGAGTCATTATTGACGCAAATTAGCTTAAGAAGCCACCATTGCATGGGTGACGTAGTAAGAGATGGAGACGGTTCTAAAGACCTCAAATGTTTTAAATAATCAGGCTATAATCAGTGGGTTTGCACTGATGATGGCCTCTTTGTTGGTTGAAAGCGGTTTGCTGAAGTTTTGTATGTTAAAGAGACTTCTTAGTTTTTAATATTTTCTACTTTTTTAGTTTGGCGATTACTCTACTGTGAGGCTAAAGTGAGCTAATATTGTTAAATAAAACAATGTTAGTTCAGGTTAGGTGAATAAAACTGCTGACCTACAGCTTTCCTAGAGTCATGAGTGAGGCAGATAAGGTGCATATATATTCTACTAGATCTACTTATTGATTCTAAAAAATGTGTATATGTACCGCGCGTTGAAAGTAATTTTAAACTCAGAAAGCATATATATTATACATATAGTACATTAGTACAACTTTAAACTAATTCGTCAAGCTATTAGTAAAAGTAACTTAGGACTGTAAGTTACAAAAAATACAGGACGCTTGGCTCGCTTAGCTAGCTCATAGGTGGTATAAAATACCTGTTATTCTCAGTAGTCACCCATGCACCGACTGAACACGCTCGATGCTGCTTAACACAAGTGATCCGAACTCCGCAGATATACTAGCTGTATTAAAACAAAACTTTGTTCATTTGTTCATCAAGGGATACAATCGTGTCAAATTTCAACGGAATTTAATTTTTTCAACTTCTTAATTGATAAAAATAAAACTTAATTTTAACTGATCTTAAAAATACCTGTAAATTTTATTTGATGTAATGTGAACTGTTGTTGATTATAAGGTGAAACTAAGCATATTAGTTAGTCTAGCATAGAACTACATACATTCCAACGTCAAATCGATTCAGTTATTTTCATGTTTTGTATTTTTTTAATGTTTTGCTACCATAAATTATGGTTTGTGACGAAATGAAAATATTTTTTACGAAAAGCAGAACTAGACCCAAATAATGATAATACACCTAGTGATAACAGACCAACACACATACATATACATGAAGAAAATAATACAGCACAATAATACAAAGGAAATATTGTTTAATTTAGATGTAATAATATGTAGAATTCGGAAAAATTACGGCCATCAGTAGGAATACTACTGGAAAGAAAAAGAAAACACTCACGCACTCATAAACACATTCATAGACAGAAAACAAGATTGTAGCATCTGAAAACGGTTCATTTAGGTGAGTATCTCACATAAAATATATGCCTACGGTATAAATAAAAAAATCGGGTACAGAGTACCTCGGAACATTTCCTTATTACATCGAATTCGCTACGCGATCCTTTTCACTTTGGAAGGATCAGAACTCGCCCTCAGATAGTAATACATCCGTATCATTATCCCGTACAACACTGACCAGGCTAAATGCCTGCTTAACTTTTATGATCCAACAAAACCATCGGTATTGTACTATATAACAGAACTTGGTGTACTTATTATATTATGTAAATTAAATGTATACACTACACAGTACTAAATTTCTACTCAATTGAAGTATTTTCTGATTTTTTTTACAATTTTTTAAAAAACTTACACAAGTCATTAGATAAAAATTACAAAAAAACTAAGCATTAACAGCAGTTTAAAACTAATGCTGATAACGAGGAAAAGAAAAAAGAAATTATTTCATATAAAAACTCTTAAGGCAATAAAGATGCAAAAGACTTGAATATTTTGTTAGTGTGTAAGGTAGTATATAAATAAACTCAAAAAACTAAATATAGAATAGAGGACATAAAGAGTATTTTTAAAAAATAAAAACAAAGTGTTAAATTAGTGTACCATAAATAGTTTAAAGACAATACAAAAAAGCTTTTTTGATAAACAAGACTTTAGATGCTTTTATATCTTTGTTGTATTGTTTAATTTATTCTTTCATTACAATACTTGACAAATTGGTTACAACATTAATACTAGAGCATTCTGGTGGAAATACAATGAAGTTTTAACATCTATCGTATTTAAAAGGTTTTACTACTAACAACTGTGTGACAAACTGCTGAAAGTGAAGTTACAATTGTTTTGACATTTATATAGAGAAAAACCTGTCCGTGTCGGTGTGTATGAATTAAATGAAATAGTATAAATTTGAAAAATTATTATTTTTTTATTAATAATAATATAAGCGAGAAAAGTAATAACAATAACTTTTGTCAAACTTTTATTGAATTTTTTAAAATTAAAATGGTTTGTTTTCTGCATTATTTTTATTGTTGTATATCCTTTTATTATGTTGCTTGAATGGGGATTTAGAAATTTTTGTTTTTAAAAATTGCATTTCTGATACAATAGGTTGTTTATTAGGGTGAAAAGGGAAGTTAAAAATGTAAATGGATATGAAGAAAACAAATCTAAAACCATCAGGTGACAATAAACTAAAATGTGAATAAATAACTGTATTTTTCAGAAGTTACAATTTATTGGAAAGTATTGTGGTGTTCATTTTAGCTTCCGAAAATCTTCACACGTTCGGTAATTTGATTGAAATGAAAGAATGAGATAGCTTTTAAAACAGGGGATATCCAGAGTTAAACGTTTTTGAACAGCAGGGTTTTCACAATGATAAACGTTCAAACGTGAAAGGAAATTCGATAGGACAAAATGGGAATGAGGTAGGAAATATCCTCTACAGAAATGGAAACGGAAAAGCATCGGCACCAGACAATAGAAGGGTAAAAAGGCTTTTCTACAACTATAACCATTATTGAGCGTCATAACACAAACATAATATAAAACACACGAACGCAATTCTAAAGAGAAAGATATGGTCATATCTATAGGTGGTTATCGGAGCGTCACTACTACAAAGCCTCTATTCAACAAAGCTGATGCACAAAATGATGCATGATTGTGTCTAACTGCTGACCTAACCACTCCCAATCCTTTCCTAACTATAACCCCCGAAAACTACTCTTTCAATTTAATTTCAGTGCACAATATCTCTTACTGGTTACTATAAACTGGTGTAATGACATACATTACTTAAATATAAGGAATATACTTAAATTTGTTTATAAGGTAGTTATTTACGTTCTAAGGAAGGAAACAGTGTCATTACATTAGCCAAAGAATGCTTTCTGTTTTAACCCAGAGGCTTAGTCGAGGGGTGTAATGTGTTGGTTCCTGATACGAAGCCGAGGAATCCAGGAAGTTTAATCCTGAGGATAGCCGAGGATGTTGATGACTGTTTCAGAAGTGCTTATTAACTGTTTTTCTCTGTATATGTAAATGATTTTTCATCTAGAAGAGAAAAAAAAATTAAAAAATAAAACTTATATTCTACTAGATTTTATGTAGTAGTAGTATTTATTATATATTATTTTAATATATCATTATATTTATTATATATAAAAACTTTGATCGAACTAAAATATTTACCTACTTTCTTATATACTTACTTTTTTAGTATAATCATGAAAACTGAATTGTTATTTTTTAAAGAGCAAATTAAAATATTAATTAAAAAAAACCACAGCGGTTGTGTATATTTAATAATTCAGTTAAATAAATAACCAGTGTTGCCAACTTAATCTATTCTTTTTAGGTGTAAAATAAGAATAAAATAATAAAACAGTATAAATTTAACGATTTGTATTTCTGAGGAAGAGCGTAGCGAATCCGATGTAATTAGGAAAAGTTCCGAGGTACTCCATACCCGATTTTTTATATTATTATCATACAATTGTTTAATATCTGAATATATCCTTGTTCGCGATTAACTTGAATGCGATGAGCAGAATTTAATGAAACAATATTAAAGCATACAAGTCAAAATGGTATTTTTATTCAGAATAGTACAGCATCATAAAAACTTATTAAATAATAAAACCTTTTGTAACAATACTAAAACTTGCCTTCTATTATCTTTAGTTCTACTATCTGATTTAATTATTACAATAGAATAATAGTTTGTAAAACTCTAGTTATTATGCAGTTATCTCAAGTTTAATTAAAACTATAGTAAAAGCAGAGATTTGTTCTTCTCGCCTGAGTTTTACTTGGTCGAGTTCCAAAATATAGTTGTTAAATTAAAAAACTTCTTCCAAATGTGGGCAGGATAGACCCAGCCAGACATGTCCTTTGAAATATTTCTTCCATAAATATGCATTTTAGATATTTGATGGTTTTATTGTTTGCCAAATTATATTTAGGTCAAAGAGCATTGTCAATTTAGGTTCAATCAAGGCAACTAAATAGTATCAGCCAAGTATTATTATTACATTATTTTAGTCTGTGAGGTTCTATTCTGATTAGGTTTTGCCAAATATTTAATTTGGCTTTGATAAAATTGTTAATTATGTTTTAATTGTATTATTTCAATTATTTTGGTTGTTGAAATTATTTGAATACAAAATTCCTATGTACTTATAATATTTGATTATTTATCCTAATTGTAATATGCATATTGTATCAAAAGTTTCACTTATTAAGGCAAATATTTTGGAATAATATATATCGTGGGTTCAATAATTTTAAATTGGATAATTTTCTAAAATAAAAATAATACGATTAAATATAATCCGGAGCCTGAAACTTGGCTGGGTCCCAATCCCATTAAAATATTTTTTTCTCAACTAACCTAAATACAAATTGTGTTCTTACCTTTTTTTGGAATACATAACAGTTGATTCCATTTTCCAAAGATGTTAATATAAATCTTTAGAAGGGGGTTGGGGATGCCAAAGAGGTTTTATTTAAAATATTAAGTTATTATAAGGGTAAGGTAGATCGATATAAGGGCCTCATTTTCAAGAAGGCTAAACCTGTTAAAGGTCCAAGTTTCTCCTCGCACTTTGTGCCTGTTAGCTTTAGCATCCCATTGCTTATATAACTAGTCTGGATACTTTCCAAAATATACCTCTATCAAATCATTTCAATATGGCGTCCTCTCTTAAAGTCCTCTGGAAACCTCTTTTCCCTTTACTTTGCCAGCCCACTCGAGTGTAAAGAATACATTTTCTGGGCTGAAAAATAAAAATCCGTAATATTATACATATAATATTAAAAACAAATTTATTCGCAGTAAATCATCTTACTTTTTGTAACGTTTTTTAAGAAGGAAAAATAAAGTTATAAAATTTTTTTTAATGCTAAAAGTACACTTGTAAAACCTTCTAAAAGTGTCTTACAATTTCCGCTTTATAGAACTTACTAGTTTTACTTCATACCGCAAGTATCTTTAGTTTGTTTAATCACTTTATATTACAACATAATTTGTTTAAACGAACTGACGTATTTTACAAGCATCATCGTGAGTTTTGTCTTTAATTCTTGCTGTAGAAGAGTTGGGCAAAGATGTGACAAATGTACTCAATATTATAATGTGATGAATCTGTGTTTCTCACATTCTGTGAAAACGAAAATGTGAGAACAGTGAAAAACGAATCTAGAAGTTCGATGATCTAGATTTTACAAAGTTTTCATCACATTTTCACAGCCTTAAGAGATCTTTACTTGCGAAAGTAGAAGAGTATTGAAGGAACAACAATCTTGAAGATTTTAGAGGATAGATTGATGGAAGTTCGGGTTCATGACATATTAAGATTTCTATTTTGTTTTAAAAAGCCCAACAGATAGTGCTGTTTAGCTGAGAGGTTTTACATTCAACCCTCCTACCATAGATCTTAAGGCAAGCTCTTTCTCCACTCAAATAAATTTTTTTAAACTTAAAAGGTGACCGTTCAGACTTATGAGTAGTCTAAAGTAAAGTTTTATTAGTTTTATTAAATATATCTCAAGTAGTTAACTGCTTATATGTTGAACTATATGTATATTATTTTTATATATAAGTTGTTTTCGAGTTTAAAACTCGAAAAGATCTTTTTTGTTCAGGATATTATTCTAATTTCAGTAAAAGTCAAAACAAACTATTTAAGATTTCCATTTTTTGAGCCGAGGATATTAATTTAAAGGACGAACTTTCTTCCTGTTACGAGTGTTATCAACTTCTATTTTTTATAGTCTTTGAAGGGCGGCTAGTTAAAAATTTGTTGTTCAATAAACAATCTATTTTCCGAGTAAAACTTGGGTAACACTGCTAGTAATATATGTTTATTTTTTATATCGATTTTAGAAAGCATTTATGCTATTTCGCTAAATACATTGCAAAGTCTCATGAAAAAAATAATTATAAAATAGCAAATAAATCCAAACAACAACTAATACACAAGAGAATATTGGTCAATGGTTATAACATTAATTAGTAATTATTTTGTTTTATCAAAGCCTGATATACTAATAGTGTTATAGATTATTAAATTGGTTTTAAATATTATTTATGCATTATTTTATTAGATTTCCATCTTTAATTACATATTTAATTTAATCGTTAATTTAAGATTTTATTGGAAGTTTTTTTTTTATTTTAAATTTAGGTTTGGCTATTATTTAAATGTGTTTCGATAATTAGTATGTATTACTAAAAGATATTGATACAAATAAATATTTTCGTATAAATAGATAATAACCTGATTTTAACATTTTGAGAGCCAATGAGTAGAGTTGTGAATGTTTTAAAAGCTAAATTTTGAAGCTTTGTTATCCTTCTGCTAGATTTTGTTTATATTTTATTTTGTAAATTTTCTTGGAAATTTACATAAAACTTTAATAAACTTGTAATATAATAATTACAATTGAAGCGTGCATTAAATTATTCAAATTTCAAACAATTTAACCGAATCAGTTTCAATTCTATGCATAATTGAAACTTAGCTAAAGGTATAACAGTTAATATTTGCCTTCTGAATTATTACTGAACGTTAAAATAATGTTTAAATTTTCCCCATTAATATTGACTTAATAAAATGTAAATTAATATATTCTTACATATCATTGTATGCATAACCTTGTCAAATAATGTTTTGATAAAGTTTATGTTACTGAAGTAGTACAACATTTTGATTTTCTGCGCTATCTTACAATAATTTCAACTGATGAATATTAATTGTCACGGAAAGTTTTTAGAATAGATTGAATATGCAGGGATATAGATAAATATTTGTCCCAGTGTTGTACACAAATGTATTCACAAAATCCAATACTTTCGTGTTGAGTGTAGAATATGTATCTCCTCTTATTTCTTTGTATCCCTTTAAAATTTTTATAACGAATATTCGAAACGTTTGCTGAGTCATTTTTGCGGGTTAATGACGTCTTAAATAATTCTTTATTTTTCTTTTTTATTTATTTAGACAAGTTAGTCTCTTCAAAAGAGTAGTAATACAGCTATATAAAATTAGATAAAGTACATCTTTATTTAATCAGCATTTCTTATTTAGAAACAATAAATAAGGGAATAAAATAAATAATTAAACTTGTAAATATTTGCTAAGCAAATATGAGGCACAAAAGAAATAAACCAACAGCAAATATCTAAATTAACTTAAAAACTTCTTTAAAATGTAACAAAAAAGATTAGATTTTATTTTAAATCGATTCATCTTATTGACAAAAATTATGACGTCTTAAATAAAAACGACTTAAATACACAGCTAGACCTGAAAATTGATTTCACCAACTCTCAAACTTAACTTCTCTAACACAATGGAAGCTACAATGATAACAGACACTCATACACACACACACACATAGACGTACTCACTCACAGGTCTTAAAAACATCAGACATATGATTCAGGTAAAATACCGGTTTTGAAATTTAAATATTAACACAATAATTTCCCTATATACGTACTATATAAGTAAAGAAAAATAACAATTGTCTCAATTCTTTTGAAAATGTAAATATATTCACAAATTATTCTGGCACTATTGTTGGGATTGCATTCATTTCTAATTATTATGAACCGGAGTGGTCTCTGACTTTTTGTTTAACTCTCCTTGTTCTGACCTTTCATTTGTATTTTTTTTATAAAAAAAATACCACTGCATCCTGTATTTAACACTTCATGAAATTCTGACTTGGAATTTAAAACTAAAAATTAATACTTTTATAAAAGCAATAATAGAGTTGGAATGCATTGTCTTGGGAAATTTATGATTTTTAAATTGAAAATTATGTAAATTTGCTAAGACTAGTTTCAGAAATTTTATTTTTACTTTTCCTTATCCTATATCCTAGGTATATATGAAAAGTAATGTGTTAGCAAAAAAACCGATATAAACATTATAAACATTCAATAACTCAGTCAAATTTCAAAAAAGCATTTAACGATCTAAAAATAAGCACACATGTAGTCATTAGACCAAAAAATGTGCTTTGTTTAATCTCTAAATCAGCATTAGTTCAATTGTATCGCATAACTTGAGTATGTTACTTAAAAAATTGTAAAAATTAAAAAATTTGAGTATAAATGTGGTATAAATTTATCTTTTTACCGAATAAATAAATAAGCTAAGTTTCGTTTCAATACAACAAGTATATCCACTGTTTTCGTTGGATCATATAATTAAAGCTGCATCGAGTGAGGTCAGTGCTTGGTGGGATTACCGCGTTGAATAAAACAGATGTATTTTTACAAACTGAAGATGAGCAAAGCCAGTCCAAAGACGTGTCGTAGTAAAATATGATGATTATTATATTCTGAAGACTAGCGAAGCGAATCCGATGTGTTAAGAAAAGGTACCGAGGTACGCCGTACCCAGTTTATTCTATCTAATATTAAAATTCTATTTTCTTGCCAAATTTCTTCAGCAATTACGTCCTTCTGAAATATATTCTCAAATTCCACCCTGTTTTGTCACAAAATCTGTTTAAATTTTTTACATCCAAGAAACTTTGCTTCATTGAAATTCTAATTATCTGTTTATAGAGGATCGTATTTAAAATTAAAGAGGAGCATTCAAGTTAATTATTCAGTAGAATTGAGATTTTTGTGAAAAGTTAAGAATGTTTTAAAGAAGGCTGAAAAGTCTTTTTAATCCTACATAAAATTACCACGTGTCTGTTAAGTTATGCGATTTCCTCGACGATAAAACACCTCGTTTTCTTCACATTTTTCCAAGTTTTCTCTTCTTCCAGGGAAACTTTCGTCAAGTTTTTAGTTGAATAATTTAGTTGAAAACGCTGCAGACACCACTAACATTCAACATTCAGTTTTTGAGTTCTTTCAACTTTCTTCAAATACGAGTTTTTTAAAAAAAACTTGTGCTTTAGGCCCTTTTTTCTTAGAATGCTTGAAAAACTAACCCTCAGTAACATTTAGTAATTTTAAACTTGGATATGAAAGAAGGAGGAAAAGTTTCTTTTAACGCCCGATACTTATGTTAAGAAGATTTTAAAACTCGTTTATGCTTTTTGAGTATCTTTTATATTACCTAATATATTTGGGTTTATCGAATTCTTCGTGGAATAACTTTTCAATTTGTGCAATCTACGACTTATTCTATCTACAAGCATCCCAATCCAAAAACACTTTAGAATTTATAACATTTCTTGACAAATAATATTTAGAAATACTGTAGCATTTATGTCTTTAGGAAGGGGAAAAATGTGCGCTGAGTTTATGTTTACTGAACTAGTTATGAGTAGCTGATTACAGCACTGCTATCACAAAAGGAAATAAAAACCAAATGCTTTTAATCGTCCGGGAGCAGAATTTAGTGTTACTATATTATCTTACATATTCATTGACATGAATCTTCATATGGATAGTTCCAGTTGACATATTGCTGGCATCCCAGTTGGCATTCCATTTGACGTATGATGTATCTAACATCAAATCTAAGAAAAGAACTAAAAATGACTTGCTTCTCTTTCAATTGCTTAACAAGCCACTTTATCTGGAGAACTACTGAGAAATAAGGTTTCTCAAAAAAGGTCGTCTTGGAGGAAGTTACTTCGTTAATACTTCTTTTTGGTACCCATGAACCTAATTTCTTAGGTACGTAGAGTAGACCTACCTGTTATGTGCGTATATCGTGCCCTACCTGGTATTTGACATAGGTTATATGAATGCTCAGCTACTTGTCTACCCGTTTATTTGAATTATTTTTAAGGAAATTTAAATAGAAATACAAAATATCTTTATTAATATGAATACAAAATTTGAATGTGACCAATCGTCACCTAAATTTAATAACGACAACACTAAAGAATTAATCAAACATAAAAGTAACCAAAATTTAATCAGAGAAGTGCCATATCATTGTACTGTAGATAGTTCCGCTTAAGACTTTCTAGATCTTGCATTTATTAAAATTAGATGCTTAAAGTTACCATAAGTGATATTTGTCTTAGTTAACACCTATAATTGAATTATTGCTTGGGCATTTTATTTGATTCATTCTAAAGTTAAACATTCTAAGTTATGTCTATGTAGGTTCTATTAACTTTGATCTAAATAATAAATAACTAAAAGGCTATCAACTCATTATGATGAGTAAATTTGCTTATTGTTTACAAAAAGGTATATTGTTACCTAGATGTTAGAAATTGATAAGGTTCGATATAAATAAACCAAACTCATTCGGAGGTTATAACCTGACGTTTTTATGAATGACGTGTGACGTCATTGCAGGAATCGGTGTAGGCGGTCAACATTGAAAACTTACTACCTTATAAATTTTATCAGCTTGGATTGTTACATTGTTTTAAATTGTCAAAATATATTAAATATTTTGTATCGAATGTATAAATAAGGCCATAGAAAAAAAATTAAAACTGAAAACATTAACCGTTATTCATTTGGTTTTATAAACAATTATTTGCATAATAAACAACTCTTTAATCTTTTGTGTTAAACTTTAGAGACTTCATTAAAATTCTAAAATCAAAATGTTGAGGTGTACCTTTTGATGATATTTTTATCAAATTTAATATTAAAATCATGAACCCTTTTGCCTTTAATAAAAGTGGTTGTTTCGTGTTAAATGTTTCATGCTTAAATTGATAGCGTTTCATTGTCAGGTTTAATATGTATAGGTTGAGATAGTGGTCAGGTAGAGTGGGGTAGTGTGGAAGGTGGGATGGGGATTATAGGAAGAGAAGGGATGTCTTCCTTACATCAGGTGATAAGGGTTAGTGAACGCCTCACTATCTGCTTTATGATTCTAATAGGCACTCTATCCTAATTATAAAGTATTTATGTCAATCAATAATTATAAAATAAACTGAAAATGAAACAATTATTCTGGAATTAATAATTATAGGGAAAATATCTATTTCCTCTGCTATTTCATTGTTACTTATTTTCTTTTCATTTTTATTTCCCAACAAAATTTTAATTCTTATTTCATATGATAACTTTATCTCTCATTAAGTTGAAACTTGCACACTATACCATACAACCTCAATGTTAGCTTAGCCCTTCAACCTTTCTAAAAGCGCCACAATCCTTTTGCTCATTTCCTCATCAATAAATTTCCCCTTCTCTTCAAAGTTTTTACTATCTTGTTGTTGTTTTATCGACCTATTTTCCTACTATATGCTGACCTTTACTTATCTTGTGTTTTTATCCGACGTATTTCCTTATACTTTATACTGCTTAGACCACTACTTTCTGTTGAAGTAATTTAAAAGAGAGCATTTTTTATTTTAAATGAATTTAAGAATTGCCTGACACAAATTTAATCTAATCTTTCTCATTGTTAGTTGCTCCAAAGCTAATTTTATTAAGTATACGCCAGACATATTTGGAAGTGGTGAAATGAAACACTTAAAACAGTCACGGTTTTAGTGTTTCATTTTGACAATTGGTCCGCGGGGTTCACAAGCCCAGCCTATATACTTTTCTATTGAAAGTAAGCTAATATTAAAGATAAAACAGATTAAAAGTTAGACAATTTATAGTTTTATTTAAAGTAAATTTATTTTAAGTTATAATCATATAAACCTAAAAAATAAGTACTCCGCATAAAGAATAGTGATTTCCCAAGCTATTGAAAAACTTAACACGCCTTTGCTTTGAGACTAAATATAGACCAGTAATTTATGTTTTTCCGTTTTGAATCCTTTCTCTGCGGTATTAGTATGTGTTTGACACTTTGGTTTTATTCTTGTGTCCAAAACTTTTACCTTAAAGCTGAGTTTAATTTTAAGAAAGTTTTCTCTTGCCCTGTCTGGTAAGAAATGGCGTTTCCTTTAACTTTTTCCCTGTTTTCTGGCATTTTTTCAATATATTTTACCTATATTTTCTAAATTTCTGTTAAATCTTTAAAGACTTTGAAAATAGATTTCAAAACATATCCCTTTAAACAAAATTCCAGATTTAAGTATTGCTTTTGTAATATCTTTCGATGTCAGTATAATTGATATTGTCAGTCTGGTAAAATATTTCATTACTCTAAAAAAATATCCGCATTTGAGACAAAATAAATTTGAGACAATTTAACACTGTACAAGAGTATGATTTGGCGTTGGGGGTTCGGTAGGACGGGGTATGTTAATTATAGTCTGCTATACTACGTGCGACTTTGTATATTGCTCCTAAAGAAACGGGCTGCTTGTATGACTGTTATATGCTGATGTGCTCCTACCTTACTAAAAATAGGATTAAATAAATGGTTCCTCTCTTCCTCTTATTTTCTATTAATATTATATTTTTTAAAGTATAATACTCTTTTACAAGTCAAATATAATCGCTTAAAAACGGGTAATTTCTTATTAATCGTATTATTTTATTCATTATTCGATTTTGTTATATTTATTTTATTATTTATTTATTTTATTTTTTCCTTTTAATTACATTTATATACCGACATATTATGGAGATATATGGGCAGTATATGGAGATATATTTTATCTCCCATGTATTTTATGCATTATGCTTTATTTATGTTTATATTTTATTTTATTTTTTTGGCTTTTATTTTATTATTTTTTTATTAACAATTACATACATTTTTTTTATTTACAGAGTTTACAAAAAGCATAAGTTTCACTGATCCCAATTTTTGTCATATATAAGTACAACAAAAAGAGCCTCCAAGAAGAAAGCCTTGTAACAGGAGGCTCTTTGTCTCTGATAAGTTATTGCTTTCCTATTTAATATCTTATTTAGTTCATTTTTTTATTTATAAAAGAAAAATAGATGAATAATATAAAATGAATATAAATTAAAACTAGTCATGAACCTACGAGATAAATCGTAAAAAAATTAAAACTAGTCATACATAATACTAAAGCTAAAAAATTATAATTGCATTAAAGGATGTCCAATACAAATGATAATTGGTATAATATAATAATAAATAAATTGATATTAAATTGAAAATAAAACTATAACCTGTTTGTTAGCCAGAGCTTAATTAGAACTTAATTTATTCTATTATAACTTTTTTGTTTGGTTTTTCACTGATGATGCTCAAGTGATTCGTCAGGAAATTATTTTTTCCTCGCCAATGTCATCTTCACCCGAAGATTTTGAACAAGATATTAAACACGGAACCTTATGGTTTCATAATAGTGTATTAGGATCCAGTATAATTAAATGAGACCACCACCAAAAGACTTAAAAAATTATATAACATTTTTAATTCTATATATATATATTCTATCAAAATTGTCCAATATCAATTGTAGTATAAGGTTTTGTAAATAGAACGTCACTTTTTCATATTGTGAAATAAATTATAATTTTAGTTTAAAATTTTACCTTTACACCTAATTAAAAAACACGATGAGCTACAACTTAATAAAATTTAATTATTCAGATCACAAAATTGTATTCTATTTAAGTAAGGAAATAAAAAAAACTCATGAAATATACCGCGCAACCACACGAGAAACTTTTCTTCTATGTTATTTCTTATAATAAAAAGTTGTAAAGACTTTTCATATATTTAATATATGCCAGGTTGTTATAGCTTATGCATGACTGGGTTCGTTCCAAGCATCGACGTACCAACTACTATAACTTTCCTTCCTTTTCTTCAGTTTTCCTTAAGACAGTTTTATTTGAAACTTCAAGCAAAGAAAAAGGAGGTAAAAAAACTTTTACGACATTAATCTTTACAAATTTTCTCAAGGGGATTTACAAGTTTTGTGTTGAAAACGCGCCGCCAGATTGAAACTTGTATTTCTTTATGTATTTCCCCTCATCTCTCATTATATAAATCATCGCCTTGTGGTTTCCAAACAATTCTTTTTCTTTATTGTGGTAAATCGCTTGACTTATTTTTCATTAACGAAATCAACTTGTATTTTATTTTAAAATTTTCTTCTTAACTCTCTGACAGATATTTTGTACACTTGGTGAAAACTACGCTCCATTGTTTGAGATTCTTGATTTTGGTTATTATTATCACCAAAACCAAGCATCTCAAATGTTTAGTTTTAATTTATGCAAAAATTATCGAATTAGTTTTTATTTGTATATCATGAAAGAAGACATCTTACTTTTTGAATGCCCTTCTTAATTCTATGATGAAAATATAAGTGTATTTAAAGTTATTATACATTCTTATTAATTTCTTTATTTTTTTACTTTTCCACATTTATAGTATGGGTATATAGGAAAGTATTTTGTTTCAAATCCGAATCCGGGATGTCACCGGAATTATCCGTTTCAGGTATTTTAAGGCCTCCTAAATGGTTTTCACAAAGTTGTCTCTATATGTGTGTGTGTGTGTTTGTCAGTTATCATCGTAGCTCCTAGTGTATTTATGCTAGAAAGTTGAAACTTTAAAATAAATTAGTCTCTAGTTGTAGTTGTGCAATCCTAAAAATAGTTTTTATGACGTCATTAACCCGAAATACACAGAATAAATTTTGAAAAATCGTACAACACGAAACAATGTTGCGATCAGATTGAGATTTTGCACCCTTGTATAAGACTAACATATCTGCCAAGTTTTATCTTACTATCAGCATTATTGTATAACACACGACTAAAGTCATTTGACAGCCCGTTAAAATCTCAATGCTTTCAACCCTCTTTTTTTAAGTAACAAACAAAAAACAACCCTTTTTAACAAAAAAATATACAATACTAATATGTATTGTATAACTACTTGCGTATTATTGTATAATAAATAAATAATATGATACAATACGCAGATTGAAATGAAACGAAACGAACTCAAACAAATCAAAATGCACAATGAGAGAAATAAAAGCGACGCGAGGTTACAAATGTTTACATTCAGTGTTGCCTTTTTATGACTTTATTTACGAAAAAGGTATTTTTTTGTACCGAGGTTGGTATTTAGTGGAGTAGGAAGGGGCGCGGTCGGTCTAAACCAATAGAATTCTTTCCCTCCATCATTTTTTGGCGCGCTGTCAACTGACTTTAGCCGGGTGTTATATTATAGTTCAATTTTTATCTTATCACTTATGACTTATCATCTTATGTTTACGTTTTTAAAAACCTGTAAAAATTCAGATAATAATCCCATTGACTTGAAATTTGGTGCAAGTGCATACCTTTACTTACAGTCTATCGTTTAGTTTAAAAATCCCCAAGGTCATAAGTATTTTGGGGATTGACCAATCAAAGAAGCCGCTGCCAACCTCTCAGTTAAAAAGAGAAAAAAATTCCCTTCCACAATAACCGCTGTAGGTAAAAAACCTTCTTCCCGGCAATCGTTCACTTTGTTTGTGGTTCTTCTTTTGATTACATCGTTTTGAAAAACTTTCAAATTAATCTTAAAAATTATATTTTTTGAAATAAAACTACACAAAAAAACGTAAAAAAAACATCGCCGTTTTTTCCGCTCCCTTTTGCAGGGATTTTTTTTTTCTTAAGAATCAGTGGGTCTAAACTGACCTATCAAGATTTTTAAACTAAACGATAGACTGTAGTAAATATGTACACACTACGTTTCGTTTCAAAATCACAAGTATATCCACGATTTTTGTTTAATCCTAAAAGTTAAGCAGAATATAGCGTGGTCAGTGCCTGGATGGGTGACCGCTGGGAATAAAACAGATGTATTTACTATCTGAGGACGGGGGAAGCGAGTCCAAAGACATATTGTAGCAGGGAGGATGAGCGTTGCGAATCCAATGTGATGAGGAAAAAAGTTCCGAGGTACCCCGTGGCCAATTTTTTTATACCTTGTCCAATCTGATTTGTGGTAAAAGGTTTGAAAAGAGAACGCAATGAAAAGAAATATATGGAAAAGATAACTTTTTTATATTGTGAAATAAATTGTAGTATATAATTAAAAATTTTATCTTTACATCTAATTAAAAAACACGATGAGCTACGACTTAATAAAATTTAATTATTCAGATCACAAAACTGTATTCTATTAAAATAAGGAAATAAAAAAAACTCATGAAATATACCGCTCAACCACACGAGACTTAACAAGCAAACTCTTAACAAGCATGAGAATCTATATCTGATCTAATCTATCCCTCAAAACAGTTTGCCTGACTGTAATCATTATTTTTTTTAATCCTTTTTATTGTATAGGTTGTAAACTTAGTAGGTTAGATTGTACAAGTAGCTAGATAAGTAGGTACTAGGTGGATTCTAGCCCACTTATCTGGGGCCTTTACGCACTATGAGCCACCGAAGTAAGTTAACCCATTTTGCTGAAAAAGGAAAAGAAATTAACATCGAAATGTAGTAAAAGTATCTTTTTAGGCGACGAAAATGTACAACATTTAATTTGGCTGCTACATTACAGTTATAGCATAGTGTAAAATATAGGTGGAAATAATTATTGTGGCATCTGGAAAATAAACGGGTTTAGATGGAAAAAAATATAGGAGGTACTCGACACATTTAGTTAAATGTAATTTTTGATCATTTTTAACTCTTTTATGACCTAATAACCTTTGGAATCCCTTTGAGTTTAACATTTTACGGTTTATTTGGGATCACTTTTCTGCAAATAATAAATGTAACAATTAACACATGTCATTATCGCAAATAAAATTTCATATTATGCATTAAACGATGTTCAATACATGATTGATTACAACATTGCCTAAAAATACATTGCAACACTTAAAACAAATATGATGTACAAACATGATACACATATACTCGTTATTAAATAAACTTTTCTTTTTAATCTGGTTGGAAAACATTGTGATGCATTTTGGATAATTATTCTGTACATTATTCCACTTTTTCCTCAATTTAATTAATGAATTTTTGGTGTATCTCTTTGATCTAGAACAAGGGTTGGTGTCTAATTTTGTTAAAAGTTTTACACATTTTTAAGTATGTTGTAAATTTGCTGAATAAAGTATTAAAAACAATTTTTAGTTACTTTAACATTATTGAAATACACATTATTAAAGACGTTTATATATATATACATATATATATATATATATATATTATTATTATATATATATATATATATAATATAATATATATATATATATATATATATATATAATTATATATATATGAATAATTTAATATATGTATAAATTTAAGTTTGATATATATAATATATATATATATATATATATATATATATATATATATATATAAATAATATATATATATATATATATACGCGTCTCCACCAATCTCGGGATAAGGTTATGAATAAAAACACAACTTTACATGAAAACTATATATTTATTCCAGCCAACGTTTCGAATTTTACTGCAAATTCTTCATCAGGGCCCTTTACAACAATAGAACATAATATATATTATATATATATATTATATATATATATATATATTTATATGTGTGTGTGGTGTGTGTGTGTGTTGTGTGTGGTGTGTACCAAAGATAGATTTACAAATGCACCAGATATATAGAAACTCAAGTTGAATGGGTTAAGAGGAAAGCCTTGAAAACACGTAACCTGGAAGTTTGTGGCTAATTCACTTTTGGTCGGAATAAGCTTGCGGCTGTATTATATACGCTTGCTGGCTAAAGATGTATGCTTAGACCTGTATTTTAGAATTATTAACTTGTTATATTACATACTAATCGGCAGCTATCGATAGTCATGAGTTGGACTTTTTTTCCTAACTTTTTAAGATGGAAAATAGTTTCTGCCACTTTTGGCTCTATGTATAAATTAATGTAATTGCCATAATCTGAATTGTATTAGTGAGTAAATAAACATCAAATTTAAGTTTGATGTTAAATAATAAATTTTAGTTAATATTTAGGACATTTCTGTCTAAATTAATAATTTTGAAGTACAAAGAGTCCAGTACCAACTGAAGGTAAGGTAATAAATTATCTTATATAATTTTTATAAAAACCCAACCAAGTTAATTTTAAGCTACGCATCTAAATTTACTTGCCAAGTCTATAATCTAGATTTATGAAAGTTTCGTTTCTCATAATTTTATCATTTCTTAGTTCAACACAATTAAAAAATCCTGAAAGTTTTTTGGATACAAATAATAAATCAATTAAAAAATAAAAAAAAGTTTTCTCTCCAAAGATTTAAATTAATTCAAGAGTGTAACGATAAAAAAGACAAGATTTAAGGAAAACCCGGGTTTTAAGAAAAGCTAATAGACTTTTTCAACTTGTTTTAAGTCTTACCCTATGAATATTCAATTGCAATTTTTTAATATATAATAACCTTTCTTTCATTAAGGCTAATCTATATCAAGGAGTGGCTTATAAAACTCACTTTTAGTTAAGGTCCGGACTAAACGCTCTCTGCTAGAAACTTTAATAAAAAGCAAGATTTGCATGAAGGATCAAGTCGAGTTTAATATCTCTCTTCTCCCAACCAAGCTTATTGTTTTATAGCTTTATGAGGACAAACCCGTCATTTCACTAATCCTAGAAGAAAATTTTTTATCTCTTTTTCACTTCATAACTTACCTTACTGTTCATTTATTAAGTTATAATTGGACTTATGTCAAATATTAGCTTAAAAACAAAGCATTATTTGAATTTATGTAATAATAATATTGTTTTTAAAAGTTTAAAAATATACATTGAAATAATTGGTATTATCTTACTAAGCGTTAAGATCATTGTAAATTATTTTAGTATAATGACAACAGCACATTATAAAGAAATATTTAATTTTAATAAAACCGTTGCTGTTTGTCACTGAGTTAAAGAAGGATTAAGTTATTTGATAAAACCATTGGATAGGAAAGACCTCTAAAAGTATTTAAAATTGTTTAAACTTCATCTAAAAATAGATTAAAATTTTATTTAAATACCTCTCTCTCGCTTTTTATTTATTACAGTTTAACACAGCCTCTTAAAAGAAAAAGCCTCATTTTCAATCAAAAATTTGCTTAAAAAAGGTCCAAAAGAAGAGGCATTCCTCATTTAAGCCGTCTAAACCCGCAATAATATGCCCTCATCTTTTATAATATCTAATTATTTATGTGTATAAATAAATAATTCTTATAAAACTTATTAATTTATTTTCATCTTTTACAGCTTTTATAAAACTTCTTTTTTTATATATTACCTTCAATATATTTATTAATTCGGATCATATAGATATACAAACTTCATTGGTAAAAGTAAATAGAGACGACTCTGTTGCAACAATATTTTATTTTAATCGCTGAGAACTTTTTTTCTGATTAGTTAATTAAACTTTAAGCCAATTAGAAAAATTAACTTTACTGTCCAGTATTATTTGCTTCAGTAACTCTATAAATTTTATAACACTGTATAAACTTTTAGATAGGCAATCAAGGGTTTTTATGATTACTTCTTTTATTTATGAAGACAATTTTTATTCATTCCAAGGTATATTTTTCAAATTTAAAATCTTTATTAAAAAAGATCTTGGGTACTTTTTATTCTTATTTGTTTATTATTTTTTTCCATTATTCACTATCCTCGACTTCTATTCTTAGAACATTCTTTAAAGTTTCAATAATGGATGAGAATTTTAAAATATATAAAATTTTATTGCAAACAATAAAAATTTATAAGCCATTTAATTATTTTATTACAATATTAATCATACTAAAAACAATTAAAAAAACTCATTTAAAGTGAAAAGTAAAATTTGCACAATATTGTATATTAATTGACCTGACTTCTGAGAGTACCTTGTGTTGGGATAGAATTATTAGATAATTCAAGGCCACTTACGCTAAGACCTGGTTGGGGCTGCTGTACCATCATTAAACTATTACTATGTGTTGTTCATTTAGAATTAGAAACTATTTGGGCAAATAAATTATGATGAAAAAACATAGTCTGCCTATCCAGAGTGGAGCCCTTCATATGATTGCGCATGCTCAAAATTTTTATAAAATCGCACAAATTTCAGTCTTCTTGAAATAAGTGGTTCCTTGTGGGTCATGTGCAAAACATGGAAACATTTTTTAAAGGTGATAAAATTTTCTGTAAAACGACTGTTTTACAGATCCCTTTATATGTATAAATAATAAAGGCATAAATAACACCAAGTTCAAAGAATAGGATTCACTTATTTTTATCTGTTTGCTTTAGATGCTTACTGTTTTTAAATTTGTTCTATGGTTGTATATAATGTATTATTTCTCTCTATTTTTGATAATTTTATTTAAAAAATCAATTTTATTTCATTTAAAATATTTGAATTTTCAATTTAAGTAAAGCTATCTTTAATAAGCAATTATATCGAATAAATAAGCAATGTTATTATAATAAAACTTTAAAAATAATATCATATTTTTAAACTTAAAAAAATATATTTTCTCTTAAAATAGCTCTAATTGTAACATTGAACTAAAATTGTGTATTTTGTACTATGTTATTTCTTTAGCTTATGATGAGTAAATTGCAAGGATTAGTCATTTTAAATAATTGACTCCCTGGAGTTGGTTGAATTATTTGTATCATTACTGGCAAGGCATTGTTAGGATGATAAAGATAATTCTCAAAATAACTTATATTTTTCCATTTATCTTAAAAATTTTCCAATTTTATGTGAAAAAATTGGTTCAGACATTTTCCTCAACTTACTTGCTGATACAATCTTTTATTATTACTATTTTCCTCCATCCATTCATTATTTTAATTTTTTCCTCTAAATACATATTTCAATTTTTTTTACCTAATAAATGTTTTTTTCTTATTGTGATGTGAGTTCAAAATACAGGCCCATTTATTCACACTGTAAAAGCTATTTTTCTCCCTAGGGAGGTTAAGTAGCAGTTAATCATGACCAGAAAATTCCAGATTTAATATTTACATCGTTTAAATGGGGAATCAAAGAGGGGATAGTGAGATACTTTTATTTGCCCTCCTTTTTATTATTATTATTTGTCCATTAATTTTATTTTCCATTAATAATTAATAAATTTTTAATTCCATTAATTACTTATAAATTCATTAAATACTTTTTATCATAACTTATGATAACAATATCTACTGGCTAACCAAGCATAATTATGCGCACTATGAGAACTCTCCTCATTGTAAAACCTATATGCTCTAACTCAGTCAATAAAAGAATTAAAATATGAGCTAAATATTTTTAAAAACTCTAAAATAATTTTTTAGAAAAAACTGTTTATGATCTAAAAGAATTTACATCACTTGGTGTATCAAAAAATAATTTAGTAATGTTATCCGTTATTTTTATGCTCAACAGCATTTAATTTATTTATTTTGACAAATATATGTACATTTTGTATATAATGGAAAATAAAGCTAATTATTTATTTATTGTCATTTAATATTGTCAAACTTGTTTCATCAAAACCACAGCTTGCCATGTTAGTTAAATAATAACATTATCTTATTTTTTTGTAATACCTGTTTGTATTAGTAGAATTAATTGTAGATAAAATTTAAAGTGCAACTGGGATGGAAGATTTCATTTCTAGTATTAGTATTATTAAGAGCTCCAAAAGCCAATATGTTAGTAATCTCTCTCCGTACGCCTCAGGAGCTTATGTAGTTTTTTCAATAAAAACTTTCTTTCATTTGTTGTTGCATAAATAACTTTTTATTACACAATATAATTGTGCGAGAGACACCAAGGAAATGTAACAGCAAAATGCAATGCTACATCTGGGAACTGTTCCATCATTCGACATTCGTCATAATTGATGGCTCGACATAATGTCATGTCCCACTCTGTTTCGTTACGTCTAACTCATCAGGGCGCCGACAGAGCCTGAAACTCACTCTGACCTTCAATTAATTCCGAAGAATATAATGTGAAGTACTTACCAGAGACGAGCGGTGCTCTCTCACCGCCATCATGCATGGCAAGCAAAAATGTATATCATTTTGATACTACCGAGTTTTGCAAAACATGAATAGTTGACACAATATAATTTGCGAGAGACACCAAGGAAATGTAACAAGCAAAATGCAATGCTACATCTGGGGAACTGTCCCATCATTCGACATTCGTCATACTTGATGGCTCGACATATGTCATGTCCCACTCTGTTTCGTTACGAATGTCGAATGATGGAACAGTTCCCAGATGTAGCATTGCATTTTGCTTGTTACATTTCCTTGGTGTCTCTCGCACAATTATATTGTGTCAACTATTCATGTTTTGCAAAACTCGGTAGTATCAAATGATATAACTTTTTTATTCGTTTGTGTTTTTTTGTGTTTCTTGTTTATGCCCCAAACTTAATTATGACGGGCATTAATTACTTTTTGATAACTAGGGTTTACTTTCATTATTTGATTTTTGTTTTCTTATTTGTAAAATGAATGTTATCTTATTGTCCTTGATTACCGACACCACTAATCTATTATTTTCAGGTCTTTCATCTGATCATTCTATTTCTTTTGCTAATTATTGAGCTCTATCTTGCTGGTTGTCTTATCAGTGGGTTTGTTTCTTACTTCCTTTGTATTTGTTTATGTTGTTTCTTTACTAGCAATTTTTTTCTTCTTTAGTGTTTTTTTCTTCTTCACCTTCTGCCACTTACCTTGTATACTAAAAATTTAAAATTTGTAATTATATTTTATTACTCCACTTAGTTTAATGATGATTATGATTATTATTATTATAATTATTATTTTGTTTTTAGTTTTAGGATATTCAACTGTTTTTTATTCGACTGCAGACAAAAAAATCAATTTAATGAGCCCATATTACCTTCAAATTCTAACCCATCCCATGTGACCAGTGTAAATTGAGTGTCACCAATCCAAATACAGCAGCCTATTTAGAACAGGTTCACAGCCAAGGAGTAGAGAGGTTTTTGTCTTCTTTAAACAATTTTAATGTAAATAACTTATTATTATGTGTTTTAGCTGGTGAGGAGGTTGGAGAGAGTACAGAAGCTGGTATGGAGGTCTCAGTAGGAGGTGCTGTCCAGCTGGAGTGTGGTAGTCAAGGTAGTGGAGGATGTTGGGGTAGAGTTGGACCAGCTGGATCTGTCAGTCCTCTGGGACCTGGTGCACCCTTATCCATCCATAGCGTGCTCTACCAACAAGCAGGTCATTACAGGTGCTATGCACCACATTCGGATCAGCTTAATCTTTGGAGGACACATAATGTCCATCTTAAAGTCACAGGTTTGTACTATTATTGACCATAATATAATAAATTCTAATGTATAATATGCTTCAAATTTCTACCAATATGTCAACATAATCCAATCAAAATATTACATTAATACTTTATTTGTTGAATAATGAATATTAAATGTTTTAAATTTAATGCTACATTAAAGCTGCCACATATGGAACATAACCTTCCTCATCTTATCACAAAAAACATCATAAACCTTATCTATTTAACATCATAAAAACATGAGCTGCTTTGTGGCCTACAATTTAGTCTTTGGTATCTCTTGAATTGAGCTAGCCACAGATGTGTTTGAGGTTTGCTTCAATTCATAACACTTAAAACTAGCTCTAAAAATCATCTTTAACAAAAAGCAAAAATTTTTTTAAATATTCGCTTTTTTTAAAAACCTTTTGTTCGGTTTTGTTAGCTTTCTCACAAAATGTATTAATTTCTTTCTTTAAGGTTTTAATTTTTGCACCAAGTTTCATCCAATTCAGTTGAACTATTTGGCCTGAAAAATATAAATAAATCCATTCATACATACCTAAAGATACCAATTTTTTTCTATTGGGCTTTGTTCTAAAACGAGGACATTTTGTAAAAATAAAAAGTGCGTGCTCCCCCCCCCCCCTCTCCCATTTTAGGAGAAAGAGAAACAATAAAGAATAATACAAGGAAAGGTAGTGATAGATGGAAAGAGGAGAGTGAGAAAGATAGTGAACCATAAATAGAGTAATCAATTATTTTAATTTAATGAAATTAATTGAAATATACGGTTATGACCTATTTTTATTTTAAGAAAAACTCTTCAAAATATATTTTGAATAATATATATTGAATAAATATAAATTTTATGGTTTTCTGTTGATCTGTCAATATTGAATTATCTTTAGAGAGAGTTCTATTTATAGAGAAGTGTTAATGCTTTTATCTGATTATCTGGAAACTGGTAATAGGATAGAGTTTTACCCATTAACAGTTTGGATGAGAATGCAAAGACACATTTTTTATATTTTATGAAATCTGATGAAACTCTGTTAAGTTTGTGTGGAGTCTGTCATTATTTGTATCACCTTTTTTTAACTAAAAATGTTTTAGTGTGTCAGACTTCTTCCAATAATTATTTTTAGACCTCAGAAGCTTTGTTAAAAAAGAATTCAATGGAAATTTTTTGAAACAAATAATTATAAATAATAAGTTTTTACAAGAATATTTGAGGAAAATTCAGGGCAAGAAATAGTAAGAGTTTGTTTTTTATAAATAAAGTGTTGTTATAATGTTATTATTAGATAGGTTGTCAGTAAGGTACGTGTTTGTGGCTTTACCTTGTATAGGAAACTTAAAGTAGTTAAAACTTTTTACTCTTGTCCAACAAGTAGATCTAACAAGGCCCTAAAAGTTTGGTAGGAGGACCCTTTCAGGGCCACTAGGGCCGGGACTCAGTCCCCTAGGAATCCCACAGGGACAACCATGTGTCTCACTTATATTCTCATAATATTACATGTTTTAAGAAAACACTACAAGTAGGACAATTTCCTTAGTTTCAAATGCTCTTTTGAAACCTTTTTTAAGTTCATGTTGATTTATAAAACTAAGTGTTAAAATTAAATTTTACAGTCACTATAATTGTACTTGTTGAGCTTTCTACAAGTAAGAGAGTTATAAAATTTTGCTTGATTTAAACTTTTTTATTCATTTTCAGATCATAAGTTGAGTTTATAAAAAATTGTTATTACTTTCATTATTCTACAATTTAATCAGAATTAATGAAAAATGAAATGTCTTTCAACCTACCAAGAGATCATTGTATTGGAATTGAGTGCTGATTCCATATGTGTTCTATTTAAATAAAAACGATTTCTTTCACTTCTCAAATAAAAATCGCAACTTTTTATTTTTAATTAATTAATGTCAATTCATTTAAAAATAAGTAAAATTCAAATCTTTTGCACTCCAGGACAGCCATTATGAGTTTAAAATCTAGTGACAAGTACAACATAATAAATAAACCAAAATAAAATCATAGGAATATTAAAGCAAATAAAATATTAAATCAGAGTTAAGTATACATTAAATCATAAAAACAACTAATATACCAATAATTATTATGAACAGCGAATAACGAAATAAATTGACTGTTAAAAAGCATAAGCTTTTAACTTTTTGCCTTACAAAATACATAATTACATAAATTTGAGAATTAAGGCTTTGGTTGACCAGAAGAGAAAAAAATAATGTAAATTTAATGTGAAGAATTAAATTCAATAAATGAGAATGATTATTTTTAAAAATGTGTTCATGTTTATTACTTCTTCATTAATTTGCTGTTTATTTTTGTTTATTTAACGTTGTAGAGAATAACTTAACTTTCCTATGCATTTATTTATTTAAATAAATAATTTGGTTATAGGTATGCCGATGGTTGTAGCAAGTAATCTATCAAGACGGGCTGAAGCAGGAGAATCAGTTGAACTGGAAGCTGAATTCTGTGCAAATCCTCGTCATACTAAAGTTCTATGGTTACTTCCCTCACTGGTCGCTCTTCCCCCTGGGGTCACACGCGGTGCTGTCACAACTTCAAATGTAACAGACGGAAACTGGACAGACTGTTTCAAAGCTAGTTTGAAAGTGAGTCATTTAGGTCCAGAACATAGTGGGGATTTCAGTCTTTTAGTCTGGTCAGGTCGAGGTATCGGTCAGATTAGTATATCAGTTAACGTAACTGGAGCGAGTCTCTACGCAAGCTTTGCAACCATATTGTCTCCGCTAATAAGTTTAACACTGACTCTACCCCTCTTAACATTAATTTCTACTTTGTGATAATAATCAATTGTATGACCTGCAGGTCTCAGTCTTTTAACAGGCTAATAAACTAATTCAGTATTCAGTCAATTCAGACTATATTTTTTATTTTAAACGTCTTGTTCCAAATAGGAATTTCAGGACAAAATAAAGACACAATATATCGCCATATCTAAATAATTCAATACAAACAATACAATAAATGTCACTATGTTGTGCCAAGTTTTTTACAGTGACTGCCTCAATATTTTTATAATTTCCAAATTTTGATTAATTTAAAATAACATTTGACAAACATAAAATTTTATTCTGGTGGAAAAAATAATTACCCCCAATAAGTGGCCTAAGTGTCTTAAAATTATTTTTCTACCAGTAAAAACTTACACTATTTAAACAACTTGTTAAAAAATGTGGGATCTTGGTTTGCTTTATTTTAATAATTGTAAAATTATTTAAAAGGCAACTTTCTTATTCTGTCAATTTTCCTCCCCTACCACTGAAGTTATTATTCTATTTTTTAGCTTTAAACATAAAAGATTTTACTGTATATGTTATTCATAACTTTATTTTTTATTACATACGTCTGTACTTAATCTTCATTCTTTACTGTAAAAACTTGAAGTTTTCACTCTATGATGCTTACAATCTGTACTTTGATTCTAACTTAACTAGATATTTTTATTTATCAAAGATCTATCATAAAATGCTGCTGTACTTAATGCATAACAATGTCCACATTTCCAACATGGAGGGAGTGTATCAGAGTCATAATTATTTAAAATTATTTAAGAAGGTTGGTAAGCATTTTCTATAGACAATTTATTAAAATTTTTAACTATAGTTAAATATTGAAAGACAACTAAATAGTTTAGACAAAACAGTTATAAAAATATGTATAACTTTCATGCCCTATTGTTTTTTATTTAAAAAAAATCATTTGTTTAAATCAAGGTTTTGGCTGAGTCTTTAGTGTCATAGTTTAGTTTTCTTATTCTGGTTATAGTGGTCCTAAGTATCATGTAAAGTTTTTCCTACCAAGTACACATAGTATTATAATATGATAACCATATTAGTTAAAATTGTATCTCTGATCAAAGAGACTAAACTATATAAGAAGGAAACAAGAGCACTTATCATTTTAGCCAAGTCATCTTAACCTGAGTGGGCTGTAAACTAACACTATAATGTAATGTCTTTGTCTAAAACTTTTTATCAGGTTATTCACGTCTACCTGTCTTCTCTAAAGTATCTCAATGTCTATCCTTTACTGTAAAATTAATACATTTTTTTAAATAGGTTAATAAAACTAAAAAAAATTGTACATTTGTTTTGATTGCTTAAAAAAAGTATATATGTTAACTAGAGGCAGTAATAAATATAAAATAAATGTGACTGAATGTAAGGAATAAAAAAATAAACATCAGTTTTATCATTAGATATATAATTTATTTTTTATAAATCATTATGATTTAAAAATGTTATTTTAAAATCATAATTATTAAAATATTGATATACTTTTGTCATAACATATGATGATTTCTGACAGTCAGTAAGAAAAAATGTTCATTATAGCGACGTTTTCTTGATGTTAATTTTCTCAAGCCATGCCTTGAGAACTAAGTGTATTAAGAAGCCACTTAAACTGATTAAAATAAAATAAATAAAAAACTAAAAATAAAATTTTTAAATATATAACTTAACACTTATAGTGAAGAGTATGAGGCTAACTGTACCGTGTATGGGCATGTTGAGGAGACATTAGTCTGCTTGCAGACAGTGAGGCTTATTTTGGTGTTACTCTCTAAATCCTTAAATTGGTGTTGGCTTCCTTCTATGAGGAGTTTACTTCTCTTTGTTGGAGAAATATCCTTCTGATTATTAATCTTTTTAAGAGCCTCCTGATAGTTTGTGTAGGCTAAAGAAATCAGGGCTGGCAATAAGGGCCTTATAAAATGGCCTATTTGCCTCCCACTCTATTACTAGTTCTACTACATAGTGTTAAAAGTTGTGTGATTTCTGTCTTTCAATCCTAGCATTATTCATGTACATATTGGTTGGTTAAATCATGGCTTAAGACTTATAAGAATTATATTTACATCAAATTTTAAAAATGAAAATATCATTTTATTCTGAAATCAAACATAATTGAAAACAAAGGTTAATAAAAATTCATACGAATGATCATCATCAGTGCCCAGAACCCAATAATAAAATAAAAGAATATAACTAATAATATTAAAAGAAAAAAAAAATAAAGATTAAGTTACAAAGCCCTGTTTTTATAGATGGCTCATGTCGCCAGCACTTATCATAACCTCAGTTACATGACCCTACCAATACGCTGCCTTCTTCCAATACCTCTGGAAACTATTCTATTGTTTTTATTCCTGTCCTTTGTATGTTAGACAAAAGTTTAAAGGAAAACTTAAAAAAATAAAAATGGATCTGCCAAACAAATTGTGTAGTAAAATAAAGTATTGTAATATAAATATTAATAAATTGAAACATTCACCAATTTCTTTATTTATTTAGTTGTGTATTTTATAGAATTTTTATTTTAAGGGAGAAAAAATATATATATTTTTGAGTATAACATTTTTAGGGATCTATTGGTGTAAACAGAAATACTAGATTACATAAATAATAAATTTAAATATTAACATTAGAGAAATGAGTTAATAAAGTTTACTTTAACTTATCAGTCAGACATTTCGAACATTAAAAAAATTAAATAAAGAAGCAAATAAATTTTAAGCATAAATAAATAAACTTTAGAATGAAAAAACTTAATATATAAAGTTACTTCAAATTGTTTTTTTTTATTAGATTCAGTTATTTCAAGAGTAAACAAAACAACAAAAACAACTCATTTTTTAAAAAAATACTTTTGTGTTGTTTCAATGGTAATTTTAACAATTCAAATCTTGAGGATAGATAAACAAGTTCTGCTAGTTAATTTTCCCTGTTATTTCATAGCCAAAGCAATTTATTCATAAATTTAAATTATTCAGAAAATTAATATAATGAATTAAATTCTAAATATATATTATATATATATATATATATATATATATATATATATATATATATATATATATATCATAGTAACTAGCACAAATTGATAGATGGACACTTAAATTTATGAATCATTACCTTTAAAAACCTGAAACCACTACATTACAAAACAGTTTAAATGTATACCTTCAAAATATTTTATTGCCTAATTGGACTGAAATACTTAAAAAATAATAAAAACTATACTAGTTATAGTTTTAAAGAATAATACACCTGTTCTGGTCATTAAATTCTATGTTGTTACTGTTCGAAAAATAAGAGCTTTTAAAATGTATTATTTCATTTTGTTGTTCTTTATCTGTGTGTCTTTTTTAAATTATTTATTTTAAATTAAACTAAAAAATAAAGCATGAACCTAAAAGACAGAAGTAAACTTATTAAACATTTTTAAATAAATTGTAAATGTGTAAAACGTCCAAACTGTGTTATTTAAAAAAAATATTAAAATGTAATAATATTTATGTGTTAAAATATTATAATAAATAAATAGAAGTAAAAAAAATAGAAAGAGAAATAAATGTTAAGTATTATAGGTAAAAATAAAATAATTGTAAAATAAATAAAAGTTATTAAAATAATGTTGAGAGATGTTAATAATGTTTGATTGTTGCTTAGCATATTTGAAGTCAAGTTCAATTTATAATTAATATTAAATATTTTGTAAATAAAGTAACTATTGTATTATACTTAGGGGGGGTGGGATTTTTATAAAATAACTATATGTTTAAAATAATAACAAGTATTATTTAAATATCTGAAGTATAAAAAGTAACAATAAAATACAAATTATTATGAAGGTTTAGTTCTTTTGATGGTAACCGCTTCAATGTTTAAGATGTTTTTGATGTTACACATCTAGTGTGGAAGGCATTAAAGTTATATAGGGCATCATAGGTAGCGCATGTAGTGCTACTTATAAACATAGAGCGCATGTCATTGAAGCATGAGCTCTAAAAAAGGCATTACAGGTAAAAGCAAAATGCTTGGGTGTGCTAAAATAGACCTATTTATATCTATCTGCATCTGACCTAGAAGACAGAGTCAGAGATCTTGTCCTGTTCTTGTTTAAGATGTCTGCCAGGTTTTCTATTGCTTAGTCAAAAAACATGTGTATTCAGTCAGCTAGTGATTTGCAGAAACATAATAAAAGCAAAAGGTTTTTATTAGACTCTGTGGACAAAAGAAAGAGATTACTCTGAACCATGACATTAGATATCAATAGAGTATTTGCACATTTTTTTAGTGCTTTATGTTAAAGTCTGAATTATAAAATAACAGAGTGTTAAATATTAGAAAGAAAAAAAAATATACTATAAAAGGTATATTTATTTACAAAAACAAAAATATATTCAAATATTTGCATTTGGGAGGGGGAAATGGCCTTGAGTCCTTGGTGTGACATATTATACTGGATCTATGGCACCATATCCTATTTGACATACTTTAAACTGATCTTATGACTTTTCAACCTATAACCCCCATTTATACCTTTCAAAGACTCAATCTCAATAATTCCGTTTTCGCTACTAATTTTTTTTCATAATTCCCCTCTTCACTTCTTTAAATGTTTATATTGGACATAGAATAAAAAAATTTTTTCAGCTTAATATGGTCTGTTAAAAACCATATTTTATAATTTTATGAGCATAATTAAAAATGCAGATACTCTGTTATGGTAGACACATTTAACACACACACATTTTTATATTGTCTTCAAATAGATTTGTAGTGAAAGTTGCTTTAATCTAAGCTCTTAAAACAAGACAGACTAAAATTTTATTTTATTTATACACCTCTTTCCCAATCTTCAGCTCAGTTTTGTAAAGCATTGCGAGTTTATCTATAATATCCTACATCCCTGAAGATGCCCTCCCACACTGTAAACGAATCATCGGGAGTCACTGCAGGAAGACCTTAACCTTCATGACAATAACCGTGAAAGCCTACATAGTTTAAAATTCAGATTTTTAAAAAAATGCAAGTATCAATTCTCAAAATTTAATTTAATTAACATAAAAAGTGTTTTTGAAGAAAATTAACATGTAAATTTAAAATACAAAAAAAAAATTAGGTGGATAAATAATGTTAAATTACTTATAAATTTTGTTATTACTTTTAATAAAGTAATAAATTAGAAATCCACACCAAACATGTAGATGAATATTGTCAATTGATTTATTTTTATTAGTGGGGGGAAATATGAGGTATAATATAAGATCAATTTGTTTTTAAAATAAGTATGATCAGTTGGAGGATGTAAACTGCACAGTTTTTAACACAAAATAAATAAATTCTTCCCAGACACCCATCTTACCCAGACAAAACTTAACTGGTTCCTCTACCTTGCAGTGTAAAAAATGTACACAAAGATTATATTCCTACTTATCCTGAGCATTAGTTACTGTTCAGATCTACGAAATGCCCTTCTCTTTGAATATCTTCAACAGGTTGTCTATCCAAGAGACTCCTATTCATGACTCTGTAACCTTCGATTTTGGGCCTCTAAAACTTGTACAGGAAATCGTTTTCATCCATCCTCTGAAGATGGCCAAACCATCATAGTCTGTTAGATTTAATAACTTGAGCCAAAGGTTTAAAATATTATTTTTAACTATAGAAAGCCCCTGATTAACATTTGTGGTTTGTTGAGTTGAAATCTAAACTCCATTGAGAAAGTTTGTTATGTATATAGATTTCAAGCATAAACTAACCAACCTGAGACTCAGATAACATACCCTTAGCAATTCAATGAGCACTAATTATAGCAAGAGTACCAATTTAATTAATTATTTAAAATAGCATAGTCATTGCATCAATATTTTTTACTTATGGGTACCAGAGAGCATATTTTCCATAACAAGAATTACAGTAATGTAAACCATTAGTTTACTTAAGCTAATGTAGCTCAAGTAAAAAATCATTTACTTTAAGCCAATTATGAGATTTAAGACTTGATTTTGTTTAAAATTAAACTATTCCACAGCAATGAGTCGTCTTACTCAAATCACAAATAAATTGTGACAATTGAAGCCCTGCATTTTGGAGCCTATAAGTTAAGAGCTCTATTAGTCTCCAATGCTCAAATGTTTTTGGAGATGCCTTATGTTGTAGCATGAATTGAATATATAAAGTTAGCAACTTCTTATTTTATTAAAATGAACATTGAATTATTTAGCCATTTTTTACATTTGAGTGTGCTTTTCAAAAGATTACTATCATTAATAATCATTTATTGTATGGAAAACATAAGCAGCTTTCCCCCTCTAGTAAGTTAAAACAACAATTTTGCTGAACTAAAAATACATTTAGGTTTGTTTCTTTCTTTAGCATATTTATTCTTAAATGATACATCTTGACCAGTCTTGACTGTACCAATACATTTACTAACTTTACCTTTTCTGTTAAAAATCTGTGCAATTTACACTTCCCTTAAATTGTTAATATAAAAATAAAAAGAGACAAGGATACTAGTGCTGAAACAGAATACATAAAATAAATATATGGCAATGTATTTAATGTTATTTAAGCTATTATATCAAAACGTCCATTTAAAAAAACATAAAAACAAGTGTTATACAGTTTTTAAAAAAAATTAAAAACATTGAAAAATGTGAAATAAACTTGTTTGTTTTGATTATTTACACCCTCAACAAATTATGCTATTACACATGGTACAGTCATTGAAGATGAAAATCGAGCCTTACCTCCGATTTGCTTGCCTATCAACCGATTTACCTGAAAATTTGGAATTAGGTTTATCTTCCCCTTACCTTCAAAGGTGACATTGGCCCGTAGGGTGCTTTTTATTTTTAAGGGGTGAAAACCACCCCTTTATCAAAAAATTCAGATTTAGGCATTTGAACTTATTAAAACAAAATGTGTGACAATTATTATTACTACTTAACTTGATTATTATATACTGAACCATTTTTCAACCCTTAAATGATTTTACAATCCCCACAAACGACTTTTTAAAAATAATAATACATTAAAAATAATAATAAAAATTACTTTTTATAACTGAAAATTATTTAAATGCAGAGTGAATTGTTTCACGTTCTCCAACATCATTATGATATGTTTTACTCCCTTTCACCCTTAAAAAACTGTACAATTTTAAAAAATAACCTCTATATTAAAAAAAAAAAAAAAAACTTTTGTATGACTGAAAATGATTTAATATCGTTTTTATATGTTCAAGAATGAGTATTATAATCTTTAAACTTTTCAACCTTAAAAACAACCCCTAAGTTTAAAATAATGCTAAAAATTTATTTTTCATACCATTATATTTTACATCAAATTTGTTATACAATTTAATTATATAGCACGTGTAATTTTATATCTAGTACATGAATTTAAATTGTTCAAAGTTTTCAACCCCCAAAAACCATCCCTAATTTGCAAAATGTATTTTTTTAAAAAATAATTTTATGCGATTACTTATATTAATCGGTTTTGAATGAAAATAATAATTTATTATATATTATTTATTAAATGCAACATAAAAATAACTTTAGTACAAGAAATCAATGGATACAACTTTACAAAAATCATAAGTTCATTATTCAGCATCGGAGTCGCTGTCGTGATCTTCTTGGTCAATTGGAGGGTTATTCTCGCAGTTGTCTCCACAGCATATATGTTTTACGTATATGTATATTATATATATAAATATTATATATATATATATATATATATATATATATATATATATATATATATATATATATATAATATATATATATATATATATACGTATACATACATACAATTTACGTTTATTTCACTCTGCTCCGAAACTTTTGTGCTCCGAAAATTAAATTTTACCAAATTTAAAAAAAAGCATTTTTTTTTTTGATATAACTCCTAACATAACTCCTACAATTTTTAAGCTAGCCAGTCTACAAAAAACTATTTTTGAAGGTAATTAAAAGAGCTACAAAATTTTTATATTAACAAATGGTGTAAACCCATCGTTTTCAAATGGCGAAGGGTCAAAGGGCTAAAAATAGGTTGTCATTGTACTACCGCGTGCTCTTTGAACAGTCATATCTCCGTCAATTTTTAACTGAAAGAAAAAAATAAAAAACCAAAATTTTTGTTAAAAAAATACCTATATTTTTATCTCTACATTTTTTTGCGTATCTTTCATTGTTTCTGTGAAATATCAAAGAAAAAGGCATTTTTTTGAAAAATTTGAAAAAAAAAATTTTCTTTAAATCGTAATTTTTTAGAAATTATGCATTCCAAACCGGCTAAACCACTATGATCCCATTGATATCATCACGTTAAAGTAATCTTCTGACGGGATACGATTAAGTTTTTAATTTGGTGGAAATGGTGCTTACTAAACTCATACATTTTTTGTTTAAAAATTTTAATGTCCCTGGTTTTTATATAACAAATCACCGAATTTGCGCTCAAAAGACTTTTAACAGTGCTCATTACAAAGGTCTTTTCAGGCACTATAAAAAAACCTTTCTATAGACATATTCGTAAAATACATCTGTTGCCTGCTAAATGGCTTTGAATACTTCGATATGAGTACGGACAAAAAAACCGGATTCTACCTCCAATATCTCGCTTACTATTGCACTTAAAGTACTTTTGCAAAAAGGGATTTGTTTGTTTTTTTATCTACTACAATTTTGTTCCTTATAAAATTATCGCTAAAATGCTTAATTCTTGAGATATTGCTGAAAAATTGTTAAAAAACGCGGGAAAATTCGGAGTTTTTAATCGCTAATAACACGGAAAGTATTGCTTTTATGAAAAAACTTTATACTACATTTATTTTCTTTAAATAAGTCAATTAATCGATTTCTGGTTGTTATTTTGACCGAAAAAAATTTCCACCCTCGAGATGGGTGGCAACACCCCCCAGGAAAAAAGCACCCTGTGGGTCAATGTCACCTTTCAAGTTAAGGTTGAGATAAGACTAATTCCAATTTTTCAAGTCATTCCATTGATAGGCAAGCAAATCGGAGGTATTATGCTTCATTGACTGTACTAACATGGTTATAATCAGTTGACAGAGTGGGAAATATTGATGAGCAATCAATTAAAGTTTGCTTCATATGAAATTGTTGGTGTGGTTTAATATTCAGGACTGACCGCATTGGCCCCCTCACATTATTTTCCTACACTGTCAACTGATTATAGCAGTGTGTTATAATATCAATAGGATAAATCTTACAGAATGGTATATGGATGTGAAATAGGATATGGTATTTATTCAATATAGTGGATAAATAATACGTTTATGAATCTTTTAGTAGAAATATATGTCAAACTTTAATCTTTTAGTAGAGACAGCAAGTGAAGTGGCTAAGCAACAGATTTAAAATTTGGAGAGTGAATCATAATTACTAAAGCAATGTTCCATTTTTATATTTTATTTAAAACTTCAGGTTGGAGGTTGGTGATACCTGATACAAACCCATAATAAAAACGAAGGCTGTTTAAGTAGCCTGGATCTTCTAGCCAAGGATGTTTGAAAAAGTACAAAAGTAGCCCTGATTTTTATGTTAATAGAAGTGAGATGGTAACACAAGGTGTCCTACAGTGCGTAGCATAATTAATGGACTTGTTAGATTTTGTTGAGAAGTTAGAAATGGTACTCCTGTTAGCATCCTTTTCTTTTATAAGAAGAGACAGCACTTAATATTTCTTAGTAGTTTTGGCTCATTTAACAAAGTTTGGGGCAACATTAAAAATAGCCATACAGAAAGATGGATATGTTCTAGAACCAACAACACCATATTAGAATTTGGGTCTAAATTCGCTAAACAGACGTCTGGTCTAAATATAAACCGTTTTTAAAAGGGAAATTGATAATTTATCATTTAAAAATAATAAAAAACAACTAATAAAAAATAATTATTTATTTATTAACAATATTAATCATGTTTAATTATTTAACAATATTTCTTGGTTTTAAACCATAATTTTAATAAAAACAAAACATCAAATAACATTTGTGTTCAATATCAAACCAACGCTCCCGTAGATTACAATTTACTTTTTTTATTTTCCTTATCCTTAAAGCTTTACCTCCAGATTAAAATTTAAAAGATAAAAACAATGAAAAGAATCAAATCTGTAGCTAAAAATCTACCAACAAATAAGATTTTCTACCACTTACTTAATTTTATAAAGTAAAAATCATCTAGAGTAAATTTTTTTCAAAAACCATGAGACTAAATACTACATTTTCACCTCTAGTTAGGTTGAAATCAAATTAACATCAAAAATGAATTGAGACTAATAAAGTTTATGTTTTTGTATTTTTAAGCTCTGGACTGGATATTTTAATAAAATTAAAGCTTTTAAAATAATGAAAACAATCACTGATATAAGAAAATTGTTTTCATATTATTGAAATCTACAAAAAAGTATATTATTTTATTCAACTACAAAACTATAACAATATAACAAAATACTTTAAAAAAATTGAATCTAGTTTTGATTAAATTATTTCTTTATTTCTTTTAAATAAATATTAATTAAAGGACGGATAATTATATCAAATTCAAATACACTTATATAAACTAGGACGGAATTAGTTAATACATAAGGGTTTAAACAAATTTATAAAGTTTGGAACTTTTATTTTTAAGTTTAATTTTAATCAGTTAAGGTAACAAGTTAATAAACTTGTATGAATAGAATTTATTTATTAAAGGCTGAATGAATAAAATAAATTTACATTTGATATTTATTGAGTGTTATTAAAATCTCTTATGGCAAATTAGTTACAAATTTTATGAAGACAGTCAACTATTATAAAAAATAAGAGTTACATTATAAAACAATACATTTTTGAAAAATTGTTAATGCAGCAACATACTGCATGGAAGACAAGGGTGTCCTCAAAGGACCACCCTGCAAATTGGGCAAGGGCAGAAGGCTCTTGTTTATATTTATAAATTTGAAAATAAGTTAGGGACAATTACAAATTAAATAAGATACAATAAATACAATTAAATTACACGTATAAAGTTTCTTAGAAAATTGCACATTAATATCTAATATTGCTTATTTATATTTAAATTTTTACAAAAATTCTAAAAAATTGGTGAAAAGGTACGTAAATTAAAACACTATGAACATAGAACAGACAATAAACATTTTGTACAATATATTATAACAAAATAAAGAGTTAAGTCTTTGATTTTATTTTTATTTTAAATTATTAAATTAAGAGCCAGGGCAGTATTCAAGGATATTACTCGAGTTAGAGTTCAAATTATTCCTATGCTGAAACATGAATAAGACTACCTTATCACACATTAAGTCTTATAACTCACAAACATAGTTTTTACTTAATCTCAAGAAATCATCTTAAATAACTTTCTTAATTTTATGCAATGAACCAAACTTTTTGAAACTTGTGTTCTCGTTATTTACTGACTGCTATGAGTAGCTAAAGATTTGATAAGAAACAAATTATTCTTGGGTTGGCATCCAAAGAATATACTCAGTCAATTGTGGTTAAATTATTTCAAAGACAACATGACAACCATTTTTATTTATAAAAATTTCCCAGCAAATGTTCATCATAAACTGACACTTATTTTCAATTTAATGTCAACAATTTTGGTTAATATACTTGGTTTGAAAAATAATCTTTTAGATCCATCATCAGTTACCAGGACACAGTTGCTGGCTATTGCATGGCTTAAGAGAAATATTTAAATGGCTGGGTTCTAAACCCACCATCAGTCAGCTTTAATTATATTCAAAGGACAAATTTTATCTACTGATATACCTGCTGATACAGAGCTGGTAAATCATGTTATGATACTGAATCGATTGTTTAAATCAAAACTGATTTAACTTATTGCTTTTTCATGAGTCATTTAGTCAAGGTCTAAATGTTTTGACCAACTGATTTTTTTTGTCAAATTACTAACAAAAATAAATTATTACAAATTACAATAATTAAATAGAATATTAATACATTTTTATGAATACTTTTGTTGATTAAAAAATTATTTTTCGTATTAATCAGTGCTTATAATTACATGAATTATCAATGTATTGTGCAAATTAAAAAAAGTAGTTAATAAATAATTTAAAAAGAAAAATCAATTATTTAAAAGAATAAATAGAAATAATAAAGTTAAGAGATTCTTACAAAATAATATTTTGTGTCGGACTCACAGAATAATTAAAATATCACCTCCCCCCTCCTCCTCCACAACAGTTTATTCAATACAAGTAGAGGCATTTACAGCATTTTTTATAAAAAAAAGTTACACTATAATTTATTTATAAATGCAAACAAAAAGTAACAAAAACATCATAATTTTAAAATATTATTATTAACTATAACATTTTTCAGAACAAATATAAATAAATTATTAAAAATAAAATACAATTATAAAGAGGTTTTATGTAAGAGTTGGAATGAATATATGTATTGAGATTCAAGTCCTACAGACATAACAGAAGTTAAATTTAAAAATAATATTAAATAAGAGAGAACCTTAAAAACAAATAAGAAAAATCACAACTTTTCGAAAATTTTGTAAAATAACACAAATACAAGAATAAATAAAATGAATGAATGAAATTATATATAGTCATAAAATCATATTTATTTTTACGCATTCTATTAAGTAACAAAAGATGCTTTTAAAACTTCTTTAATCTTTGTTATTTAAAAAATAACTTACTTTTTCTATAAAAATGTGAATACTCATTAAAGCGAGGCACTAGGTTACAAAGGTATTTTTTTAACTTTTTAGGAAATAATTATAGGAAAAGGTGTCAACCATTCAATGATAGCTAACCCTCTCCTTTACTCAAATTTGTGCTTTTGGTCAAAAGTCTCTCCAAAGAGAACATTTTAAAAAGAGTGATTTAAAATAAGAAAAAAATAATAAAGCAGCTGTCATTGAATGTAAAACACGTAGAAGATGAAATTGATATGTTAAATTTTAAAAGTGCAACTCTATAGTTCATTTATTACAAAAATAAATTTGACATCAACAAATATCAATAGTTATCTTGAAAAGGTATTGAAAACTTATTAAAAGGTATGACTTAAGTAATAAAAAATACATTCATATCAGTGTCCTATTATATCATTTAATGTATAGTATCTGAGCTAATATATATACCTAGCTGTAAAATTATTTTATACATTAAATAAAATATATAAGATTTAAAAATAATACTCTTTTTCTCAAAGAAAAAAATAAAAACAATCCAGTGCACTATAAATAAAATTATTTGAAGAAATAAGTACTTTGAAGGACAGACTACGTTTTTTTAATATTTGTAAATAAAGAGTTTTTTCTCTTAAGATATATATAAAAATTTAATATTGTGGATTAGTATTGTACTTAAATTTCATAGGAATTAAATTATAAAAAATAGATTTTTTGACACAGACTATTATAAGATTAATATAACAATGATAAGGTCATCTGATGAGTATTTTACGTGCTTCAGCTTTGTCCACAAAGATTAAGTTCTGTCAAGATAGAGATGACAGTGAAAAAGCTTGATGAATTAGATCAGTCAAAATGAGATTATACTAAAGAAAGTTAAAGTACAGCCCTCTTAAAAGATCTCATAAGACTACTTCGACCAAATGGTATTAGGGTAGACACAGCCATCTCAATGGAGTTATATCTTCACACAAATCAAGGTAGCGAGAGTTAGTAAAGATGGTACTGGTAACAGTCTCTCAAAGCTGATTGACCACTCAGAGCCTTCTAAAACAATTCTTACAGTTTTAGCAACTAAGCAGTCACATCGATCTACTACACCATGACTTTGACTGAACAGAGACTAATGGAAACCCATGTGAACATCATTTTACCTGCCTATTTTAAACAAATGTCAAGAAGCAACAGGTGATTTGCCTTTGAATTTAATTTCTTTAGGGCTAGGTTGGTTGCGGGGCCTTAAGATAAAATTAAGATTATAAGTTGTATTAACAGCATAGTAGACATTTGCATTTGGAGGCAGAAGCATTTCTGGAAAAAGTAAACAACATGCAATAAGTTTAAATTAAAATACAAAATTTCAAAACAAATAAATGTAAAATTGCAATTTGAGATTTGGAGTAAGTTATTTGACACATAGTGTGTTCAAGAGAGAATAAACAAAAGACAATTATTTCATATTATTGAAACATTTTAGACTTAAAGAAATTTGTGATAATTAAACTCACATAGAACTGATGATCTACTTAACAAAAACTTATATTAGTACTTTTAGAAACTGATCAACTTTTAGTTGATATATCATCTAGAAATGTATCAATTTGAAAATTTAGGAACTAAAAGAACAAATGCCAATAAAATTGATCTCTATCTAGCAGTATCTAAGCAGAGAGAACATATCAGGATCTCTCTTTAGACTAAAACATTTAATTTCTGAATAAAAACTGATGCACTCTAAAATTTACGATAATTCATTGAAGTCAAATTGTTGCTGATTTAGTTGGCATTATTTCATACAAAAAAGTTTATGGTTAATGTATTAGTCAATTTAATTACCTCTGTCTGGTAGTATCTGAGCTAGAGTAAACATATCAGGATCTCCCTCTAACCCAAGTTTCATCATAGCATTCCTAACCACCTGCGGAGTTCTCTCATTATTACATAACATTATGCTTTTGTATAAAACAATTCCTGTAACACAATGTAATTATTTTAAAGTATTTCAGAATTTGGAAGAGACAAGTCTGAAATATTTCTTACTTAAAATGCCAATGGGTTAGGAAGTAAATCAATGTAACTTTTTCTAGACTTGTTGAGAAAAGGTAACATTGTAGGGCTGTCAACTTTAGACCAGGGAGGTGTACATAATCGCCGGAACTCCAATAAAGTTGTGTGAAATATGGTCCCCTCAAGGATTGGTTTCACCCCTCCGTCAAGTTTTGGCAGGTTATGGGGCTGGTCTACTTGCATTGAAGATAATTGCTTAATCAATGGGTGAGTAAACTATTAATTGTAGTGGCAAAAATGCAGCGGCTCTATCTTGAAGTAGGGCAGAATAAACAAGTTTCGCAAATAACATCAGCTCTACCATCCACTTTATTGTATTGTAATGAATCTCTATTTCTTGAAACTCATATTCTTGATGGTAGAATCTTTATTTATTCAAAACTCTGAACTTTAAATCTAATATACCTATTTTAAGATTTAATAGAATACATGGAATTCTATTATACCCATTATAAAATCTAATACAATATCTAATATACTTATTATAAGATCTAATACAATATCTAATATACTTATTATAAGATCTAATTCCATTAGGCCTGTAGCTAACTAAGTAAAGGAGGGGAGGAAGTAAATCCCAGAGGAGGTTGTCTCACATCTTTAAGGCACTCCCGCTGACAACTACTTCATCAGAGAAGGCAAAAGTTTTCAACAGTGAGCTATGGGCCTGAATAGAATGCATAGAATATCCAATATACCCATTATAAGATCTGATAGAATATATAAAATAAGATCTAATATAACTCTTCTTCACTCTCTTACATTATTATTAATTACTGATTCAGTCTTTCTCTCTCAGATTAATAGAATTCACCAAGCAATATCTTTAGTTCATCCAGTTCTTTATTTCTTTTCAACTTTAGTTCTTAAGGATACTTTATAATTATTTTGTTCAAACATATTTAACACCATTATTCCCATAACATTTAATCATTATTTATAAATTTCATCTCTTAACTAACATCGGAAAATAATTCAGAATAGAGTACCTTCAGTTTCTAAGTTATTAGTATGGTGAGTGACTTTGATTATATAGAAATCAGTAGGTTGCATGTTAGTTGTAGTGGAATGATTGGAAGAATTTAAACCGCCTGAAGAAGAATTATCCATAGAGCTGCCTCCACTAGAAGATGTCATACTGACAGTGTCCTGAACACAAAACATGTACATGAACGCAGGGACATTAAATTAGAAGCAGTAGATTAGTAGAAAACATAAACTATACCATAGAGGAATACCTATACTTGTTAAAGACAGGTATTAATAGCTTACTTAATGTTAAAAAATTATTATTATTTTGATGTAACTAAAAATAGGGATTTACTAATTAAGTTATTAACTGTAAGATATGATTTAATGTAGAGATCTCTCTTGTTTGAATTCACACGCCTGAACGGTAGGATTTATACTTAGTTGGTAGGTTTGTGGGTGACCTGGCAACCCAACCACCAGTGGCAAGGTAACAGCTGAGTATTTTGTAACCTTTTAACAGGTATTTGCTAAGTCTTGATTGTTTTATTAATATATTTAATCATTCTAGTGACTATAAAGTTCAGAGCTCATGAAACTATTAATTATGGACTATATAATGAACTAAGTCCAGATCGAGTCTCTACTTGTGCGGAGCTCCTTAGCATCTCCAACACTAATAGCTAAGAGGTTAACCAACACTTTTTAAAACGAACCTTATAAAAAAACTCTTGTGCAGTTACCATAATAAACCTCTACATTTGAAATTCTAATTTATTGCATCACAAAGTCATAGAGGGGATATATACTAGGAATATATACTACTAATCAGTGCACAAAGTAAACAAAACAAGTCACAATAATATTAATAATAGCATATTGTTTAGGTTTTAGTTTGATATCACTAAAGCAGAACAAATGTAATGAAAACATTGAAGTTCCTTAAGGTTGTGAATATTTTTAATTTTCCTCATTTATACTAAGGGTATATAAGGCAAATTATAGAATTACACATGTTATTATCAGTTGATAGCGTGGTATAATATTGTTGAGGAACCAATGAGGTTGGCCAGATAAGAAATTGTGGGAATGATTTAATACCTAGGACTGACCTCATACACTCCTCCTCATTATTTTCCTAAGCTGTCAACGGATTATAATTATGTGTTTTGCTAATGTGTTTGCATTAAAAATTGAAACTGGGATATCAACTGTATTATTGGTTTCAGGGATTTTCAAAACATACTGAGTGGTTTTTACCAAGTTGTCTATGTGTATGTGTGAGTGAATATGTGCGAGTGAATGTGTGTGTGTGTTTATGACCATAGCTTCCAGTGTGTTTATGCTGGAGAGTTGAAACTCAGTACGAAAATCAATCTTTATGTTTAGTTGTGTTTTCTAAAAAATAATTTATTATAATGTCAACAACTGACTTAGCAAAAATTAATAAAATGTTTGGATCAATTTAAAATTTGGCGAGCATGTAGTCCTATATAAGTCCAAAGTTTCAACTTCTTAGTATTAGTTAGTAGCATTAGTTGAATTTTTATCATATGACATGTTTCAATTTTTAGAAAATATGAAAACCACCTAATCTATTAGATATTTGGTTTAAGAATATTCCTTATAGTCTTTCCTAGTTAGGACTAGTATATTAGTGTGATCACTGGTTGTATCAGGTCGATACGTTTAATTTATTCACACTTTGAACACAATGAAATGACTGAAGAATGCGAACCTTAGTATCAACAGAAGTAGAAGTAGTATGATCAATATCACAGTAGAACTGACTGCTAGAGCTACTCGATGTACTCGCCACTGAATCGTTCTTTCTGTGTTGCCTCAGCACACCGCTGTAAAGTCAAAACAAATTAATAGTTATGAAAATTTCCATAAATCTGCTTATTTTATGTTTATCTTATTGCGTGATTAATCATGCCTTTATTTGCTTACCACTTTGTCAAGTTGGAAATTATAGGAAAGATCAACATATCTGGACCAAACCAGAAAATTACCATGATATTAAATTAGATAATTTAATAAACTTCTTTTAGATGCTAAAAATTGCACTTCAATTTAAATTAAAAGAAAGTAAACATAGACTTCATTAATTTATAAGTCTAGAAAAAATATAAAGAACATATTTTCTTTTTAAAAAAATAGATTTAGTATTAAAAAAAATTATAAATTTTAATTTTGTACTTTACATTTTAAAAGTTTTTAAAAAGAATGTTCGTTTTTTTCAGAAATTATCACATTTTTAAGACAGTAAGAGACACCACAATAACAGTAAATAACACCACAGTAAACTGTAAACAAAAGTTCATACAAATGAACTTCTAGTACCAAAATCAAGTTCTATTGACAAAATAATTTTTGTTAAAATAATTTAATGTTTTTCTAAAACAGCTCTTGAGTCTTCTCTGCCCCCCTCCCACTTCTAATTTTTAGTGTTCATGTATGTTTAAGGTTTAGACGTCTTTAGCAGCCATCACCAATCACCATTGGTAACCTCTAATGACCATTATACTAACCATTAAATACCACTATAAACTAGCAATAACCTAATCTCTTTTTACAAAGTCATTTATAGAATTTAGCAAGAAACAGCATTTTTCTTTACAGAAGCTTATAATTAATAATACATAATCAGCTTTTGACCTTAACGATCATCAATACAATATCACATGTCTGAATAATTATTGGATTATATGTAGCAATTATTTTCAGATTATAGCTAGTTAATTTTGATTGTTGGTAGTTATTTTTAAGACCACTACCAAAAACAGATAAAAAATTTGGGAACAAAAGGGAAGGGACTCAGAAAAGACCTCCTGTTTTTTAATATTAAAGAAACAAATAAACCATACTTAGTTCTATTATTAGTGGGAGTATTATTGATCTGTGGCTCTATCTGACAGGAGAGTTGATAGGCATCTCTGTCGTCCAACGTTAACACAGCGTCAAACCATCTCTCAAAACTTTCATCTTCTGCTATGCAGTACGAATTAGCCGAACCTTGCAATAACTTTATCTGTAAATTATTAATAAAGCATAGAAAACTATTAACAATGAAAAATTAAAGTTTTAAATATAGAATAAATACATAATGAATATGCGAGAGATTAATCAAAAATATGATTAAAGACTAAAAAAAAATATTTCCACAGTTAGAAATAATATTTATTGGATCTAACATCATTTGATATATTTTTTATTCAAAGCTTTTATTTAAACTTAAATTTACAATTAAATGTGCAATAAATAATATAAAAGTTTATTTATAGAATTAAAATATTACAGCGGTACACTATTAAAAGTAATAACAAAAAATACAAGTTTAAATAAATGAAAAAAAATAAGAATTGTATATTAAAACAAAAAATAAAAAAAATATTTAAATAATTATTAAACAATAATTATAGTAAAAATATTAATTTAACTATAATTATAAGCAAAAGTTTTTATATTTAAAGCTTTATCTGTTAGTAAGAAGGATTAACTTCTTAATTTAAAATTCAAAAATTACATTTCAAACCTCTCATTCAAACATAGGCAATAACATTTCCAAAGAGGGGGGGTCACAATGGACCCACATAAGAGGTATAAACGCTTTGGAAATATATCCACCAGAAAAAAAGAGGAGGATGGGAAGTATAGTCACCATGACTATTCAGAATCACTTATTCAATAATTAACCATAAACAATGTTTATTTAACAAGTTTATGTTGTTTGTTTTTGTTATGTTGTTTGTTTATGTTAATTTTAATTATGGTTGATTATGTAATAAAAAAATATATTCAACTCTCTAGTATGAACAAACTGGATCTATGATGATAATAGACACACACTCACATACAGACAGACAACTAAATAAAAACTACTGATCAACTAGGCAAAGCTGCTTCTCTTAAAAAGTATTTTGATGGTAGTAGTAGTAGTGGTATTTTGAGTGGTAGTAAACTACCAGGCAAGTAGGCCACGTTGTTGGGCCCTTTTTGCCAGCTCCCTAAGATAGTGTTCTACTCCTTTTAATTTCAAGTGTAGGTATATTTCATCTAATCTAGACAGAAGAGTCATGAATTTCTATGGTTCCTCTCATTCTTTTCAAGCAATCATACATATTTTCACTGACTCATATAGTCTAGTGAAAACTAGGAACAACATGTGCCCTTACTGTTAAACCAAACCTCCACACACTTTAAACTACAAGGCAGACTTTAATTTACCATGAGGGTCATTCAGGGTAAGAGATCTTTAACAAGTATCTGACAACGCACAGGCTCGAGACCACCGGCTTTAAGTCTCTCCTGAAGGATGTGGTATGCAGACTTTTTATCCCTCTCATAAAAATCCCACAGGCCTGTGCTGGGATTAAACCCATGACTAAATTAGCCAAAAGTTTAAAACACTATTCATTCTGTGTATTGGCCACATACCTTAACCACTAAATGAGTCACCTTGGGTAACTCATTTTGATGGTACTTACTGATAAGCTAAACAAGTCATCTTACCTGAGCTAGAACTTCAAATTCTTTTCTTCTTTTATCAAAATTAATCAGACCATCATGAACAAAGTCAGGTATGGCTGTGTCTATCATGGTTAAATCAGTTAGGAATGTCCCAAGATATGGAATCGTCCCGTAACTTATAGTCTGTAACACATAAATATTACATCACAGTCAAAAAATCAATGGAAGTAGTTATGGATTTGATGTTACAAGAACTGGTGTCAATAAGTGTTGAAAGCACCACAAATCTATAAAACCTAAATCTTTTTCAAGAAGCAAGGATTATGTAACAAGATTCGGCTAAATGCTGGTTCCAGTAATAATTTATTTAAGATAAAAATTAAGGATCGGAAGTACTGTGACAACAAAGAAGAAGGTGTCTTAAGGGTGAACTGATACTATATTTTATGACTTTCCCAATTGCTCCATTTTGTCTTGGGCACTTGAAATTATCTACAGATGTTACTCATTTTATTATTCTGATTTCTAAAAAAAATATTTAGAATCACTCTTTTTCAAATTTTCTATACCATGCTTAGAACCCCATTTTTGTTCTTAAAAAAAATGTAATCTTAAGGGACTTATTCAGTGGTTTTACATATTACGTACATCAAATATGGTGGAATTCTGATAAAAATTGTGGCCTTTGTTTGGGGAATAAAATTGAATTTTAATGTGATAAAATAAGGCTGTCACAAGGTCAATAGGTAAACAATATAAAGTAAAAAAACAATAAGATAAAAAATTGTATGATGCAGGGTCAATTGAAAAAAAACATCCATTATAATGGAAAATACATTTTTTTCACTCACTAGCAGTACAGCCTTGTATAGTCCAAGAGCCCAAAAATGTGACTCATTTTGTACTACTTCAAACCAAATTTTTCTGAAAATATATCTTTCATTCAGAGTAGAGCCCTTCATACTAATGCGCTCAATATATTAGAAATCGAGGAAATTCCAGTTTTCTTGAAATAAGGAGTTCCCCGTAGGTCGTGTGCAAACATATAGAGAACATTTTTAAAGCTAACAAAATTTCCTATTAAAACGAGTGTTTTTTCGTCAAAATTGGATAAATACACATAAAGTTATGACAAATATTAATAGTCCAAAAAAATGCACAAAAAAAGCCAATACTTTTCCAAAAAAAATTCGCTGACTGCATAAATTAAGCATTTTTTAGTGTTTTTTCAAAGAGCCATAACTTTTAAAATTTTGAGCATGTGCCCTTCATATTAAATCCTATCCACTCTGGATAGGCAGACTATGTTTTTTCTTCATAATTTAAGGTACATTTTCAGAAAATATTTGGTTTGAAGTAGTACAAAATGAGTCACATTTTTTCAGGTCCGGCTCTTGATTAATAGCAAGGTGAATTAAATATAGAGGTGGGGTCATAAGGTTTCCAGGATTAGTGTTTTACCGTCGGCACATGGGGAATGATGCCTCCTGAATTGCTTAATAAAGAGAAACCACATAATGCGTTTTAAGAGATCCTCAGTCAGTACAAAGTGAAAAATTACTGGGCCTAGTAATTGATAGCGACTTAACATTTAAGAGTCATGTAGATATGCTAAGTAAAAAATTAAGCCAGACTATCGCCCTTGTATACAAAATGAAACCTTTTGCATCTCAAAAACATTTAAAAATGATCTATGAAGCATAATCAGATCTAGAATGCTTACGGCTTAATTTTCTGGTTCCATAGTCCAATTTCAGTTCCATATTTATTTTACAAAAACGTTGTCTAAGAACAATATATGATTTAAAATATAAAGACACTTGTAAAGATTTATTTATAGAAAAAGGTATTCTAACAATGACTAGTCTTTATATTTTAGAACTAATGAAATTTTTTGTAAATAATAAGAACTTGTTTGTAAATAATCTTATAACACATAAATTTAATACTAGGAAGATTAATATATATAAGTTAGATCAACACAGGACATCTTTCTATGAGCACAGTGTTCATTATAAAGCTATTCAAGTATTCAATGCTCTTCCTGATGACATTAAATTATTATTCAAAAATGGAGAGCCAGAAGCTTTTATTAAAAAACTTGAATCTTTTCTTCTAGGACAAGGTTATTATGAGCTAAAAGATTTTTTAGCCTAATAACGGACACACTTATTTATTTTTTTATTATTATTTATCTTTTAGTTTTAAGACTTGACTTGTCCTATTTCCCGAAAGGGACCTCGGGAACTAATAATAATTCTAATTCTAATTCTAAATTCAAAGTAGATACTCATGTGGTTAAAATAGTAATAAAGAACCAGATGATTACATAATAATAACTTAGAACAGTGGTAAGAAGATTATGGTAAGGAGAGTTAGTTTCAGAGCTGCTGCTAGAGACCCCACATTCTGTCTGACACTCTCCTATACCTTCCAACATCCAATACCTATTATATTCTTTTATTCCCACAATGACATATAATCAAAAACAAATATGAGCCCAAGTGGAATCGATTCCTCTCACTCTCAACCCCACTCCTTGTTCTTGTGTGAACCACATAAGAACAATATCCTATTGAAAAACATTGACAGCATCAATTAACAATGAAATATTCACAACAGTAGAACTTTCAAGTTTTTTTCCAACAAAGGGTTATTGTAAAAAATTCCTTGAAAATACACTTTTAGAATAAAAACAGTAAAAAAAAGTAAGGTTATCATTTTAGGGTAAATAAGTGTAAAGGATGAATGTGTCAGAAAAACACATTAAATAGTCAAAAAACATAAAGTCTTCAACTACAGTGTATCGTTAAGTTTAAAAATCCCAAGGTCATAAGCATTTTAGGGATCGACCAATCAGAGAAGCCGCTGCCAACCCCTCTCTTGAAAGAGAAAAAAAATGCCCTACTCCCATAACCCCTGTAGGGAAATAACCTCTTCCTGGCATTCGTTCACTTCGTTTGTGGTTCTTCTTGTGTTTATTATTCCCTTCACAATTCATTTTTTTCCACATTTGCATACTTCCTAAATAATAAAACTACACAAAAGAAATGTAGAAACATCGCCAAGAAAACACGGGTAACATAACCTGATTGTTTACAAAGTTTTTCCCCCGCTGCCTTTTTGTAGGGATTTTTTTTTTTAGAATCGGTGGTGACTAAACTGAGCTGTCAAGATTTTTAAAGTTGTCGATACACTGTAAGCAGTCAATAAAATGAAGAGCTCAAACTTTCAATTGTAAATTTCATGACGATAACTGGAAAAGTAAAATAGTTACCCCAGAATTATTAAGCTGTTTCTGTATAACTTTTTGAAGTTGTTTATCATTATGCCTGTAAGTATCTGCAAACCTAGCTGTTCCTTCTCTCATTAGTAACTCTCTTTGAGCCCATTGGTTGTTTTCTTCACTAAATATTCGAGCTAATTCATCAAATAACTCAACCTGAAATTAAAAAATAAATATTGTTATTGTTATTGAATAAAAAGAAAAGGCTCCAGAACTCTGCACCCATTCCATTAAAGCCACCTGCTAATAAATAGAATAAACACAGTACTCAGTTATTTAGCATAGATCATTTAGATTTTTATTTTTCCTCATTTATGACGTAGATACATAGGAAAAAATATTGTATTTGAACTAAAAATCCGAAACTAGAATATCAAATAAATTACCCATTTCCAATGTATTATATCTTATATTTATAAATATATCTACTCTTATATTTTATATTTTATAAGTTTTAAGACCTAAGTCGTTTTTTAGTAGTGTGTGAGTGTAATCATCAAAGCTCCCACACAATTATGTTAGAGAGTTAAAACTTAGTACAAAAATCCATCTTTAGCTCTAGTTGAGGTATCTGGAAAATATTTTTTTGGGCAACAATGACTCAGTAAAAATTTTGAAAATAAACATTATTTGATGTTACATGGCCATATAACAACAAGGCAAATATAATAACAAATCATTAAATAATAATTTTATAATTTCATTATGAAACATAATTACTCCTTAAATTGAGTTACAACTAACTTCATCTGTATGTATATATGAATATGTGCATATCTGTGAGTATTGTATGTATATGCAAGTATGTGTTAATTTATATGTATGTATGAATACATTGCAAATACACATATATATCACCCGAGCTCAGATGATGTGCTTTAATACTGAAATGCATGTTATTCTTTAAGACACACATTCAACATTTATAAGAAATAAATTTGTACAAAGATGAAGTTCGAGACAGAGTCCTTGCTCTAGGTGTAAATGTAAATCTACTGAGGGCTCTAGACAAATTAATTATAATGTAATCCATACATTTATGTCCATTTTAAGACTTTATGTATTACTAATTGTTAGGACAGAAGTAAGAAGGTTTGCTAAAAATAACAATATGCAGCTCCCTCCTGTCCTGACACCTAAACCAAGTTGTGAGAGTTATTGTTTCTAAAGGCTTACAGTGGAGAGTCTATATAAGGGCCTAGAGTACCGATAGCACTTTTATTCCCCACTTTACAGTTTTCAGTTCTTTATCACAGCCATTCGTCATTTAATCGTTAATGTATATATAACCTTAATTCAGAGTGGAGTACTATAGAGACCCGTTTCCCTATATACAGACACCCCACAAAGTGAACCCTTATTTATAGCTTAAATTTTATAAATATTACTTATTGTATACAATATTTTATTTTTTTAGACTTTTTTTTTTTAATTTTTGTTTTTATTATTTATTTGCTCTACCCAGCTGCTCTAACATTATAATATTCAAACTATTCTTTTTGGTGTAAAAAGGAATTTATTATTATTATTATCATTATTTATTATAATGAGGATAAAACCTGCAATAGATAAATACCTTTTCCCTAGAAAGAGTAGACCAAGTTTTCTGAAGTCTATACACAGGGTTAGATTGAAGACCAGATATAATAGCTTTTAGAGATGAGAAATTCTTTAATACTCGTAGCTCCTAAAATGTCCAAAACATAAAGGAACATATGTTAGATGAATAATAAGGAAATGTTTAGCCATAGATAATACACATTGAAAACAAGAATAAAAAGTAAAGAAACTTATTTGCCTTGGTTTGCATTTAATTTAACCTGACACACATTATTTCCAAATTTTGGAAATAATGTGTAATAATTTTATGGGACATTAATCTAAGTAACGACCTTAGGGATTTTGCAGTATCCTCACTAGAAGAGCCGTTTATCACCATTAAGAAGCTACATGTACCTCTGGTTGGATCTACCCAAAGGTACCAAGCCTGTTACAAATAAGACAGACAAGCAGAGAGAACAATAGACAATAGAGAGACAATCCCTCTAGAATTCCAATTGCATTAACTTTTCTCTTTTGAAAGATAAAGTTCTTCCCCAAGAGAAGAGACATTGAAAACAGTTCATATTTGCATCCTTTTGGTTAAGCCTTTCCCTATGCTCTGGATGTCCATTGTAGGGTTGTAATTTTTATGATTAAAAATTTGTAATCATTTGTATATTTTTATTAAAAATAAAGTATTTAAAAAAAGCATCAAATTAATACGCTTATTAAAACCTCTTTAGTAAAAAAAATCAAACCAAATATCTTAAATTTATTGAAATCAATCATAACTATAAATTAATTTCACAAACCTGAGCAATATCTATCCAAGTTGCAATGAGATTAGATCGCTGACTGGATGAATGCAACAGTACGGTAGATATAACTCTCAAAGACACAGCATTGAACTGCGTCACAGTAGCTAACACAGAGGGCGCATCTTCAGCTCTACGCTTCTCTCTCCGAGACCATATACCACCAAGACACTGATGAACTACTAGTCTCTTAAATACTTCCTATAAATCATTATAAGAAATATAGTTGTACAAAGATGAAGCTCGAGACAGAGCCCTTGCTCTAGTTGTAAATGTACAAAGAAAGATGTTTAAATGTTATATTTAAACATTAATAAACACAACATAAGAAAATAAATTGTTTTACCATATCTATCTGTATCTAATCTGTAAAGTACATCTAAATATACACTTTTAACACACATTTAAACAAAACATTTTTTTCATGGGAAAATATAAGGAAACAACTTACGATATCTATACGAGTTAATTGTTGAGCAAAGTGAGATGGAGGTATGTCGGGGAAGGTATGGGGAGGCTGGGGAGAGGCTGTGTGCAGTCTCAAGTTCTCTTCATTTATCATAGAATATAAGTCTGAAATAAAACAAATTATTGATTAGGATAAGTAAATCAAACCACAAAAACTGTTAGTAAACAAAATGGACAAATAAGATACAATAAAAGAAGAATAAAAGAAACAAATGCTTAGCATTGGTTCTTAACCTTTTGGATACAGCGCCCCCCCCCCCTAAAAGTCATGGGCCCAAAGATAAGGAGCCCCCCCCCCATTTTATTGTATGGAACAATAAAACTACCAATATTTATTGTACCACAAGTTGTTTTATAGAAATTACCAACTTTTGAAATTATTATTACCAAAAGGATTTTTATCCTTCAAAGAATATTTTCAAAGAATTTATTAATTATTTCAAAGAATATTTGACAAAGTTTTTTTTCATTTTTTAAATAGGAATATCATTTTAAGAATAAAACATTTAAACTAGTGAGACTTTTTTGTTGTAATACCTTCAACTAATTTATAAATTTGGGGGAATAGACGAGCTAAAGGCAGCAAGATTCAATGCACAGGCGATTCCTTACTAAAGTCTTAATATGTACCATTGGCGAGAATCCTTCTTAACATTGATGAATTGATCCAAAAGGAAATAAGTTCTTATTGGCTCTAGTTGGTAATTTTGGATATTTAGTAAGAATATGCAAACAAAATTGTGCCAAAACATTGTTATTTGAGTTGGGTCAACTCAAATAAATTATCTTTTAAATTAAGTAGTTAACAAAATTGTCAAATGGATCTCTGATCCATTTATATTATATTTTTTTCACAAAAAGCATTTGGGACCCTCATGGAAAGATTCTTGGGAGTCCCATTACTTTTTGTGGACCCCCAGGTGACCACGGCCCCTTGTGAAACCACTGTTCTAGACCACTCACACTAACATAGACCATGGATAAAGAATCGACTATAGTCTGTGCATAGACCTTTAATATAGAAATACGGGCCTTCAGCCGTAGCCGCTACGCGACCTCGGCGCTTCACGCCTCGTCCGCTCCGCGGCGTCGGCCCACCGGGCCGCTTCGCGGCCCGGGGCCTCCCTGTGGCCGCTTCGCGGCCACATTGTTGTGTTTTGTATGGATGTGTTTCATTATTGTTCATGTTTACATGGCATTTTGCCATGTAACCTAGCGAATTTTCACAGGCCTCTCCACACAGGCCCGCTTCGCGGGCCTGAGAGCTTTTCACAAATTTGATTTTACTAATTAAGATTTTATTATACTTTATTATTAATAGTATGCTATAATATTAAAACTAACAAGCGTTATAAACAAAAATATATTCATGATTTTTGTTTTTTAAATAAAAATACCGTTTCCGTCACTTAGGATCATAGATAAACAATATTAACATAGATGGCTCACTCAAAGATTAAAAAAAAAATAGTTGATGGGATGCAGGAGGCTCAAGTAGACAGTCTATGTGTGGACCAGCGTGAAACTGTCCAGATATTTTTTATTTTCTGACACTTTTATTTATTTATTTTTATTCAAACAAACAACGTGCTGTTGAGGGTAATCAAGTCTTTCCATCCGCTCAGCGCTAGAATGATGAGGAGTCGATGGATGAGTGACCCGAGAAAGCTCTTTAAGAAATTTTGTATAAATTGGTAAAAAGGTGAAAAAAATTAATTTCTCACTCTTACTTTACCCATTCTGTCGTCAGAATACCATAATCTTTGTTTACTTTATTTTATTTTAACGATTGGCAACTGTTTGTATTTAAAAAAATACTACAGCACAATCTAGTAGAGAATAGAAATATATTTTACTACTAGCGCTCTTCAAGACTCTAGTGATTGAGGCCCCAACTTAAATCATAAACAAACTTGTCAAGTGAGTGTTCCTACTTTACACTCGGAGTGAACCATCTATGTTAATATTGTTTATCTATGCTTAGGATTGTCTGATGAGCTGAACCGGTCGCAATCGTTTAGAATGAATTCGACCATATAAAGATTACTTCGAGGTTCTTCCGCTTTCGGTTCCTGCTTTGCTCGCCGTGGTTTGTGGAAAGCCATTTTGTCCTGTCTCTCTAGGACAAGCAGCTTACCAGGAGGGCAAAGCAGGTAGAGGCCCTTCAATTATCTATAGCCCCCAACACTACTGAACCTAAGATATATCGTACCAGTCTTTGACCTGGAAGTATACATATACAGGGTGTTTCATATAAGTGTCCACCAAAGAGGAGGTGATAGTACTCCTTAAAGGGAACAAAAAATGTTCTATATAATAAAACCCCGACACCAACCGTTTTCCCACAAGGTCAAATTCAATATTTTAAAAAAACATTTGACCTCACATCATAAATTGTTAATAGCGTAATAACACTATTCAAGCTAGATAGACGAATTTAGTCTCGTTAGAAAGCTGAGTAAATTTCCTAAAGGACAGACTACTAACTATGTCAAATATTTTTGAACTACTGCACAAAAATTTGCATGAAAAATAATGTTTTGAAAAAATTGAATTTATGGAATTTTTGTGAGCTAGGGCATTAGAGGAAGTAAGAGATGAGCAAAAGTTTAGCCAAGAACGGGAAAAACTTCTCTTTGATACCCTTTAAGAAAATCTAAACTTCATCATACATTCAATAGTCAAAATGTTAAGCCATTCTTCTTAAAAGTTGGAAAAACTGTTATTTTTTTTAGCATTTTTGCATATCTCTACAATGTTAATACATGGTACATAAAAAATTAAAATCTCTAAAACAAAGAAAGAGTGGTTTTAGTGAAAAATGTGTAAGAATAAAAGGTGTTTATTTTACCACCTGAAGTCTATAACTCGCATTATTAGTTTATTTCGAAACAAAATATTTACATTAAGGTTATCATTATTTTCTCTTTTATACGACAAAAATGATCAGTTTTTGCAACTTCTAGCAACAATAGCTTACATTTTTGACTATTGAATGTATAAAAATATTTAGATTTACTTAAAGGCAATCATAAGAGAAGTTTTTCCCGTTTTGGCTAAAACTTTTGCTCATCTCTTACTTCCTCTAATGCCCTACCCAAAAATTCCATAAAATTCAATATTTTCAAAACATTATTTTTCATGCAAATTTTTGTGCAGTTAGTTCAAAAAATTTGACATAGTTAGTAGTCTGTCCTTAGGAAATTTATTCAGCTTTCTAACGAGACTAAAATTCGTCTTTCTAGCTTGAATAGTGTAAACGCTATTAACATTTTATGATGTGAGGTCAAATTTTGGTTAAAAATATTGAATTTACCTTGTGGGAAAACGGTTCTGGTGATCGGGGTTTTATTATAGAACATTTTTTTTCCCTTTAAGGAGTACTATCACCTCCTTCTTTGGTGGACCATTTATATGAAACACCCTTATACAAACATTATATATATATGTACTGTTTGCGGCCATTTGTGATGGTTCGATCAGCTGAAAGTGGTCTAATCGATTCAGCTAGCCGTCTACCTAAACACGAAATACCTTCTCTTAAAGACATTTCAAATTTCAAAAAAAATTTTTTTCATGACGTCATACTTTGATTGATGACGTCATAATGTTTTTAATAAACAATAGGCTTCGTAACCTCCTCCAACAATCTTCGCGATTTTGCAAAGTTTCGTTTCCAATTCGAGAACGCTTCCGAGAGTTATCGTTCGCCAATCGAAAGGGTAGACAACTCTTACATACATATATAATATATACATATATAATATATATTATATAATATATATATTATTATATATATATATATATATATATATATATATAATATATATATATTACATAATATATAAACTTTTTTCGACATATTTTTTGTTATCAGGAAGCCATAGAACTCGACTCCCGCTTCACTCCACCCTCAAACTTCCCGTCATCCGAACAACCTCATAACGGTCATTTTCATTATGAAAATGTCCGCTAAAGACATATAAACCATGAAGGATGAAACATAACAGAACCCAAAAATAATAAAAAATCTAGAGTCTCCTCCAACACATCAAAACTTTATTGAAAATCACTTCACCCTAACTAGGTAAAACAGTTAGGGTTGAAAGTTACCATCATACAGTCAAAACCTACATGAATCAAGTTTACAATTATGAACTCTATTCCACTCATTCTTAACTGAAAACCTAGAAACCACTCACAGACCCAATAATTAGAAACAGGACATAAAACATATAATCTCCCTAAGAAACCTATTCGTTAATTTAACTATTTAGATTTCTCAAAGAAAAATAAAATATTTACTTCAAAGGGCTAAGTGATGAGTATATAATTTTAAAGAAATAATTTATTTGATAGACTCTGGGACAGGTAAATAAGCATAGAATAACATACCAACCAAAAAATATTACCTTGAGCTTTAACAGTGTTGATGCCTGAAGAGATGATAATTTATGTTTAACTTTAATATGTAACTCTGAATTTGGCATACGATTCTGTGTGAACATGAGCAGTTGATGAAGAGTTGGGTGAAGTGGTGGCTCCACCCAATCCTCCGGGTAACTTTCCAACCATACGTGCAGCGCTCCGCATAGGGTCCTACACAAAGGGACACATTTATTAAAATCCAACAGCAACTGATTTATTCACAAATTATAAAAAAAACTAAGATAATGATTTGGATTAATCTCAGTAATTGATAAAAAAAGATAGAAACATGGGTTTAAAAACCCGAATATTCGAGCAATTTTTTAAAGAAAAAAATTAAGCTTATGATGTTTAAAAAAATTGACCTTATAAATTTAAATTTATAAAGAGCTATGATAGCCCAGATGTAGTAGAAGTCTCGTTGGACTTCGTGCACTTCAAGAAAGCACTCAATTCAAAATCCTACTGTTTTGAACTGGCAAGTACTTTTCCTAATAATCAATTAGTTCTCCTGCTTTGGACTTATTTTTAAAAATAATTTTTATTATTGATATTTAGCTGCTGGGGCTATTAGCAATGATAGCAAAGAAAACGTACCTACATCCATACAGACTCCAAATTTTCCTTTCATTTTTGGGATCTATAGGAGCCCTTAAGATCTCATACACAGCAACATAACCGTCAATAAAAAAACTGACACAAAGTTTTTGAACAAGTTCTACTCCGGAGTTTATTCCAATTTTTAATGTTGTTTTTTTTTTTTAGTCTTTATGATTCTTAGCTCTTTCGATGTATTGTTTTTCTTAGTCATTACCTTCCTACAGGTTATCTTTTAGTTTATTCTAGTTATTTTTTTTTTTCACTTTCCCTTGGTACAGTCTCTTATTTATTTCTGGCTTCTACACGTCTTTCTAACTGCTCTTTTCGATTCTTACTCTTCACCAACTTTATTTTAATTTTAACACAGGTTCGTACCCCCTTTTACTAAATATTATTTTAGACACTCTTGTTTTTAGCCTTGATTGATCTTTTTGTGTGTTTTGCCCTAATTCTTCTTTCCTTTTGTTTTTACTTTTTAGGAAACTGTGCAATAAAGAGGTGATGGAGATGTTTTTCAGTAAGTTTTTATTAGCTTTTTTTTCTTTCCGACTATGACTCCTTTTTAAGAGGTCTAAACCTTTTCTCAATTGTAAGTATTTTTTTTACTCTTCTTTTTCTTCTTTAACTCATGAGATTTGGTTCTTTTGTAATCATCTTAATGTAATTTCTGTCTAATTAATTGTTTATATATTTATTTTTAGGTTTGATAATGGCTTCATAGCCGAACTACAATGAATCGAGTTTTTCATTACACCTATAGGACACAACACTCATCTGAAATAATGAAAAGGGTGCAAAAATAATATTATTAAGAATTTCTTCTGGTGATGTCCGAGCTACCAGTTTTTTGAATGGATACACAATGAATTAGAACCAACTGATGAGTCATCAGTTGGTTAAGGGAATTAAACCACACATCTCATCAACGATTCGACATAAATTTAAGACAGGCCTATAGGCCAATAAATTAAAAAATATTATGATTTAAAATATGTAGAACTTTATCCAACGGATTATTTATATTAATCACAAAAACAACAATATTTATCCGTTACATCTTAAATAGGAACATCAAGAATGTTAATAATCATTTTTTATTTCCAGAATTTCTAGAATCTAATCTTCTAATTTTCAATCTAATTTATTTACACAAGTGCTTTGCTTATAAATTAAACAGTCGCGACTGGAAAACGAAAAATTAAAACTGATATAATAGATTGTTCAATGACATTAATAACCTTTAATTCTGAAAGCGCTAAAAGATCCAAGAAATTCTGGACTCTGTTAAAATACTTTTTGAATGTACTTAAAGAATAAACATCGAAAAAGGTTAATAGCATGAATCGCCCTAATATCAATAGAAATGTCAATCGCCCCAGTGAACCTTTTTTAGATAAATATAAACGAATTACATGCTAAGAAATTGGGTTCAAAACCTCAGTACTGTAGATATAACTATCCCTGTTATAAACTTTTTAAGTCAAAGACCGAATTTTTAATTACTAACCTACATCTCTGATAAAGACACTTTCTAAATTATTGTAATCTAGAAGACATGTTCGTCAGAAGATAGATACTTGTAAAACCATATCAAATGCTATGAGAAGTCCATATTATCTTGTAAATATATAAGTTATCAAAAGAAATTTAAGAATAATAAACACTGATCCTCAGGGAAATTTAGAAAAAACGAGATTATTCTGATATGAATAAACCAAACAATTTTTGGAAAGATAATCCAGATCTCCTTGTTACAAATCAGATAAGACTAATATCACTGTAGTCATTACTAGAGATTGTATAGTTTTGAGAAAATTTTAATTTATTAAATCAGATTTTTCCTGATACTTTATGAAACATGTGATGAGGACATTACTGAAACATTAATTAGGAAACTTAAGTAAGCTTTTCCTTAAACTTTTGAAAAAGGGTTATTACTCCCTTAGAAAGAACAGCCCTTCATGAGTAAACATACTTACGGCCCCTAGGATTTATGGTCCTCATGTAAGAATCACAAACAAGGTAACCCATTGAGACCGATCGTAAGTCAAGATCACTCTCCATAAAAACTTAGCAAGTTTTTATTCTACTTTAATAATTCTTAATGAGATAATACTTTTGATGTAAAAAATGCTTTAGAGAAAAGAAATGCTTACCTCTGTTACTTTAGATAATGATGAAATTAGTTCTCACTCGACGTTAGCTTTTATTTCAAAAACATCCCGCTCGATATCTTTTATAGCCACGTTTCTAAAGAATGGGACAAAAATCGAACCTCATACTACTATCAAAGACAAAGATATTTTCTAGAGTGCTTAAAGCTTTTGTTTGAATAATGGTTATTTGTTTTTACAAAGAGTATTACAAAATACTTTTTGGTGTTCCTATGGGATCTAGCCTTCTGTAAACGTTGCAGGTATTTTCTCACTATTTACTCAACAACGTCAAGACTATATCAGAACTAAACTCCCTGTTAAATACATCGATGATACTATTTTTGATAATGAAAAAAAGACAGTTGAGGAGTTCAGAAACTAACTATGTAATTTTTCAACCCACGCATAAATCACTATTGATCTTGAAACAGGGAAAACTTAACTACCTTGACCTGACATTTGTAATGAGGAAATAATGGGACATTATATACAAAATGGTTTCCAAAAGCAAGCTTTAAAAGTAAATCGTTTTTTAAATTTTCCAATCTAATCACCCTCATACCACGAAACTTATACGGCTTAGTACACATCAATCAAAACGAGCAGTTAGTCCTAACCAACGAATGAATATATCCCTGAGATTCAGAAAATAATTTTATACCAATTAGAAGGAAATTTCTACCTAAAGTTATAATTAAGAATTATGGTTTTTAGGCTACTGCTATTAATAACTTCTGTTGCTGTTCAACCACCTGTTGCGCCCCACAAATCCGACCAATCTAATTTGTGGGCATGACAATATGTAAGGGGCTCTCAAAGGCAATTCAAAACTATTAGGCCAATTTGCTGTAGTGAAATTTTCTGTCACAAACACAATCAACAAAGCTGATCAATACTACAGTAGACCTTAAAGATAAATATGTTATTGAAAACCAAGTCGCAACTATCTACCAAATACCGTGTAAAGATTGCAGCAAAACCTATATCGGCGAGAGCGGCCAACACTCAACATAGACCCTATTACCATGAATACACAGTCTCTAAGAATCAAACTAGTACTTGCAATTGCTGAACATTCCACTACGTTACCATTCATCTTGATTTTGCAACATCAAAATATTAGAAAAGAAAGAATCCAACAAAGAAACTTAATGGAAGCCCTTAACGATCTCCATACACAAGCAACAACCGTCAATAAAAAACAACTGACACCAAAGTTCTTTTGAACAAGTTCAACTCCGGAGTTTTTATTCAATTTTAAATGTTGTTTTTTTCTTTTTTTCTCTCGAATGTATTGTTTTTCTTAGTATTACCTTCCTACAGGTTATCTTTAGTTTTTTCTATTATTTTCTTTTTTCCCACTTTCCCTTGGTACAAGTCCTTATTTATTTCTTGCTTCTACTACGTCTTTCTACCTGCTCTTTTCGATTTCTTACTCTTCACCAACTTTATTTTAATTTTTAACACAGGTTCGTACCCCGCTTTTACAAATTTTTTTAGAACACTCTTGGTTTTAGCCCTTTGATTTGATTTTTGTGTTCTTTCCTTGCCTTAATTCTTTTTTCCTTTTGTTTTTAAACCTTTTTACGAACTGTGCCATAAAAGAGGTGATGGGAAGAAAGTTTCATGTAGTTTTTTTATTAGCTTTTTTACTTTTCCTGCCTATGACTCTTTTTTAAGGAGGTCTAAACCTTTTCTCAATTGTAAGTACTTTTTTTTACTCTCTTTTTCTTCTTTAACTCATGAGTGTTGTTAGGTTCTTTTGTAATAATTTTAATGTATTATCTGTCTAATTTAATTGTTAAATATATTTATTTTTAGGTTTGATAAATGGCTTCATAGCCCGAAAACGTCAGCAATAATCGTAGTTTTTTTTTACCACACCCTCTAGGACAACAACTTCATCTTAAATAGATATATAGGAATAAAACATCAAATACTATAAAAAAAATAGGGTGTCTATAGTATAAATAATTCTACAGTGGCAATAAATAACCATTTTCAGGATACAGTCCGAAAAAAACAAGATAACTTGTTCCAGAGAAATTATAAGAAAGGTACAGTTGGGTTTGCTTACTCTGATGAAAGATCTGATCTCCCGGGCAGCTCAAGTTCATGTTAGCCGTTGATCATACCTAAAACATAATGAATAATTAAACATATGAAAATATCTATCACACAAAATCTTAAAGATATTAACAAATTTTTTTGTACTTCATAGAATAAATATAAATTATGTTAATGATTAACATTGCACTTATGGAATTTGATTGTTTTCATAGATTGAATTGTTAATAATAAAAAAATGTCTAGAAATGTATCATTTTACACCTAAATCCATAGAAAAAAGAGGGCAGTGTCTGGTGGGTAATTGAAAGGTTCAATTTTTTATTATTTTTTGTAACATTTAAAAATTAATTTAGTTCCGTGCTGGGAACCAGCACAAAAGGCCTCATTACCAATCCTGTATATCATATTAATAACAAGGTATGGCAAAAAATCAAGTAAAATGCTAATTTCAAATGGCAGCCAAACTGCATTGGTATTTAAAAATATATTGGGTTAACCAATTAGGCAATGGATACTTTAATTTGAGCCTGACAACAGAAAATTATATGAAGATAGGCTGTTTCAACAAAGGATCTGAATCCTAGTGTATTGAATCAATAAATATCACAAGTTTATCCCAAATTAATTTCATAAGCCACATTTTTTTATTTAAAACAGACCTATAAAGAACAAACGTTAAATCTTTTTTAGCAAAAGTTTGAAAGTAAACCACACTTGTAGTTAAAACATTGCACTTCAGTTTAAAATCAAAGTACAATAATCATTTAAAAGCTACACTTAGTTTTATCATAGTGTAAAACGATTTATATCCTATTATAAATAAGCACAACAGGCACTTATCAATGTTTGTAACACCAATTAACTGATAAGCCTTGGTGACATGACAACCTGACACCCATTGGCATCTTGATTTTTATTTAAATACCCCAAATACCAAGTGAGAAATTAATGTCACACTACAATAAGCCTAAAAACAACTAAACCATTAAACAAACTTGTTACTATTTAAAAACTAATTTTAATAAATTTGTAACGTGCCTTTTTATTCAATAGTTAATAAAATTACATGAAAAAAATGATATATCAAGACATAGATAAGCTAATCTTACAGAACTAAACAATACCAAAATACAATAGTTAACACTAAGGGTGCATTCGTGACACCCGCCCAATAGAGCAACTCTGATTCATTAGTTCAGAAGTAAGAGAGGGGGTAGAGGTGAATTAAATTACCTTCACATGTACTGACCTAATCAATCTCGCAAAATGTGTTTGTAATGATTTGTGTATTATTTGATATGTTATGTTTGAATTATTGCCTATTTTTTTTTTTGCCGTATAAAAAAGAACTAAAGGGACAAAAAATAGACAGAAAAAACAATAATACAAATTAAACATTCCACAATTTTTTTGATTTGATTATTTTTATTCTATGTATATAGAATAGTAATACTATATCCTATAGTAGCGTGCTATATAATAGTAAACTTACATTCTCTAGGATGCTATTACTAGGAATAGCATAAGAACAACTGTTTATACATCAGTTATTAATAACAGTGTGGGAAAAATAATGCGAGGGACCACTGAAGTTAGTCTCGAAGACAAACCAACTGAAATTTTCTAATCAAACTAATCCCATTGTTCCTCAACTGGTCCTCAACAATATTTTCTCACACTGTAACTGATTATAACCATGTGTCCATAATATAAAACATTTATAATAACAATACTGTAATTAATAGGATCAAGATTAAACTTAAAATATTTAAGAAAGGTTTTAAATCCCTTAATCTCAGACAGAGTTCCTCACTGTCTGAGTTTAGTAGAAATTTTGTTTGAGTTCATCCCTTCTTTTTGTAATAAGAGTAATACAAAGTTAAACAGATTTATGGAGTATTAATAACGATAGAGAATCCGTGCATTTCCATCAGATGACTTGTGTTAAGGCAGGAAAAGTTTGAGATAACCTAAATCCATTTTTGTAGTAAAACTTCCAACCTAAAATAATCAATAGTTCACTAAACCAGCTTTTAGTTCTACAATTTTTAATACTTTCTATATTCATTATAATTTGGTAAACCACAGTTTACAATTTTCAGAAAATAAATAAAGTTAAAAATCAAACAATATAATGAACAAAACTAGAAAGTTAAAACAAGTCAACCTAATAAATAAATTAAAGGAGATAAAACAGACTTGAAAATTGACTAACTTGGTTTTAAAAAACCAAGTTTACTAGTTTTGTTTATTATTGATATGACTTAATTTTAATTTAGGTTCTGAAGATGTAAACAGAGGTTTATGAAATTGTAAAATAAAGAAGTATTTACAAAACTAATTTTAGAACTAAAGCTGGTTCATAAACATTATTATTTTAGTATGAAGTTCTACCAAAAATTTCAATAGCCGTCAAAAATGACACTGTGATTAATTCAAAGGAAAAATGAACTCTTTATTAATACGCATTCATAATGCCAAACAAGAAGATAGTAATAAAAAATAAAATTCTCAAGTATCTTATAACCATAAACTCATAAATACCAAGTTAATAAGCAAGCCAATTTTATAATCTACTATCATATTATATTAAAAAAGTAAGACCGTTTATAGATTGAACAACTATAATATTATAAAACACTATTGGCAAATAAAAAAAAAAACAGTAAAAAATAGAAATTAATTATCAACTTTTTTTGTTTATAATATTTATGTAACACCTAAAGAAGAATAATGATTAATTGCACCTATTAGATGTATTTAAAAATGACATAATCCCT
>JACMZG010001863.1:14452342-14514105 GCA_018340805.1 Microvelia longipes | reverse complement strand
TGATGAGTCATCAGTTGTTAAGGAATTAACCACAACATCTCATCAACACGATTCGACATACAATTTAGACAGGCCTAAGGCAATAAATTAAAAAATATTTATGATTAAAATATGTAGAACTTTATCCCAACGGATATTTATTTATCACAAAAACAACAATATTTATCCGTTACATCTTTATAGGAACATCAAGAATGTTAATAATATTTTATTTCCAGAATTTCTAGAATCTAATTCTTCTAATTTTCAATCTAATTTATTACACAAGTTGCTTTGCTTATAAATTAAACAGTCGCACTGGAAAACGAAAAATTAAAACTGATATAATAGATTGTCAATGACATTAATAACTTTAATTCTGAAAGCCGCTATAAAGATCCAAGAAATTTCTGGACTCCTTTTAAAATACTTTTTGAATGTACTTAAAGATAAACATCGAAAAAGGTTAATAGCAGGAATCGCCCTAATATCAATAGAAATGTCAATCGCCCCAGTGAACTTTTTTAGATAAATATACGAATTACATGCTAAGAATTGGGTTCAAAACCTCAGTACTGTAGATTATAACCTATCCCTGTTATAAACTTTTTAAGTCTAAGACCGAATTTTAATTTACTACCTACATCTCTTTATAAGACACTTTCTAAATTAATTGTAGATCTAGAAGACATGTTCGTCAAAATAGATACTTGTGAAAACCATATCAAATGCTATGAGAAGTCCATATTATCTGTAAAATCATAAGCTATCAAAAGAAATTTAAGAATAATAAACACTATCTCATGGGAAATTTAGAAAAAACAGATTAATTCTGATATGAATAAACCAAACAATTTTTGAAAAGATAATCCAGATCTCCTTGTTACTAAATCAGATAAGACTAATATCACTGTAGTCATTACTAGAGATATGTATATTGAGAAAATGTTTTAATTTATTATCAGATTCTGATACTTATGAAAAATGTGATGAGGACATTACTGAAACATTAATTAGGAAACTTAATAAGCTTTTCCTTAAACTTGTTGAAAAAGGTTATTACTCCCTTAGAAAGAACAGCCCTTCATAGTAAACATACTTACGCCCCCTAGGATTTATGGTCCTCATTAAGAATCACAAACAAGGTAACCCATTGAGACCGATCGTTCAAGTCAGATCAACTCTCCCCTTAGAAAACTTAGCAAGTTTCTTAATTCTACTTTAGATAATCTTAATAGAGATAATACTTTTGATGTAAAAAATGCTTTAGAGCTCAAGGAAATGCTTACCTCCGTTACTTTAGATAATGATGAAATTATGTTCTCACTCGACGTTACCTCTTTATTCACAAACATCCCGCTTGATATCTTTTATAGCATCGTTTCTAAAGAATGGGACAAAATCAAACCTCATACTACTATCAAAGACAAAGATATTTTCTAGAGTGCTTAAAGCTTTTAGATAATGGTTAATTTTGTTTTTAACAAAGAGTATTACAAAATACTTTTTGGTGTCCCTATGGGATCTAGCCTTTCTGTAAACGTTGCAGGTATTTTTCTCAACTATTTACTCAACAACGTCAAGACTAATATCAGACCTAAACTCCTGGTTAAATACATCGATGATCTATTTTTGATAATGAAAAAAGACCAAGTTGAGGAGTTCAGAAACAAACTGTGTAATTTTCACCCACGCATTAAATTCACTATTGATCTTGAAAAAGAGGGAAAACTTAACTACCTTGACCTAACAATCTGTAGAGGAAATAATGGGACATTATCTACAAAATGGTTTACAAAAGAGCTTAAAAGTAATCGTTTTTTAAATTTCCAATCTAATCACCCTCATCACCAGAAACTTAATACGGCTGGTAACATCATCAAAACGAGCAGTTCTAACAACGATGAATATATACCTGAGATTCAGAAAATAATTTTATACCAAGTTAGAAGATAATTTCTACCTAAATCTATAATTAAGAAATTATGGTTTAAGGCTACTGCTATTAATAACTCTGTTGCTGTTCAACAACCTGTTGCGACCCCCACAAATCGACCAACTAAATTTGTGGGCATGACATATGTCAAGGGGCTCTCAGAAGGCATTCAGAAACTATTAGGCCAATTTGACTGTAGTGAAATTTCTCTTGGTCACAAACCGATCAACAAAGCTGATCAATACTACAGTAACCTTAAAGATAAAATATGTATTGAAAACCAAGTCGGCACTATCTACCAAATACCGTGTAAAGATTGCAGCAAAACCTATATCGGCGAGAGCGGCCAACACTCAAGCATAGACCTATTACCATGAATACACAGTCTCTAAGAAGTCAACTAGTACTGCACTTGCTGAACATTCCACTACGTTAGCCATTCATTTGATTTTGCAACATCAAAATTTAGAAAAAGAAAGAAATGCACAAAAGAAACTTATGGAAGCCTTAAGATCTCCATACACAAGCAACATAACCGTCAATAAAAAACTGACACAAAGTTCTTGAACAAGTTCTACTCCGGAGTTTATTCAATTTTAATGTTGTTTTTTTCTTTTTTCTCTCGATGTATTGTTTTCTTAGTATTACCTTCCTCCAGGTTATCTTTTAGTTTTTCTAGTTATTTTCTTTTTTCACTTTCCCTTGGTACAGTCTCTTATTTATTTCTTGCTTCTACTACGTCTTTCTACTGCTCTTTTCGATTCTTACTCTTCACCAACTTTATTTTAATTTTAACACAGGTTCGTACCCCCTTTTACTAAATATTTTTTAGACACTCTTGGTTTTAGCCTTTGATTTGATTTTTGTGTCTTTCTTGCCTTAATTCTTCTTTTCCTTTTTGTTTTTACTTTTTAGAACTGTGCAATAAAGAGGTGATGGAGATGTTTCAGTAGTTTTTTATTAGCTTTTTACTTTCTGCCTATGACTCTTTTTAAGGAGGTCTACCTTTTCTCAATTGTAAGTATTTTTTTACTCTTCTTTTTCTTCTTTAACTCATGAGATGTTGTTAGGTTCTTTTGAAAATCTTTAATGTATTATCTGTCTAATTAATTGTTAATAAATTTATTTTTAGGTTTGATAATGGCTTCATAGCCGAAACGTCACAATAATCGTAGTTTTTATTACCACCCAATAGGACACAACCTCATCTTAAATTCGTTTATAGGGAATAAAACATCAAATACTATAAAAAAAATAGGAGTGTCTATAGTATAATAATTCTACAGTGGCAATAAATAACAATTTTTCAGGAAAAGCCAAAAAAAAACAAGAAACTTGTCCAGAGAAATGATAAGAAAGGGTACAGGTTGGGTTTGCTTACTTCTGATGAAGATCTGATACTTCCCAGGGCAGATCAAGTTCATTGTTAGCCAGTTGATCATACCTAAAACAATAATATTGAATAATTAAACATATGAAAATAATTTCTTCACACAAATCTTAAAGATATGTACAATTTTTGTACTTCAGTCAGAATAAATAAAAATTATGTTAATGATTAACATTGCCCTTTATGGAATTTGATTGTTTCATAGATTGAATTGTTAATAATAAAAAAAATGTCTAGAAATGTATTCAGTTTTACACTACTCCATAGAAAGAGCAGTGACTGGTACATTGAAGGTTTCATTCTTATTTATTTTTTGTAACATTTTTAGAAAAAACTAGTTCCGGGCTGGAACTATCACAAAAAGCTCATTACCAATTCCTGTATTAATCATATTAATAACAAGGTATGGCAAAAAAATCAAGTAAAATGCTAATTTTTCAAAATGGTTGCCAAACTGCATTGGTATTTAAAAATATATTGGGTTAACCAATTAGGCAATGGATACTTTAATTTGAGCCTGACAACAGAAAATTATATGAAGATAGCACGTTTTTCAACAAAGGATCTGAATCCTTTGTTTGATCATAAATATCACAAGTTTATCCCAAATTAATTCATAGAGGCACATTTCTTTATTTTAAAAACAGACATATAAAGAAACAAACGTTAAATCTTTTCAGCAAAAGTTGAAAGTAAACTACACTTGTAGTTAACATTGCACTTCAGTTAAAATCAAAGTAAATAATCTATTTAAACTAACACTTGAGTTTTATCATAGTGTAAACCTTTTATATCCTATTATAAATAAGCACAACAGGCACTTATCAATGTTTGTAACACCAATTAACTGATAAGCCTTGGTGACATGACAACCTGACATTCCATTGACATCTTGATTTTATTTAAATACCCAAATACAAGAGAGAATACGTCACACTAGCAATAAAGCTAAACAACCAAACAATTAAACAAACTTGTTGACTATTTAAAAACTAGATTTTAATAAATTTGTATGTGACCTTTTTATTCAATAGTTAATAAGGATTAACATGAAAAAATATATATCAAGGATAGACTAAGCTAATCTTACAGAATAAACAATACCAAAATAAAATAGTTAACACTAAGGGTGCATTCGTGACACCCGCCCAATCAGAGCACTCTGATCATTACGTTCAGAAGTAGAAGGGGGTAGAGGTGATATAAATTACTTCACCATCATACTAACCATAATAAATCTCGCAAATATGTTGTAACTGATTTGTGTAATTATTTGATATGTTATGTTGATTATTGGCTAGTTTTTTTTTTGTCGTATTAAAAAAGAATGAAAGGGACAAAAAAATAGACAGAAAATACAATAATACAAAATGAAAAACATTCCACAATTTTTTTTATTTGATTATTTTTTATTCTATAGTATATAGAATAGTATACTATATTCTATAGTATGCTGTGCTATATAATAGTAAACTACATTCTCTAGGATGCTATACTATGGAATAGCATAGCACACTGTTATAATCAGTTGATTATAACAGTGTGGGAAAATAATGCGAGGGAGCCAATGAAGTTAGTCCTCGAAGACAAACCACACTGAAATTTCTAATCAAACTAATCTCATTGGTTTCTCAACAATATTTTCTAACACTGTCAACTGATTATAACCATGTGTCATAATATAACAACATTTATAATAACATACTGTAATTAATAGGATCAGGATTAACATTAAAATAATTTAAGAAGGTTAAATATGTAATCTTAGACGAGTTCCTCAATATCTGAGTGAGTAGAAATTTGTTTGAGTTCATCCCTTCTTATAATAAGCAAGTATACAAAGTTTCATACAGATTTATTGGAGTTTTAATAAAGATAGAGAATCCAAAGAATTTCATCAGATGACTTGTGTGTTAAGCAGGAAAAGTTTGAAATACCTTAAACCCGATATTTTAGTAAATTCCCAAACTAAAATAATAATAGCCACTAAACCAGCTTTAGTTCTACAATATTTTTTAATACTTCTATATTTCATTATAATTTGGTAAACCACAGTTTACACTTTCAGAAAAATAAAAAAAGTTTAAATCATAACAATAATAAAACAAAACTAGAAAGTTAAAACAAGTTAACCTTATAAATAATTAAAGGAGATAAAAACAGACTTGAATTGACTAGACTTGGTTTTAAAACCAAGTTACTAGTTTTGTTTATTATTGATATGACTTAAATTTTATTTAGGTTTCTGAAGATGTAAACAGAGGTTTATGAAATTGTAATAAAATAAAGAAGTATTAAAAACTATTTTAGAACTAAAGCTGGTTCATAAACTATTATTATTTTAGTATGAAGTTCTACAAAATTTCAATAGCCGTCAAAATGAAAATGTGATTAATTCCCAAAGGAAAATGAACTCTTTATTAATACGCATTCATAATGCCAAAAACAGCAGAAGATAGTAATAAAATAAAATTCTCAAGTAACTTATAACCATAAACTCAATAAATACCAAGTTAATAAGCAAGCCAATTTATAATCTAACACATCATATATATTAAAAAAGTAAGACCGTTTATAGATTGACAAACTATAATTTATTAAAACACTATTGGCAATAAAAAAAAAACAAACAGTAAAAAAATAGAATTAATTTATCAACTTTTTTGTTATCTAATATTTATGTAACACCTAAAGAGAATAATGATAATTGCACCATTAGAGTGTATTTAAAAATGACATAATCCTACGCATATAGTTAAATTATGTAATAGAAAACTGATAGATATAGTTTATTATTATGACATTTTACAATTAGCCGTTCTTATCAAATAGTTTTTGTTACTTTTCAAATGTAAAATTACAATTAGGTAAGCAGTAAATTGACACTGAAAAGGTAAGGAGGTCGCATTCTATAAAAGCACAGCTGTGGCTTAATAGAAGCAGTGCTTAAAACATCTCCAGTTTTTTCATACAGGGTCATTTTGATTGTAATTGAAATACCTCTAACAAATAATTAAATAACTAGATTGTAGCAACAGGCTCTAATTATTTCTGTGATTCTAAGAATAAAACTAAACATAACAGAAGTGTATATAAATATTGCCTCTGAATTTTTAGCTTCTAGGATGTTCAATAACTTAATGCTCAAAATACTTAAAATCTATGTAATGATATAGATCACGAAAAAAAGTCTTCATTTCTTCATAGATTTGAACAAACAAAACAAAAATTTACGAAACTACTAAAATTGAGCTCCTGCTCTAACATGATTTTGTTGAAAACTAAAATTTGTATTGCCAATACAAAAATCGGATAGGAGGTGCCTTGGAACTTGTCCTCGCCACATCAGATTGGCTACGCTTATCCTCAGAATAAAAAATTCACCGAATTTATACTGCAACACATCTTCTGACTTGCTTTATTTGTCCTTAGAAATAATACATATGTTTCATTCCCGGCGGTCACCCATCCAGGCAGTGACCACGCTCGATTCTACTTAAATTTTATGATCCAACAATAACTGTAGATATACTTGCTGCATTGAAACCAAACTTAGTATACTTATTCAATACATAAAGAGATATAGTTGTATTATTTTTTTTTACAAATTTTTAAAAGAACATATACAAGTAATTTGATAAAAATAGAACCAATGATGATAATGACATGAAAATGGGCACATATGTTGGTCTTATATATGTTTACATGTGTGTTAAATGTCAAATCGATCATAAAATTTTTCTGGGTGTCATGAATTTTTAAATCTTTAGCTAAGTCATTACTGCGGGTTAATAATGACATAACAAAATTATTTTCCAGATAGCACAACCAGACGTAAAGATTCATTTTGTGCCAAGTTTCAAATCTCTCGCATAAATATACTGGGAGATACAATGGTTAGACACACACACATAAAGACAGACAACTTTGTAAAAACAACTCAGGAGGGATGAAAACACCTGAAACAAATATTTGTGTAAAATTCCGGTTTCGGGTTTTTTTGCGAACACAATAATTTTTGTATATACCTACAGTATAAATGAGAAAAGTAAAAATGGAGTTAACTAGTCTAAAAAAGGAATTTATTAAATTTATTTAAAGGCATAAATCACAAGATCAGGGTTGTTTTGTTAATGAAATTTACAGCAACCATTTCACACTGTTCTAGAATGTTTATCTTTTTCGGCTAACTTTTTTCAACTTCTTTTGTTGTTGAAAAATTATTGAAGTCCTATAAGACAGGCAATTTTAAATTATTTTGTTTAAGTTAGGAAAGATATTAAAGGCATTGAATAATTTCAATAAATGAGCTGTGACCTAAAAACTACTGCCCTTGATTTGTAGTAATTATCAGGTTGAATATTTTTGTTCAATTAATATTATAATAGATAATATAACCCATTTAATTTTACATACCTTGATAAAAGGTCTTAACAAATAAACACAGGAGTTGTCTAAACCAGAAATTAAACCAAATTTTAGCAAGTTTTTAAACAAAGTATATTTCCTTAAATTGTCATAATGAAAAGGGCCAGGGGGTACTGATTCCTTCAAAATAGAGGTCCCCTAATCAAAATGTATAATATCAGGCATAAATCTAGACACAAATGCATACTTCTACAATGGGGGTTTCAAATTTTAAAGCTCCATTTAGTATATTTATAAAATTATGAGTATTTTTATGGGTTTGGTATAGTTATTAACTTAACTACTACTATTAACTTAAACAAATCAACTTATTTAATTGTTGATTTGTTGGTAAAAAGTAGAAGTAGAACTTGTTGTATGGTTGTTATCAGGTAACATAATATGAATAAAGGGAATAAAAAAACTTTAAGTTTATTTCGAAGAGATAAGATAATTAAAGCAGCACAGAAACAAATTCACCCATTTCACCAAAAAATCATGGGATTATCATAGATAAACCTCAAATCCAAATTATTTTTCTTAAACACATTAAGCATCCCTCCATGTCTAATCTTATCTACTCACAGATATTTTTTATATAAGATAATTTATTACTTAACCTATCTGTTATGTTGATAACAGAAAGGTTAACTTAAAATAACTTACCTATCTAACAAAAGTGTTAAAACTTCATGAGCAGTAGTGAAAGTGCGATAAGTGGCAAGAAAAATATTAACATAAGTCGACTCAAGCTCTCCTTGGTCAGTGGCTAGAGCTTCCACAAGTCTTCTCAACGTCCCTGCTTTCAATAAGCGAACTCTTACTGTTTCCCATTCGAGGTGTGATATATTTTCATCAGTGTCCTCCTTCAATTAAAATTATAATAATAATTAGTTAAACTGAATTAATGTTATTAGACTGAAGTAATAACACCTTAAGCTTTGGATAGTCATGACACTCTCAGGATGACCAAAGAGAGTCCGAAGGTGTAAGGAAAATTAAGGAGGCACCCCCTACCTAAGTTTTTAAAATGACCTTGGATTATCAGCTTCATTACCACATCTCGTTAGTCCCTGTGATATTACACATCTCTATTTATATCTCACAAAACAATTATTCTATTTCCCAATTTCTATTTTATAAACTACACCTAAGTATTCCCCAAACTATTTTAAACCACAATTTTTATAAAAATTGCACCAAATGCTTTATAAGCTACATCTTCTTTTTTTCAAAGCTCATTATTTCACAAAAAAGTATTCAATAAAAAGAGTACTAACGATAGATTTTACATTACCACATAGCTTACATTTTGGACAGAGTGTGTAGGGCGGTGATAGCGAACTTTTTTGAGATAGACAGTATATATTGCTCCTTCAACTACTTCTTCCCCCCAGTATTTCCATGTTGGGTGCTGTAACATTAAAATAATTTATATTTTAATAAAACATTATCAAATAGAATTGCCTGCGTCAGAATTATATTGATGTTATAAATTCAAATTCTGTAAAAGAAGACGATAAAAAATTAGTGCTGGTACCAAGATTCAAACCTGGGAACCCTAGCTTTGAGTAAACTTATCGACTCCGGGCCGGTTTTATTGGATTAAGCATCCCAAAAAACATCGAAAAACCACACCCTACTCAAAAATTATTTTTTACCGATTACTATTTTGGTTTCTTGTGATTCGCCATGGTTTTATCCACTTTTTTGATCACTTAGAATGGTCGTATTGACTTCAAACCTAATTCATTTGATTTAGCGCCATCTTATTCTTAATTCTCTCCAAAAAAAATTCACTAAAAATTATACCTAATCCTTACCAGAAAATAGAATTATTGATCATTGTATAGAAGTAAAGATTTTATTATTATCAATCATTAATTCTGCCAACAATTAATTCAATAACTATTCATACATTATAACCAAATCTATTAAGTAAGAGTATGTACGTCCCAGACAAAGAACCGTGAGGCCTCAGCATTACAAAAGGTTGTGTTAGAAAAACAACTCGACAGTTTTAACTGAGAAGAGGTCTTCTATAATATACCAAATTTAATTGACATGTTATTCTGAAATGCTAGTACTAATCTACTACTACTAACCCTGTTAAAACAAACATTCATAAGAACAAAATATGAATCAAACTCAGCTCAATAAGTTTACCATAACATAACAGGAAAATTAATCATTTCTTAGAATGAAAAACAATACATATCAACTTGACAGTTGATATGTATCAAATTGATACATATCAAAATATTAGTAGTTTAAATTAAAGCACTTTGTTATAAAATGCTCAGTATTTTTTAACACGAATAACTTAAAGAAATAATAAGCTAAGTAATAGGTTGGGTAAATATTCCATGACTAAAAAATGAAACCACAACATATTCTTTTTATGAGGGAAAAACTCTCGCATCACAGGGAGAATCCAGCCAGCCAAATCCACCCCACCCATTCTTTAATTAAATAAATCTTTTCATTACAATTCCATCTATCGAGTAAAATATGACACAACATATGTACCAAACAAATAAAAATACGATATTAGCAAAAAAGTTTTACTTAGATACCTACAAATAATTTTATAATAAATCAGTTTTTGTTCCCTAATTTATATAAGATACAAAAGATAGATATCATATGATTTACAATCTAATAATAAAAAATTTGTTTTACAAAACTTCTAAATAATAGTAATGAAACTTGAAATTTATATTAGTCATAAAATAGCTATGACTAATAGCTAGATTTTAACCTATACTATCATTTACAATAATTACATTCAATGGTAGAGGCAAATGTTAATTTTAATAGCAAAAAAGTTTTAAAATAAAATAAAGCAGAAATTCTTTTTAAATAAAACAAATTATCCACAATATTATTTAGCAAATTTTGATAGAAAATTATGGTTATTTAATTACATAATTGTTTTTTATTATTGTGTAGTTTTTAATTGGTATTACTTAAAGAAAGTCAAACAGTGAATGTAATATTTTTTAATTGTTTGCAGTTGACCTAACATAAATTATAGTATCCTGTAGCATTTCCAATCAATAATACCCCAAAGATTTTTAACAGATTAATAGAATGAAGTACAGGGCCACAATTTGTTAAACTGAGAGAGGGAAATTAGAGAGAGAGGAAAATAGGGGTTGTCAACTGATCAAAACCATTTTATCAGAACATACTCCTTGGGTTTCCTGTAAAACAAGTAGTCACAGGAACCTGTTTTAAAACACATGACAATAATAAGGCCATCCATAGCCTCAGACAATGGTGTGCCCCTGCCCCAACTCAACATTTAAAACAGTTCATTCTGGGGGCTCAGCTGTGGCCCCAATGAAGTCTTGTTTTATGTTCTTATCCAAGCCATTTTCTTCCCTCTTGTATATTTTGACTGGATCAACTTAAAAACTTACATATATATTTTTAAGTACTTATAAAATTTAAGCTCTCTATCTCTTATATTTTACAAGATATTTTGTTGTGGAATATACTAATTTTGATCCTAACTAACACACTTTTCCATTATAATTTAAAGACACTTTTAATTGTAGAAAAATAAAATTTGGGATGCGGGGAAGTTTTAATGGATAATGCAAGGAAGAATTGTCAATGTTACAATACTTTAATGAGATCTCCTAAATATTATCTCTGACATGAAAAATTAGTGGTTCATAAAGACTCCATCAACATTCTACAGCCTAATACATTATTTTTAACCTTTAAATTATACACCTATCTTTTGAGACTCGGCAAGAACTCAGTATTTCTAATTCCTTAGTTAGTAATTATCGCAGGTAGTTTTAAAATATTAAATAAATGCTAGGAATTATCTAGTTTAGATGTATTAACTGTGTTATTGACAAGCCACAAAAGTCCTCTGTTAAAGTTTTGTGAGAGGAAGAAGTACAGACTTGACGTAAACTATACCCCAACTTTTTGCACAATACTTGGCCACATTTTTTTCACAGAGTGTTTTTTTCAGATTCAAACCAACATGATATATAAACAATATGATTTTCTTTTTGATTTATAGTTATGGTAGTTATTTATTTATTATAGTTATTTATAGTTTAGTTATTTATTGTTATGGAGAAATATGGATTATGAATATTTGTATGAATTTATATCTTGATACTTTTGACAAGGAGGAGGTTATATAAATTGTTTATTTTCCTTAACTCATTCACAGGACAGGAACCCACTAGATTTCAATAAAAATGATTAAAAATAATAAAATCTAATAACTGATAAAAGAAGTTCAAAAGTTAAGAAATGGTAACTAAGCAAAAAGCCAAGATCTAAGAATCTAAGTCATTGGTTCCTTACAAAACCTCATTCATAGCTATTAAGTAAGTTTCAGATTTGCACTGCACATACGGCACATTAGGTACATGTACTCGTATTTATGCATAAGACAGAACTATTTCACTCTTGTGACAACTTTGGAGTGACCTCATGTGATTGAAATATTAAATATATGTATGACTTCAATAAAAATAAACATGGTGGAAAAACAAGTTTCAAAATTATTTCTGTAAAGAATGGAAAACTTTTGGACCAGTAAAAATTAAAATATTTCCACCTGCACTCTGAACTTTGTTTCAACCAAGCAACTTTTGGACTAATTGAAGCACAGACATAACCCTAAATTATGGTATATTAAGTTTTCAAAGCCCAGCACCATATTTGTCAAAAAAGTGGTAGAATTTCTAACAATTTTATCATACAAAAAGTTTGAGTTCTACATTTGGCAACACTGAATAGTCATTCTTTCATTTAAAATAAAAATAAATGAGTTCAAAACAAATGTTCTTAAAAAAAAGTGACATTAATCTCTCAAACTTTGGTAAATCATTATTGTTAACTCCTCACACTATATTTTGCGACATGAAAAAGACCAGCAGGCGTCCAACTTCGGAAAATAAATACCTACAGATACTTGGGTGACTTCACAATACAACCTAGTAAATCCCCCGGTGAGCATGCTCTAAACACACGTGTCCTGGTATATTTAAAAATCTTCACCTGCGTTCTGAACTTTGTTTCATTTATAAAGTTTTCCCTCATTTTGTGTTCCCCTACAATTTTAAGCTTTTTATCTGTCTTGGGTGTAAATTAAAGACTTTTGTTGTATTTTCAACAATACTTAAACAGTTGTTCTAATATTCTGATGCATTTCATGGATTATTTATTATATACAATATAACTGTATATAACTGCTTATTATTATGCAATATATATGCAATAGAACTCTGGTTCTATTGCACCAAATCATTAATCAGTCAGTCAATAAAATTTGTCTTTTGCAATTTCTCAAAAAATGAAATCGCCCTTTTTCACCTGCCTTTACGACATTAAATTGATTCCTAATAATTATTATTAGCAACAATTGAAGTCATAGTTTTTCCGGGTAGAAGTTAAATAACTACAAATATAACTCAGATTGAGAATGCCAGAATGCAATGAAATAACAATATTAAAGTAGAGACACATATAAAGTAAAAAGAAATGATAAAATCTAGTTAAAAATAGTTCGTTTAGAATAGAAGAGGTAAGATTGAGTGTAAGTGCCGCGGGGTTGGTAAAATAACCTGACTCACCCCCACCTACACATCACCACCCTTGCAGCTGTAAGGACTTTTTTCTTCCCTTTTAGTGTGTTACAAGCATTGCATTTTCTCCCTTCCAGGTAATTTTTAGTCACATGACCACGCCAAAAGATATAGCACAAATAATATAGTAATGCTTAACTTTATCAGTAAAAGGCAATGCCTCGTAAAGTTTACATATCATTAAGTATGTTTCACATACCCTCAACTAGGGCAATTAAGTTTAACACAGTTGGTAGCAGAGCATTCCTGCCATGAATTATTGTTGGGAACCAATGAAAGAGCCCAGGGATCTCCCCCAATCCATGTATCGAAAACTATTAGACATACCATATCGTAATCTATTTAATAATTTCATTGAATTAAAATATTTGGCACCCATTATATAAAGCAAGGCCAGAATGTGGATATCATCATGTGTAGACAGACTTATTCTACAGGTGGTCCAGCCAACAATAATCCCATAAATGTGGTCAATTACTCATTTACTATTAATTTAAAATAGAATAAACATTAAATTTTACCAGTTGATCAGCATCTAGGTTCATGTTTGTAATACATGGCTCATAGCTCTACAGCTTTCCATTATCTTACATAAACTGCATAAGACATTACTAAGCACACCAAATACAGCAAACATTTACAAAGAACACGACATTTTTTACACTAAATAGTTTATAATATCAATAAAACAATTTATTAAACAAATATATAATAATATCAAAAGCTACCAAAGAAATTTCAAAAACTTAGCTATCAGTGAGAAATTTGAACTGAAATTCAAGTGATTTCGAATTCATATTCAATATGTATTTCTTCCTCAAATGACATAACTCAGTATAAAAATTACACGCATAACTACTAATAATGAATTAACGTTAAATCACAAATTAATTAACTAGAAATATACACAATACTTTAAGTAGGACGGATTAGGAAAAAGTACAAATAAAAAAACTTGAGTGGGATATCTAACCTTAACATTTATGGGTAGGTTCTGTAAAAGGTTAACTTACGAAGAGAAAACGAAATCGTTTTTCAGACCTCAAGTATTTCTACATCCGGGTTTTAATAATAGCATTTTTAAACGAATGAACTGTTTCAAACAAATTTTAAGTTATTTAAATAAACTTATTAAAATTTATTTTGAAACAATTTTACAAAATATTGTTCAATTTGAAATGTTTTAGTACATAACAGAGCATGATTTTATTTCTAGTGTCTATATCCCAAGTTAGCAAAAGAGGTCTGAAAATATGGTTCGAAACTAACTTGGTACATTATATATGAAGTTATATCTGTACATCAAGTTGTTTTCATTACTCAGATGTAAACGTCATCGAAAGCTTTCTCCCAGGGTCTCGATTTCAGGTCCTATACATGTTTTTATATTGGTTAATGGAAATGAATATACAAATTAAGCAAGTTTTTTTATTTGTGAAACGACCTTCACATTTATAAAATTCTTTATTAAAGATGTTCCTCAAACATTATGTAAAGAATTAAACATATAATATTCAATGATACGAAAATTTTACATTACAAATCTTAAAAAGACTTTCTTCTCAAGTTAAGATTTCGAAGGATGGTGCGTTTCAAAAGAATTAACCGTAATATTCTCACGGTCGTTTTATTCGCTATTACTTAAAGTCATAACAAAGAATTGGTCACGCAATTCCAATAAATTCTTTGATATTTTTTTTTTTCGATTCTCAAGAAATTATAATTAAAAAGATATTTCTATTTGTGTACTAATGCTTGTGATTGACTATAATTTGATTGTTTTGGTCGAAAAGGCTCATTAATATTCTCATCTCATAAAACAAACTGATCGTGTGAAGACGCTATTTGAGGGCAAAACAGTCGAAGAAGTAATCTATTTACTTTTTCCTAATATACTTTTTTGAACGAATGTCAGTGTGTTCTTCATGAGACGGCACAATATTTGAATGTCGGTTTGTATATTTGTTTGTGTGTAATGCCATATCTGGCATAAAAATTGACCGATTTAGACCAAATTTAGTGTGCATGTAGTACTAATACTAAGCTGTATAGTTTTTAGCTGTATCTAGGATGACATTAGAAAATTTTATTCATATGGCGGAACACTTAAATATGAATTTGGTGTGAAGGATACACGACTCGTATCCTTTGAAAGCTCTGGAAAAGTAGAAACAGAAAACACACACACACACACACTCACACACACACATATATATATAATTATATATATATATATATATATATATATATATATATATATATATATATTATATATATATTTGCTCGAAGTATACGTAAATTCATTTTTTGATAGTTAGACAAAACTTTTTTAAAGATTTGAGCTTTTTTTGATAAAAACTATTGATAATAAAGATTTTCATTTTTCCCACGCGGTTTTATTGCGTGAGTACATGATTCTGATATTTGCAATGAAATACTCACAATTTGTGTTAATTCATTAATACTAATATTTTTTATTTACAGCTGATAAAGATCAATCATCATCCGTCTTTATTGCCTACGCGTATTTATTCAATTGCGTTCATGTTATTATGTTATCTCCCTGTTTGATTCATTACCCTCGTAACTTCGTCAAAATAATCGAGTCAGCTGATCTGGGTGTTTCGAGAACGATTTCTTTGTATTTAGATTTAATTTTCAATGACTTCTTATTTACTGTTTATGTCTATAAATTATTTATTAATTGTAATGTATTTATTATACATTTTAAAATTCTTAAAAAGGCTGTATTTATATAAATTTAAATATTAAACATTGTTTTCATATCTTAAACATATGTAAAGATGGAGCAAATTATATATTGATAAACTACTCTAGACTAGATAAACTAGATATAACAAGATACGTTTGCTTTTAACTTCTTCATGATTTATTAGTAAAATGAATACAAGCATGTTTTTGACGTTGGTTAGACACAAGAATATAATCATAGAAAAATATAGCGTAAAACTCATAGCTTCTATACTTAGATCATTTATACATTATACGCCTTATGAACATTTTTCTTTAAAAATATAAAATGTATAGTAGTAAACAAATAGTAATACGTATATTACTATATTATTTGATCTTCTTAAAATATGTAAAGAAATTGTATGCAAAATGTTCTTCACGCAAACAAGATATTTTGTATAGCAATATATCACAAAAAGGCTTAGTACACGCAACACTACATGGGATGTCAACAAACTTCAATCTTCCACGTCCACATAGCGATCTTTACTACGTCTCTGACGGCAATAATTATCATTTATCTAATCGTATTTTATCAGTACTCATCTTTAATCCTTTTCTATATTTCTTTTAAATTAAAGTAGATAAAAAACTTACAGCAAACTTCCAAAATAAATTGATCATCATTTTAAAACGATCGATTTTTCTTTGAAATATTTACTTAAAAAATTGAATTTATGAACTTTAAATTATTTCGTGAAACACTGATCGAAGACTTTAATCATTGTTATAATATGTTATGTATGCGAACGCACAGATCGTATTAACAAACGAAAGAAATATGTGAAGGTATGTTGAATGTTCTGTAGGCACTAAAATTAAATATTCTTGTTGTAAAATATAAATTAAATAGACTTACGTCGGAAATGAGTAAACATTAATTAAAATAACAAATATTGAAACTGTATACAAATTTCATTTGCCGAACTAATATTAAACGAGCATCACATCACATAACTCAGAACGTATTTAGTTCATGTTTACCAATGATATGTTCCTATATATGTTTCTGATGTGTATAGTTTATTCTTTATGACATGTTATAGTGAAGTATTGTTGATAATAGATTTATTGTTTACATTAGTAGAGAGAGCACACCTCTGTTTAAGTTCTATACTCAATGGTACATATTATAGCATTTTAAATTTAGTCAGAAATTTTTTTCTTATCGAATTGCCATTTCGATAATGACATTTTTTACGGAAAGAGTCTCCAGGTAGTTTACTAGACATTTTACTTAAAGGCTATTTTCCTATAGGAAGTAGGGTATCCACGAATCAGCTGGATGATTGATATGAAGTTTCCTCCTCCAGTAAAGCCTTAGGATGAAAGTTTGCCTGCCAGGCGCAAGCAAACAAAATCTATAAGAAAAAAAGAAGAAAGGAAGGAAAAAATGTATAGTATTACGTAAATAATAAAAATACTTTCGAGTACGCTGAAAAAGACGATTTGTCTTAACGCCGCGTCATACCATCATTTTTTATTTATACCCTCCTGTAGATGTTATTATTATTGTTATTTCCTAGCATTATATATATATATATATATATATATATATATATATATATATATATATTATATATATATATATACCCTAGAGGTAGAAGGTGGATCCGCACTTGATGCCTGCATCGATGAGGCTGAGTTTCAGAATTAAGTTAAATGTAGGAAGGGATAAATCTTTTTATGGAAATTAATGAAAAAATGAAAAAAATACCTTTTTCTTTGTCTGTATCAGCATTTGAATCAATTCCGCAAACCAGCTGCTGATAGATTTTTAGTAAATCATCTTGATTACATTTTTGCTCAAGTAATCAACTAAAACATTAACACATCACGGACACTTTTGGATCGTAATGCAAGTTTCACTGATTGGTCTTACAGAACAGTAACTAAGTATTTATATAAAGTAAATATTATATTAACTGAACACCTGATAATAACGCAGAATAGATACAGGAAGCAAATTCTCAAGTTCAACAATACAAAGAACTAAATAATTATTATAGTTTACAATTATAAAACAACACAACACCTATTGTTAAAGAACAGCACCTGAAGTAAAATACTGTATTCTGACTTATTTAATAATGGAGTTAAATCTTAAACTCCTTAAAGTAATAAACACTGCATAATACTAAGTTTGAAGAACATTGGTAATGAATAAAAGTAATTAATATTTCTTGAAATCACTCAATTCGTATTTTATGTTACACTATTTGTATGCTTGATAATTTTTTTTGAAATATTACACACCCTTTGTTAAGTGGTCAGGTTATTAAATAACAAAAAAAATATTATTACGAAGAACGCTTTTTAATTTTTGAAGTACGAATTAACTAAAAACTTATCAGGTCAATAACTAAAGAACAAATTTTGACAAATATAATTTATAAAAAAAAAACTTCACATAGAAAACACTTAAACTATTCAAATGAAACTGAAATTGTTACGATATAAATTGCCAATTATTAAGAAGAAAAGCACTAGTTTTCAGCGTATTAAATTTATCTGTATAAAACTTTAAACTCCACGAAGTATATAGTTAGATATGTAAAACTAAACTAAACCGTTCAAATTGATTTTCTACAATGGGGCATTTCCCATTAACAACTTAAATGAGTCATACATGAGAAAAACGAGATATTCTTATTTTATTTTATTCGATTACGTCACTGTTAACTGACTTAACGTCATATTTATCATAATTCACGTCATAATGAGTGCGTGTTATATTCGTTACTATAAAAGAATTGTAATATATCGTATATTATACTCTCAAGGGCAAAATATGACCTGACTTTGGTCAAGAACATCTGATAAACAATTACCGTCAAAACATTTAACAACTATTTATTTTATACAAATTAAATATGAACTTTCTGTAACTTATGATCTTTCTGTCTAAGCCAGTAAGTGCAGTTGCTGGACAGTATCTTTCATGACTTGCAGCAGAAAATTAATTTCAGCTGTATCAATAGATTCATATTCCTTATAGTTTTACTATAAATCTAAAAAAAATAATAAATAAATAAAAATATGAACTGATTACGATTTCTGAAATGAAGTCTTTTGAAAAGTTTTGCTTGATTCAACTCTCAGTCAACATCTAAGATGAATATTTATTTTTTAAGAAGGCGACAGTGATATCTAGTGTTGTTATTCGATTAATTTAAGAAATATCAAATATCGATAATAAACCAAAAGATCGGATACAAGGTATTCCGGGAAGTCGTTACGCTTTACTCACCAATTCTGACGCGCATCGATCGCCCTCATAATAAAGAAGGTGCCTGTTTTATAACTAAGCATATCTTCAGATTCACTTCACTCGTCCTTAGACGAGAAATATCAATTTTAATTCCAGCGGTCATCCATTCATTTAAGGGCAACGCTTGATGCTGCTTAATACTAGCAATCCGACAAAATCGTAGAATAAAGTAACACATATAAACCAAGTAGGGAAACTTCTTTACTAACCAATGTAAAAAAAATCAGGCATGCGTGATCAGCTGAGAGCTGGATCAAAAATATAAAAATCGCTAAAATTGGAATAACTGCGTATGAGCCCTCAAGGATAAACTTTTTTTGTGTTCTATTTTATTGGAAGTACTGATAATTTAAGATGAGTTTTACCATAGATTTTTACTTTTTATCGTGTTTTTGAACATTTATGTACGTTACGTGTTGGTTTAAAAGTGTGCTTTAAATTTTATGAAATAATTGTTACAATCATTTAGTTAAAGAAAAAAGAAACTGCGGTAAAGGTATATTACATGTTATTTTATGATAAATATGAAGACGAAAGTTTATTGACTTAAATATTACTTAAAATTATGAATACTATGATTATATTTAAAAACTTTAGTTAGCTATTCTTACATTACCAATAAAAATTAATATTTGAAGGGAAAAACTCTTATAACTTGCAAAAATATAAAAAGTTGAGTAGTGCACACACAAAAAAAAAAAGTTTAACTAACTGCTCGTTTTAAGTAATTTAAACAGACCTAGTAGTATTAACAGAATAATTAAACCTCTTGGATGTGACAAAATATATTTTTTACCCAAATTATAAACATTTTATACTAAAAAGTAAAAAGCAACGCATTAAAAACAATAAATTCGAGTACTACAAATAGTTTGTTTACATTTAAAATAGAAATGTACGTCTACGTGACTGTACATCTTAGCTACGTGTACATACCAGGTCCGCACGGGCATTATGGCTCACATGATGTTCTTGAAGGAAGAAGGCCTCGAGAATATGAGATTAAATTTTGAATACTTAATGATGCCCTCCATGGATGCCCTTGATACAATGTCAATTTTAGATTGCCGCAGGCCGGCTAAGATATTTTTTTACTTTATTGGGTTTTGCTGAGCTTTTACAGTACAACATTCTACATGCTATTCTACGGAGGACTTAGTGTGTGTGATGTGAGAAAGCAAATGATTAATGTGCGTGTATTAGTGGGAAAAATATTGCATTTTTGTAACTGTAGATGAGGGCAACTTATGTGTATTATATACCTTGTGCGCATGATCCAAATAGTCAAGTCATTCAGTATGGTGTCACTCGACATTTAGTAGGTTAAAAATAATCAATCCCTATTATTTTCTACGCATTTCAATTTAAGCATGAAGTTTATTTAATAGTTTTTATCATCTATAATATTAACGTATAACTTACGGTTTTTATAAATTTCAGTCGGTAAAAAAAATCGTCGTAGTTTTTATAATATAAATTAGGACTAAATAAAGATTTACTTGTTTATATTTTTTTCGTTTTGGTTGGTAATAACGAAAAATTAAGATTTTGTAAGATCATCTTATTATTTCAATATTGTTTAGGCAAAGTTTTATTATTTCTTGTTATTAACTTTATTAGTGTAACCAGTAACCAAATAGTAAGCTTTATTACGTATGGCATTATTTCAAGAGGTAATATCATTTTAGAATCATGTTTATTTTTGTACTTATTTATATTTTAAGTTTTGTGCCCAACTTAACATTATTTATTAAATGACCGGCTGTAATAGCCAGGCCCGGATTCCGGTTTTAGACATGAGTAACTGGGGAAGCCGCACAAATTTTTGGATAATGACGGAAATTTTGGATTGTTGGGAAATAAATATTGAAAAGTACATGTTTACATAATTCATTGGCTGTGTGTCTAGTCTCTGCTTTGGGGTTCCTTAATAATAGTTTAAAATATCATTAGGCTTTCTAGGTTAGCTTTAAATAATTTATGGTTGACAGAAACACGTTATGTAATACCATACTTAAACCGAAAAAATCACCATTATCAGTAAATATTCGCAAAAAAATTTCTATAATTTTAAATTACTGCAGTGTATGATTAACCAAGCTATTTGTCTGAATAATGGTATTCTAAATTTTTAGAGAGAGAACAATGATGACTAAAAATGGACGGTTGTGGCTGAAAATTGACTTACCTATTTCTTGATGTGATGTACTTTTTCATTTTAGTAAAGAAAAATATTGCATTTTAAATAAAATTTAAAGTTTTATTACATTTTAAAAATTAAAATATTAACTTTTAACACTCTAGACTTTGGATGCGACTATTTGCTATCCTATTGTTTGAATCAATAATTTATTTAGAAGTCAAGCATAGCACGACCGATGTTGTATCACCTTGAATCTTGATTTTGATGTTGAAGCTTTGAATGATTATTACTTTGTTCACACGCGGGGTTTGGCAGGGTTGTTGTTGTATGAACTCCGGCAGTTGTATAAACGGAATTGAACACGGGTTTCAACCCTGAAACACGTTTTTCACGGTGGGAAAAAACCGTGTGAACAGTTGGGGTTGAACCCCCTGCGAAACCCCGCGTGTGAACGAAGTATATATAAATAAGCATTCTGGGGACGAGTTTAGCAAGTCTGAAGTTGTGAGGAAAAACCAAGGTACTCTGTACCTAATTTTACGCATATTTAAACTTCTCATTAAAACGATTTAATTGTTAGTATTATATTTCAGACAACATATTTTTTAACATTGAATAGTTTGAGTGGAAAACTGATATGATTCTGAAATTAACCTAACTCGATGCATCAAATCGGCGTCATTTTAAACTTTTTAAAAAGTATAAAATTTTTTTTTGATAAAACGTCTTTCTAATCATTTTAAAAGTTATTTTCGTTTTATAAATTTGTTTTTTCTTGTAGACACGCTGCTTAAACGGCAAAATTATATTATCCTATAATTTTGAGCTATTAGGTAGCCTTGTTCCCTAATAGAGTAAATAGTCGAAATCCATAAAATTAAATAGTCGAAATAAGCGTTTAAAGAAGAGGAGAGGGGGTATAGGTGAGAGAGTGGGGTGAAAACGGAATGTTCTAAAGGTTGGGTCGTTTAACGTACAGATGGGAGTTTTAGTTAGAAATGTCGTAAGGTCAACAGTTGCATACAGTTCAATTGAATGTAAAGAAGACTGATATAAAACAAGTTCGTGTTCCAGGTAATACAACAGGTAATGCCTAAGGAACGTGATGACTACAGCTGTCAGTATCATCTTGTTGACAGTATAGAATAAACTCTTATGATAGTGTTGCTCTCGTGAATATTGTACTACACGGCGATATTCTTACGTCTGACATCACACAAGCAGTCGTGGCCGTTTTCCCGCCAAAAGAACATGTTTAAATATATTTTTCGTTTTTTTGCTGTATCATCAAAAGTATAAGTTTTTTCATTCTTATATTTTACAGGGTGTTCTTTTATATGACGTACTTAAGATAATGCAATAAAAATTGTGCAAATACTTTATCAGCAGTTAGTTTTATTTGCAGTTTTGAATTCTTTATCAGCAGTGTATTTTCAAATGTTTTTATCATAATTTTCCTAAGTAAATTTATATAGGAATAGAAAAATGGAAAGTAGCAATATGATTCCTAAATTTAGTCCTTGATTGATATTATATACATCAAAATTTAATTTTTCTGGATCTGATAACAGTGATACACTTGAATTGACTGTCTTTCCCCACTGATGATGGTTCCTATCAGCGATTTCCCTTGGTTTCTTTGAAACCGCACTATATGAGCACAAGTTAGTCTTGATTAGCTTTAAACACCTTTTAATCAAAATATTAAACTCAGAATGTAACTTGTTTCAGGATCAAGCAATTCACTTCATAACTAAAGCCAATTCTGTTGTGCCATAAACATCTTCAGCAGGTAAAGTTTTCAACATCGCAGAGTAATACTCAGGTGACATCACCTTGAACAAATTTGAAAATGGACTAAACGTTCATAAAATAGCTTTTAGAATAAAAAGTACATAAGCACCATAGAGTGGATGCTTTTGAGTGACCCACCTCAACATACCTATAGGTGCTAAATACTCCCCTGGGCCTCTAAAAATGTCAGGGCCCACTCCTCTAGTTTATGAATATTAGCAATGTATTCAAGGAACACAAAGTACATCTGCCTCTTAAATATAGAAGTGGTTGATCCAGTGCTATAACATATGGGTCCCTTTTCATGTTTTTAAAGGAAATTTCATTTTATTGATATGATGTGATGGTTGATTGTTTAAGTTTACTCATTAATGCACTGGCATCAATACTTGGCTAAAGCTGAGTAAACTCTAGGCGTATTGAATCCTAGAGAACTTTTTCAGATGGTTAAATTTCTGATTAGTCTTGTTCTCGGCCACTATTCTGGCATCTAGAAGCATTTAAATTGTTTTATATTTTATTGTTGGCTCGAGGATAAAACATGTTGACATTTTACGTTTAAATTGTTTTCGGAAAGTACAACTATACTGGAAGGTTGATTTTTGTACTAATTTTTAACTCTGTAGCATTAACACAGAGCATTATATCAGAAACACAATACCTCTTGGTAAAAACCACTCAGGAAGCCTTAAAAACGTCTGGAACAGATAATTCTCGCGGAATCTCGGTTTTGGATTTTTAGTGCAACTCCGTTACTTTTTCTATAAAGCTACAGTATAAACAAAGAAATGTAAAAATAAAGTATAAATGAAGAAATGTAAAAATAAAGTATGAATGAAGAAATATAAAAATAAGGTATAGAAGAAGAAATGTAAAAATAAGGCATAAATGAAGAAAAAATGTAGCGATACAGAATATAGAAATGTTTTAATAAGGAATTTTTTGTTTATATGAGTTATAACATAACGATTTTCCAAGGGCCCGAATATTTTAAACGAATTCTGGAGGGATATAAATTTACGATTATCAAAAGATTTTATTTTACCGTATTTTGGTTGAACTTTTAATTAATGAATTGATTTTTTTGAGAGAGAAATTTTGTTATGTCATAATTAAACACTCCCATAAAACTTATAAAATGTGCTATAAGTACATTAGATGCTATTATTTTGATTCTAGAAGAGATCATAGAAATTATATATTGCTTAAATATATTAATTCAATCCATACTTTAATTAATATATTAAAGTATATGTATTTTTACCTGCACAGATGCAAGTACATCTTTGACTAACTCCTTAATAACATCAGCTGCTTCTTTACCGCAACACACTGATGTCTTGATGTAAAAGCAGTCCACTATCATGGAATAGGCTCTGCAAGCACGGAATATAACATGGTTTTACATACGGGAAATTTTCATTTAGAATAGCCAGAAGTCCTGATTTTTCAGGACTCAAATTTCTAGGCTACTTATAAGTAGTTTATAAGAATCATTGTGCGAGAGATGAAGAAGTTTTCATGTTTTGCAAAACTCGATAGTATCAAATGATACAGTTTATAAGAATCATTTTAAGGACAGTCTTTAGCATTTTGTCCTATTTCTCAGTTTAGTAGGTCTCAAATCCCAGTTTAGTACCTCTTAAGCTCTTGCTACAGTAATTTCTAACCAGATGTTGAACGAGTTTAAAAAAACAGGCTCATAGTAAGTTCATGAAGTTGCTTTTATCAGGGCGCCGACAGAGCCTGAACTCACTTTGGCCTTCATTTAAAATTTCGAAGAATATAATGAGAAGTATTTACCAGAGATGTATTCACATTATATGGAGCGTTACGGTTTCCAATTATTATTAGTGTACAGTGCGAGCTTGAAAATCATGTCCAAGTTTTTCAAATGAAACATAAACATAGTTTTCTGGAATGCGCTAAACTATGACCAACCAAGCAATAACCAAGTCAAGTAAAAATTAAGTACTAGATGATTGATTGATGCACAAGTGATACCGTGAATCAACACGGTGTTGTGGTATATATTTTTGGAGCACCGAAGCGAATAAAACCGGTCCGAAGTCAATATTTTGATTGACTATTAGTGAACAAAACTCGAAAAAACAGAGGTAAATAACCGAAAACCGGATTCGTGTAGGGTGTTGTTTTTAAGGTTTCTTGGTATGCTGAATTGAATGAAACCGTTCCTGAACCATTACGGCATTTTTAAGTTAGCAAAAATCGAAACAACTGTGGTAAATAACCAAATAACTGAACTTTTTTTTAAAAAAAACTATGAATGTTGGGTCGATGGGGGTCGATTTCAATGTTTTTTTTGTGGCCCAGCACAGAGTTCGCCTTACTTTGATGCTTTGTCGTACAGATGGGCTTCTATTGGTGGTGAATTGCAATCAAGATAATCCTCTTCTAAATTAATGCAACACTCTGAATGAACTAGTAAACCTGTAAGTCAAACAGTGGATTTATTGTAAATAGGGAGTTTTATAAATAAACTGGATATTAACTTTAACAGGACATGTATTGCTATGTATTTCAATAGATGTTAAGAACTTTTTAAGGCATTTTTAAAGAAAATTTGTCTTTTTTGAAAATAATACCGAGAAGAAGGAAAAATGTATTTACATATGAATGGATTGCTGACAATGCTGGTCTTAGGGACTCACAGTATGCTAAATATTTGGCCTCCTTTTACTGTCTTGATACAATAATACTATGGCTGCGATGAAAGTAATATGTCTATTCTCCCTGGTAATATGTATTAAAAAATATATATATTTATTAATTTAACAGCCTTGTATCATAAATACACTATTTTTATATGTTATCTTTGCTGATAGTACTTTATTCAGCGTCATTCTAAACAAAGATTACATAATAACCATAATCCAACCACATAACCACACAATATTGGTAAAATACAAAATATTTTATTCTAAATTAACAATACCCGAATGAATTGCTGGTTAAATCGACTTTCTATTAACCGGCGTTCTAAAATATATTTGTGTTAACATCACTATCACGGTTTCAAAATTATGAAAACAAGTTCAATGAAGAACTTATGTTATCTTTATATTGTAATGGCATTTTGCCTTGTTTTGTTTAGTTCAGATCATATTTTTTTTAGATAATTTTTAATAATAACAACACCAACAACGTCTTTCCACTAAATTTAAACTTTATTGTGCAGAGCCGGCTTTCGGCAATAATGCCATCTACAGTGCCTAAACAAGTAATAACAAAACTTAGCAAATAATAATAACATCAAGATGTTATTCTTATTCTTCTTGATGTTATTATTATTTGCTAAGTTTTGTTATTACTTGTTTAGGCACTAGATGGCATTATTGCCGAAAGCCGGCTCTGCCCAATAAAGTTTAAATTTAGTGGAAAGACGTTGTTGGTGTTGTTATTATTGAAGAAAATTCCACTGCTCTTACTGAAGTTAAGATAATTTTTAATTCAATTTAATGGTTGAAAAGGTGTTTCATATAGTGCTTATACCTAGAATTGCAATAGATAAGAAAGAATTATTTTTAACACTTTCTTGATAAAAGTCATCTTTCAGTTGATGTTTATTTCCTAGATTTGAATAAAAATAAGTTTCTACGTAATTTTTAAATGAAGATTAATTATTTTAAACAAATTTAATAAACTTGGTACATTTTTAAAAAAATTAGGTCAATCAATCGTCCCGAAAGATCCAGGACTTCCGGCTTTAATACAAAGTCTGAAGCCTATACCTATAATAACTTACAGAGGGTGAAAATATAGGTGTTGTGGATTTTAGAAAATTTTCGACTTACGTCTTCGTCGGTATCGAGAGAAAGGAAGTTTCCGACCAACAGAAGTGATGGGAAGAAGTATCAGGTTAATACATGGTCATATATATATATATATATATATATATATATATATTATATATATATATATATATATATATATATATATATATATATATATATATATATATATATATATAATATATATATGTGTGTATGTATGTATATATTCTGCAGAAATGAGGCAATCCAAGCTGCTTATAAAAGGTCACCTTACTGTTGGTCCTGAACAGGAGTACCTGTCATTCAATAACTGGTATTCTTACTGGTCATTGTGGCTAAGGTGGCTAATCGGGGCAGGCAAGAAGGGCCCAACAACGTGGCCTATCTGCCTGGCTTTGCCTCCCACCCTACTACTACTACTACTACTACTACTGGTCATTGTCGGCTGAACCGCCATTTAGGTACACCTGATGGGAATAGCAGCTAGTTCTCTATGCAGGTTGTGTGAGGAAGAGGATGTAACTCCTACTCATATCCTAGGTACTTGTCCCGCTTTGACATATCTCAGATGGCAGATCTTTGGTCTAGCCAGAATTCCTTTAGGGGATCTTATAGATCTTCTTTTGAACAAGAGAATAACTTTTTGTGAGCCAGTAGACTTGTTCAAAGGGTAAAAAGAACCGGAGGGCTTCCTTTTACGTTTCCGGGTTTGCACTAAGGACCCGACTGAGTGGTCTAATGCTCTAGTCTACTTCCCCGGTTAAAAAATAAACAGATATAAATCAGATTGAGGAATACGAAAAATTACTTAGAGTGCGAGCGCACCCCAAATCAATTATTAATAAGTTACTTTCTCGGTCAATTTGTCCTACTTCGAATTCAATAAGTGCGTTTGTAAAACTAATCCGAATCAAATTACGTTGTTTCCGTTTTGTTATTAATTCGATTTTTAATCTTTTAAAAGCCGATCGAGGGATTTAAATTAAAAAATCACATTTGCATAAAAGTAATTAAGTTAACTTTGGACTTAAAAAATATATTTACAAGTTTAACACTGTTACTATGCTTTTTATTCTTTTCTATATCATTTAAAGTGTTTGTATAATATTTTTATTGAGCAATTATTATATTACATTTTTATTATCTTTTTTAAATTACTAACTATATTAAAAAATATTTAAATTATATTATAATATAAAAAATGTATGTAATATCACTTTTTTACTTTTACTCATGTTAATTAACTTATTTTAATTAAATAATTTTAATTTAATATTTAACAAGACGTTTGACTAGTACCCATTAGTGGCTTAATTGTTTCGAGCCGCAATACCTTCCCATATTTCTTTTTGTTTAAATGTCTGATGACTATTTTAGTAAGAATTTTATGTTGCATATGCGATACCTTCATGAAGCTAGACGGGAAAAACGTATATTACCATGTGTTTAAACCACTGGATTGACTTGATCAAATAGTCTGCCATTTCAGATCGAGGAATTTCCTCTTCGGGCCTCTTTAAAGGTCGGAAAATAGGTCTAATTTAGTTACTGCTCTACAACGACGCTCTATTGATAGTTAAAAACAAATCTTTTTACTTTTCCTTATTTATACTGCAAGGACAAAGGAAAAGTATTTAGTTTGCATAAAAATACGAAAACCGGTATTTCCCCTGAATTATCCGTTTCAGGTGTTTTTACAACCTCCTGAGTAGTTTTCACAAATTTGTCCGTCGATCATGTGGGTGGGTATGTATGTAAGTTGTGTCTGATATTATCGTAATTCTGTGTGTAAACATGCTAGAAAGTTTATATCTGGTACGAAAATCAACCTTTAGTTGTAGTTGTACTAACCGGAAAATATTTGTTTTATGACTTCATAAAACTGCAATAATGACTCAGAAAAAAATTTCGAAAACTCATAAATGAACTCACAAAAATGTATCTATTGATTTAAAATTGACCACGCATATAGTTATATATAAGTCCAACAAATGTCCATTGTTTCATATCATCATCAGTATTTATCTCATTCTATTAAGTTTCATCTACCTAGTCTTGACATACTAATCAGTATTAGTAAAATTTGTATCCAAAACTTGTGTGCGTTTTATAAAAAAAAATTAAAATATCTAAAAATAATCTAATTGAGTACAATTAGGTACATCTCTTTACGTTATAAATAAGGATACTAAGTTTCGTTTCAATAATGTTTGTTTTTTCTGTATGCTTAAATTTTGTATATATGTATAAATAATAATAATAATGCCCGTTTTAGGGTCATTTGGCCCTTCAGGGTATTCACCCTGCGGGAACCATCTTGGGTGGGTCACATCTACTATGCTCAAAGTAAAGCTAAAGTTGGCGAAATCTTTTTACATCAAATTCAATTCATAAAAACTGAAAGCATAGCCCGGGCTGTGAACCCCGGACCTTCGGTACAAATATGTATAAATAAATATATAAATAAATAAATAGAACTAGTATATCTTCTGTTTTTGTTGAATCCTAAAAAATCAATACGGATAAAAAAAACCTAGATGGGTGACAGCTGGGAACAAAACCAATGTATTTACTGTGAAGCGAGTCCAAACATGTTTTGTACTATGCATTTGGTGATTTTTATTTTCTGAGGACGAGCGAAGCGAGACCGAGTAGAGAGGATGAGCTTAGCTAATCCGATGTGGTAAGAAAAAATTCCGATGTTTCCCGTACCTGATTTTTTAAGTTTATAAAATTTGTGACAAATTGATTTTTAAGTATCAAATTGATTCAATATAACCATTCAACAATAAATATGTGAGTTTATGTTAAGAACTTAATTTGTGATTAACACCAGCAAAGGAATAGGCTAAATATAGGCAATTCTAGTTAAAAATCTTAGAGGAAGCTTAAGACACCTTACCATATACATAGTAAGGTTACTATATACACACACAGATATATATATATATATATATATATATATATATATATATATATATATATATATTATATATATATATATATATATGTATGTATGTATGTATATATATATATATATATATATATATATATATATATATATATATATATATATATATAATATATGTTAATTTCATTATTTATTTATTTATATAAGTTAAATATAATTATAGTTTTTTGGTAGCTAAAAAGATAATTTATATATTTTTTGGGGCCAATTTTAAACCAGGAGGACTTTAGCTCCTCTATCCCCCCTTCTTTAGGCTGAATCCAGAATCCTAAACACAGATTTGAAACGGATTGAACTAAATATATATATTTTAAAGAATAAACAATAAACATATTAACAAAATGTATACTATATTCTTTGATATATTGCAAACATAAATCTAAAAGCATAATACAAAATTCTAATTTCATTAAAAGTTAAATAGAAGTCATTTTAAATTAACAACCTGTCATTTATTTTAACATGACCATTCAAAATTTTAGGGTGTTCCTAAATAACTTAAAGACCTTTATGAATTAATTAAATTAGTAAATAAGTAAATTATAAATTATTGTTAGGAATAATTTAAGTTATGAAGAAGATACCGTGTTAAATTTAAAATGATATAAGGCTTGAAAACTAAGTTAATAAACTTGAATACAAGAACTGACAGGTTTTCAAGTCTGGCATAATGCAATTAGTGGCTTTAAATTACATTATTTTAATTACCGAACTAAGTATTTTTTAAAGGTATTTTTAAGTTGTTAAGTTTCATGTGGGTCATTCTCTATTCTATGTAACAGGGTTTTTATAGCATTCAATTAATAATGTTATAAATGAATAATTATTAGTGTTATTATTATTATGTTATTGTTATTAAGTTGAATGATATTTTAATTATTTTAACATTTTATTTCTTTATTTATTTATTTTTTGTAAAAAGGGTAAATGAAAGAAATCATTTTTGTAACTAGGAAGATATTGCGTAATTAATTAATTTTTATGTTAATTATAAAAAAACAAGGACCCATTTCACGTGAACTGCCTTAAAAATTCACTTAAAGTAGCTAGAAACTTGACTTTTAATTAAATCTCATAATTTCTTCCTCCTACAGTAAAAAGTCAACATGGGCCTCGTAAATAATCAATGATCTGCGTTTGTTTAAGCATGCCTAGTACGTCACACGGCTAAAATCATCTGACAGCATGGGAAAATAATGCGAGGGAGCCAATGAGGTTAGTCCTGGATGTTAAACAACTCCCTCAATTTCACATCGGGCCTTCCTTATTGGTTCCTCAACCCTATTTTCCCACGCTGTCAACTGATTTTAGCCGTGTGTCGTACTATAGGTAATAAACAATAACTTTCGAATGCTTTCTCGAATCAAAATTAAACTTGGTACAAAAATCAATCTTGCTAATATCCTGAACTCTACTGTTTATGAAAAATCTGTGACATCATTAACCCACAAGATGACCCCACAAACATTTCATGACATCATGACCCCACAAAAATCTTCATTGGACGATTTATAAATCTTCATTCATAAATCGTGTTTTCATTGGAATACAATTTTTTACGCATATACTACTACGTATGGTTCACAAATATAAGAAGTTCCATCTTATTATTAAAATTAGTTTTGGTTTTTGGCCCTTTGACAAAGAGGTCGAAGGCCTCTTGTGTTAAGAACGCGTAGCTTATGATATCCACAAAACGTTTCTAAATAGATGGGGAGTAAAATAGCCCAAGGAGAATAATTTTATTTATTTATAATTATAAATCGTACAAGCAAATTAATGGATACAACAGGTCAATAACAATATAACCAGCAATAAAAATAGTAAAAACAATTAAAACTAGTATGACTAGGGCAAATAACAGTATAAAGTAACAACATACGTTTAGAAAATAACTGGTCAGAGCACAGCTTGTAGTGAAGGTTTCCGTTTGCTCTGAAGAGATCCATAAAGGCGATCTGCTCATCGGTCATGTAAAAATGATTTAAATAGGTTTGCGTTTTTTTATACTTTTCTAACTGTGATCTGTAAAATAATGAATTTTATAGTACACTCAATCAGAGTTGGGTTTGTACGAGTAAAAACAGTTTTTACAAGCATGTTCCAAAAACACTAACACCCCATACTTCACGTAAAAAACTGTTTTTTGTATGTGATAGCTATATGGGGTCAAGGAGGGGGAAGTGGAGGAAGCTAATTTTTTTGGAAGGAGAGAAAACACTGATGTGTGTGTGTGTGTGTGTTTGTGTGAGTGTGTGTATAAATCTATATATCTACAAAATGTTTGTGTTCTAGACGTCTCTATCAGACTAGATAACTTTCGAGCGCTTTCTCAAATCGAAATGAAACTTGGTACAAAAATCAACCCCTTGGTAATGTCCCGAATTTTATTATTTATGAAATATGCGTGACGTATTATAAGGAAAACGAAAATAAATAATCTACAGTGAACTATTTGCAAAACAAATCTCGCTAAAACACACCATGGGTCATATTAATATCACACAGGTAGGTTATAATAACTTTGTGGTATTTAAACTTCTGGCACAGTGGTCCGCAAGCCTAGCGAGTTTCCTTTGGAATGATTAAATTATAAACCGTGAATCTGAGCAAGAACTGGAATGGTCCGCTAGAAAGCAAGCATTCTAAAGGAATTCGCCAGTCTGACGGACCACACGCCAAAATTGTTTTGTATAAACTTATAAATGAAAATTTTACCTTCTTTATAAAATTTTATAACTTATAAAACCCAGGCCCCTGACCAGTGGCGTAACTATGGCCTGCACGGGCCCGCAATGCGGGGGGCCCCAACGGTTAGGGACCCCCAAAAAGATCAAGTACAAAAAAGTTAACTTATTGTAAAATGATTCCATGCCCTAGTAGAGATTAGTATAGTCTGTCTTAAACATCATTAAGTCACGGGGCCCCCACGAAAAGATTTTGTATACAATCTATTCACCTAAAAATGGGGCCCTGGGTGTAATCTTAGTGTAATCTTTCTTAAGAGCATCCAGTCGCGGGGCCTCTTGTTTGAGTTTTATATAATCTCTTCACCTAAAAATGGGGCTCTGGGTGTCATCTTAGTGTAATCTTTCTTAAGAGGATCCAGTCGCGGGGCCCCTTGTTTGAGTTTTATATAATCTCTTCATCAAAAATGGGGCCCTGGGTGTCTTTGATAATCTTAGTCTTTCTTAAGATTATTAAATTACGGGGCCCCCTTTTTAAGTTTTATACTATCTTTATACTTAAGAGTAGGGCCTCGTTTAATCTTAGTATAGTCTTTCATAAGATCATCAAGTTACGGACCCCATTGGTAGATTTTTTAGAATATCTATACCTAAAATAGGGCCCCATTTATTCTTAGTATAGCCTATCTTATAATTATTAAGTCGCGGGCCTTATGAGGTGTTGCAAGTATAGAATTAATGACTTGTAACTTCTGAGGACGAATGAAGCGAGTCCGAAGTAGGGAGGATGAGCATAGCGAATCCGATGTAATGAGGAAAAGTTCAGAAGTCCGAGGCACCCCGTACCCGATTTTTTTGTTATAAACACTTTTTAAAAAAAATGCTAATTGGCCATAGCAGCATTATTATTATGATTAATAATAATTTATAAATAAAATATATATATTATATATATATATATATATATATATATATATATATATATATATATATATTATATATGTGTGTGTGTGTGTGTGTGTGTGTGTGTGTGGGGGGGGCCTGAAAAAGTCTTGCGGGGGGGGGGGGGGCTCCAATGATGTAGTTACGCCTCTGCCCTGACCATGAGTACTTTGAGTTATAGGATCGACTCTTGACTAGTTGTAATCTACCCAAAACACCTAAAAATATTAAAAACGACACCTTAATCGATACTTGTTGTTCACCTAACATGCCATGAGAATGCGCACTAAATTCAGTGTTGCGCCACGATCAAAAGTTAACAATTTAACGCTTTCGGTATAGAGTTAGGCAAAGCTGTTAGAAACGTTCCAGGGAGGGGGGCAAACGCTTTACCCTATCGTAATATTTTATATTACAGGTAATATTATAGGTTTTTGAAGTTTTTGGACTGCTTTTGGTCATTTTTGGATACAATCTTATTAGGCATGAGGACACTAGTTTATTAACTAGTTCAGTATTCCCAATAAAAAATAGACTTCTTCAGATCAAAAGTGTTCTGATTATCCGATAAATTACCAAGTATCTTACTTGCAGAATTCGCTAGTATTATTAGTGAGTGCCATCATAATAGCAGTATTGGGTGTCAGTACTTGCATATCTGACAAATGATTCATCAAAATTTCTAACGAACATTCGTCTTTATTTAATTTCTCACTTTCTCTTTCAATAAAAGATGATTGGTCAGAATAACTCTGAGAAAATTGTGCCTTCCTAAAACCTGCAAAAAAGTTGGGTTTGAAACACCTCGGAACTTATAGTCACCTTATCGGATTTACTACACTCATCTTAACTATTTAGACATTTCTTACCCCCTCAGACTGTAAAAAAATATTATTATTCGTAGTGGTCACCCATACCTCTACTGACCACGCTAAATGCTTTTTAACTAATCTGATCCGACAAATCCCTTAGATACACTAGGCGTATTGAACTAAAATTTTATATACATGTAGACTACACAAAGGGACACACAATTGTGCCAAATAATAACTTAATCTGATAAATGTTCGATTTTTCGTATACAGTATCAGTATTAAAATGAAAATTTGTATATTTGTTTACTATGAGATACACTCGAGCCAATTGTCTATTTCATTTTAACGATTTTAGCTCTTTTGATAGTCTTATTAAGGAATTCATGTGAACCAAAGTTCAAATCGATCTTATAATTGTTCTTTGTTCTATGAAATTTTAAAATTTTGTGTTATTTATAATTGTTAATGACATTATGGAAAAATAATTTTTCCTGGAATTAGACCTAAAAATTTATTTTCGTAAAAAGTTCAACTCTCTATTGTAGAAACACACAAGAAGCTACGATAATTGTTAGAGATACGAACATAGAGACAACGTAAAAACCACTCTACAGGTCTTGAGAACAATAATTTAGGTTAAATGACGTTTTTAGATTTTTTGTCCAAACACATTACGTTTTCCTCCTCATTTATCTGCAGTATAATGAGGAAAAGTAAAAAATGAATCAGAATGAAGGTTTAGATCTTCTGAAAATGACCTTTCTTTAATCTTCAGTACCAATTTCGTTTATAATTTAGTTTTTATGCATGATGTCTGAAATCCATAAAAAAGCCTTTCACAGTAGAAGCAATACGTCGAATTGCAGAGATAATGCCATGGTCATCACTGGAAAGCCAAAAACTTCATGACTATAAAAAGCCCTCGCACTCGCAGTTAACTTATTTTCGAATATATTGTTTCTTAAAATTAATTTTACATCGCTAAATAAAATAAGTCTGATGCAGAATTTCCCTGAATTTTATGCAACCAAATCGACCAAATAGCGACATTTAAAAAAGTATTTAAAACTTTTGTTTGTTGAAATTTTTCAATGCCCTGTAAATTCACTTTCAATTTACTGGATGGGGAGTTGGGCGAAAAAAACATGATCTTTCTAACATGATTACCCATGTTTTATTTGTATCAGATTTAGATTTGTCCTTCCTCGAGCTTTTCATGACATTATGTCTAGAAGAGCATAGAGTAATAAAATTATGTTCAATATTGTACTAAATATAGTAGGTTAGCAGCCTCAAAATGCAATACTTCTTTTAAAATAGTTTTAACTGTTATGCACAAGATAAGTACAATAAAGATATCGATGAAAAAGCTTTCTGCTGGTGTCAAATTTTGTTTTCTTAGATTATCTCATCATTCAGTACCGTTGTCTTCATGCATAAATGCATTTTCCTCTCTTTTTTGGTGAAATAAATTACGAGGGAGGTGGATCCTAAACATAAATGCCTACACTGAACTTAAAAAACAAAGTACCTATTAATAAGTTCGTACGTTGGTACTTAATTAATACCTCTTACAGGCAGAACTTTTAATCATGCATTCCTCTTAAGACCTCTACGTGACAGTTTAACAAGCCAACTTATATTGTTTTATGGTCTATTGATATTCATGAATGATAATGTTTAACCTAATGACAGGAAATTTAATGTAACCCGAGTTCTTAAGTTAGTTTGACGACTTTAGTTTTTACTTTACCTCATAATTCAATGTTGACATTACAGTAACATACTTGATTCTAGAATCTGCTTCCAGGTGTGACACAAATTACTCGTCGTGAATAATTACAATAAGCAATTACTCGGACTTATAAGCCGGTGTGTAACGATGCAGGTGTTTATACATTGCAGTACTCTGATGTTCTAATAGACTTAAACTGCTAGTACTCATATTCCCACAGTCCTAACCCTAATTAATTGTCTCAACTGCCTTTCTAATTGTTTATTTGTGTCAGAAGATTAATTAAAACAATAAAAATTATAATTAAAAAAATATTAGTGTTAAATAATTTTAATTTGTTTTCATTTGTTTTAATACCCGTTTAAAGAATAAACGTTCTCATCCGGCCCGCCAAAAGATAATTGGGGAGTTTTCAACTTGAAAGCCGCTTTAACAGCTATCATTGGTTAACTGATAACAATTTAAAATGATATAATTTTATAAACGGAATAATCGGTTCGATTTTAATTAAACTAAAGTGTTAGGAGAAACATATTATCCAGTGGTAATTGGAAGCAACTACTCCCGTTTCTACTTTAAAAGAAATGCAATAAATTTCAGATTGGGTTTCACCTCTCATTTTCTTAATTTATTTAAAATCGGTTTTTTTAAATTGATTCAGTTAAAATCAGTTAAAGATCAGTGTAACCGAATCTTTTCTATATTATTAAATTTTTAAAGATACCTTCCTATTGAATATAACATTATTTTATATTGATTCTGCACTTTGAATGATGAGAAACCGATTGCATTAAGTTACATAGTCAGATACTTTTAAAACTTAATAATTTAACTTAAATGGTTTGATCCGCCAACCATTTATATGAGATCAATCACTACTTGTGGTAATAAATTGAGTACGGGGTAGTCAGATTACCTCACAAATTTTACTCGCCACAGCTGATACGCTACGCTAATCATTTCTACTTCGGACTCGGTAAACTTAACAGAAAGCCCATTTAACTAAAAACAATACTAAGCGACATTAACAGACTTATTTTTTAAGTTCTCTGTACACTTTTAGAACTAATAACATTTTTAATTACCTAAATAATTGCGAATTGAAATGAATATCTAATTTTAGCTGATCTTATTTGCGTTTATATTAAGAAATAAAGGAACATTAACGTTTATAATGTGTATGTTTCGTTATTGCAGGAAAACAAAAATAATTAATTTTGCAATAATACCTACTTTAAAAATTACATTAACTTATCAAAAACACAAAATTAATTAAAATTAATGTTAATCGCATTAAATTAAAATTATAATATTTGGTAATTATGCTTTTTAATCTGAGTTTTTAGAAGGAAGTTGATATTATTAAGATTGATATCTTTTAATTTCTTCAGATTATAAGAAACAAGTGTGCCAACATAAGTAAAAGAAATAATAAAAAACATAGAATTCTAAATACAGATCTAATTAGCATTCAAATTAAGTTTACACTCTGTATACACTCTCATAAACATAAAAAATTATAATAAAAATTAAAAGTTTACGAGTTCCTAAGATAAATTATGTGAAATAGAAGAATGACACCTTGTTCATTTATTTATTATATAAGTGTACTTTTCATTATAAAATTTATATCTCTCGTGATGACTATCGGTATTTTTCTTTTAATCTTTAAAGTGGATTATTAATATTGTAATTTTTATTTCTTTTTCAATTTTTAATATTAATTTTATTAATTTATTTACATGGGGTTTTAACAATTATACATTTTTAATTTGTTTTCTTTAATTTATCAAATCCTTTTTTAGAAAGAATATGTTTTGTTCAATAAATTAAGAAATGCCAAACGCAAAGTAAGAATTATTATTATTTTCATTATTTTAATATTTATAAGAATGAACGGAATGGAAATAAAATTAAGACCTAAAAGATGTCTAGGTTGAGTCGGATGAAATAAAAAAAAACACGTCAAATTATCACGGAAGACCTGCATCTGTAAAACCATGTGATGTTAAAACGCAGTTTGCAATTTTGAATATGTATTCGCGATTCAAAGAGATAGTTGGCGGACTGGTCAGTGAGGACGAGAACGGCAGTCCCTCTTGGGCCCCTCAGCCAAAAATAAACAACGAAAATTAAAAAAAATAATGATAAAGCGGTATATAAGTGCTCTAGATATTTGTTTTTTATGTAATCAAAAATACATTCTAAATTTTAGATCTTTATGGCCACTATTCATTATGCCTAGACGTTTAAGGGCCCAATACGAAGACTAGAGCCAATGCTGGCCCTTAACATACTTGGTCAGGGCCATAAAGCAGTAGAAAATGGCCTTAGAGATTTATGTTTTTTAAGTATTTAAAAATATTCCCAATTTGCTTCCTTATTCTAGGTTCTTTAAGGCCCCCATTCTTTGTACCGGGACCTTTAAAGATCCCATACAGAAGACTATAGTCTTCTATAGTCTTCTATAGTCTTCTAGGCTCTATAGAGCCACAAAAGTCCTTAAGATTTTTGATCAGGGCCTTAAAGCAGCAGAAAAGGCCTCTAGAGATTAAACATAAAATACTTTAATTAAATATTACCATGAAATGAAGTTTTAGTTAATAAAGTTATTTATATTTTACTTAAGTTTTAATTTTATTTAATTTATTAAATTTTAATTAAATTAAGCTTGCTAATCATTAATTACTTGAATTATAATCATTAGTACTACTTTAGTTAAAAGTAGATTCCTCTACTCGGGAAGTAATTTAGGGAACACCCCCCTCGATTGAGCCCCTTGAGATGCAGGTTTGGGCCCTTTTAGGTCAAACTTTTCCGGGCCTTTTAGCATAGAGATATATACTAGAAGGGGCATAGCCTACCTTAAACATTGAGAGGCCTGAAACATTTTTAGTGGGGCTCTCAGGGGCTCTGTGTAACCTCATTGAAACCTCCTCCAAGAGGGAGTTGAGGTTATAATTAATCAATTGTTTTCGGCTTCCCGCAGATTGTTTGTGTTGTGATTTGTATTTTAAACATTCTACTATATAATTTACTGTTTTTTTATTCTGCTTATTTTATGAAAATGATAATCGAAGGTGGTCAGGTTACTTTTTTGATGTTTCAAAATTCAACCAATAGGGCCCCTCTAGTAATATATATCTATGCCTTTTAGGCTAAGTCCACCATTGGTTGTAAGGTTGGCAATACAAATGGCGGTAAAACGAAAGAGTGATCAAGTTTTGTTTTATGAAAGGATTAGCATTGAAGACCATCGAAATATTTATTTTGTTCATTAACTGTTAGTTAGTTAATTTGTGATAAATGAGTTAATAATAAATGATTAAAAATAACCATTGGTGCTATAAATCTTCCAAATATATTATAAATAAATATTTCGATTTAAGTTTATACCAGGATTTCAATTATAAAAACACGCTCTTATCACTACAGACTTAGATTTATTCGTTTTTAAGCTGGTATTTACGGATGACCTGGTTGCATTTATTTAAAAATATTAAAAAAAAAACTATTATTAAATATTAAAGTTGTAACACAAATATTTTGTGGTCCACAAATTAACCCTTCAAGCAATAAACAAAATCAAAACACAAATATTGAAAACTATCAAATCTTATCAGTTAATTTAAATACTGACTTGGCGTAAGTTAATTTCCCTACTTTTTTGGACCAAAGACTTGGCGTAGAGTTTTTTACCACGTAAGTGGTTTTTGTTAAGATTAATTATTTTAGGGGACATCCTGGCGACCCTAATCCAAGGTATATGTAGGTGGAGGTACGTTGTAACACGCATTCCGAAGAAAATTCGCGGACCACCGTGTCAGATTTTTTTTCACAAGATCCTTAGAGTTAGACAACTTGTAGTGGAAGCTACAATATGATAAATTGACGGTTTTTGTCTTTCGTTGGATCACTTGTGTTAAGCAACAATAATGTAGTTAGTTAGTGGATGGGTGACCACCTGGGTTAAAACTAATCATTCCTCGTCATCTCTTCATCATCATGATTAACTGATTATTCTTGTCTAAATGATGATGAGGGAAGCGAATCCGACAATATATTTTATTCTGAATTGGTCATATTCATTGAGTACGATGTGTTAATCCAACGCTAAATTGCAGGTACCTATCCTTTGTAACCAATATGAAATGGACGGTCACCTAACCAAGTACTGATTACCCCTGATAGTACCATAACTTTTATCTAACGAGAACGTGGCCTAGGCGAAGGGGCTCAGACAATTTTTATTTTTGAAATTAATTCAAAGTAGGTGTAGATATTGGGGAGAAAAGAAAGTCAAAGAACAGAATGCACAAAATAGAATCAAAGAAAAGAACAAAAAAAATCTAGAAAACTTACCTGTAAGCATAATTAGTAATGCAACAACCCTGCACTGTTTAGATGAAACACACATTTTAACCGTGTAACTCAACATAAGTACAACAATGTTATATGTGAAATTGTAAATAAAGATGTAAAATGTCAATAAACTGAGAAAACAAAACCCGATTGACATATAAATGAGCAAATACAACTCATTGAAAAGCATGGAAAGCTAAGTTGTAAATATTCCGCAGGTACATAGGAAATGTATTGTGTAAGCACCTAAATACTAAATAGATAAATAACTTCACACCAAAGGACAAGATTTCACCTGAAACTTTACAAAGTTGTCTATCTAAATGTGTTTGTCTATTTAAATGTGTGTTTATGCTAGAGTTGAAACTTGGCACAAAAAGCAATTTTTAGCTCTAGTTGTGCTTTCCGGAAATATTGTTTCTTTGACTGCACTAACCGTCATTTATGACTCAACAAAACATGTCAAAAAAAACCATACAATATAGAAAAATGATTTGAAATTTAGGACGCATCTCTTCATTTAGCACATCTATATAAATTTGCAAAGTTTTATCTCATTATCAGCATTAGTTCAATTTTAAAGTCGTAAAAGTCTAAAAAAACACAAAGCAGTACTTTTGTACTTTTGTATTAAAAGTAAACAAACATATTTTTTTGGCTATATGTACGGTTTTATAAGCCTATATTATTATAATAATATTATATGATTATGCGGGAACAACCTCAAGTGGTGAGTAGCAACCGTTACGCTTAAAGTGTAATCTAAAGTTGGCAACAATTTATTTGAACAATTTATCTTATAATTGTTAAATATAACAATTTATCTTATAAACTGAAAGCGTAACCTGGGATGCGAACCCCATACCTCTTGTTGCTACGCAATTGAATTGAAAATAACACGAGGGTATTCTTTGTATAATAAACAATACAGACGTTCATTTTAATGCGGTAAGTATATCCACGGTTTTTGTCTTTCGTTGGATCACTTGTCTTAAGCAACAATAATGTAGTTAGTTAGTGGATGGGTGACCACCTGGGTTAAAACTGATCTCCTCATCATCTCTTCATCATCATGATTAACTGATTATTCTTGTCTAAATGATGATGAGGGAAGCGAGTCCGACAATATATTTTATTCTCAATTGGCCATTTATTCATTATCTAAGGACTAGCGACGCGAGTACGAAGCAGTAATGGTGATCGTAGCACATCAGAAAGTTCCAAAATACACCGTGCCTGACTATTTTCTACTTTTAAAAGTTTAACAAACAATAATGTTTATATTGTGTGTAATGTTGTTTGCACATTGCTTATACAAGTACCTTAAACAGCTATTGGGAAGACTTACTAAGTTTGCTACTTAAGTTTGCAAAGCATAAATTATTAATTTACTTCATTACTTTTTGTTTTGAACGATGTAATTAAATTACCACGAGACGAGCCCGCATGAGGTCTTTATTATCAGGCATCACTTAAATATTTACTGATGCAGGTGATTGTAATATATTTATAATAAATAATTAGCAACCACTAATTTATTTGGTTTAGCTCATAATTACTGTATTATTTTAAATTATTGTAACCTTCTCCAAGAATAAGTTAAGGTTATAATTAATATTTCGTTGTCGGCTTTCTGCGCATTGTTTTTGTTTGTTATTGTGTTATAAACGCTTGAGTTGTAAAAACTTACTGTAATTTGTACTGTATATTTGATTAATATTATTATTAGGTATTAGTCTTCAGATCCAAGAGTAATCTAAGGTAAAGCAGAATAAACTCTGGATTAGATGCGTGCGGGTTTCACCACAAATTTCAGTTTGAAATAGAAGTGCTAGTGTTTCTAGGGACACTAAAGAATAGCTTCATAAGTTTCATACGTCCTTGTTAAAACTGAAATTTGTATAGTGTTTACTATACAATTAGTACGTTCACACACACTTTAGATCCGCGGATCGTATAGAATACGATCTCTCAATACGGTAATTTAACTGTATGAACCATGCGGAGGGGATCCGATCGCATACGCTAGAACTAGGGAGATGGAATCTAAATGGATCCCCGATACGCTGTATGTACCTTTAGAGACAATCGTATTTAACAGATAATCTTCTCGTCGAACTTTTATTTCACTTTATTTCACTTCTATATAACCGTTTTTTATCAAATAACTTTTGGAATATTATTTTTTTAGTGTAACCTTATTATTATGCAAAGAAATCACAATTTAATTAAATATATTTTTGTTTTAAACTTCCTTATAAACCAAAAGTGAACCTTCACTATACAAGACGCCATGTTTTGGCGGGATCAGTTATCACTCGATCGACTAAACAAAAACGCTGTAAGAACCGTGAAGTTAGTTGACCGTATTGCATACGTATTCTATACGATCCGCGGATGCAGAGTGTGTGTGAACGTACTAAATGTATAAGTCGAATTATTATTTAACATTTTAAAATGTAGTATTTATTTCTCCTCTTTGATTTTACCATTATATTTATATGTACCATAACTCCCTAGGAGGTAAAGTATTACCCAGTTAATGACTAATTTTGCAGCCGGAAGAACATATATATATATTTATAATTTGTTCAACATTTCTAAAAATAAAATCTTTCTAAATGAAATAAACAAGTTACGACTTTTCTTCAAAACGAACATGAAAATTCTTAGAAATATTGAAGGAATGTATAGTCTAGTTGTTATTAAAGTAGATCACGTATAGTCAGGTGACAGAGGGCAGTTTTGATAAGGGTGGGGTTTAATAGGGATATGACAAACCATCGATCGATAAATCACTGGTCTGTTGTAGATATCGATATTTAAATAATCATAGCTTTGCGTTGGATAGTTGCAAATGCTGTAATACAATCGATTAGCATTATCGATCCTAATATCTGCCTTCCCTGCAAAGGGCCTACTTAATTACTTCAGTTGCCTCTGTGCGTTCTTCCGGGTGTGTAAGATTAGATTTTTTTTAAATTTTATTTGCCTTTTTCGGTCCGAAGATATAAAGGGATGTGTGTTCATTAAATATTTATTTGTTTTCGCATACAACTGTTTTCTATTTATCTGTTCATTATAAATAAGTTCAAAATTATTAAATTATGATAAAACTGCATGTGTGTTCGGCTAATAAACTTTTAACATCATCCAAAAAATGAGTTGATCAAACAATAGTCAATTTTAAACTAAAATCTATTTTCACTTATTAATTATTCATAATATTCTTAGATATTCTATTCTAAGTTTAAATAGCTGCACTGGTTTGTTCTGATGTCAAATAGCTGATTTTTTAAATTCGATCATCAGTGATTGATTGTTTTTTTTTAACTACCTAATTGACCGAATATTTTTCTAATAACTGTAAATTGTATAATTTATCAAAAAAATGTTTATATATTTAAAATGGACTAAAAGTAAAATGTATTTAATCAAAATGTTTTGATTATTAGGTGCCAGATGTGGATCAAACTATTTTCTATTTGATCGAGTTTGGGTATGTAAATTCATCCTACATTTTAATTTTAATCCCTTAGGAATTGAAAGAAAACAGTCTCTCCACAATAACTTGTTATAATAAACAAAGCCGACTTTCGGTCTTACAGACCATCATCAGTGTCTGAAACAACAAAGTATAAAGACTAAGACAAAAATATATATAAAGGAAAAGTAAAGAAGTAAAAACGAAAATACATAATTAAATTAGGTGCAAAGGTCGGTGAATTAATAAGTAGAAGGAGATGAATTACCGGTGAAAAGATCAGTTGATACCGTCATCCCTAGAGATTCTGCTCACCCTTGGTCTCATAAAATGGCGGCATTTCATTCACTTGTCAATCGACTTATCACCATTCCATTAAATCAGGAGCAGTATCTACAAGAACTTGCCAATATCAAACACATAGCTTCCACCAACGGATACAATCAGGATACCATAGATGTTATTGTCAGACGTCATAAGAGAAAAGCAGAAAAGCTGCTTTGCTCCACATTACCGAGAGTACTGTAGGAACAGAGCAACCTCAGCCGTACAGCCCTTGGTATTCTATTCCTTACCTAGGCAAAGTTTCTGATAGATTAGGTAAAATCATGAACGATCATGGCGTTAAAGTAGCTTTCAGAAACACTAGCACACTTCGCACCATCCTATCTCATGCTAAAGATAAAGTCCTTCCCGCTGACAAGAGTGGCATCTATTCTATGCAATGCGGGACCTGTAAATCAACTTATGTTGGCCAAACAGGGAGACCATATCGTGTTAGAATTCTGGAGCACTTAAAGGGGCCAAGCAGATTTTACCAGCACACAATTGCTGAGAATCACAGCAATAAGCACCAGGAACACGAGGTTGCGTTTTTGCATTTAATTTCTAAAGGGAAGCATATGAACTACCTAGAAAATGTTGAAATACATAGAAATATTAAAGAGCATGGTGATAAGGCCCTTAATGTCCGAGGAGAGAGTGGGGCTGTCTCCCTACTGCAAGAGACTCTAGCCAATGCACCCAGGATACCTTCAGTCAGCTATAGGACTCTGTCCTACTATAATATAAAGCTTCCTGACAAATGATAGCCTAACTTCCTTCTCTTTTCACCGGTAATTCATCTCCTTCTACTTATTAATTCACCGACCTTTGCACCTAATTTAATTATGTATTTTCGTTTTTACTTCTTTACTTTTCCTTTATATATATTTTTGTCTTAGTCTTTATACTTTGTTGTTTCAGACACTGATGATGGTCTGTAAGACCGAAAGTCGGCTTTGTTTATTATAACAAGTTATTGTGGAGAGACTGTTTTCTTTCAATTCCTATTGTGAGACTCCATAACTCCATTTTATCTACTTTAATTCCCTACTTTAGCGAACTATTAAAGATGAAATTACGATTACGTTTACAAATTCGTTCGAATAAAAGGGGGGAGGAGGTGGAACTCCCCCCCCCTCGGTTAGTCTTACTCCCTATAGTTCTAAAACAGTCTGTATGTGAGTGTATCTGTGTCTATTATAACTCCTGCTGTGTTAGTGCTAGAGAGTTAGAGAGTTAAAACTTGGCACAAAAAGCAGAATCAATGTTTATTTGTGCTGCTTGGATGATGAAAGTTTTAGACCTTGTAGCTACTACCTCTTTTGTTACCAGCTCGTCATCTCTTATATACAAAATCGGGTGCAGGGTACAACAGTCCTTTTCTCATAACTTTTGTAGCCACAAAGGGGCCAGGTGGCGTCGTACCATTTGGTCTAATGTTTGCCCCCTCTGACGTAGTAGTTTTTAGCGGTAGTCCGTTAAAGGTGTGTGAAACATCGCTCCCTTTGCGGTTTTGCCACCTCCTACAAGTTGTGGGCCTGCTTATGTGTTATGAATGCTCACTCAGAATGTCATTATTATATCATAGGTATACTGTTGTACCTATGATATTATTATAGGTACTGTTGTAGCCTAAGGCAGTATTTCTTAAGTTTCGCTGCGCTCGTCCTCATAATGTCACGCTTATCCGTAGCTTAAGGTGGTAATACTGGACCACAGACTTATTAAGTATCCAAATATCTAGGGTGTTCTAGCGTTAGATTAATTAAAGCTTACAAATTTAATACGGTTAGATAGTCATTAAATCAATTAATATTAGATATTTATACAAGTAATTTCGTCTCATGCCAAGCTGATTGAGTTTATAAGGTGATTAGATGGCAATCGAAGAATCAGCTACCGTCGATACTTGCTGTTGGATATAAATATCCCTGGACCGGTTTCGGCATAACGCCATCATCAGCAGGCGGGGCAACACTCGAGCTCTCAACTAATAAAGTTAAATCAGTGATTAACTTCTAGTCTCAATGAGCACGACGAGCCCTCTGAATGATTAGATGGCTTTTATAGATGAAATAAAATGATAGGTTTATAGTCAGGAATTGACGTCATTGCAGGAATAAATAGAAAATTTTTCAATGTTGACCACTTATACCGATTCCTACAATGTCGTCACACGTCATTCATAAAAAAGTTAGGTTATAACCTCCGAATAAGTTTGGTTTGTTTACATCGAAATGAACCACCTTATAAATTTCGAACATCTTGGCCTCATGCATGTTTTTTTCTAAGACCGCTATTTTTGCGGGAATAAGTCAAGTAGTATAGTATAATTATATGTGTATGCATGTATGAATGTACTTTGTAAAGAGGTACAGGGTAGGCACAATTAGGTATTTTATGCCGACTTTGTTTTCAAGACATATTTTATCTTTAAGATCGCTGTCGTATTGATCAGCTTTGTTGACAGGTTTGTAGCCAATAGAAATTTCACTGATATCAAATTGGCCGAATAGTTTTTGTATGCCTTCTGAGAGCAAATTACATATGTCATGCCCACAAATTTAGTTGGTCAATTTACGTGGTTTGAACAGGTTATCGAACAGAGTTATTAGTAGCTATAGCCTGAAACCACAGTACCTTGATAATAGATCTAGGGTAAAAATGCCATCTAACTTATTATGATTATTTTTCGAATCTCAGGTATATACGTGATTTTTAATCATAATGTTTTATTTGTCAATTAATAAAACCTGAACTGATAACTTCGACAATGTAACTTCGTATTTTTGCTTAGCATACAACTTAACATTGCTAATATTGGCACTCCAAAATGAGTGGGGCCGGCTTCAGCATAATCGAACCGTTTTAAGTGGCGTAATTGGCAATATAAATAACGTAAGTGTGACGTCGGTCATTATCACGTTATCAGTCAAAATAGACGAGTGAAGCAATTACGAATTTATAACATCTTATACATTGGATTTCTGTTTTATTCTGAGGTCTGGTCCAGCGAGATCGCAGTAACATAATTTGGGTAATCATGAATTTTTGAGGACGAGCAAAATGATCCCGAAGTTGCGAGAAACAGTACCGAGGTACGCGACTTTTATTTGTGTAAATCTGATCAGAATAATAAAATATGACTCTCCACTGATGTTAATATAAATAAAGCATAACCGGCTTTCAACAACCAAAGGTCATCATTAGTGCCGGTGAGATGAGAGACTCAACAGTCTTATAACAGTCATCAGTAAGAAAAAACTCAAAACCCAGCGCCCTATGCATGGCACTGATGATGGCTTTGAACTGATACTTGGTTGAAAGCCGGTTATAGTTTATTTGAAATAAATATTAACATCAGTGGAGAGACTTATTTTATTATTCTGATCATGATGAACTCCTCTTGTGCTCATACTTTGAATCCAGTGTAAAACTGTTTATTAAATTTAGCAAGTTCTGTATTATTAATATTCTTTTATTTATGTATTTATTTTCTAAAACCATTCATCTTTTTTATAATTTATATACTTGTAGTGATAATCTTGATCTCGCATTATATTAATTTAATTAAAAACTGCACGTTTGTAAATCAAGCTTCTTTCTTATAAAATATTAATTTGCATTTACGCCGTAAATCATCGAAATTGTTTCAGCAAAATTTTATAATTAATTTTTGACGCAATTTAATTAGATTTTGCCGAACTAAACTCAAAATATCTTTTGATGTTTCAATTAAATAAATTATTATTATATTCAAATTGATGTTTTCGTGATATAGTTTAGATTTTTTGTTGAATGAATAGAAGTTATTTTTTTATTTATTATGAGGGAGAATAGGTATAATGTATACATTTTTTTCTCGCTGTAGTAATTTTAACTTGAGCCAGTCATACAAAATAGAATAAATATAAAATACGTAAAGTATAGAACTTAAAACGAAAATATATTGTAACAAATTACCATGTAAACAAATTTTGGAGTGACATACCCAGCTAGCACAAATTTGTCTCAGAGACATCTCAGAAATGTATTTTTGAGATTTTGTAACATCTCTGAGATGTTCTGGTTCATCTACGAGACATATCTGAGAGGTATTTGTTTAGTCTCTATGTCCGCCAGTTAGGCATCTCAGAGACATCTCATAATTACATCTCTGAGACATTTTGTGATATCTCAGAGACATATCTGAGAAGTCTACAAAAGATCATCTCTGAGACATTTCATCACTATATCTTGTGAGACATTTTGTGACACCTACGAGACATATCTGAGATGCATTTGTATAGTCTCAATGTCTGCCAGTTAGGCATCTCAGAGACATATCTGAGAAGTCCACAAAAGCTCATCTCATCACTATGTCTCTGAGATATCCTGTGATGCATATTTGAGAGACATATTAGAGATTTCAAATGAGCTGAGATGTTCTTGAAAGAGACATCACTGCATAACTCTACATTTCTTAGAAGGATTCTGAGATGTATCTCACAGGTAAATATAAAAAAAATAATCCATTATTTTAAAAAAAAAAACATTTTTTATTTCTTTTAATAAAAAAATTGTAAAAAATATATATAATTACTTTTTCTTCTTAAAATAAAACATTTATTTTTTGCCCCCCCCCCACCATGACCCCAATCTCATTAGCTCATTTTTTCTTTGAAAATTCGCTAATATGTGTTTATGTATGTTTTAATAAAAATATATATTTATTTTTTGATAAAACATTTATTTATTATTTTCATTTTTATAAAATCATTTATCTATTTTTGTAAAAAAAGATGTTTTATTTTTCTTAATAGAATATTTATTTATTTTAATAAAAAAAACATTTATTTTATTTATTTTAATAATACTAAAAACGAAAGAACGAATTTTCAATGAAATTTTTAGCATATATATATAAATATATATATATATATATATATATATATATATATATATATATATATATATAATATATATATATATATGTATTAAATATATATATATATATATATATATATATATATATATATAATATATATATATATAATATATATATATATATATATATATATATATGTATTTAAACAGGTCAAGATTTGTCTCTCCTCCCAACTCCTCCTTCCATGAGACCTACCTCACTACCTCATAAGTGTCATTTTCATTGAAAATTCGCTAAAATAATAAAAAAATAGTACAATTTTTAAACCGATATGGTAAGAACAGAGATCATCAAATTACTTAAATAACTACTTATTAAACAATCTTAATATATAAACTTCAAAAGTTGCATGAAACACTGAAGACAAAGAAAAAATATAAACAAGCGAATTGAAATGTCTGCTTCCAATGAAACGGAAGCAAAAATGAGATTCAAATGATTAGAATGTCTGCTTTTGTAGGATGTTTTTAGCCTTGTTAAAATCAAATCATTTAATTTTTGAGCTTTGGGTGCATTTTGGACCTAAAACATGTTTCCCACATTTCATAATTTACTTCATTGAAAACAAGAGGCCTTCAGCCTCTTTGCCGCTCCGAAGCCTCAACTGCTGTGCAGCGACGGCGCTGGGGGCCGCCCCGCAGCCCCTGCACCTTTTAGTGGCTGCTTCGTGGCCACAATCATGGTTCTAGTCTTTTATCAGTTTGACGTATTAAACTTAAAACAAGAGGCCTTCGGTCTCTATGCCGCTCCACAGCTACCCGGCTATGGAGCTGGGGGCCCCCGCGCCTCCCAGTGGCATACTGCTACAATATAAGCAAATTTTTGAATGTATCAGTTAAAAACTGTGATTAGTTTACATAACTCTATATATGTCAAACAATAAGATCCGAACTACTATTCATATCGTAGTGAAACTGTGTATACATGTTTAAATAGTGTATTAGAACATTTGTGTCGAATTTTAACTTGCTCCGATTTGTTCGTGATATTTAATGAATTTTTAGCGAATTTTGAAAGAAAAAATGAGCTTATGAGTTTGGGGTCATGGTGTGGGGAGATGGTCTCTTTGAAAGGGGGGTCAACCTGATCAAGAATATATATATATATATATATATATATATATATATATATATATATATATTATATATATATATATATATATATATATATATATATATTGTTGAGGTTTATATATACAGGGTGTACAAAATAAAACTCCCTTCCCGAAAGGAGGTGGTACTACAGCTAATTTCCAACAAAAAACTTCATATTAACTATAGTCCGATTTTCAACCGTTCTCCCACAAGGTCAAATTTTATGATTTTAAAAAACGCGTTGACTTAACTTCATAAAATGACCAATTGTGGCTAAACTATAACTGCTAGCTTCAAAATATTGGTTTCGTTGGAAAGCTGAGAAAATTTGCTATAAGACCACTCACTTGTATTTTCAAAAACAATTTAACATAACAGCCAAAAATTTGCATGAAATCAAAAATTAGTAAAATTTTATGATTTTCCAAAAATTTTGAAGTTACTTTGATGAGAAACTAGCAAACTTGAGAACCTCTTGGTTTCAGGAAAACTACCTTGTTTACTCCTCTTTAAGTCAATACCCATATCATTATACGTTGATCCGGTGATTTTTTCAGAAAAAGCAAAAATAGGCTCAAAAAACACGCTAAAAATGACTCTTACAGAAGTGATTTCTGTATAATAGTCCAAGAGCCAGACGCAAAAAAACGTGACCGTCTAGCCCCAAGGTTTAACCCACTAGATCGACTTATTCTGGCTCCCTGATAATGAATCAGGTGGTCTGCCGTTTCAGATAAGGGAATTTTAGCCCCGGGGCCTCTTTAAAATCCGAAAAATGACCCCAAATTCTGTTTTCGCCAATAACGGTGTTTCTATTGATTTTATCTAAAAGTTAAAGGTTGTTTTTTAAAGTTTATTAAATTTGTGATAAATCCATTTTTAACCATCAAAATCGGTCCAGTAAAACCGGAGATACAAATGTTGAAAGATTACCGAAAAAAACATCTAAAAAGCATACATTTTTGCCCAAAAACGCACAAATACCTTAAAATGTCATGTTTTTCCGTATTAACATGTTTAAGAATTAGGCAGACTTAAAAAACATGCATATTCTGTTAAACTGCAGGTAATTAGAGTTGTTCTAGAGAAAGAAGTCAGCACAGCTCTAATATGTGATGACTTAATGACCGACATATAATGCTGAAATTCAAGTTTTAACCTATCTTTCAGCATTATATGTCGGTCAGTAAGTCATCACATATTAGAGCTGTGCTGACTTCTTTCTCTAGAACAACTCTAATTACCTGCAGTTTAACAGAATATGCATGATTTTAAGTCTGCTGAATTCTTAAAATGTAAATATGGAAAAACATGACATTTTAAGGTTTTTGGACAAAAATGTATGCTTTTTACATGTTTTTTCGGTGATCTTTCAACATTTGTATCTCCGGTTTTACTGGACGATTTTGATAGTTAAAAATGGATTTATCACAAATTTAATAAACTTTAAAAAACAACCCTTTAACTTTTTAGATAAAATCAATAGAAACACCGTTATTGGGCGAAAACAGAATTTGGGGTCATTTTTCGGATTTTAAAGGGCCCCGGGGCTAAAATTCCCTTATCTGAAACGGCAGACCACCTGATTCATTATCAGGGAGCCAGAATAAGTCGATCTAGTGGGTTAAACCTTTGGGGCTAGACGGTCACGTTTTTTGCGTCTGGCTCTTGGACTATTATACAGAAATCACTTCTGTAAGACATTTTTAGCGTGTTTTTTGAGCCTATTTTTGCTTTTTCTGAAAAATCACCGGATCAACGTATAATGATATGGGTATTGACTTAAAGAGGAGTAAACAAGGTAGTTTTCCTGAAACCAAGAGTTCTCAAGTTTGCTAGTTTCTCATCAAAGTAACTTCAAAATTTTTGGAAAATCATAAAATTTACTAATTTTTGATTTCATGCAAATTTTTGCTGTTATGTTAAATTGTTTTTGAAAATACAAGTGAGTGGTCTTATAGCAAATTTTCTCAGCTTTCCAACGAAACCAATATTTTGAAGCTAGCAGTTATAGTTTAGCCACAATTGGTCATTTTATGAAGTTAAGTCAACGCGTTTTTTAAAATCATAAAATTTGACCTTGTGGGAGAACGGTTGAAAATCGGACTATAGTTAATATGAAGTTTTTTGTTGGAAATAAGCTGTAGTACCACCTCCTTTCGGGAAGGGAGTTTTATTTTGTCACCCTGTATATATATATATATATATATATATATATATAATATATATATATATATTGAAATTTTGATGACGTCATAAGTTGGATTAATGACGTCACACACATAAAATATAATATATATACATATATTATATATATATATATATATATATATATATATATATATATTATATAATATATATATATATATATATATATATATATATATATATAAACCTCAACAATATACATATTTTCTTGATTAGGGGGACCCCCTCTTTCAGGGGAACCACCTCCCCCCGCTCACCCCTGCCATGACCCCAATCTCATTAGCTAATTTTTCTTTGAAAATTCGCTAAAAAGAGAAAGAGGTATTATTTTCTACTTCTCAACCTTGCCAGGAAACACTATGTTCCAGGATCACCTTATAGTGAGGGTCCCCCTTTTCAAGCCTTATCCAATGTTCCTTACTTTTATTGTGAAAAGGAAAGTTAAATTTGGTGGTGTAGTTAACTGATTCATGCAATAAATAAATATCGTCGTAAATAATGTATTAAAATGTTGCATGCAACACTTGAAGCCAAAAAAAAACACAAGAATAGTCCCTAGGTTTATTTAAAGGTTTTATTCATCTTCATCTGAGACCTCTCTTGTTTTTCGTCCCTCTCTTTTGCACCTTAGGGGGGCAAGCCGGAGCCAGTTCTGAATGGCAGAATGAATCTCAGTATTCGGCGTGTCTCTACCATGAACATGCCTCACAGAAACTATAAACGAATAATAAAAAAATAATCCATCTATAAATCCATGTAAATGTAGGCTGAAAATATTTTTTATCAAAAAATTAGCCATTACTGAACTGTTTTTAAGCTGGAAAATGTCTTTTTACCTACTCTGTGAAAACAGTACGGGAAATATTTTGTAAACATTTTCCTGTACCCTTTTGAAAGAAGGCTGGGAAATGAATGAGAGGTTATAATGTTGTAAGTCTTTGCCTGAATTTTAGGTTTTTTACTTTTCCTCACTGTAGGTGTAAAGGAAAAGTATTGTCCTGCCCTAAAAATCCGAAATTGAGATTTCAACGGATATATCCGATTTGGGCGTTTTTAAGACGTTTGAGTGGTTTTCATCATGCTGTCTGTCTGTGTGTGTCTGTGTCACGCATTACTCCTGCTGTGTTGATGCTAAAATTTTGAAACTTGGTACAAACTCAAATTTTAGGTCTAGTTGTGCCGCCTGGAGGATCAACATTCTAGGTCAACGTCAACCCACTTTGCTGAATCATCAAAAATTTAAAACAAGAGGCCTTCAGCCACTTTGACGCTCCGCAGCCTCGGCACTGCTCGCCTTGGCTGTCTCGGTATTGTATCAATTCTAAAAATCCGAAACCAGGATATCAACAGATAATCCGTTTTGTGCATTTTAAGATGAAAATTGGCAAAAACTAGCTGAGACAGGTTATTAGCTTAGACAGGAAAACAATAGGCCATCGGCCTCTTTGCCGCTCCGCAGCCTCGGCTGTAGCAGCGTCTGTGTCTGTGCTGGGGCCATTCAAAAGTTATCGTGAGAAATAAACAAAAGCAAATAAGCCTCTTTGCCTCTACACAGCTGAGGTGAGAAGCCGAGGCTGGTTCGCTGCGTCGACACTATAGAAGAAGCTGAACTAACAGAAGACTAAAGTTAACATTAGTATAGAAGATTTAATACTTACTTTCAATTGCTCTATTTAATTGTAAACTGCTGAAAATTTCTTTCCCTTTTTTTCCAAAGAAACTAAATGAAGCAGCCATATTATTTGATAATGTGGCAGTTAGCATGTTTTTAACCGAACTTTTAATGTCCCTGCCTTGGAAAATTCGAAGTTTCCTAGCCTAAGGAAAAATAAAATAATTCAAATCAGAAATAAAGGAATTCAGTATTTTATTATAAAAATATAGAATTATTGTCTCGCTAAAAATTATTGCTAAGGTAAACTTAACACTAAATCAAAATTAATAGTCGCAGAATTCAAACACTGAGTCACAATGCTCTGGAATTATATAACTCATAGCACCAAAAATTGAAATACTATTACAGTACTATTATTGAAATAACTTGAAGGCTTGAGAAACATCGCATAGGATTTTTATGATGGGGATAAGAGGAGGTCTCCAACAACAACTTCCAATTTTCCTTGTAGTCAACCTCAATAGACCCTTCCATTAAGAAAACGTTAGCATCATTTTCATTATTGAAAATTCGCTAAAACTTACTAACTAAAATTTGCTACTCTACTTGTTAAAACTTACTAATTATCTACATATACTTAAAATAAATAATAGAACATTACCACTGATGTTAATATTGATTCATCGGCTTTGCAATCTTGGTCAAATTGTTCCATTGCTCTGTTGTCAATGATGGGAAAATATTTGTCCATGATGGATTGCTCTTCCGCAACTTCATTATTATCTGAATTAATTTGGCTTCTGCTAGTTAACATCTTTTGAATGTCAGATATTTTGACATTTTGTATCTCAATATTTGCCTGCAACAGGCATACTTGTCTCTTCAAGTCTTTCAATAGAGTTGTTATTTCTGAATCATTGCTGGTGAATGAGGCAGGACCTAAAAATATTAAAATAACTATGAACTAGGATGTGTGGGCAAAAATTATATGAAAACTTTATAGGCAAATTTATAATGTTGTGTAATGTATATATATATATATATATATATATATATATATATATATATATAATATATATATATATATATATATATATATATACATATATATATATATATATATATATATATATATAATATATATATATAATAATATATATAGCTAATTTTCTGCAAATGAAGTATGGAAATGTCATTTGTAATCAGGGTCTTCCTTAGCAAAAACCTTAAGAGGTTAGCTTTTGGTTAAAATATAACATGGACACTTACTGAATGTTTCATATTTTCTAGAACTAGAACTAGGCATTGTAGGAGGATTTGGATAGATATCATTTTGTTTTGTAGTGGCAATCTTTTTTCTCTTAACAGCCTTATTTCTTTCATCTGATTCCTCATCAGATGACCACCTTCTAAATTTAGCTTTTTCTTTTCGTTGTCTTTTGAGAATTTCTTCATCTTCATTAACATCACTTATTGTTTCAGCTTTCTTTAATTTAACCATCCCATCATCAAAATCATCTGAAAACCTATAAATAAAGTTAATTAATATACCCATTAAATAATATAGACAGGAAGCAACCTATAATAAAGATATTAGTAATTCTTATACTTAATAGTACCATATTTTATTGACAAATTTTCAAAAAAATCTAATACCATAGTTTACTAACCAGTTGAGCATAAAATTCTTTTCACAGAAAAAGATTCCCAATTATCTTCTTTCTCTTTCATTTGTTCGACATATCTATAATATTTTGTATATGATGTAATATTTGGCCAATAAACCTTGGTGTTATTGCAAAATAGCCAATTCTTTGGAACTATTTGCATCTCAATCTTGTTATCGAATACAATGATGACATATTTTTGCATCATCCTCAAAATCTGAAAAATTAATAATTCTACATCAATACCACATGAACAATTTACATTCATTGTAAATTGAGGTCTGAGGAATTTCATAAATTATTATAATAACACATAAAGAACAATAAAAATCATAGAATTGAATCTTCAGAAACAGAGGCCTTACATTCCTAGCTGCTTTAGGACATGTGTCTTATCTAATTTGTAAATACTAGAAGAAAATTAAGCTTTTGAAAATGATTGCATATAAGGAGTAGTGGGAAAAAATAGCAATATCACAATAATAGCACAAAAAACTAACCTAAAAAATAATTATAACGGAATACAAGTGATGATTCATGAGGTTTAATGAAGAAGTGGAAAAACAACTAATTCATCTGCATTTTTTGTAGGCAGTCTGACACATTTTGTCAATTCTCCTTGGTTCGAAGGCCAAACTTTTAATTTGTGTTGTAAATTGGACACCAAATATATTCTTAAAAGGGATGATTTGCATGGCAATGTGTAATAATCTTTTTTGGTGAGATACTCTTTCCCAATAATCACCAACTCATTATCTGGTCCATAATGTGCAACATTTATTAATAATACTACATTGTCATTTGTTGTCATAAAACAGTTGTCAGCGGTACACCTTGAGTTAAATGCATATTGTCCTACTTGGAGGCATTTGTATTGAGGATAGAAGCTGCAATTTTCAATAAGGGGGCCCTCACTATGAGGTGATCCAGGAACAATAGTGTTTTTCTGGCAAGGTTGAGGATTAGAAAATAGTACCTCTTCCTCTTCTTTTCGACGTCGATACAACCCTTGTAATGGTTTTCCAGGTTTTCGGAGTTTTCTTTTTATGGATTGTAAATAATTTTCGAAGGGGAATGAGCTAAATAAATCTAAAGGTCCAAATTTTTTTACATCGTTTGCAATATGAAGCAAATTATGAATATTGTGGGAAACATTTTTTTCCCCATAAATATTCTCGTATCTATTAACAAATATCTCTAACAAGTCGTTTGCATAATTAATACCTTCGGAATCAACACTGCTTGAACACAGCCACCTAATTGCTACATGTAATGTTAAATAATTTGAGTAAATTTGTGGAGAGAGGATATCTTGAATGCAACTACCCCAGTGTAAAGTAACATTAATCGAAATTCTGTAGCTTTAAACACTTTCACATAGTCTAAACTTCTAGGCTTTCTTACAAAATCTTTAGGTATGTAAGGAATCATTTTTTCAAAATTATCAGATATAGCTGTTTTCATATGATGGCTTAACCTATAGACATGATCTCCACAAATCCAAAGGATCAATAATTTTTTCATTACACCTAAGCATATCAGGTGCATGTAATCCAGAGGAACGTTATCCACTAAATTGAAATTAGGAACTTCTTCAATAATTGAATATTTTAAATTATATTCATCATCCACTTTGTTTCTAAATTCTTTGTCACTTCTTAATTTAGCCCTACCTCCTGGAAAACACATTCGATTTGAGACATATTCACCCTCTATATGACATTTAGTACAACTGGAGTATCCAGTATGGCCTTTGATCCCAAGTACAAATGACTTTGCAGGTGCATCACAAATTATACCTTTCAATGTAAATGGTACAATTTTCTCTTTTGAATTAGGCATTCTAACACCTGTGTGACACAAAGTGACACATTCTTCAATAAAATCATGTAAATATTCATTAATATCAAAAGGCTTTTTATTCCATAAAAAGCACTTATTATAAGATATCTTTTGTTCCGCATAAATAGCCTAGAATAGGCCATAAAGCAGCAGAAGATGAGCGTGAAACAGGAAGCCCATCTATATTTATCATCAAATCTGCAGTCTCCAAGTTGTGATGTTTCTCCAAAATTTTAATAACAATCTTTTCTAAGCCAAAATGAATAAACTCACCAGGGATCATTTCTCTTACTACACACTCCCTGGGTGTCTTAAGCAGTGTTCTACTGTCAATAGGAAAGTTTGAAAAACATGAGTGGTTTCTTAAAACGTCAAGTAAATGAGATACAGCTACATGAGTGATATTGTGAGCACTAGCCCATGTCCTTAACTCCAATTCAATTGATGATGCTTCACCTTGGTCACAATTATAGCTAGTTCGGTTTAAACTCAAGACTGCAGTATTCAAATATGACTCAGATAGTCCTTCCCTCATATCTAAGTTTAAAATAGAATGTTGATCAAGTTTATCAGATTCAGTATAACAGCTCAACAACAAATCTTCCTGAGATCCAACAGGTTCTGAGCTTATACTTGAAAGAATTTTGTTACTACTGATTTTATTGATGGAAGTTAAATTTTCGATACAATCCAAATGATCCATTTGGGAAATAATCCTTCTCTTATGTCGTTTAGATATTTCAGAAATCATTTTTCTTTTGCAATTAGGGAAGTCCATAGTTAGAGGATGCAATCAGCAAGAAGCAAGAAACTAAATAAATTTTCTTCAAAAATTTGCTAAAACAAAAAATTTAGGTTAATGACACTCTTCAAAATACAGTACACACACTCATACACATGTGTGTGTTTTGACCCAAAACACACACATCACTCGTCATTATAATTCAAATCACTAAGATTCACCTACAGGGGGTCTGTGTAAAACATTGTATTAACTTTTGACACGGCGATACAGTTTTATTTGAGTAAAAAAGTACCAACTATTCCCTTCGGTCCACATTACGCAACAACGTAGTCGTGACAAGAATATGTCTCAGACTCGGTGGACACAAGGACATTGTTTTGCCTTGGTGCCACTCGGACAGGCCATTTCTGTTCTAACTAGCTCAGCATAAGTAAACACAGTCTGGGAATGCCAATTCAAATTTACTGTATTTTAATTGCTAACGATCATTGAATTCAATTTTTTTACAAATTTATAATATGTTACAGCTACACCCGGTTGTACTTATGGAAGACATTTACTGATTCCAGTTTACTTGGCTTCAATCTTATCAGTAAATGAAAATGGGATCCCTTAGCCAAGCTATATCTATATTATAGTCAGGGTCACGGTTATTCTCACTTAACAGCTCAACGAAAAATCTTTAAGGAAAAGAATTTTATTAGTTTAATTCGACTATGCCCTTCCCTCTCTACCTTTTGCCACATCTGGTTAAAGAATATACCTTTCCTAGAAATGATAAATTACATATAATACCCAATAACATGATAATACACATGGCCATCAAATATTAATAACCGTGGCCCTATCAATAGTATTATTCTAGAGAGCAGACCTATTAGTTGCTTATGTAACTACAACCCATCGTTAGGTTTAAAATTACTGACAGCTCAGTTTAGGCACCACCGAATCTTAAAAGATAAATTCCATCCACAAAAAAGGGTGGGGAATAACTTAGTAAGCAAATGAAGTTATTTTACCAGTGATTTTTTCAATCTTTCATGGGTTTAAATTTATTTTTACTTAATTAATACTTTAAAATACCTTTTTTCTTTCCCTACAAAGTATTTAGTTCATTATGGACTAAGGATTTTTTTTTCTAACAAAAGAGGGGGTTGGCAGCGGCTTCTCCGATTGGTCGAACCCAAAAAACAGCTGATGTGTCAATAATTTTAAACCTAACGATAGACAGTAATAGGACTGCTCTCTAGAATAACATGAAGCTTGCTGCAAGCTTTTAAGGATGTCAAAGCTTGCTGAAAGTAAAATCTGAGTCAACTAGCAAGCAATTAGCAATTTCGATTCAATCTTTTTTTTGAAAGCTTTCACCTTGCTGAACCAAGTTTGTTTCAAGTTTGAAAACAAGTTTTTGTGCTGATTGTGTTACTGATAGTGTTTTTCCCCATTGAAAGGCATATTTATTAATTAGTACTATGTTACCACACACTTTAATTCTTTATCGTACTTATTCATCATTCTCATTTTCATTTTTTATTTATCCCTCCTCTCCCCACCTAGCATCATCCGTTTTGTTATCTATATATACATTAAGTATTCTTACTCGTCGATGATAAATGGTATTTAATAGATGTGTGTTAAACGTACTAATTAATAAATAATGCCTTCCAATGGCGGACACATCAGTAACACAATCAGCACAAAAAACTTGTTTCAAACTTGAAACAAACTTGGTTCAGCAAGGTGAAAGCTTTCAAAAAAAGATTGAATCGAAATTGCTAATTGCTTGCTAGTTGACTCAGATTTTACTTTCAGCAAGCTTTGACATCCTTAAAAGCTTGCAGCAAGCTTCATGTTATTCTAGAGGCATCCTATTACTGTCTATCGTTAGGTTTAAAATTATTGACACATCAGCTGTTTTTTGGGTTCGACCAATCGGAGAAGCCGCTGCCAACCCCCTCTTTTTAGTTAGAAAAAAAAATCCTTAGTCCATAATGAACTAAATACTTTGTAGGGAAAGAAAAAAGGTATTTTAAAGTATATAATTAAGTAAAAATAAATTTAAACCCATGAAAAGATTGAAAAAATCACTGGTAAAATAACTTCATTTGCTTACTAAGTTATTCCCCACCCTTTTTTGTGGATGGAATTTATCTTTTAAGATTCGGTGGTGCCTAAACTGAGCTGTCAGTAATTTTAAACCTAACGATGGGTTGTAGTTACATAAGCAACTAATAGGTCTGCTCTCTAGAATAATACTATTGATAGGGCCACGGTTATTAATATTGATGGCCATGTGTATTATCATGTTATTGGGTATTATATGTAATTATCATTTAGGAAAGGTATATTCTTTTAACCAGATGTGGCAAAGGTAGGAGAGAGGAAGGGCATAGTCGAATTAACTAATAAAATTCTTTTCCTTAAAGATTTTTCGTTGAGCTGTTAAGAGAATAACCGTGACCCTGACTATAATATAGATATAGCTGGCTAAGGGATCCCATTTTCATTTACTGATAAGATTGAAGCCAAGTAAACTGGAATCAGTAAATGTCTTCCATAAGTACAACCGGGTGTAGCTGTAACATATTATAAATTTGTAAAAAAATGAATTCAATGATCGTTTAGCAATTAAAATACAGTAAATTTTGAATTGGCATTTCCCAGACGGTGTTTTACTTATGCATGACAGGTAGAACAAGAAAGGGCCTGTCCGGAGCAGTGAGCACCAGGCAAAAACAATGTCCTGGTCACGAGTCGGACATGATTCTTGTCACTTACGTGTGACGGTAAGGTGGACGAAGGAATGAGGTGGGGACGGGTACGCAAAGAAAACTGTATCGGCCGTGTCAAAAAAATACATGTTACACAGACCGTCCAAAGTAGATATAAGAAAGACAGGAAAGGAGGTGGCATGGCCCAGACTGGTAGTGCGATAGTGTAGAACAGAAATGTGCCGGCCGAGGTGCAAAGGCAGAAACAAGATCTGGTCCACGGGTCAGACATACTGGTGTCACGGACACGTGGCGTGAATGACCGGAAGAATTACTGTGATCAAAAATATGACCAGTGCGGTCCAATAATACAGACAACAGACCCCTAATACAATGTAAAATACAGTAAATGACAGGGTGGCCCAACTGTACTATGCTGGAGCTAGTAGAACAGAAAGCCTGTCCGTAGGTGGCACCAACAAACAATGATTACTACGTGTTAATCCAACTCGATCATGTATTGAAGCACAACAAGTTCCTAC
>JACMZG010001863.1:14186510-14451342 GCA_018340805.1 Microvelia longipes | reverse complement strand
TAAAAAATTGACTTCTTCAGATCAAAAGTGTTCTGATTATCCGATAAATTACCAAGTATCTTACTTGCAGAATTCGCTAGTATTATTAGTGAGTGCCATCATAATAGCAGTGTTGGGTGTCAGAACTTGCATATCTGACAAATGATTCATCAAAATTTCTAACGAACATTCGTCTTTATTTAATTTCTCGCTTTCTCTTTCAATAAAAGATGATTGGTCAGAATAACTCTGAGAAAATTGTGCCTTCCTAAAACCTGCAAAAAAGTCGGGTTTGAAACACCTCGGAACTTATAGTCACCTTATCGGATTTACTACACTCATCTTAACTATTTAGACATTTCTTACCCCCTCAGACTGTAAAAAAATATTATTATTCCTAGTGGTCACCCATACCCCTACTGACCACGCTAAATGCTTTTTAACTAAACTGATCCTACAACACCCTCAGATACACTAGGCGTATTGAACTAAAATTTTATATACATGTGGACTACACAAAGGGACACACACTTGTGCCAAATAATAACTTAATCTGATAAATGTTCGATTTTTCGTATACAGTATCAGTATTAAAATGAAAATTTGTATATTTGTTTACTATGAGATACACTCGAGCCAATTGTCTCTTTCATTTTAACGATTTTAGCTCTTTTGATAGTCTTATTAAGGAATTCATGTGAACCAAAGTTCAAATCGATCTTATAATTGTTCTTTGTTTTATGAAATTTTAAAATTTTTGTTATTTATAATTATTAATGACATTATGGAAAATAATTTTTCCTGGAATTAGACCTAAAAATTTATTTTCGTAAAAAGTTCAACTCTCTATTGTAGAAACACACAAGAAGCTACGATAATTGTAGAGACACGGACATAGAGACAACGTAAAAACCACTCTACAGGTCTTGAGAACAATAATTTAGGTTAAATGACGTTTTTAGATTTTTTGTCCAAACACATTACGTTTTCCTCCTCATTTATCTGCAGTATAATGAGGAAAAGTAAAAAATGAATCAGAATGAAGGTTTAGATCTTCTGAAAATGACCTTTCTTTAATCTTCAGTACCAATTTCGTTTATAAGTTTTTTTCCATGATGTCTGAAATCCATAAAAAAGCCTTTCACAGTAGAAGCAATACGTCGAATTGCAGAGATAATGCCATGGTCATCACTGGAAAGCCTAAAACTTCATGACTATAAAAAGCCCTCGCACTCGCAGTTAACTTATTTTCGAATATATTGTTTCTTAAAATTAATTTTACATCGCTAAATAAAATAAGTCTGATGCAGAATTTCCCTGAATTTTATGCAACCAAATCGACCAAATAGCGACATTTAAAAAAGTATTTAAAACTTTTGTTTTGTTGAAATTTTTCAATGCCCTGTAAATTCACTTTCAATTTACTGGATGGGGAGTTGGGCGAAAAAAACATGATTTTTCTAACATGATTACCCATGTTTTATTTGTATTAACAGATCAATTAGATTTGTCTTTCCTCGAGCTTTTCATGACATTATGTCTAGAAGAGCATAGAGTAATAAAATTATGGTCAATATTGTACTAAATATAGTAGGTTAGCAGCCTCAAAATGCAATACTTCTTTTAAAATAGTTTTAACTGTTATGCACAAGATAAGTACAATAAAGGTATCGATGAAAAAGCTTTCTGCTGGTGTCAAATTTTGTTTTCTTAGATTATCTCATCATTTTATGCAAATCTTTAATTAGATATTTTTTAAGTACCGTTGTCTTCATGCATAAATGCATTTTCCTCTCTTTTTTGGTGAAATAAATTACGAGGGAGGTGGATCCTAAACATAAATGCCTACACTGAACTTAAAAAACAAAGTACCTATTAATAAGTTCGTACGTTGGTACTTAATTAATACCTCTTACAGGCAGAACTTTTAATCATGCATTCCTCTTAAGACCTCTACGTGACAGTTTAACAAGCCAACTTATATTGTTTTATGGTCTATTGATATTCATGAATGATAATGTTTAACCTAATGACAGGAAATTTAATGTAACCCGAGTTCTTAAGTTAGTTTGACGACTTTAGTTTTTACTTTACCTCATAATTCAATGTTGACATTACAGTAACATACTTGATTCTAGAATCTGCTTCCAGGTGTGACACAAATTACTCGTCGTGAATAATTACAATAAGCAATTACTCGGACTTATAAGCCGGTGTGTAACGATGCAGGTGTTTATACACTGCAGTACTCTGATGTTCTAATAGACTTAAACTGCTAGTACTCATATTCCCACAGTCCTAACCCTAATTAATTGTCTCAACTGCCTTTCTAATTGTTTATTTGTGTCAGAAGATTAATTAAAACAATAAAATTATAATTAAAAAAATATTAGTGTTAAATAATTTTAATTTGTTTTCATTTGTTTTAATACCCGTTTAAAGAATAAACGTTCTCATCCGGCCCGCCAAAAGATAATTGGGGAGTTTTCAACTTGAAAGCCGCTCTAACAGCTATCATTGGTTAACTGATAACAATTTAAAATGATATAATTTTATAAACGGAATAATCGGTTCGATTTTAATTAAACTAAAGTGTTAGGAGAAACATATTATCCAGTGGTAATTGGAAGCAACTACTCCCGTTTCTACTTTAAAAAAAATGCAATAAATTTCAGATTGGGTTTCACCTCTCATTTTCTTAATTTATTTAAAATCGGTTTTTTTTAAATTGATTCAGTTAAAATCAGTTAAAGATCAGTGTAACCGAATCTTTTCTATATTATTAAATTTTTAAAGATACCTTCCTATTGAATATAACATTATTTTTATTTGATTCTGCACTTTGAATGATGAGAAACCGATTGCATTAAGTTACATAGTCAGATACTTTTAAAACTTAATAATTTAACTTAAATGGTTTGATCCGCCAACCATTTATATGAGATCAATCACTACTTGTGGTAATAGATTGGGGACGGGGTAGTCAGATTACCTCACAAATTTTACTCGCCACAGCAGATACGCTACGCTAATCATTTCTACTTCGGACTCGGTAAACTTAACAGAAAGCCCATTTAACTAAAAACTTTACTAAGCGACATTAACAGACTTATTTTTTAAGTTCTCTGTACACTTTTAGAACTAATAACATTTTTAATTACCTAAATAATTGCGAATTGAAATGAATACCTAATTTTAGCTGATCTTATTTAGGTTTATATTAAGAAATAAAGAATTATTAACGTTTATAATGTGTATGTTTCGTTATTGCAGGAAAACAAAAATAATTAATTTTGCAATAATACCTACTTTAGAAACTACATTAACTTATCAAAAACACAAAATTAATTAAAATTAATGTTAATCACACTTAATGCATTAAATTAAAATTATAACATTTGGTAATTATGCTTTTTAATCTGAGTTTTTAGAAGGAAGTTGATATTATTAAGATTGATATCTTTAATTTCTTCAGATTATAAGAAACAAGTGTGCCAACATAAGTAAAAGAAATAATAAAAACATAGAATTCTAAATACAGATCTAATTAGCATTCAAATTAAGTTTACACTCTGTATAAACTCTCATAAACATAAAAAATTATAATAAAAATTAAAAGTTTACGAGTTTCTAAGATAAATTATGTGAAATAGAAGAATGACACCTTGTTCATTTATTTATTATATAAGTGTACTTTTCATTATAAAATTTATATCTCTCGTGATGACTATCGGTATTTTTCTTTTAATCTTTAAAGTGGATTATTAATATTGTAATTTTTATTTCTTTTTCAATTTTTAATATTAATTTTATTAATTTATTTACATGGGGTTTTAACAATTATACATTTTTAATTTGTTTTCTTTAATTTATCAAATCCTTTTTTAGAAAGAATATGTTTTGTTCAATAAATTAAGAAATGCCAAACGCAAAGTAAGAATTATTATATTTTTCATTATTTTAATATTTATAAGAATGAACGGAATGAAAATAAATTAAGACCTAAAAGATGTCTAGGTTGAGTCGGATGAAATAAAAAAAAACACGACAAATTATCACGGAAGACCTGCATCTGTAAAACCATGTGATGTTAAAACGCAGTTGGCAATGTTGAACATGTATTCGCGATTCAAAGAGATAGTTGGCGGACTGGTCAGTGAGGACGAGAACGGCAGTCCCTCTTGGGCCCTCAGCCAAAAATAAACAACAAAAATAAAAAAATAATGATAAAGCGGTGTATAAGTGCTTTAGATATTTTTTTTTTTGTAATCAAAAATTCTAAATTTTAGATCTTTATGGCCACTATTCATTATACCTAGCCGTTTAAGGGCCCAATACGAAGACTAGAGCCAATGCTGGCCCTTAACATACTTGGTCAGGGCCATAAAGCAGTAGAAAATGGCCTTAGAGATTTATGTTTTTTAAGTATTTAAAAATATTCCCAATTTGCTTCCTTATTCTAGGTTCTTTAAGGCCCCCATTCTTTGTACCGGGGCCTTTAAAGGTCCCATACAGAAGACTAGAGCCACAAAAGTCCTTAAGATTTTTGATCAGGGCCTTAAAGCAGCAGAAAGGCCTCTAGAGATTAAACATAAAATACTTTAATTAATATTACCATGAAATGAAGTTTTAGTTTATAAAGTTATTTATCTTTTACTTAAGTTTTAATTTTATTTAATTTATTAAATTTTAATTAAATTAAGCTTGCTAATCATTAATTACTTGAATTATAATCATTAGTACTACTTTAGTTAAAAGTAGATTCCTCTACTCGGGAAGTAATTTAGGGAACACCCCCCTCGATTGAGCCCCTTGAGATGCAGGTTTGGGCCCTTTTAGGTCAAACTTTTCCGGGCCTTTTAGCATAGAGATATATACTAGAAGGGGCATAGCCTACCTTAAACATTGAGAGGCCTGAAACATTTTAGTGGGGCTCTCAGGGGCTCTGTGTAACCTCATTGAAACCTCCTCCAAGAGGAGTTGAGGTTATAATTAATCAATTGTTTTCGGCTTCCCGCAGATTGTTTGTGTTGTGATTTGTATTTTAAACATTCTACTATATAATTTACTGTTTTTTTATTCTGCTTATTTATAAAAATGATAATCGAATGTGGTCAGGTTACTTTTTTGATGTTTCAAAATTCAACCAATATGGCCCTCTAGTAATATATCTCTATGCCTTTTAGGCTAAGTCCACCATTGGTTGTAAGGTTGGCAATACAAATGGCGGTAAAACGAAAGAGTGATCAAGTTTTGTTTTATGAAAGGATTAGCATTGAAGACCATCGAAATATTTATTTTGTTCATTAACTGTTAGTTAGTTAATTTGTGATAAATGAGTTAATAATAAATGATTAAAAATAACCATTGGTGCAATAAATCTTCCAAATATATTATAAATAAATATTTCGATTTAAGTTTATACCAGGATTTCAATTATAAAAACACGCTCTTATCACTACAGACTTAGATTTATTCGTTTTTAAGCTGGTATTTACGGATGACCTGGTTGCATTTATTTAAAAATATTAAAAAAAACTATTATTAAATATTAAGGACACAAATATTTTGTGGTCCACAAATTAACCCTTCAAACAATAAACAAAATCAAAACGCAAATATTGAAAACTATCAAATCTTATCAGTTAATTTAAATACTGACTTGGCGGGACAGAAAAGTTAATTTCCCTACTTTTTTGGACCAGAGACTTGGCGTGGAGTTTTCTTTACCACGTAAGTGGTTTTTGTAAGATTAATTATTCTGGGGGACATCCTGGCGACCCTAATCCAAGGTATATGTAGGTGGAGGTACGTTGTAACACGCATTCCGAAGAAACTTCGCGGACCAGTGTGTCAGATTTTTTTTCACAAGATCCTTAGAGTTAGACAACTTGTAGTGGAAGCTACAATACGATAAATTGACGGTTTTTGTCTTTCGTTGGATCACTTGTGTTAAGCAACAATAATGTAGTTAGTTGTGGATGACCACCTGGGTTAAAACTAATCATTCCTCGTCATCTCTTCATCATCATGATTAACTGATTATTCTTGTCTAAATGATGATGAGGGAAGCGAATCGATTTATTCTGAATTGGTCATATTCATTGAGTACGATGTGTTAATCCAACGCTAAATTGCAGGTACCTATCCTTTGTAACCAATAAATGGACAGTCACCTAACCAAGTACTGATTACCCTGATAGTACCATAACTGTTATCTAACGAGAACGTGGCCTAGGCGAAGGTGCTCAGACAAATATAAAGAAGGTGTAGATATTGGGAGGAAAAAAAGTCAAAGAATGCACAAAAGAATCAAAGAAAAGAAAAAAAAATCTAGAAAACTTACCTGTAAGCATAATTAGTAATGCAACAACCCTGCACTGTTTAGATGAAACACACATTTTAACCGTGTAACTCAACATAAGTACAACAATGTTATATGTGAAATTGTAAATAAAGATGTAAAATGTCAATAAACTGAGAAAACAAAACCCGATTGACATATAAATGAGCAAATACAACTCATTGAAAAGCATGGAAAGCTAAGTTGTAAATATTCCGCAGGTACATAGGAAATGTATTGTGTAAGCACCTAAACACTAAATAGATAAATAACTTCACACCAAAGGACAAGATTTCACCTGAAACTTTACAAAGTTGTCTATCTAAATATGTTTGTCTATTTAAATGTGTGTTTATGCTGGAGTTGTCAATTTTTAGCTCTAGTTGTGCTTTCCGGAAATATTGTTTCTTTGACTGCACTAACCGTCATTTATGACTCAACAAAACATGTCAAAAAAAACCATACAATAGAAAAATGATTTGAAATTTAGGACGCATCTCGTCAATTTGCACACCTATATAAATTTGCAAAGTTTTATCTCATTATCAGCATTAGTTCAATTTTAAAGTCGTAAAAGTCTAAAAAAACACAAAGTAGTACTTTTGTACTTATGTACTTTTGTATTAAAAGTAAACAAATATATTTTTTGTGGCTATATGTACGGTTTTATAAGCCTATATTATTATAATAATATTATATGATTATGCGGGAACAACCTCAAGTGGTGAGTAGCAACCGTTACGCTTAAAGTGTAATCTAAAGTTGGCAACAATTTATTTGAACAATTTATCTTATAATTTTAAATATAACAATTTATCTTATAAACTGAAAGCGTAACCTGGGCGAACCCCATACCTCTTGTTTCTACACAATTGAATTGAAAATAGCACGAGGGTATTCTTTGTATAATAAACAATACAGACGTTCATTTTAATGCGGTAAGTATATCCACGGTTTTTGTCTTTCGTTGGATCACTTGTGTTAAGCAACAATAATGTAGTTAGTTAGTGGATGGGTGACCACCTGGGTTAAAACTGATCTCCTCATCATCTCTTCATCATCATGATTAACTGATTATTCTTGTCTAAATGATGATGAGGGAAGCGAGTCCGACAATATATTTTATTCTCAATTGGCCATTTATTCATTATCTAAGGACTAGCGACGGAGTACGAAGCAGCAATGGTGGCGTAGCACATCAGAAAGTTCCAAAACACCGTGCCTGACTATTTTCTACTTTTAAAAGTTTAACAAACAATAATGTTTATATTGTGTGTAATGTTATTTGCACATTGCTTATACAAGTACCTTAAACAGCTATTGGGAAGACTTACTAAGTTTGCTACTTAAGTTTGCAAAACATAAAATTATTAATTTACTTCATTACTTTTTGTTTTGAACGATGTAATTAAATTACCACGAGACGAGCCCGCATGAGGTCTTTATTATCAGGCATCACTTAAATATTTACTGATGCAGGTGATTGTAATATATTTATAATAATAATTAGCAACCACTAATTTATTTGGTTTAGCTCATAATTACTGTATTATTTTAAATTATTGTAACCTTCTCCAAGAATAAGTTAAGGTTATAATTAATATTTCGTTGTCGGCTTTCTGCGCATTGTTTTTGTTTGTTATTGTGTTATAAACGCTTGAGTTGTAAAAACTTACTGTAATTTGTACTGTCTATTTGATTAATATTACTATTATTAGGTATTAGTCTTCAGATCCAAGAGTAAGGTAAAGCAGAATAAACTCTGGATTAGATGCGTGCGGGTTTCACCACAAATTTCAGTTTGAAATAGAAGTGCTAGTGTTATGGACACTAAAGAAATAGCTTCATAAGTTTCATACGTCCTCGTTAAAACTGAAATTTGTATAGTGTTTACTATACAATTAGTACGTTCACACACACTTTAGATCCGCGGATCGTATAGAATACGATCTCTCAATACGGTAATTTTAGCTGTATGAACCATGCGGAGGGGATCCGATCGATTACGCTAGAACTAGGGAGATGGAATCTAAATGGATCCCCCGATACGCTGTATGTACCTTTAGAGGCGATCGTATTTAACGGATAACCTTCTCGTCGAACTTTTATTTCACTTCTATATAACCGTTTTTGATCAAATAACTTTTGGAATATTATTTTTTTAGTGTAACCTTATTATTATGCAAAGAAATCACAATTAAATTAAATATATTTTTTGTTTTAAACTTCCTTATAACCAAAAGTGAACCTTCACTATACAAGACGCCATGTTTTGGCGGGATCAGTTATCACTCGATCGACTAAACAAAAAGGCTGCAAGAACCGTGAAGTTAGTTGACCGTATTTTATACGTATTCTATACGATCCGCGGATGTAGAGTGTGTGTGAACGTACTAAATGTATAAGTCGAATTATTATTTAACATTTTAAAATGTAGTATTTATTTCTCCTCTTTGATTTTACCATTATATTTATATGTACCATAACTCCCTAGGAGGTAAAGTATTACCCAGTTAATGACTAATTTTGCAGCCGGAAGAACATATATATTTTTTTTTAAAATTTGTTCAACATTTCTAAAAATAAAATCTTTCTAAATGAAATAAAAGTTACGACTTTTCTTCAAAACGAACATAAAAATTCTTAGAAATATTGAAGGAATGTATAGTCTAGTTGTTATTAAAGTAGATCACGTATAGTCAGGTGATAGAGGGCAGTTTTGATAAGGGTGGGGTTTAATAGGGATATGACAAACCATCGATCGATAAATCACTGGTCTGTTGTAGATATCGATATTTAAATAATCATAGCTTTGCGTTGGATAGTTGCAAATGCTGTTAGTACAATCGATTAGCATTATCGATCCTAATATCTGCCTTCTCTGCAAAGGGCCTACTTAATTACTTCAGTTGCCTCTGTGCGTTCTTCCGGGTGTGTAAGATTAGATTTTTTTTAAATTTTATTTGCCTTTTTCGGTCCGAAGATATAAAGGGATGTGTGTTCATTAAATATTTATTTGTTTTCACATACAACTGTTTTCTATTTATCTGTTCAGTATAAATAAGTTTAAAATTATTAAATTATGATAAAACTGCATGTGTGTTCGACTAATAAACATCATCCAAAAAATGAGTTGATCAAACAATAGTCAATTTTAAACTAAAATCTATTTTCACTTATTAATTATTCATAATATTCTTAGATATTCTATTCTAAGTTTAAATAGCTGCACTGGTTTGTTCTGATGTCAAATAGCTGATTTTTCAAATTCGATCATCAGTGATTGATTGTTTTGTTTTTAATTACCAAATTTGACCGAATATTTTTCTAATAACTGTAAATTGTATAATTTATCAAAAAAATGTTTATATATTTAAAATGGACTAAAAGTAAAATGTATTTAATCAAAATGTTTTGATTATTAGGTGCCAGATGTGGATCAAACTATTTTCTATTTGATCGAGTTTGGGTATGTAAATTCATCCTACATTTTAATTTTAATTCCTTAGGAATTGAAAGAAAACAGTCTCTCCACAATAACTTGTTATAATAAACAAAGCCGACTTTCGGTCTTACAGACCATCATCAGTGTCTGAAACAACAAAGTATAAAGACTAAGACAAAAATATATATAAAGGAAAAGTAAAAAGTAAAAACGAAAATACATAATTAAATTAGGTGCAAAGGTCGGTGAATTAATAAGTAGAAGGAGATGAATTACCGGTGAAAAGATCAGTTGATACCGTCATCCCTAGAGATTCTGCTCACCCTTGGTCTCATAAAATGGCGGCATTTCATTCACTTGTCAATCGACTTATCACCATTCCATTAAATCAGGAGCAGTATCTACAAGAACTTGCCAATATCAAACACATAGCTTCCACCAACGGATACAATCAGGATACCATAGATGTTATTGTCAGACGTCATAAGAGAAAAGCTGCTTTGCTCCACATTACCGAGAGTACTGTAGGAACAGAGCAACCTCAGCCGTACAGCCCTTGGTATTCTATTCCTTACCTAGGCAAAGTTTCTGATAGATTAGGTAAAATCATGAACGATCATGGCGTTAAAGTAGCTTTCAGAAACACTAGCACACTTCGCACCATCCTATCTCATGCTAAAGATAAAGTCCTTCCCGCTGACAAGAGTGGCATCTATTCTATGCAATGCGGGACCTGTAAATCAACTTATGTTGGCCAAACAGGGAGACCATACCGTGTTAGAATTCTGGAGCACTTAAAGGGGCCAAGCAGATTTTACCAGCACACAATTGCTGAGAATCACAGCAATAAGCACCAGGAACACGAGGTTGCGTTTTTGCATTTAATTTCTAAAGGGAAGCATATGAACTACCTAGAAAATGTTGAAATACATAGAAATATTAAAGAGCATGGTGATAAGGCCCTTAATGTCCGAGGAGAGAGTGGGGCTGTCTCCCTACTGCAAGAGACTCTAGCCAATGCACCCAGGATACCTTCAGTCAGCTATAGGACTCTGTCCTACTATAATATAAAGCTTCCTGACAAATGATAGCCTAACTTCCTTCTCTTTTCACCGGTAATTCATCTCCTTCTACTTATTAATTCACCGACCTTTGCACCTAATTTAATTATGTATTTTCGTTTTTACTTCTTTACTTTTCCTTTATATATATTTTTGTCTTAGTCTTTATACTTTGTTGTTTCAGACACTGATGATGGTCTGTAAGACCGAAAGTCGGCTTTGTTTATTATAACAAGTTATTGTGGAGAGACTGTTTTCTTTCAATTCCTATTGTGAGACTCCATAACTCCATTTTATCTACTTTAATCCCTTACTTTAGCGAACTATTAAAGATGAAATTACGATTACGTTTACAAATCCGTTCGAATAAAAGGGGGAGGAGGTGGAACCCCCACCCCCTCGGTTAGTCTTACTCCCTATAGTTCCAAAACAGTCTGTATGTGAGTGTATCTGTGTATAACTCCCGATGTGTTAGTGCTAGAGAGTTAGAGAGTTGAAACTTGGCACAAAAACCAGAATCAATGTTTATTTGTGCTGCTTGGATGATGAAAGTTTTAGACCTTGTAGCTACCACCTCTTTTGTTACCAGCTCGTCATCTCTTATATAAAAAAATCGGGTGCTGGGTACAACAGTCCTTTTCTCATAACTTTTGTAGCCACAAAGGGGCCAGGTGGCGTCGTACCATTTGGTCTAATGTTTGCCCCCTCTGACGTAGTAGTTTTTAGCGGTAGTCCGTTAAAGGTGTGTGAAACATCGCTCCCTTTGCGGTTTTGCCACCTCCTACAAGTTGTGGGCCTGCTTATGTGTTATGAATGCTCACTCAGAATGTCATTATGTCATAGGTACTGCTGTAGCCTAAGGCAGTATTTCTTAAGTTTCGCTGCGCTCGTCCTCATAATGTCACGCTTATCCGTAGCTTAAGGTGGTAATACTGGACCACAGACTTATTAAGTATCCAAATATCTAGGGTGTTGTAGCGTTAGATTAATTAAAGCTTACAAATGTAATACGGTTAGATAGTCATTAAATCAATTAATATTAGATATTTATACAAGTAATTTCGTCTCATGCCAAGCTGATTGAGTTTATAAGGTGATTAGATGGCAATCGAAGAATCAGCTACCGTCGATACTTGCTGTTGGATATAAATATCCCTAGACCGGTTTCGGCATAACGCCATCATCAGCAGGCGGGGCAACACTCGAGCTCTCAACTAATAAAGTTAAATCAGTGATTAACTTCTAGTCTCAATGAGCACGACGAGCCCTCTGAATGATTAGATGGCTTTTATAGATGAAATAAAATGATAGGTTTATAGTCAGGAATTGACTTCATTGCAGGAATAAATAGAAAATTTTTCAATGTTGACCACTTATACCGATTCCTACAATGACGTCACTCGTCATCATTCATATAAAAGTTAGGTTATAACCTCCGAATGCGTTTGGTTTGCTTACATCGAAATGAACCACCTCATAAATTTCGAACATCTTGGCCTCATGCATGTTTTTTCTAAGACCGCTATTTTTGCGGGAATAAGTCAAGTAGTATATATAGTATAATTATATGTGTATGCATGTATAAATGTACTTTGTAAAGAGGTACAGGGTAGGCACAATTAGGTATTTTATGCCGACTTAGTTTTCAATACATATTTTATCTTTAAGATCGCTGTCGTATTGGTCGGCTTTGTTGACAGGTTTGTAGCCAATAGAAATTTCACTGATATCAAATTGGCCGAATAGTTTTTATATGCCTTCTGAGAGCAAATTACATATGTCATGCCCACAAATTTAGTTGGTCAATTTACGTGGGTTGAAACAGGTTATCGAACAGAGTTATTAGTAGCTATAGCCTGAAACCACAGTACTTTGATAATAGATCTAGGGTAGAAAATGCCTTCTAACTTATTATGATTATTTTTCGAATCTCAGGTATATACGTGATTTTTAATCATAATGTTTTATTTGTCAATTAATAAAACCTGAACTGATAACTTCGACAATGTAACTTCGTATTTTTGCTTAGCATACAACTTAACATTGCTAATATTGGCACTCCAAAATGAGTGGGGCCGGCTTCAGCATAATCGAACCGTTTTAAGTGGCGTAATTGGCAATATAAATAACGTAAGTGTGACGTCGGTCATTATCACGTTATCAGTCAAAATAGACGAGTGAAGCAATTACGAATTTATAACATCTTATACATTGGATTTCTGTTTTATTCTGAGGTCTGGTCGAGCGAGATCGCAGTAACATAACCCTTGTCATAATTTGTGTAATCATGAATTTTTGAGGACGAGCAAAATGATCCCGAAGTTGCGAGAAACAGTACCGAGGTACGCGACTTTTATTTGTGTAAATCTGATCAGAATAATAAAATATGACTCTCCACTGATGTTAATATAAATAAAGCATAACCGGCTTTCAAACAACCAAAGGTCATCATTAGGGGTGGTGAGATGACTGTGAGATGACTCAACAGTCTTATAACAGTCAACAGTAAGAAAAAACTCAATACCCAGCGCCCTAACCACCGGCACTGATGATGGCTTTGAACCAACCAACTGATAGTTGGTTGAAAGCCGGTTATAGTTTATTTGAAATAAATATTAACATCAGTGGAGAGACTTATTTTATTATTCTGATCATGATGAACTCCTCTTGTGCTCATACTTTGAATCCAGTGTAAAACTGTTTATTAAATTTAGCAAGTTCTGTATTATTAATATTCTTTTATTTATGTATTTATTTCTAAAACCATTCATCTTTTTATAATTTATATACTTGTAGTGATAATCTTGATCTCGCATTATATTAATTTAATTAAAAACTGCACGTTTGTAAATCAAGCTTCTTTCTTATAAAATATTAATTTGCATTTACGCCGTAAATCATCGAAATTGTTTCAGCAAAATTTTATAATTAATTTTTGACGCAATTTAATTAGATTTTGCCGAACTAAACTCAAAATATCTTTTGATGTTTCAATTAAATAAATTATTATTATATTCAAATTGATGTTTTCGTGATGTAGTTTAGATTTTTTGTTGAATGAATAGAAGTTATTTTTTTATTTATTATGAGGGAGAATAGGTATAATGTATACATTTTTTTCTCGCTGTAGTAATTTTAACTTGAGCCAGTCATACAAAATAGAATAAATATAAAATACGTAAAGTATAGAACTTAAAACGAAAATATATTGTAACAAATTACCGTGTAAACAAATTTTGGAGTGACATATACATATACATCAAATTTGTCTCAGAGACATCTCAGAAATGTATTTTTGAGATTTTGTAACATCTCTGAGATGTTCTGGTTCATCTACGAGACATATCTGAGAGGTATTTGTTTAGTCTCTATGTCCGCCAGTTAGGCATCTCAGAGACATCTCATAATTACATCTCTGAGACATTTTGTGATATCTCAGAGACATATCTGAGAAGTCTACAAAAGATCATCTCTGAGACATTTCATCACTATATCTTGTGAGACATTTTGTGACACCTACGAGACATATCTGAGATGCATTTGTATAGTCTCAATGTCTGCCAGTTAGGCATCTCAGAGACATATCTGAGAAGTCCACAAAAGCTCATCTCATCACTATGTCTCTGAGATATCCTGTGATGCATATTTGAGAGACATATTAGAGATTTCAAATGAGCTGAGATGTTCTTGAAAGAGACATCACTGCATAACTCTACATTTCTTAGAAGGATTCTGAGATGTATCTCACAGGTAAATATAAAAAAAATAAATCCATTATTTTAAAAAAAAAAACATTTTTTATTTCTTTTAATAAAAAATTGTAAAAAATATATATAATTACTTTTTCTTCTTAAAATAAAACATTTATTTTTTGCCCCCCCCCCACCATGACCCCAATCTCATTAGCTCATTTTTTCTTTGAAAATTCGCTAATATGTGTTTATGTATGTTTTAATAAAAATATATATTTATTTTTTTGATAAAACATTTATTATTATTTTCATTTTTTATAAAATCATTTATCTATTTTTGTAAAAAAAGATGTTTTATTTTTCTTAATAGAATATTATTTTATTTAATAAAAAAATAATTTATTTTATTTATTTTAATAATACTAAAAACGAAAGAACGAATTTTCAATGAAATTTTTAGCATATATATATAAATATATATATATATATATATATATATATATATATATATATATATATATATATATATATATGTATTTAAATATATAAATATATATTATATATATATATATATATATATATATATATATATATATATATAATATATATATATATATATATGTATTTAAACAGGTCAAGATTTGTCTCTCCTCCCAACTCCTCCTTCCATGAGACCTACCTCACTACCTCATAAGTGTCATTTTCATTGAAAATTCGCTAAAATAATAAAAAAAAAGTACAATTTTTAAACCGATATGGTAAGAACAGAGATCATCAAATTACTTAAATAACTACTTATTAAACAATCTTAATATATAAACTTCAAAAGTTGCATGAAACACTGAAGACAAAGAAAAAATAAACAAGCGAATTGAAATGTCTGCTTCCAATGAAACGGAAGCAAAAATGAGATTCAAATGATTAGAATGTCTGCTTTTGTAGGATGTTTTTAGCCTTGTTAAAATCAAATCATTTAATTTTTGAGCTTTGGGTGCATTTTGGACCTAAAACATGTTTCCCACATTTCATAATTTACTTCATTGAAAACAAGAGGCCTTCAGCCTCTTTGCCGCTCCGAAGCCTCAACTGCTGTGCAGCGACGGCGCTGGGGTGCCGCCCCGCAGCCCCTGCACCTTTTAGTGGCTGCTTCGTGGCCACAATCATGGTTCTAGTCTTTTATCAGTTTGACGTATTAAACTTAAAACAAGAGGCCTTCGGTCTCTATGCCGCTCCACAGCTACCCGGCTATGGAGCTGGGGCCCCCGCGCCTCCCAGTGGCATACTGCTACAATATAAGCAAATTTTGAATGTATCAGTTAAAAACTGTGATTAGTTTACATAACTCTATATATGTCAAACAATAAGATCCGAACTACTATTCATATCGTAGTGAAACTGTGTATACATGTTTAAATAGTGTATTAGAACATTTGTGTCGAATTTTAACTTGCTCCGATTTGTTCGTGATATTTAATGAATTTTTAGCGAATTTTGAAAGAAAAAATGAGCTTATGAGTTTGGGGTCATGGTGTGGGGAGATGGTCTCTTTGAAAGGGGGGTCAACCTGATCAAGAATATATATATATATATATATATATATATATATATATTATATATATTATATAATATATATATATATATATATATAATATATATTGTTGAGGTTTTATATATACAGGGTGTACAAATAAAACTCCCTTCCCGAAAGGAGGTGGTACTACAGCTAATTTCCAACAAAAAACTTCATATTAACTATAGTCCGATTTTCAACCGTTCTCCACAAGGTCAAATTTTATGATTTTAAAAAACGCGTTGACTTAACTTCATAAAATGACCAATTGTGGCTAAACTATAACTGCTAGCTTCAAATATTGGTTTCGTTGGAAAGCTGAGAAAATTTGCTATAAGACCACTCACTTGTATTTTCAAAAACAATTTAACATAACAGCCAAAAATTTGCATGAAATCAAAAATTAGTAAAATTTTATGATTTTCCAAAAATTTTGAAGTTACTTTGATGAGAAACTAGCAAACTTGAGAACCTCTTGGTTTCAGGAAAACTACCTTGTTTACTCCTCTTTAAGTCAATACCCATATCATTATACGTTGATCCGGTGATTTTTTCAGAAAAAGCAAAAATAGGCTCAAAAAACACGCTAAAAATGACTCTTACAGAAGTGATTTCTGTATAATAGTCCAAGAGCCAGACGCAAAAAACGTGACCGTCTAGCCCCAAAGGTTTAACCCACTAGATCGACTTATTCTGGCTCCCTGATAATGAATCAGGTGGTCTGCCGTTTCAGATAAGGGAATTTTAGCCCCGGGCCTCTTTAAAATCCGTAAATGACCCCAAATTCTGTTTTCGCCAATAACGGTGTTTCTATTGATTTATCTAAAAAGTTAAAGGGTTGTTTTTAAAGTTTATTAAATTTGTGATAAATCCATTTTTAACCATCAAAATCGGTCCAGTAAAACCGGAGATACAAATGTTGAAGATTACCGAAAAAAACATCTAAAAAGCATACATTTTTGCCCAAAAACGCACAAAACCTTAAAATGTCATGTTTTTCCGTATTAACATGTTTAAGAATTAGGCAGACTTAAAAAACATGCATATTCTGTTAAACTGCAGGTAATTAGAGTTGTTCTAGAGAAAGAAGTCAGCACAGCTCTAATATGTGATGACTTAATGACCGACATATAATGCTGAAATTCAAGTTTTTAACCTATCTTTCAGCATTATATGTCGGTCAGTAAGTCATCACATATTAGAGCTGTGCTGACTTCTTTCTCTAGAACAACTCTAATTACTTGCAGTTTTAACAGAATTGCATGATTTTAAGTCTGCTTGCCAGATAATAAAAACATGTAAATATGGAAATACATGACATTCTTAAAGGTTTTTCGGACAAATGCTAGGAAGATCGCCTTTGATACAAAATGTTGTGATTATTTCGAGATGAATCTTTCGAAAATAACTATGTAAATCTCAACGCAGTTACTTATTTATCTGATCCAGAGAACTTTAAAAGGTATAGTTATTAAAATCGAATTATCTACAAATTTACATAACTTTAAAAAAACTAAACACGCTAATAACTTTTAGAAGCTATAACATCTAATAGAATACAATGGCATCGAGTCTTGGTAATGAAGGGCGAAACGATGTTCAGAAATTTGCGAGTCATTTTTTACGGATTAGTTAAATGGGGCCCTCGGTGGCTATAAATTACCCTTAAGATCGAAAAGCAGGCAGCACCACCACCTGGCTCTTATCAGAGGACAGAGGCGCCAGAATAAGTAGACACTCTAGTTGGGTTAAAACTCTGTTGGAGGCTATGAGACTCAGCGGCGAGCGTATCTTTTCTGCGTCTGGCCCTTGGACTATTATAATCAGAAAATACCACTGCGGTAGTAAGAGTATCAGGTTTATTACGTGATAATTTTGAGCCTTTATTGATATTGCATTACTGAAAACAAAAATTTCAATCCGGATCGAATCGTAGTAGATGATATGCAGGTAAATTGACCTTAAACGAGAGTCAGCAATAGTAATTACAAGAATTTTCCTGAAACCAAGAGGATGTCTCACAGTTTGCTGAGTTTTCTCATCCCCAAAGTAAGCTGATCCTAAAATTTTTGGAAGAATATCATAATATTTTACTCTAACCTTCTAGTATACTAATCTGACCTCTCATATTTAGCCATGACAGTTTTGTACTAAGTTACATGAAATAGTTAGACCCATGTTGTTTTGAAATATCAAGTGTAGTTGGTCTTATACGCAAATTTTTCTCAGTCTTTTCACGAAAACCATTATTTTTGATAGCTAAAGGCCGTTCTAGAGGCCCTTTTAGTCCCATCAACTGGCTATTTCATTATGACAGTATCCACGTCAAACGCGTTTTAAATTTATTAAACATGGGAAAATTTACCATTGTGGAGAACGAGTTGAAAAATCTGGACTTATGTTAATTATTAAAGAAAGTTTGTGTTGGATAATAAGCCTGTTTATGTACCGACCTTCCTTTCGGGAAGGGAGTCGTTATTTTTTTTACACCTCTGTGATATATATATTAGGTGTGTTATCAAAAATTAGTATATAGCTTTTTTTATAAGATGATAATCTATTATATTTCGGTATAATCTTCTTTATGACAAACAATTATGATATGACGTCCATTTAAGTTGTGATTATGACGTAACTACACACATATAAAATCTATACTGTATAATAATCAGTTTACATATTAGTTATTATATTACTAAATATACCCTATAATATTTAGGGAATTATCCTACTATAACTAGTTATTTAGGATAATATGATTCTAATACCATGGAATTTATATATATATATCTATACTACTATAATATATACTTATAAAATATAAACCTCAACAATATACATATTTTCTTGAATAGGAGACGACCCCTTCTAATCAGGGCGAAAACCACCTCCTCCTCGCCTCACTCACACTGACGTTATTGACCAGACAATCTCATTAGCTACTTTTTTACTTGAAAATATTAACCCGCCTAAAGAGAAATAGAGGTATGATTTTCTACTTCTCAACCTTGCAAACCGGAAACACCTATCTCGGTCTCCAGTGGCTTCATACTGGGCCTGAAATAATACGTAGAGCGGTCTTCCCCTTTTCTAGAGGCCTTATATCAATGCCTTTCCTTACTTTTATTGTGAACGGGGAGAGTATCAGTTAAATTTGGTGAAGTAAAGTTAAACGTGATTCATTCAACTAAACTGAGGAGATTCGTCCGTAAATAATGTATTAAATGTTGCCATCACACTTGAAAGCCAAGAACAAAATAAACACAAATCCCCAGAATATGTACTCCTGTAGAATCGTTAGTCTTAAAAGGTTTTATTCACTCACTTCATTCTCTGAGAGCATCATCTCTTGTTTTTTACTCTCCTCATGCGGGATGCGCACAACCTTGATCGGAGTCGCAAGACCGAGCCAGTTTCGATGCAGAATGAAGTCTCATATTTCGAGCCGCTGTTCTTCTACGGTGAACGAATGCGCCCTCACAATGAACTATGACCCACGAATTAACTAAACACAAGATAATTTCATCTAATTTATTAATCCATTTACAATGGTTAGGGGCGTGCAAGAGTATTTTTTATCAATAAACTTAGCCATTATCTGAACTGTTTTAAGTGGGGCTGGACAACTAGTCTTTTAATAACCTACTCTGTGAAAAACAGAAGGGGAAATTTTTGTAAACATTCTCCTGTACCGTAACTTTGAAAGAAGGCTGGGAAAAATGGAATGAGCGGAGGTTCATAATAAGTTGTTAGTTTGTCTCCTGAATTTAGGGCTTTTTGAACTTCTGCCTCACTTGTTGAGTGTGTATTAAGGAAAAGTTGGATATGTCCTGCCGTACAAAATCCGAAATTGTAGAATTTTAATCTGGATATTATTCCGATTTCGCGGCGTTTTTAAGTACGTTTTGAAGTGGTTTTTCATCATATTGCTTCTGTCTTGTGTGTGTTCTCCTGTGCAGCGGCAATTACTAAACCATATTGTTGCTTACGACTGGGGAAATTCATATACGTTATACTGATAAACTTGGTCAAACTCAAATTTTTAAGGTCTAGGTTGTTAGTCCGGCCTAGCGGGTCAACATTTCTAAAAGGTCAAAGTGACGAGAATCAACAAGGTAGTCTTCCCTGAACCCAAGAGGTTCTCAAGTGTGCCCACTATCTATTTGTGTCTGATACTCACTCATCAAAGTAACAAAATACCAATATTATAAACAAGTAGGGCCGTAACAGCCACTTTGCGACTCCGCAGCACTTCGGCAGCTAAGCTCGCCTTGAAGCTGTTCGGTATTGTAATCAATTCTAAAAATCGAAACCAGGATTCATCAAGACTAATTCGTATCTGTGCATTTTTAAAGATGAAAGTTGGCAAAAACTAGCTTGAGATAAGGTTATTAGCTAGACAGGAAAACAATAGGCATCGGCAACTCTTTGCCGCTCCGCAGCCTCTGGCTGTAGGCAGCGTCTGTGCTTGCTGAATTGGGCCATTCAGAAAGTTATCGTGAGAAATAAGGCAAAGTTCATAATAGTTCTGCGCCCTGCTTTGCTCTGACAACAGGCTGTTGGAAAGAGAATGTGGCAAGGCTGGTTACGTTCTGGGGCGACCAACTAAGAAGAAAGCTGAATACTAAAGAAGACAAAGTATACATTAGTGATATGGAAGAATGTAATATCGTTACTTTCAATTGCTCTATTTAATTGTAAACTGCTGAAAATTTCCTTTCCCTTTTTTTTCCAAAGAAACTAAATGAAGCAGCCATATTATTTGATAATGTGGCAGTTAGCATGTTTTTAACCGAACTTTTAATGCCCTGCCTTAGGAAAATTCCGAAGTTTCTAGCCTAACAGAAAAATAAAAAATATATAATCAAATCAAGAAATTAAAGGAATTGCCGTATTTTATTCATAACCCCAATAAATAGAAGGTTATCTGTCTAACCTAGAAATATTGCTAATGAAACCTTAATAAGCTAAATCAATACATTTGAGACAGTCACAGAAAATTCAAACACTGAGTCACAATGCTCTGGAATTGGATCTAATAATTTCACATCACCAAAAAAATTTGAAACACTATTATTACATGTTATATTCAATTGAAATATACTTGAAGGCTTTGAGAACATTACGCATAGGAGTTTTTACTGCAAGGGGATACCGAGCCGGGGAGTTCCTAATGCAACTAATATTCAAACAATTAATTTCCTCTGTACGTAAAATTCAACCTACAATAGATGCACACTCCTTTCCATAAGGAGTAGGACCGGTAAGCATCATTATCGGTTTATTTGATTGAGAAAAAATTACGCATAAAAATCCTGTACTAACTACCCTCTAAAATTTTAAGGCTACGCTACTTGCTAAAAACTTACCCTAAATTAAATCTAAAGCTTATGAAAAGCTTTTAATATAAATAAAGATGGCATTTACCACTGTTGTTTAATATTTGATTGCATCGGCTTATAAGACATATTCTGGCCGTCATAGTTTGTAGCTCTCCATGCGTCTGATTCCGTCATCTCTTTCGATGGGAAGAATGAGTTATTGTATCGGGGAATGAGGATTCTGCTCATTACGCAATCTTCTATTTATTATGTGATATTAAATTTGGCTTTCAACTCCTAGTTAGCACACTTTTGTGAATGTCAGATATCTAAATTTGACATTTTTGTATTCAAATTTGCCTGCATTACAAGGACAGTTACTTGCTCCTCTCAAATTCAAGTCACTTTCAATTAGAGTTGTATATTTTACCTGAGAATCATTGGCTGTGAATGATGGCATAGGAACCTAAATTAATAATTTAACAATAATTTATGAACTAGGATGTGTGGCGGCAAAATATTATAATAATGATAAACTTTATTAGATGACAATTATTATAATGTTGGTAATGTTAATTATATATATATTATATAATATATATATATATATATTAAAATATAAATAGATATATATTAATATTAAAATATATATATATAATAATTAATTTTAAAATATAAATAATATTAATATAATATATTTAATATCATACGAGAATATTCAGAGGTTAGACCCCATATATATATATATTATATATACTTATTATCTCTATATAATAAATATATATAAGGAGATAGACCAATACCCTACTTCATCTATACTACTAACTACAGTTTTAGCTAATTAATTCTGCAAATGAAGTATGTGAAATGTCATATGGTACCCATCAGGGTCATTCCTTAGCAAAAAAAACCTGCTTCCCAATTTATTTCTCATAAAGACTCAAAATTTTTTTTTCTAACAATACAAATAAACGACCTTTTTTTTTTTTTTTATTTTTTTTTTAATTTTTTTAATTTTATTTTTTTTACTATTAAGAGGTTTAGCTTTATGGTAAAAAATAAACTATTTGGACAACTTACTGAATGTTCATCCATAATACTATCATCGAATCTAGAACTAGGAGGCCAAGTGTTAGAGATTTGGATAAGACAATCCATTCTCTGGATTTGTCCCCACGTCGGCAATCCAATTTTTTCTCTTCAACAGCCTTATTTCTTTCATCTGATTCCTAAACAATATGCACCCAATCTTCTTAAATACTTAGCTTTTTCCTCCTTCTTTGTGTCTTTTTTGAAGACAATTTCCCTCATGCTCATTAACTCCACTTCATTGCTTCAAGCTTTGGACCTAATTTTACAAACCAATCCCATCATTCAAAATCATGCTGAATAACAAAATAATAATAACAGTTAAGTTATTAGACCTATTAAATAATTTAGACAGGTATAGTTCAAGACACCTATAATCTAAATGAATATTAGTACATTACTTATACTTAATAGTACCATATTTTATTACAAATTTTCAAAAAAAATCTAATACCTAGTTTACTAACCACAGTTGAGCATAAAAGTACGTTTTCACAAGAATGAAAGATTCCTCTATAATAATACTTCTAATCTCTCTTAACACATTTTGGTCTCGACAACCTATTTATAGATTTGTAATTGATTGTATATATTTGTGTACCAATAAACACGATCATTGGTGTTATTCGCATATAGCCCATTCATCCATTAGGAAACAATTTGCATCTCTAACTTCTTGCCCATCTAGAGAATAACAATGATGCATGATTTGGTGTTAGCAGGTTATGTGTCATCCTTACAAAATGCTGCAAAACACTACTATGAGTAAGTCGTACGACGCGGGAACCAGCGATGCAACCCCACACTCTCTACCATTCTCCACTTGTAAGGATTGAGGTCTGACGGAGATTGTCCTAAAATTTAGTACATCATGACGGAGACCGGCATAAAAAACAGAGAAAAATATCGACAGAAGACCGGAATCCTTCAGTCACACATGATGGCTTACAGTTTCCTAGCTGTCTTCTAGGACATGTGTCTTATCTAGATTGTAAATACAGAAAAGAAAATTAAGTTTATGAACCAATGATTGCATATAACGAGTAAGTGGGAAAAAAATAGGCAATCCAGTCAACTAAACATAGCACAAACTAGCCTAAACAACTAATTATAGAATTGACACAGTTGATGATGGTCATGGAGTGAATGAAGAGGCATAGGAAAAACACTTAATTCGCCACAAGGTGCTGCATTTGTTGGGTGTAATGGCAGTCTCGCACCGCGATTTGGTCGAATCTCCTTGGTTCAGCAAGCGCCACAAACTTCCTTAATTTGTGTGTAAATCTGGACACCCAGAATATACTTCTTAATAGAGGGATGCTTGCCCCCATGCTGTGCTAAGATAATTCTTTTTTGGTGAGAGTACGTCTGTCCCACATAATCTCACCGAAACTCGATTATCTGGTACCAGTAATGGCTCAAGCATCTATAAAATGGAAAGTAGATCACGTACCTATACATGTTCGTCTGTCATAAACACATGTGTGTCTAGCATAAACTCTGTGAATAAGCAATGCCATTTGTTCCTAACTTGGAAAGGCCATTTGTAATAAGAAAAGATGAGTAAGCTGCAATTTGTCAGATAAGGGGAGCCTCACTATGAGTGATCCAGGAGACTAATAGTGTGTTTCTGGCAAGTAGAGTGCAAAATATGAAAACCCTAGATACAGCCTTCTCTTCTTCAAAGAGTAAAAGTCTGATACATACGATCTTAAACAAGACTAATGAGATCTATTCCCCAGGTTATCGAGTATAAGTTCTTTTATGAGGAGTGATACAAAATATACGAAGGTGGAACTGACTAAATAAAAAATTCTCTAAAGGTTCCCAAATTTTTTTACATCATTTGCAATATGAATCGAAATTAAGAAAATATTGTGGGAACCATTTTTTCTCCATAAATATCTCAATTTCTGGTATCTATTAAAAATATCTCTGAACAAGTTTGCATAATTACTATTCACCCTTCGGGTAACAACACTCTGCCTTGAACTACACGCCACCTTATTTGGCTAACATGAATGGTAAAACATGACTTTGCCAGTAAATCATGCCCGAGTAGAAGCGACAAAATCTTTTGATATTGCCCAAGGACCCCCTTGTTTATAATTCTCATGTGTAAAGTAACATTATCGTAAAATTTTCTGTATGGGCTTTTAAACATTCACTCCAAGTTCAGGATTAGTCTAAACTTCTCTAACGGCTTGTCTTACCAATCATTAGGTATGGTAATGGGAAAAGCATTTTTTATAACACTAATTAACAGTTATAGCTGTAATTACATATGAGTGGGAGCTAATCCTAGTAACATTTGATACATCCAAAAATACAAGAAGTGATCAATAATAATGTTGTAATCTATACACCTAAGCATGATCAGGTGCTAGTATGATACCAGAGGAACGCTTATCTTCACTAACATTTGGGATAATCCTAGATACAATTCCTTCAATCATCGACTCACTTTTAAAAATTATTACGTTCCTATCATTCCACTTTGATTTTAAAAATTCATTTGTCACTATCTTATATTAGTAAGCCCTAACCTCCTGAACACATCTCGATGGCCGACATATTCACCCTTCAATTATTGAAAAATTTAGTACAGACTGGATGTAGCGCAGTATGCCTATTGATGCCCATGTTACAAATGACTTTTGCACAAGTTGACAAATCAATCAAGACTACTTTATAAGAGGTATCCGTTAGTCAATGTAGTAAGAGTGGTTAACATCAATTTTTCTCTGTTTGAATTAGGCTATGGACTAGACACCTGTGTGACACAAAAGTGAACAATTGTTCTGTAGGAGACAATAAACAAATCCTTATGACTCTGAGTATTTCATATAATAATCACATAAAGGTTACTATTATTTTATATATATTTCCATAAAAATAAGCACTTATTTATACCCTAAGATTTTTGTTTCCGCATAAATAGCCTAGAATAGGCCAATAAAGCAGCAGAAGAATGAGCGTGAAACAGGAAGCCCATCTATATTTATAATCAAATCTGCAGTCTCCAAGTTGTGATGTTTCTCCCATAATTTAATAACAATCTTTTCTTAAGCCAAAATGAATAAACTCACCAGGGATCATTTCTCTTACTACACACTCCTGGGTGTCTTAAGCAGTGTTCTACTGTCAATAGGAAAGTTGAAAAACATGAGTGGTTTTATTAAACTGTCAAGTAAATGAGATACAGCTACATGAGTGATATTGTGAGGCACTAGCCATGTCCTTAACTCCCAATTCAATTGATGATGCTTCACCTTGGTCAAATTATAGCTAGTTCGGTTTAAACTCAAGACTGCAGTATTAAAAATATGACTCAGATAGTCCTTCCCTCATATCTAAGTTTAAAATAGAATGTTGATCAAAAGTTTATTCAGATTCAGTATCAACAGCTTCCAATGCAAACAAAATTCATCCAACAGGTTCTGAGCTTTATACTTGAAAGAAAATTTTGTTACTACTGATATTTATTATGATGGAAGTTTAAATTTTCGATACAATCCAAATGATCCATTTGGGAAATAATCCTTCTCTTATGTCGTTTAGATATTGTTCAGAAATTATTTTTCTTTTGCAATTAGGGAAGTCCATAGTTAGAGGATGCAATCAGCAAGAAGCAAAAGAAACTAAATAAATTTTTCTTAAAAAATTTGCTAAAACAAAAAATTTAGGTTAATGACACTCTTCAAATACAATACAGTACACACACTATCATACACATGTGTGTGTTTTAGACCCAAAAACACACAATCATTTCACTCGTCATTTAATTCAAAAAAATCAACTAAAGATTCACCTAACAGGGGGTCTGTGTAAAACATTGTAATTAACTTTTGGACACGGCGATACCACAAAGTTTTAGTTTCGAGAAAATAAAGTACCAACTATTCCCTTGGTCCCACATAAACGGAAAAATGGGCACAACGTAAGTCGTGGACAAGAAAGTCGCGCAGATCTCGATGTGGGTACACGAGAGGACAGTTGTTTTGGCCTTGGGGGCGCAAAAAACTAATATGCGGACTTAGTGCCCATTAAATCTGTTTCTAACTTTAGCCTCAGTCATAAGTAAACACAGTCTGGAAAAAGCGAATACAAATTACTAGTAATTATAATTTATAATGTAAAGGAGGTCTGTGTAAAACAATGTATTAAATTTTTGACACGGATACATTGTTTAATTTGGTAAAAAAAGTACCAAACTATTCCCAACTTCGTCCTAACATCTATCGTCTTCAACAATCGTAGTCGTGACAAGATAATATGTTCTTCAACCACTCAACGGTAGTAAGAACAACAGAGGATAGTATTGTATTGCCTTGGTGCACTCGACAGGTCCATTATTCTGTTTATTTTATCTTATGATCAGCAAATACAGTCAAATGCTACACGAACTGTCACGGAGTAAACTGCACAATGAAACATACATCCTATCTTCTGAGTATGCTTAATTCATGTGTAAATGGGAGGTCTGCTGATGAAAACAATGTATATTAATTTCCCTAGATCACGGCGGATACAGTTTAATTTTGAGGGTAAAACCAGTACCTTTTCCCAAAACGATTCCCAATTCGGTCCACATATACGCAACACGAAAGCTCAATTGGTCGGGAACAAAGATATTGTCTTAAAAGACTCGTGGACAACAAGGATCCATTGTTTTTTGCTCTTGGTGCACCGGTACACGCCATACAATTTGATATCTAACTAGCTCAGTCATAAGTACAACGAGCAAGTCGGGCGTAATGCCAATTTCAACATTTAAGGAAACATATAGTAATTTAACGTTGCTAACGATCAATGTGGAATTCAATTTTTTTTACAAATGTTAAGGAATCTATGTCTCCCCAGATCACACCCGGTTAGTACGTTAATGGACTCTAGACATTTACTGGTATTCACAGTGGTCTACTATGCATGCTGTCAAACCTCTTTAACAGTTAAGCAAATGATCAATGGAATCCCTTAGCCTCAACTACTAAGTTCTGATCTTATCTCGTAAATAGTCAGGGTGTCATCCGGATATTCCATAATTAACAGCCTCAACGAAAAATTCTTGTTCATACGGCAAAAGAACTATTAGTCAAGTTTATATATTCGAGCTAATTGCCCCTTCCCTCTCTTACATTGCCACAAATCTGGTTCTAAATATGCACCTAAGTAACCATGCCTAGAAATGATTATATATGTATGATTCACATATGTTCTCTAGAGACTCATCACAGAAAACTCTACATTCAGAAGACATGTAATAATTATGCAACATGGCCGATATGTCACATAGAAATTTGAACTCTAAACGTAGCGCCGCCTATCGCATATAGTACGTGACCACTCTCATAGAGAGCAGACACCTGAATTAGTAATGACTTAACCGCCAAACAACAAATACACCCATCCGTAGGTCTCAGTATTTTATGAAAATCTTACTGCACAGGGTATCAGTTAGGCACCACGAAATATAAAATACACAAGATTCCATCTCACAAAAAAGGGTGGGGAATAAAACTCTCTGTAGCCAATGAAGTTAATATTTTACATAGTGATTTTTTCTAATCTTCAACTAGTGGGTTTATAAGTTGTTTTATCAAATTAATATATTAGCTTTCAATACCTTGGCTTTTCTTGTCCCTAAAAGATCAGTACTTTCCTCACCGATATATATTATGGATCTAAGATTCTTTTTTATCTATTAACGAGAGGAGAGGAGGTTGGTCAGCGGTCGTCTCTCGATTAGCTCGAAACACATAAAACGCTTCGGAGTTTAAATAATTTTAAACAATAACGATAGACAGTCATAGGCACTTGCTGCCTAGAAAAACTGAAGCTTGCTGACAAAAGCTTTTTAAGGTATGCTCAAAGCATTGCTGAAAGTAAAATGAATCTGGTGCTCGACTAGCAAGCATATCATTAGCAATGTTTCCAAGATTCAATCTATTTTATAACTTGCAAAAGCGTTCGAACCATTAGCAGAATTCAATAGTTTTGTCTTCAGTTTGAATACAAGACTTTTTATGTGCTTTGATCTTCGACTGATATAGTAGTTTTTATCAACGCCATTGGAAAGGCATTAATTAAATTATACTTCTTATTAGTATTCAATCAACGTAAAAACACTACAAACTTACTATATGTGAACAGAACGTAAATGTATAGAGTCAATTCTGCAATATCAAAATACAGTAATGAGTAATTTATTAATTGAAAATCTAATCAAACCCGAATATTTCTAGAGTTAGTTAAGTCTGTGACCTAAACCAATTGCGTGAGGAGTGGAATACCATTGGCAGTCCGAACAATACGGTCTATGAATATCTAGAAGGAATTGATGGCATGATCTAAAACTGATCCCAACCGTATATCGCGGAGTACCTTTGTTGTGTGTACTTATCGGGAGACGCATGCCAAGTTATTTAACGGTATAAACCTTTCTTCATTCGAGAAACTAGAAGCTGAGTATTTCAAAAACTTAGGAAACTTTTTAAAATTTGAGAGTCATTAAATTAAAATGTCGCGAGATATCAAGATTATTTTTTATTTTAGTGTAACTTTATCAACACATAAGGAACAAAAGAATATTATAATAAAACAATAGATTGTATAAGTTAAATATTAAGAAAATATAATTAATTGATTATATTAAAAGTTCCTTATGAACCGAATATAATATAGAACTGGCTAAAAAAAGATGAAGGTATCATCAAACCAGTATTTATCACACGGAATCAAGACACGTCATGGTATATGTCCCAAGAGGGCGTGATCTCAGTCATGATTTCTAATAACTCTAGAATCGACATAACAAATACAAGCACGTGCTAAGAATCCCGTGAATTTCTAGACTTGAGCGCGAATTGGAATAATGATATTCTTTCAAATACGAATCTATACCCAGCGAGGTCTAGAGTTTTGCGTAAGCACTACAATATTAAGATCAATGCTATGTCTCTAAGCACCAGCCAGAGTCATATGAACTATTTAAGCTGAACAACCTAGCTGGATAATGGCAGATTGATAGTTATTTGCTTGATATCGATTAGTAACTGACATAATCAAGGAATTTGCATATTTTTATGGCAGACAAGTTGTAGTGATACCACTCCTCAGAACCGGGCGTTGAAACTATAAACTACCAAGTATAACCAAATATCGGACTTCAATTTTGTTGTGAACACCAAGTTCGAGTCAGGAGTTTGTTAATTATCAGAAAAATAAACATAAGAGTCCTGTACTATAAATTAATCCAAGTGAAGCGCTATACACATATTATTCTGATCAGTTTACACAATAAAAAAATGAGGCTGTTAAATATACATTTCAGAGTACTCTACATTACTCTTGTGCAAGGCAAACATATGCATGCAGAATTAAATACTTTACACCCTCGTCCACCCTACATAAATCATCATGACTCTAGTAGACACACCACTACAATTCAGGTAGCTTTAACCACTGAGTCGGTCGACCATCAGTCTGAAGCTGAGGACCAGACTCACTAAGGGAGAGAGGATATAGCGAGAAATCATCCATCTATAATACTATAAATGTGAGATAACTATATGAAAATTCAGTTTAATAGTGGGCTGCTCACTCCTGCGATGGGCAGTCTCGAGCTTGTAATACACGTCGACATAGAGTGACCGGTGGAGTCGTACTACATCTATAATCAATTAATAAAGTTTTGTGAAAACAGCTTCCACCCGACGAGAGCGAGTGTTCGGATATTGCGTAGTAACTCGTGGATTGTCGCCCCTAACTCATTTATAATGCACGTAGTTCTACTTTAAGCAATGATTAAGATGAGTAGCCTGAACTCAGATAAATTACTTGTACATGTTAATCATTTGTATCGAAAGTATAATCAGTACACAGGTGTGTCTAGTATGTATACTAATATTCGTTATAGCTAAATACAAAATTCATACCATGATATGGGCCAGCACTCGTACAGAGATTATATACTCTCTAAAGATAGTTCGTAACACCATGAATGAGCATGAAACAAAAAATGGTATACGAATGGCCAAATTGCGCCGAGCCATTTGAATGATTCAATCTTTCTCTTACTTTAATTTCGTCTATGTGGTTCATTGTGCTCTATAAAATAAACCATATACACACACAATAAATCACATTAACATAGTTTCTCTGCGACTTTCAATAGTCACTTTTTTATAGTTTTCTTAGGTTAATTGTTGGTTAAGGTAGAAGTACAATACAAAAAGAAAAAAACAAGCAGCCGCGGTGCTTCGCGCCTCGGCTGCTACGCGGCGATATATATATATATACTATCTCAACGGTTTACCGCTCAGTCTTCTTCTTCTCTTGCCTGACGAAGTTGTTATACAACGAAACGTTGCAATATATAACGAAGTTTTTACTGTCATTCTTTATCCACTGTTTTTATCGTTATTATTATATATATTATATAATATATATATATATAATATTATATATATTATATAATATAATATATATATATATATAATATATAATATAATATATATATATATATATATATATATATATATATATATATGATTCATTGTACATTTAATCAAATACACACACCAAGCACATCTCTGAGACATACTATAGACATCTCTTACCTACATCTCTGAGATGTTTCAATGAGACGTAGATGATTTTTTATGTTTACCGCGTAATTTATTTAATATATTAAATATATTTTATATTTTACATATATTTAATATATAAACAGTTTATTTGAGACATTTATCTAAGTAACAATGTCTCACAACTGATGTCTCAGAGATGTCAAAAAGACGTTCAAAATAAACTGAGACATTGTGACCAGGATGAGATCAAGATGAGACATCGCTGAGACATTATGTGCTAGCTGGGTATATATATACATCAAAGTGTAAAATAATTTTAATTAGTTAGTTAATGAATAGTATTTATACTCGATTGCGTATTGAAAGGTCTTGACGCCAATGACGTCACCTTCCAGGTCGCTTGGAAGTACAAGCGAACCTTGAAAAATCTGGGAGGGGGCGTAAGTCTTCTTACTATAAATATTTATATATTTGGAATTGAGAAACCCTCCTCTCCGATCGTCATCCTAATCGTTACTTATGCGTACTTTTTTTTAATATTCGGTGATAAACTAAGGTAATGAAGTTTCTATACAAAAGAAATACGAGGCAGAGAGTAACTCCTCTTTGGATTGGCCAATGGTCTAACTAAGGCTCTTTGGATAATTTCCTTTTACTCTTAGTTTCACTATTTACCTTGTGTTTAAACAAGTGGTTGCTTTCTCACTCTGTAACTTAAATGTTAACCTGATTATCTAATAGCCTGAACCAAATGAGAATGACAGATTAGGAAGAAAGCTATGAAGAACTTCATTGAATACTCCAATAACGTCAAAAGAATTTAAATTAAATTAAATTTAATTTTCGCATTACTGTATGAGGCCAATATTATTTGTTTGGGGGCTGATTTCCGAGAAGGGAGGAGGCATAAACCCCCTCTCCCTCCCTAGAATCACCCATGCTTAGAAGTCCATATTTTTTGACTTGATTCACGTTTGTTCTATTCTATAAAATATGCGGTTAAATATTTAAGGCAGGTCTGGTGCATAATATACTTCTTAAAGCAGTATAGTACTTATAAAAGTACTTATACTTATAAAGTACTTATAAAAAATTGAATTGAAAGAGAAGGAGTGAGGAGTCAAAGGGGGGTGACACAAGGCAAGACTTGGCGTAAAATAAAATCTCACTTCCCTTTACGCTAGACTTGGTTTTCATACATACTTGATTTTTTGTTAGGATTGTTATTACTATTTTAATATGTCTATTTGGTTAACACAATATTGGGTCTTTAATGTTATCTTTAGTATTCTGAGTTCTTAATTAATTTTAAAGAAACATTGTTTTTTTAACATTTATATTGAAAAGTTTTTTTTAACATATTGTGTATAGTTACTACAATATTCAAATGATTGGTATTACTAAAAGTTAAATTAATTTTACCTATAGCTAGACGAGAGTTAATTGAGTTGTTAGTTTTATATAAAGCAGGTTGATTTGATAATATGTTCGTTAGTGGTTGTACTTGTTATAGATCCGATACCCTAGCTTGTACAAATAATTTAACCTTGCATAGAAATCAAATCTATCTAGCTGGGAGATCACCTGCTGGTTTCGACCCTTTAGTTTGGATGTTTTGTAAACTAACGATATTTTATAGCTGTCGTCAATAAGTTTAAATTGCCTATTAGTGTTTATTGGGATGATATAAAGACGTGGCCGGACACAAAGGGCCCGATAGGCCGTGTGACGGGGCGCCGAGGACTAGACATTTTATCCGATGGTGCGGTACTTCAAATATTCATCCCTCGGGGCAACACAGTCTCGTTAGGCAAACTCCTAAAACAGCTAAACTCCTTCGAGTGTAATAAAACAAAGGGGATGAAATAAGAAGGCCCTCCGGTCCCGAAATTGATTTTTTTGAGAGATCTCTAATTGCCTATATATTATTGTACTCGTTATATCCCAGGGTTCATAACTTTATTAATAGAGTGGACTCTAATTGGCTAAACAAACATAATCACAATAAAGCCGAGGGCCAAAAGCTTCAGGTAATTGATTTACGGGCGATGGTCATAACGAAGCGGAGGGGGCAAGTCAATTATAAAATATATTTGTGGTGAGAGGAGCTCAGGTCGTATTTCAGGCTGTGGGCGCGACGCAGCAGACCGGCCGCTGATTGGACGGTTGTCGAGGCGCCAGGCGATAGTCTATGCCTTATTACTATACTCGGAGCACACTAACACCATCTCATTATCAATTATTATCCTACAATTGGTTTTATGTTGTTAAAGTTTTTAACCTTTTCTCTAGTTGGATGATGTTGCCAATCTCGGTAAACTATTATTCGTTTCTTACCGACGCGACCCATGACTGGACTTATTTATTATGTTTATTATGAATATTATATACCGAGTGCAAATCACGCCGTTGTGGTGACTTGTTGTTTAGTTTAAATAAGCCTAAACCTGCAGTTTCTCCGACTGCATCCACACACGCGTATCTAACTCATATTAGCTACTACATAATACTCTTAGCGTGTATTCTAAATATTATGAAGTATAAAGAATTTATTTTGTTTATTACGTTAAAAATATGATCGAAGTTAACACTAACACGAGGTTAATAGCCTCGTATTAATAAGGACCAATGATCATATCAAAAATACCGACTACTTAATTATCGTCTTTATTAGTCAAACGTGTTACCATTATTAAATTTGGCCTGACCTAAAGTAAACAATATTTTTGGAAAATAATGCGGACCTCTGCACCAGAAGTTTCCGTTGTGAAACAGTACCAATTAAAAAAAGTGCAAATTCCAAGAGATGACATCTTAGAATTTGATGAATAGTGAAACAGTGCCTGGGCATTATGTACAATTTCCTGTATTGCTTGCAACATTTACATTTGTTGGTCATATATAACCATCTTTTTAGATGATTTTCTTAAAATCACAACCGAGAACTAAAAGAGTTTTAATGAATCGTATTCAAAAGTGATAAAGAAAATGTGCATAAAATTACAAGTGCACTTCCGTTATACTTTATTGAAACTAATTGCTATCATTTGTCAAGTCTTAGCTTTCTGGTCGCTATTATTTACTGCCTAGCGTTGTGTACTGACTGGGTGAGAGTTCACTTTTTGTCCTTAATTACACCCTTTTCTCTAATTATTTGATGTATTTAACACTTTAGGATGTAGGCAGAGTGTTGTCACAACAATCATTTTATAAAAACGGCTCATTAAATAGGAAAAACTTGTTATAAAAGTGTCTTTATAATTTTGTTTCATAATTAAATCCCTAATTGCTTTGTAGTGTTTGTTGGTTGATAATAAAATGAGAGTAATTATAGTTTTATTTAAAGTGGCAAATAACGTGTTTTTACGAGATAATTAAAACAATTATAATAAGTGTTACAACTAACTTTGCGATCAATCTGTTGTGAAAAGTAATATCACTGATAAAAGGGAGAAGTTAAGAACGTCTGATAAGAGACAAATGGGGGTCATGTTTTTTCATGACGTCAAAAATTAGGTTGATACATGATGGGATAGGATGAAAAAGAAAAGGCTCCGTCATTTTTCCAACTTCTTGTCAAACGCCAAGTCGTTTTCGTTTTGATTTGAGAAAACTTTCAAGAGTTATCGTTCACCATATGTGAGGGTAGAACTCTTGAAGGGTTCAATTTTAGTCTTCTTCTTTCCTCAAGATACTACTTTTTAAAATAACATCTCAAGAATAATTAGGGAAATTCAACAAATATGTAACTAGTATAACGCCTCTTGAGAATTATACAATGAAGTGACATTATATATATAATATATATATATAATATATATATATATATATATATATATTATATAATATATATAATATATATATATATATATATATATATATATATATATATATATATATATATATATATATATATATATATATATATATATATATATTATAATAACTTTTTGAACATATATTCTAATTATAAAGAAGCCAACGGAATCGATCCGTCATACGTACAACCTCATAAGCTTTATTTTCATGATGAAATTCGCTAAAATAGTATTAAAATTTGATTTATTACAACGCATTTCCTCTTAAAGTGAGAGGAGAGTAAAATTAAAATTAAAATCTGAGGCATTAAAAATCTGTCACCAGATTATCTGATAAAATTTGTATGAAGTATAAAGAAGTATAAGAATTTTTTTTTATAAAATAATTTCATATCCTAAATAGCACGAGCCTCTGGCAATGTCAGTCTCAACTAGCTCGTATAAAAAGCCTTTTGAAAAGATAACAGATTCATGAAGGTTGCCTATATGGAGGAATCTACTTAAAGTAGTAAAAGATTGGATTTAAAAAGATCACTTAGTAAAGTTAATGAAAGTCGTGATGGTGAACCAAAACACCGCCGGGTGGTCCTATCAAAATATGAAATCATCCTCTTTGACTTGAAGTTTTCCTCAAGCCGCATTAGAAGCAATAAGTGATTTTAATTTGGATTTTTATTTCCTTGATTTTTTTAGCCTGTAGGCTTCAGTTTTTTATTGCTGATTGTTTAGTCTAATTTTAATCCTTTTAAACCCTTTTAATAATTTAACAGCCTAGTTTGACAAATTGAAATTTATTTTTTATGATTTTACAAAGTTCGTGTCACTTGTGATTTTGAATGAGCACTAGTGGAGTTGTTCATAATGAAAGGAACGAAGAAAAGAGTCTCTCCACAAAACTATAAATTTATTCAAAGCGCTTTCAACCTAACATGAGGCCATCATTAGTGCCAGAGATAATTTCTTTTAATTATCTCTGGCACTGATGATGGCCTCATGCAGGTTGAAAGCGCTTTGAATAAATTTATAGTTTTGTCGAGTGACTCTTTTCTTCGTTCCTTTCATTATGTGTCACACTTCTATTTGTTACACATACTGCCATTCAGGCACATATTACATTATACTGGTACTATCTCTATTCAAGTACATAGAGTCTCATACAATTATATATTGCCTCATATACGCACACATTTCCTCATAAATGTACTTTTTGCCTCATTCCATTTCATATTACCTCATACAGGTACCTGTACATATTCCCTTATTTACAGGCAAATATCGCTTCTCGCTTAAGGTAAAAGGCCTTTTTTTAGGAATTTAAATTAAACCAAATTCACCATAAATGTATTAAATGAATTATTATTATAATTTATAATTAATTCTTTAAAATTATTATATTATTAACACTTTAAATATAATTCTATTAATACTGATTCTCGTCTAGCGTTAAATAAAAAGTTTGCATATGAAAAACCTTAGACTTAAGAATCTCTCTTGAAGGAAGTGGCTACTTTTCAACCTACAATCTCTCTACCAACCCCCTTTTATATATATATATATATATAATATATATTGTGTGTGTTGTGTGTGTGTATATATATATATATATATATATACACGAATCATTTTGTGTGTAGAGACTTCATTACCTTAATTTATCACACAATATTAAAAAAATACGCCTAAGTAACAAATAGAATGACGATCAGGGAGGGGTTTCTAATTCCATGTATATATATTTTTTAATTTACCATAACAGCCCTGCTATGTCTCTTTATTTTTTAAACATGCATCGCTTTCGCATAACATGTTGATCTTTTATCTTTTTTTTTCTTTATTGCATTTTTATTTTGTTTCAGTTTTAGCATTTTTTCAAGAATATATATATATATATATATATATATATATATATATTATATATATATATACGTATACATACATACAATTTTACGTTTATTTCACTCTGCTCCGAAAATTAGATTACAAATTTATACCTGCAAATCGGCAGATAGCTGCCGTGATTACCAAAAAGGTGATTGGAGTTGCTCTATTATTATTAACTTTTAGCTACATTCTAACATATTAATTACTTATAATTTTTAATTATGTATGAATTATATTATTATTTAAATTATATTTAAAAATACAACAAATTATATTTTTCCTTTGTTATTGCCAGGTAGTTTTTTTAAAACTGCTGAATCAGTTTTTATTTATTACATGTTACAAAGTGAGTTTAAGTAGTGAAATTATTATAAGTGCCAAGTTTCATATAATTATCAGTACCAGTTCATTTTTTTTAGAATGACTTGTATGTTTTTTTAAATGTAAAAATTGAAAAATAATCCTATTAAGTTAAAATTTAGCGCTAGTGTACCCTTTTACATAATAAATAAGTGTAATAAGTTTCGTTTCAATACAAGTATATCAATTAGTACGTTCACACACACTTTAGATCCGCGTATGGTATAGAGTATACGATCTCTAATACGGTAATTTAAGCTGTATGAACCATGCGGAGGGGATCCGATCGCATACGCTAGAACTAGGCAGATGGAATCTAAATGGATCCCCCGATACGCTGTCTTTTTGTGTGTGTACCTTTAGAGACGATCGTATTTAACGGATAACCTTCTCATCGAACTTTATTTCACTTTATTCACTTCTATATAACCGTTTTTGATCAAATAACTTTTGGAAATATTATTTTTTTAGTGTAACTTTATTATTATGCAAAGAAATCACATTTAATTAAATATATTTTTAGTTTTAAACTTCCTTATAACCAAAAGTGAAGGTTCACTATACAAGACGCCATGTTTTGGCGGGATCAGTTATCACTCGATCGACTAAACAAATACGCTGCAAGAACCGTGAAGTTAGTTGACCGTATTGCATACGTATTCTATACGATCCGCGGATCTAGAGTGTGTGTGAACGTACTAAAAGGTTCTTATAGATCATAAAAGTTAAGCAGCATCGAGCAAGGTCAGTGCCTAGATGGGTGACCGCTGAAAATAATCGAATGTATTTAGCACCTAAATAAATAAATGCCCGTTTTAGGGCCTTTCGGCCCATCAGGTATTAACCCTGCGGGAACCACCTCAGGTGGGTTGCATCTGCTACACTCTAAGAATTAATTAAAGTTGGCGAAATATTTTTAATACAAATACTATTCATAAAATCTTAAAGCATAGCCCGGGCTGCGAACCCGACCTCCGGTACCGAAATCGAACGCCTTTACGATCACGGCCACGTAGGCAGACTTAGCACCTAAGGAGGAGCGAAAACGTATTGCTGTATAAATTTGATAATTTTATATATAGAGGACGAACGAAGCGAGGTCGAAGTAGTCAATATAATCGCATAAAAGCGAATCCGGTGTGGTGAGGAAAAGTTCCGTGCGGTTTTTACGCACCAGATTTTTTTAAATTATAAAATGTATTTAAACTTTCCTATTAAATACAATATAACTATTATAATGAGAACTAATTATTATTAAAATATCTGTATTACGGGCTTACATATCAGTAACAATATGAGATATCTTGATCAATAATTAAAGGAGATTATGACACTCTAGTTTAGCTCATAATAAGGTCTAGGAGCCACTGTAAAATAGTTAGCTTACCTAACAAAATAAGTACCAGACACATCAAGTCTGGTAATAATACTTCGGGTCTAGGCGTTTGACCGCCTCCGTGGCCGAGGTCGTTAGAGCGTTAGTCTTTACACTGACGTTTGACACCACGGAGGTCTGGGGTTCGCATCCCAGGTTACGCTCTCAATTTATATAAAATTATTGTTTAGATAAATTATCGCCAACTTTAGAATACACTTTGAGCGTATTCAAAGTGTTCGGGTGGTTGCTACTACCACCCGAGGTTGTTCCTGCAGGGTGTATCCTGATGGCCGCAAGGCTCTAAACGGGCATTATATATATATATAATATATATATATAATATATATATATATATATATATATATATATATATATATATATATATATATATATATACGCGTCCAACTCTGTAGCTACAACAAGAAAGAGTTTTTAACGCGATTGTTCTTAAGGTCGTCTCCGCGACTGTACATAAAGCTACAAAAAAGTAGCTAAAATGCCCAGTCGCGAATAGACCTTTTAAGACTTTGTGATATTGACGCTAAACGCTCTCGTTAACATACCGTAGCGCAGAGGTCCAACTCTGTTAATGAGTTATTAGTTCATTTTCGCGCAATCAAGAATATTTCCGCTACAATAGACGTATGGTGCATTTGAAAGAAGAAGAAGAATATACCAGGCAAGACGTGTTTTTTGTGCTATACTTTTTTTATATCTAAATAATTAATTTAGTAGATTTTATTGTGGCTTTTATTGTTTAAATTTATTAATTAACGTTTAAATCATTAATTGGATAACAAAAATATATTTTCCATCTTTTTTTTTCATCTCAAAGTTGTATTTGAGTGTCGACAAGTGGGACTCTGGACTCTGCTCATTGATAACAAGTTCTGTAACGTGCTTTTTCTGTCACTTTTGGTTTTATTTCAAATATTTTATTAAAAAATGCCTCCTAAGAAAGATACAAAAAAAGGAAATGCTCCTGCAGAAACTTCAGTACGTGCGTGTTGTAGCAACTGTAGAAACACTACTAACCAAGACCAAAACCTTATGACTCAAGCAAACTCAACAGGTAACCAAAGTTGTAAATATAGTATTGACGATGTCATGACTAAACTATTATCATTAGAAGATAAGTTAGAAATTAAACTAAAAAACCAAGAAGAACATTTTAATTCCGTTTTAACAGAGTTCAAAGATGATTTGAGGTAACCTAATGTACCAGAAAGTACTGCTACTAAGCCCGAGGACAGAATATTAGAAGATATAAATCAGATTAATATCTATATGGAAACAATTAAAGGTCTTATACCAGAGGTGAGTACAGCAATACATAAAGCTTTTAGATTAGGTAAAAAATCTAATGAACACAAAGGACACATACGACCTCTAAGAGTTTGTTTCTACTCTCAGGAAGCACCAAAGCGTCTACTTCAATGAAAAAGATATATACAAGATAATGAGTCAAAAAGATGTCAATAATGATTCAAATCTAAACGATACCAAAAATGAAAATAAATCAAAAATTACATTTAACAGGGATAAAACTGATATAGAACTCACCCAACTCAAAGAACTCCGAGATGAAATTACTGTTAGAGAAAAAGAAGGTGAAACTAACTTGAAAATAAGTTATATTCGAGGTGCTCCTACTATAGTCTCAGTTAAGGAAGGTGAAACAAAAAACTTTTAGAGTTCCCCTCTGTCGAGATTAACTCGACCAGAGGTGGAACAATATCTAAAAAGCTTAAATTAGGTTTGTTAAACGTAAGATCACTTACCAATTCATTCAAAGATTTCAAAGACTGTGTTTTAAATGAAGATTATGATTTGTTTGCAATCACCGAGACCTGGCTTGATACAACCTATCCTGATAAACTTATTAAAATAGACGGTTATAATATGTTAAGATTTGACAGAGAAGGAAGAGGAGGAGGCTGTGCTCTTTATGTGAAAAATAATTTTATCTACAAAACACTACATTTTAATACAAATAACGTTATAGAGCAACTTGCTGTAGAAATTAAACACAAACAAGTAAAATTCAATGTCATAGTTGCTTACCGTCCTCCTCACACTACATATGGATCACTCACCGAACTTGAAGACTCTTTAATTGAAATTCACACTAAAAGTAAATATAATGATACTGTGATAATGGCTGACCTGAATATTGACCAACAAATAGATAGTTGTGAGTTAAAATTTCTAAATAATATATTTAAACAATTTAATTTGGTTCAAATAGTTGACAAACCTACCAGAGTCACTGCATCTACCCAGTCTATCATTGATATTATCGCTGTTCCTAAGGAATGGAGTAACAATCCTAGGGTGTCCATACAGGATGTGTTAAACATTTCCGACCATTCCTTGGTAATAGCAGATCTTAATATTCAAATTGAGCAGTTTTTACCCCAGAAAATGTTAATTAGAGATTTTAATAACTTTAATATCGACAATTTTAAATTTATTATAGAGAAACAAAATTGGGAATTACTCTATAGAACTAATGATATTAATTTAAAAGCTGAATTGTTTACAAAAACATTAAATGATGTTTTTGATATTTTGGCCCCCCACAAGTGGGTAACAATAAAGAAAAAAAATAATCCACCTTATTTCACACCCTCTTTAAGAAAAATTTTCAGAGTAAGAGACAAGGCTCATAGAAAATGGTTGAAATCAAAAAATGAAAACTCTAAAATTAGTTATATTGAATTGAAAAGTACTCTGTTAAAGCTCTTAAATTTGAAAAAAAATCTTATTTTAAATGGATACAAAAAAAATTTGCCAAAAAAGATCAAAAATCATACTGGAAAGGTTTAAAACATCTTGGAGTCAATGAAAAAAAACTCTCTCATATACCTGAAAATTTATTTGACTCAAATGAACTTAATAATTATTATGTAAATATTGTTAAAGCTATGGATGTAAAACAGGATATAATAGACAAATATAAAAATTCTAAGTTTGATAACAGCTTAAATGAAGGGTTCAACAATTTTTCATTGATAGATCTAGAAAAAGTAAAATTACATTTTAATAAAATAAAATCTAATGCAATAGGAGCTGACGGCATCTCAGTTAAGATGTTATCATATATTTTAGAATATTATCCTAATCCTGTTATTCATATGATAAACTCATCTCTCATATCAGGATCTGTTCCAGATTTATGGAAAAGAGCCATTATCACTCCTTTACCTAAAAAAAATAATATCTCTGATTTAACCGATACTAGACCTATAAGTTTGCTTCCAGTCATTAATAAAATCACTGAAAGGATAGTAGCTGAACAATTACTCACACATTTGAATCTAAACAATATTCTACCTAATATTCAATCAGGCTTTAGACGAAATCATAGCACTTGTTCAGCACTATTAAAAATAGTTGATGATTTATGCCGTGGGATCGATGCTGGTGAAGCCACCATATTAGCTTTGCTTGATTATACTAAAGCATTTGATATGATTAATCACGACCTTTTAATAGCTAAATTAAAACATATTGGCATAGATTCCACTGTATTATCATGGTTTGATTCATATATAAGAGACAGATCTCAACAGGTATTTTTTAATGGTAATTTTTCAGAACCTGAGGTATTATCAAAGGGGGTGCCACAAGGCAGCTCCTTGGCCCCATATTTGTACATGATTTATGTTTTTGATGCTCCTAATTGTATAAATTACTCAAAAGTACACATGTATGCAGATGATACCCAGGTATATATACCCACCAAACCACAAGATCACAATATATACGTTGACAGGTTGACCAATGACCTTAATAGCTTATATGATTGGTCTACACAACATGGACTTAAATTAAATCCGGACAAATCAGAAATTTTACAAATATCTAGTAAGAACTCAAGTCCTCCTTACCAAGCCCATCTGTACAAATAAATAATATATAATTAACAATGTATCTTGTACTAAAAATTTAGGTATAGTACTCGACGAACATCTTACTTTTAAGAAACATGTTATTGGGTTATGTGGTAGGGCTTGGGCTACCTTAAAACATCTTAAGTCACTAAATGGTATTTTGTCTTCTAATGAAAAGTGGAAATTGGTGGACTCGCTAGTTTTGTCAATTTTCAATTATTGTGATTCTCTTTATGGTCCCCATCTCAGTGCAGAACTAAAAACAAAAATTCAAAGAGTAAAAAATGCCTGTTCAGATTTGCTTACTCTTTTAACTTCAGAGAACACATATCACCTAAATTAATAGAAAAAAATATTCTGAATATGGAGAATAGACGTTTGCTTCACAATAGTTGTTTGTTATATAAAGTTATAAATACTGGCACACCTGATTATTTATATAATTTGTTAAGTAAGAGATCAGACCATCACAGCTTACATCTCAGAAATACTCATCAACTTTACAATACTCAACAACATAGTACTAAAAAATTTGAATCTTCTTTCTCCGCCTTTTCTTCTAAATTATTAAATTCTATTCCACCTCATTTATTTAAACTCAAAGAGTCTTCTTTCAAAAGTAAGTTAAGAGACCACCTCTTCAACATTCAAAAAAATGTAGATCACCTTATACCAAACTTAAATTAGTCAGACATTCTTTTTCACTTCATATATTTTAATTATATTTGACACAATCTAATTGTAATGTTATATTTTTTTATTTCTTTATTTTTTTTTTTCCTTCCTTTTGATCAATTTTTATTTTGCTATTTAAATAATGCAACCAAGTCAATTATTTCTTTTATTTAATTTTATTTAGCATTTTAACTTTGTTTAGACAATTTTGTTTTTCTTTGTTTTAAATAAATACATCCAAGCCCTTTTATTTATTTTTATTTTACTTTTTTAATTTGTTTGATCAATTATGGTCTTTCTTTTAAATAAATACAGCCATATAACTGTATTTATTGTTCCAATAAGAATTTTATAGTGCAATAGTACTACATTATGACGCTTTTTTACCTGAGCTCTTTTTAAGTATTATATTATAAGTTACATTTAATTTTTGTTATCCAAGAGACTGATACCAAGTCATAAGTTTATTGATATCATATTTATTTAATTATTTATTTATTTTTTTTCTCTCTTTTTTAGCATCCCATATTTATCTGACTTCTTTTTTTATGCTCTCTTTTTATTTATTTAGTTTTTTTTTTCTTTTGTTAAAACCGCATTGATGTACAAATCTTCAAATTATACAATTTTGATTATTTGTTAATTTTGTTTGTCAATTTATTATTAGTTTATTTTATTTGAGAATAGACAAGTATAAATATCTTAAAAAAGAAAAAAAAAATGTTCTTAATGTTATACTGTGCACAATGTGCTCTGTCTTATTCTTATGTTCAGTGCAATTAAAAAAATGTGTTATTTATTGTTATAAATATTTGTTACTTGGTCCCATATTTGTACATGATTTATGTTTCTCTGTACAAAGTATCAAAAACATAAAAAAGTATTAAAAACATTTCGGTTATAATTAGTTATTTAGTGTTTAAGAAATCTAGGGGAAGTGGAAGAACAGTAATACTACTGAACTTCCTCCTTTTTATTTTTCAAGATATTTTATATTTTAAAACTATATTGTATTGTAAAAAAAAAATAAATAAACCTTTTTTATTTATGTGTGCATTTGCGCTACAAGTTTACTACAACCCCAGGTTCATTCACAAAACTAGCGAAGCCTACTGGATTCCCTCAGCAAGGTTCTTTAGTGTGTTTAACCATCGTACTTGATAAGATCCTTAGATTAGTATGCTGTGTATACATACAAAACTGTATCAACCGCTGACTCATCATTTTTTTATAATATTTTCGTTTAGGAATCAATCTAATGGATATCTGAAGGGAGTAAATTAGTTTAAACGCTTTAAGTTGACTCAACCTGATACAGAAACATTTATTTATACGTAGTAGCTTGAAGAATTTTATTTGATTTTTGTGGTAAGTTTTAACTATAGCATTAAAACACTGGTAGATGATAATAGGTTTACACTTGTACCGACCGACAACTTTGTCAAAACTACCTAGTAGGTCTAAAAAACACAATACAGATTCATTTGAAATTCCTGTTCCGAAATTAATACAAACCTTCAATAAATATGAGTAAAAGTAAAAACCAATTACTATTAAAATAAAAATTACTAATCTTGTTAAGTAAAAATATTTCTTGGTTTGTAAATATAATAAATTTTATGAATTAGCACCTAAAAAATACGATGAGACTGAAAGTCAAATAAACATCCATATAACATTTTTTGAGGAAACTTTAAAATATGTTTATGATGTTTGTTTTTTGTACACGTATGATTTTACTTGTTAAAAACTGAAGAACAACAGGAGAGGCCGTAAAGAATCTAATTTACTGGATATCCAACCTTTTTTTGGATTCAGGCGCCACATCGTTTACTATCCAAAGAAAAGGATAAAAATGAAAAATTGAATTAGTCTTGTATATAAATAAAAACTTGGAGCTATAATATTTTGATTGGCATATTCAATTAAAGTACCGGCATTGTTTTCCAACCTTTGACAGCGGTCACCACGGCAAATAAGATTATGCAGATACCTTCTTCTTGTCTTATACCCCATCCCTCGTCAATTAGGAAACGATTAAAACCAACATTTTGAAATATATTCTTCTTTTATTAAATTCATCACCCTTAATAACCAATTATAAAACTATTAAGCTGACAGAATTAAAAATAAATAAAATGAAAACGCAGCTTTAAAAAAAATATTGCAATAAAATATGTTTGAAGAAAATTAAATATGTACTTAATTAAATTGAAATTATTATTTCATTAAAAAAGTTTATTTTTACCATTTTTTTTTACATTCGTTGTAAAATCTAATCATAGATTTAGTATGAGAGATAATTTGCTATAAGCTAAACTCAAAAGCATTACAGTCTATTAAAAAGTTATTAAAATTTTTACAACTTTTAATATTAATCCTGCTTATGATTTTACAAAATTAATATGGTGGTATAGTTTGTGAAAGATGATATTATTAGTTTACCATTAATATAAGTTTGAAGTTAAATTAGTGGAGAGCGTATTCTTTTTAATTTCTCCTGTTGATTTTTCGAAAAAAGCAAAATTTAAATACGTTTAAATTAATTAATTAATAATACGATTAACTCACAATGTATAACTTAAAGTAATTTGAGAAATGCTGATAGTTTAATTTAGTTTCTTTAAAAATATGTATTTTAAATAAAAATTATCGGTTGATATATATAATGTAGAAGTCTGTCATGGTTGTACGTCATAATAACCATCATCAAGTATAGCGAAAAACAAGTACGAGTATACCATTAATTAGTTTAAACCATCATTTTTCTTTATAATTTGACGTTCCACTGAATACGTTGCAGTGTGTTATAACTTGAACTTTGATTAATTTATTAATAATTTTTGCTTTAGAGATAATTTGTTCTTAATCGTCTCGAGGAAGGGTAAAAAATGCTTCCAATTACCAATAGGTTTAACATTGAAATGTAATAAATACATTATATTTTAACATATTGAATTATATATCTCTTAATCGTTTACAATATACAAGTTCTGCTAATTTAATTAGGGTAATGTTATTGTCCAAGAGACAAACCTGAAAATACGCTAATCAAGCACTAATCGTCTCATTTTTTTCAGAGGAAATGCGCATAAGTATCCTGTTGGGTTGACACAAATTAATTGTGAGAGAGACACCTCCGAAATGTAAGCAAAATGCAATGCTACATCTAAGAACTGTTCCAACATTCGACATTCGTCATCATTGACGGCTCGACATAATCTCATGTCCCACTTTGTTTCGTTACGTCTAACTCATCAGTGCGCCGACAGAGCCTGAACTCACTCTGACCTTCAATTAATTCCAAAGAATTATCATGATGACGAAAGTCGAATGATGGAACAGTTCCCAGATATAGCATTGAATTTTGCTTGTTACATTTCCTAGGTGTCTCTCGCACAATTATATTGTGTCAACTATTCATGTTTTGCAAAACTCGGTAGTCTCAAAATGATAAATGATATCCAGTTGGTTATACAAAACTATGCCTCTAAAATAGGCAGTGCACACTATTCTTTGCTCTAATTGAAAACTAAGTTAGTGTTTATATTTAAAGGTTTTAGCGCATTTCCTTAAAAAAATCAGTATTTGATAATTGATTTACGGATCAAGTTTAAAAGTATAAACCGAAATCTTAAGCAAGAAATAGATTGTTAAGCACAGAAACGCGCATTCCAAAGGATATCTTCCGGCATACGGTTCACCGCGCCAGAATTTGTAAAATTTTCGGGTGACATCCTGAAACCGGAATTATCCGTTTCAAATGTTTTCATAAGGCTTCCTGAGTGGTTTTCACAAAGTTGTCTGTCTGTATGAGTGTGTGTGTATCATCGTAGCTCCCAGTGTATTTATGTTAGAGAGTTGAAACTTTGTACAACAATCAGTCTACAGCTGTAGTTGTGCTAATCGGAAAATATTTTTTATTAAGTATTTACACGCAATAATAACACAGCAAAAAATTTGAAAAATCATAAAACGCGGAAAAATGATGCGATCAGATTGAGATTTAGCACGCATGCAACTATATATAAGACTAAAATATGTGCCAAGTTTTATCTCATTATCAGCATTAGTTACATTTTTTTTGAATGACTTGTGTACGTTTTTTATACAATTGTAAAAAATCGAAAAATAATCCAATTGAGTTAAAATTTAGTACAATTGTGTGCCTTTATTTATGAAATAAGTTCACTAAGTTTCGTTTTAATACGACAAGTATATCCATAATATTGGTTGGATCATAAAATATAAGTAGCATTGAGCGTGGTTAGTTCTGTATGGGTGACCGCTGAAAATTAAACGGATGCATACAGTAGTTGCTGTACAGTAGCGATAAACGCCTAGACCCCATTTACTATTTGAGTCCGAAAACATGTTGCAGTATAAATTTGGCGAATTATATATTCTTGAGAATGAGCAAAGCAAGTCAGAAGCTGGTAGGATGAGCGTAGCGAATCCGATATGATGAGGAAAAGTTCCGAGGTACCCTGTACCCGATTTTTTCTTCATCTATCAAGGTATATTTTCAATAAAATTTAGTTTGAAGCAGTAGAAAATGAGTCACATTTTTTAGGTCTGGCTTCTGGACTATTAGCTTAGAATACTAAAATAAAAGAAAAAAACTCAGCACTTTTTGTATAAGAAAAGGTTTTCTAGAGGTGGCATAACTTTCGAATCTTAGTCTTAAAAGATCGAATCTTAGTAGACTATTATAAGTAGAACCATAAGTAGATTGTAAATTTGGTAAGAACTCTATATTGCACTCTTAGAAATGGTTATTTCTCACTTTATCCACAATTAATTTCTGAAAGACCGTTCTGTTTCTTTGAAACGATATAAAACATTATTCCATTATTTAATTTTTATTAGAGATCAGAAGACTTACACCTATATGTCACGCATAAATAAGACTTACACATATATGTCACGCATAAGCAAATTTATGCGACTCAAATAATCCTGTTATTTTACAGCCGCATTAAAAAATAAATTGGTTGTGTCTGATATTTTTTGGTCGATTTAAGATCTCGATTTAAGCAGGAATAAAATTATTTGATAAAGTAGAAGGATTCAGCGGGAAAACTTAATGTAAACAGATCAGGAATGTTTATGTCCATTCAATATTCATTGACACTCTGCATTTAGTATTTTGTCCATTGCGTTATAGTAAGTAATTGTAATAGCTATAATATGCCCGCAATTGAGTGGGGGACTTAATCACTCCGTTGATCCCTAGCGAATATGAAATAATTAATTGTGGACCGCGAGCTTCAGAGTTGAAGCTGCCTTTGATCTTCATTAAAATAACCGCGAAAGCTTACGTTATAGCTTAGTTATTCCTGCATTAGTTACTTTCTGAGATAAAAGATATAAGAGTCCCTCATTCCATGTTTTTAAAATAAAACTTTTCCTGTATAATTCAACGCCTCTCTATTGATTTTTTGTGGAAACGACACGTGCTCCTTGATCAGACAAAAATGCATTACATTTTTAACTACGCAATTTAAAAGTACAAGAAGCAAACGAAAATACATGTTTAAGCAATTTTACTATATACTTTAACCATTGGTAGCAATTTTTTCTCTTTAAAAGTTCGTGACGTCGTAAACATCTTGCTTAATGTCGCATTCAAACGACAGAGTGTTCTAAAAATTTTATTACTCAAAAATTTTAAAAACCCTAACTAGGATTTAACTCTAATTATTTTGGGTTGATAAGCATATGCTCTATGTTGGAGAACAATTTATTATTAATTTATTATTTATCATAAAATATATTAGTTTTGATTTATTTCCATCTTATTATTCTAATCATATACTAATACCCAAAATAATATTAGAAAGAATGTATTTTAATAGTTATTCAAATTTTGCATTTTGAAATGATAATTTCTAAATTTCTTTCTAAAAATAAAAGGAGTGGTTTAAAAATAAATCACGAAATCCAAAAAAAAATCTAGATTGCGGAAGTGGAAGACAATATTTTTATAGAGTTATTTCACCATTCATTAAATTTTGATTAATTGTTTTATATTGTTTGATCAACAGTATCGGTTTTATTTCTTGTTTTATAATTTTAGCTTCAAGGTATATTTTGTTTTATAGAAGTCGAATGATTGAGCGCTTCTCGATACGCCTCCGGTGAAAAGAATTACATGAAAATAAATTGACAAGAAAGAGAAATGTTATTTGCATAAGGTTCTTCAACTAAGTGGAAAAAGTACCGCGGTGCTATTGGCTCCTTAGAAACCATCACACCCATCATCCATCAATATGGCCGATCTTAAGAAGTTTTTAAGGACCTCTCTCTTAAGAATAATCCGGCCCTAAGGGGCCTTTCATTATAAACGTGAAGGTAATTGATTCACAATTCAACTAATTCTCTCCTAGATCGTGAGGCGAAGTTCCACAGTTTAACGAATTTTATTAAATATAATGCGTTCTTGGCCCGTACTAAAATCTGCATGCCAAGTTATTTTACTTTAATTTATGATTTTTTCCGTCCCCACAAAAATGTACTAAATTGACATATACTACTTCGTATCTATATGTCATGTTGTTATCTCAGTTTTCAAGCTACTATAATCATCCAGTTAATATATATATATTATATATATAATATATATATATTATATTATATAGATGGTTTCTACCCTTGCGATGGCCCTTAATATCTTTGTCGAAGGCTTTTTTAATCGAAATTGTACATTCTTGGTTATCTGTTGTTGCGGAACGAGATTTGTGGTGCATAGATGGTTATAAGTGTGTGTTACGATTATGCTTTTGTTTCATAGTTTATGGCGAAAATAGTAACTCTAATGGTCTTTTAAAAGATTTGTTAGGAAATGAATTCGACGATTTAGTCATAATATATGCTACATGTAATGAAATTTAATACATTTGTGTCCGAGACATTTTTTATGATTTTTGGAGTTTTGGGTAGGTATTTATCATGTTTAAGGTAAATGATAAGCTATATCGATTGAAGATTAATTGTATCAGGGAGCCACCAACCGGTTTAACGTTAATGCCTTATAATTTGTACTAGATTATAGCTATGTGTTTGTGTTATAATATTAGTTTTTATAGTTCTGTTAATAACTAATATTATCAATTCAAATTAGGTACATCCATTTGTACCAAAATTTGGCCATTATTTGGGCCATTAATCAGTACTTATCATGGCCCTGTAGAACCCGTCCGATGACTTTCCTTACTCTCTGTTACGCCATAATTTTGTATACAAGCCTGTATTCAATGGTGTTTTATCAGCTATGAACAGCTACGGATATTCCCTAATTTTGGCATTTAAGCCTTATTCAATTCGTTAGTTGGCCCTCGGGTACTTTTGTTCACTATGATCCTCTTCTTATGCCTCATATATTCACCGGNCGTAAGAATAATCGGGCCCTTAAGGGCCTTCCATTATAAACGTGAAGGTAATTGATTCACAATTCAACTAATTCTCTCCAAGATCGTGAGGCGAAGTACGCAGTTTAACAATTTTATGAATATAATGCGTTCCTGGCCCGTACTAATCCATGCCAAGTATTTACTTTAATTATGATTTTTTCCGTCCACAGAATGTTACTAAATTGACATATTTATACTCGTATCTATATATTTGTTTCTCAGTTTTCAAGCGACTATAATCATCCAGTTATATATATATATATATATTATATATATATATATATATATAAATTGATGGTTTCTACCCTTGCGATGGCCCATAATATCTTTCGAAGGCTTTCTCAAATCGAAATGTAACACTTGGTATATTATTGTTGCGGATACGAGATTGTGGTAGATGTTGAGGAGGTTACGAAGCCGTCATGACGAAAAATAGTACTCTAATAGCTTAAAACGAGGTATTTACATGTTAAGGTAAATGATAAGCTATATCGATTGAGACCGGTTTCAGCTTAATTAGACTATCAGTGGGTATGTTTTATGTGTAAAATTATATAAATTTCAATTACATGTATGTTACTTCTGGGTCGATGACTTTTACGACCTATTTTCAATCAATGGTGTTAAAGATAGGAGGGTACTTTTGTAATATCCCCCTACCTCTACACGTTTTGCCTACTATCCTAGACTCAGATAGTAAAAGAATTGGCCCGACGAATCGAGGCAGGCACGCTAAGGGGGGTTGCGTTCCATTAGTGTTAGACTTAATTCCTGTTTTATGATTTCTTTGTTTTTTCTGGAGGTTACAGGCACCTGTTGCACGGTGGATGTATATGTCTAATTATTTTTAACACAGTTTGTTGCATTATAGAAAGCCATATTGAATTGGTAAAATTCAAATGTATTTTCAAAACTAAGAAAAGTCTTAACTAGAATTTGTATTGAATGTATTTTGGTTTTATCCACGCATACTTTTTAATCTTACAAGACACAAAACTTTAACTTACACATTTTGAGTTGGACTCTAAATTGTAACGAAAATTCGTGCGGCATGCAGATCTTCTGAAGAGAATAAAAATAAATAATAATGAGAAAAAGTAAAATAAAGAAATGATTTGAACAGAATCACAGATATATCATATTATAAAGATATAAAAATTTGTTAAAAATTATTCCATACTACATGTCTTTTAAAAAAGAATGCAATTATTAATTTATAAATAAACAATAAACAATGGAGTTGTAATTTCAATGATCGTAGAAGTATATGGTATCATTAAACAATAATTCTTTTCGATGTAGATGTTGGTTGGTTGATACAAGGGTAGATTGATTTCTCAAAGACCAATAAAACCATTCACTTTTTTCTTTTGTGTGGGTATTATGAATAAATTGCTTAAACTTTAACAAGACAGCTTTAATATCAATTGTTTAATATAAACTTAAATAAAACTAATAATTTTACGAATTTAATAAATGAATTCCACATTTTTACATAAGTAATTGCTTTTACTTTTTAATTTATCAGGGTTGTTAATATAAGCTGAAGATAGAAAAATTAGGTCTTACAGAAAATATTCTGCAAACCTTGAGGCTCTCAGTAACGAACTAAAGGTAGAAAGTTAGGGACTAAAGACAAAAATTTAGGAACTAGTGCTTTATAGTTAGAAACCAGAAGCGTAGAGTAAGGAGCTAAAGGCGCAAAGTATGTGTCAGAGTAAGAAACCAGTGACACAGAGAATGGAGTTAAACACGCAGGGTACAAGGAACTAGAGGCATAGAGTAAGGAGCTAAAGGTTTAAAGTATAAGGAACCATAGTTTTAAAGTAAGATACCTGAGGCACAGAGTAAGAAGCTAGGTGTGAAGTATTAGGAACCAGATTTTAATAGTAAGATACTTGAGGACACAGAGTAAGGAGCTAAAGGTGTGAAGTATTAGGAACCAGAGTTTTAAAGTAAGATACCTGAGGCACAGGTAGGGAGCTAAAGGTGTGAGCATTAAGAACCAGAGTTTTAAGTAAGATACTTGAGCACAGAGTAAGGAGCTAAAGTGTGAAGCATTAGGAACCAGAGTTTTTAAAGTAAGATACTTTGAGGCACAGAGTAAGAGCTAAAGGTGTAAAGCATAAGAACCAGAGTTTTAAAGTAAGATACTTGAGGCACAGAGTAAGGAGCTAAAGGTGTGAAGTATTAGGAACCAGAGTTTTAAAGTAAGATTACTTGAGGCAAGAGTAAGAAGCTAAGGTGTGAAGTATTAGGAAGCAGAGTTTTAAAAGTAAGATACTTGAGGCACAGAGTAAGGAGCTAAAGGTGTGAAGCATTAGGAACCAGAGTTTTAAAGTAAGATACTTGAGGCACAGAGTAAGGAGCTAAAGGTGTAAAGCATAAGGAACCAGAGTTTAAAGTAAGATACTTGAGGCACAGAGTAAGGAGCTAAAGGTGTAGGTATTTAGGAACCAGGTTTTAAAGTAAGATACCTGAGGCACAGAGTAAGAAGCTAAAGGTGTGAAGTATTAGGAAGCAGAGTTTTAAAGTAAGATACTTGAGGCACAGAGTAAGGAGCTAAAGGTGTGAAGTTTAGGAACCAGAGTTTTAAAGTAAGATACTGAGGCACAGAGTAAGGAGCTAAAGGTGTGAAGCATTAGGAACCAGAGTTTTAAAGTAAGATACTGAAGGCACAGAGTAAGAAGCTAAAGGGTGAAGTATTAGAACCAGAGTTTTAAAGTAAGATACTTGAGACCAGAGTAAGGATAAAGGTGTGAAGTATTAGGAACCAGAGTTTAAAAGTAAGATACTGAGGCACAGAGTAAGGAGCTCAGGGGTGAAGCATTAGGAACCAAGTTTTAAAGTAAGATACTTGAGGCACAGAGTAAGGAGCTAAAGGTGTGAAGTATTAGGAACAGAGTTTTAAAGTAAGATACTTGAGACACAGAGTAAGAAGCTAAAGGTGTGAAGTATTAGGAAGCAGAGTTTTAAAGTAAGATACTTAGGCACAAGAGTAAGGGCTAAAGGTGTAAAGCATTAGGAAGCAGAGTTTTAAAGTAAGATACTTGAGGCACAGAGTAAGGAGCTAAAGGGTGAAGTATTAGGAAACCAGAGTTTTAAAGTAAAGATTACTTGAGGCACAGAGAGTAAGAAGCTAAAGGTGTGAAGTATTAGGAACCAGAGTTTTAATAGTAAAGATACTTGAGGCACAGAGTAAGAGCTAAAGGTAGTGAAGTATTAGGAACCAGAGTTTTTAAAGTAAGATACTGGGCACAGAGTAAGAAGCTAAAGGTGTGAAGTATTAGGAAGCAGAGTTTTAAAGTAAGATACTTGAGCACAGAGTAAGAAGCTAAAGGTGTGAAGTATTAGAACCAGAGTTTTAATAGTAAGATACTTGAGACACAGAGTAAGGAGCTAAAGTGTGAAGCATTAGGAACCAGAGTTTTAAAGTAAGATACTTGAGGCACAGAGTAAGGAGCTAAGGTGTAAAGCATTAGGAACAGAGTTTTAAAGTAAGGATACTTGAGGCACAGAGTAAGGAGCTAAAGGTGTAAAGTATTAGGAAGCAGAGTTTTAAAGTAAGATACTTGAGGCACAGAGTAAGGAGCTAAAGGTGTAGAGTGTAAGCAGTGGCGGACTGAGCTAAAAAGGTCCGAGGAGGATTTTGCCTAAAAGGGCTCAAACCTTATATCTCAAGGGGCCCAATAGAAGGGGGGAGGGTCTTCCCAAGTAGAGGGGTCTACGTTTAATTAGAGTAGAATTATTGATTATAGCTAGCTTTATATAATTTAATACTTAATGAAATTGAATTAAATAAAATTATCTTATTTAACTTAAGGCGCAGAGTATAAGAAACTATAACTTTGAACGTTTGTTAAGCTTTACATTGAAATCTATGACTCAGATGCCTGCCGAGAACGGTCCAGGGTAGTAAGGCCATAATTCTGGATTGCTTATGAACTATTTCTATAAATGTGACATCGCTGCACACGAGCACAAAAAAGAATAGCCGACCTAGTTGGTAGCGTCCAAATCTTATTCGCTCAGGGTTCTTTCAATCAAGATTGCCAATAAGATAAATTTGTAAATCTGCCAAGTGATACAGGTTTACAAATCTGGGGCAACTAATCATTTTCTAATTCTTCTTAAATCAGAATTACTACTTAACACTACATTCCTAGGGAGGAAGATCTTTAGACTAATATGCTTTGGCGCAATATCAGTGTCGTATCTTACAACAATAAGGAGTTGATTGATTGAACACTTAGTTCTCATCCCTTCTATCATCTGCTAGGCTACTTTCTAGTCTCTGCTCGACAGACGTTCTAATAGCGGAGTATAGACATTTATTTTTAATACAACAATTAAAGATAACTTTTTAAATTATAAATATTTACGTTCTTGAACATCTATCAAGCCAACATATTTACTCGTTAGCTAATTTTTCCTTTATAAATTCGCTAAAAGCTAAAATTATTTATTTAATTAAGTCAAACCTTTAACAATTTATTAGGGAACCTTGGGTTTCTAACATATCTTCTCACGGTTGTCATACACTCATAAACGATTTATTTCCTCGTATAAAAACTCGTAATTGTTCATACCTCTGCGTAATTGATATAATTTAATATTTAAGTAATTAAAAAGCGGCAAGTAATGTTCGTCTTTGAAGCCCTGGAGGTTTATTTAATTCCGCTGCTATTTGACTTTCTTCGACTGCAATATGTCTCTTCGTATTTAGCGAATTTTTATCAGAGATTAACGCTTATTTTAATACTGTCTATAATGTCTTTTTGGTATTATTTTTTCTTTTATGTACTTGTAGGTATTAAACCGATTCAAATTAAACATACAATTTTCTGCTTAATTAATATTTAAGTATATTACTTCTTCTACTACTACGCAGTAAAGAAAACATTGCCGATATCGGCTCCGCCTCTGCAGGCAATTCGCAATTTGTCTGACTCAGCTTCGCCTCGTCAGTCAAATAAGTTCATTATCAGTCTCGGCTTGAAATTTAAAGGGCCTGTCCTCGCTTTCGGCTCAGGCCAGGATAATTTTTTTTGTATTTTTCGAAAGAAATGCATTAAAACTTTTAAAGATAAACACTAAATGAGCTTTAAACTAGTGCAAATATTGGTGTGTACTACTTATTTTAGAGGCATAGCATTTCCTTTGAAAAAAAGTACTTACGAGTAGTGCTTGATAATTGAGTAACTGCTCGAGTTATAAAGCATAAACCGCAACCTTAAGCAAGAAATGGGTTGTAAACCACGAAAACCCACGAAAAAATGGCATGGGGACCACCGTGCCTGAATAGAGGATGAGCAAATCTATAAGAGGCCAAGCGAAGCAAGTCTGAACTAAAAGTGTTGGAGGATACCTACCCTGATTGTATATTTTCTTTTGAGCTAGAGTTAGTACCCCATAATTTTTACAACATGCCTATATATAGAGTAAAGACAAACATTCAAATTTATTTGTATTTTTGGCTGCTAGGCAAACCTACAAATAAATTATTTTTAATAGTAAGCAGCATATAAATGGTATAATTGGAATAACGATTATCTCGTAATTCCATTATTGTCTCTATTATTACGATTATCTCGTAATTTCATTATTATCTCTATTATTACGATTATATTGTAATTCCATATTATCTCTATTATTACGATTATTTCGTAATTCCATTATTATCTCTATTATTACGATTATCTCGTAATTTCATTATTATCTCGATTATTACGATTATGTCGTAATAATCGTATATTATAACTTGATAATCAAGTTATATTATAACTTGATATAATTACGATTATATTGGTTTGTATTAGCTATTTTGTTGACGTTTTTTAACTTTTTGGGTCATCTCAAACTTGTGTTGTGTTAGTTTAATACGAAAGGGCTTCTGGTTTGCGCCTCCCTGTAATCGGCCTACGGCTTTAAACATGTTTGCTTTTAGGCCTCTGTTTTTTTAAGACACTTATTAGATGATTTTTAAAAATTATTGCTGAGTCATTATTGTGGGCTAACTATGTCTTACATTTTTCATATGCTCTATTTTCAATCAAGGCTGGAAGATTGATTTTTGACTTTTGCCCTGTTTCATCCGGATCCTAAAAAACGTTAAAAAGTTATCGTGCCCCATAGAAAACGTCTAGAGACAGATCTGCTAGATGTTCTACATACTTATGTTATACTACACACATGTACATATATATATATATATATATATATATATATATATATATATATATATATATATATATATATATATATATATATATTATATATATATATATATATATATATTATATATATATATATATATATGTGTGTGTGTGTGTGTGTGTTCCTCCTCTTTTTCATCCCTTCTATATAACTACAAACTCATTACTCATTTTTATTTTTGGAAATTCGCTAAAACAAATTGAAACATCTATTTTTCAGTAGAAATCAATTAAAACACGTTTTAACAGTTATGAAACATGCAAATACTTGAAAACTTTAGTTCCCTTTTGTCATTAAGTCAATTAAATACTTTTTTCGTTGTATCACTGATAACAAACTAGGCACTATCAAGAAACTTAAAATGAAACAAGGTAATAGATTTAGGGAGGGAATAGAGGAACCTTTTAAACTTTCCGTCTAATTACAGACCTTTTTATTCTTCGTGTAAAAGATTTTAATGAATGTCGTGTTGAAAACAAGTTTGTTTTTACGTTTGATTCTATTATTATTATTGACAATTATTTCTGTTTATTTTTATTAAAAGGTTGACGTCATAGTTTACATTAAAAAGGTTATTGGTCGTTCTATCTTGATAATTTTACTTGATTACATTAATTGAAAAAAAAGTAAAACAAACAGATGTTTTAATAACATATAATAATAAAGTTGATCATGTTATTTTATTACAAGTTAAAAGTAACCCTCTTTTATTAATATTTTGTCTTCAATTATTGTTAAAAACACCAATATTTTAAGGTATAGATGTAAGCATGGATAAAAGTATTATAACAGCTTTATACATATATATGTCATATATACAAATTTTATACTTCTAAGGTAAAAACTATCAACTTTTTGGTACTTCTAACTATCAACTTTTATAAACAAAATGCAACTTAAATCGTTTTTTGTTTTGTAGGAGTCAAATTTTTGTCATTTGTTTAACTTTTTTTGTCGACGCTATAAAGTTTCGATTGTTTGCATACACAACAAAGCACTGACTTTATTAACTAGATAACTAGAAATAAAATATAATCAATCAGTCAATCAATTTAAAAAACAACTATCGAATGAAAACAAATTACGATTGATTTGTGAATTCTATGATTGCACTTAGTTTTTAATTTTTGTGATAAAAATCTTTAAAATATTACGAAGGACAAATAATTTTATACGAAATGAGCTTAAATGAAATGTTATTTGCTCGTATTTAGAGCATTTTTATGTTATTATATTCTTTTCGTTGACTAATGCTACTAAACATATTTTATTATTAAGAAAAAATAATTGATTTGTAATTTATTTGAATTGAACCCCTAGTTCTAGTTCTATAAAATAAACTAATAATTTAAATTTTATTGTGTTTTTGAATTTAGATTTTATGAGATGATAAATAAATTAAATGAAATGGAATTTCATGTTAATTTTTAGTTGAATGCCATTAAATGTTGGTTTTATGTTTCTATTGCCATTGTATAATGACGTAGTTATATTTAATGAATGACATATAGGGAATACTTTTGCTTCCTTAGTCATATTAAGGAAGGAGAAGACTTGACTAATCAGTCAGCTTGTTAAATAAAATAAAATTATAAAATATTTCTTGATGCTCCGGAAATGTTTTTGTTCTCTATCTCTAGTTATAGGTCAGGTGTTGCAAGGCAATGCAAAAGTTGCAAGTCAATATCAAGTTGCAAGGGCAATAGCAAAAGTTGCAAGGCAATAAGCAACAGTTGTATTGCAATAGCAAAAGTTGCAAGGCAATAGCAAAAGTTGTATGGCAATAGCAAAAGTTGCATGGCTATAGCAAAAGAGTTACACCCACTTTTTTATTAATTGTCCACGTTTCAACACTCTATTGTCCAAAAATTTAAAAGTTATTGTATGAATGTGTGTATGGATAGATATTTGTGTATACATTTCTTTTGATCGGTTAAAAGCAAGTTCGTTAAAAGATGTAATTGCGGTTAGATTTTAGACGAAATGCAGCAAAGCGTTTCAAATTGGATTTTCAAAGCCAAAACATTTTGCTCAAATTTATTTCTAGTGCTTGATTGAAATGTTCTGAGTTCAGGAAAACCTCAGACCAATTTGGTTAGCATAGCATGTCGAGACAGCCGTCTGCCTGGCGTCCCGTGCTTTTTAATTATAAAGTTTAAAACAAAAGGGTGGGAAGCTTCGTTCCCTCCTTGTCTTACTAGGTTGTTTTATTATTAGTACCATCTCTGCGCATGAGTATAGTAAATAAGATTCACCCTTCCTTAGCATGCCTTAAGGAAGGAGAAATCATTTACTCCTTGACTTTTTAAACCTTTTGAGTATCAGTAAATGAACAAACCTGAAGAAAATATTTTCTAATCAAACGGCAAGCTCCACACGTACTTACTAACAGCTCACTCTATTTTAGAAATCAATATAGATGATTACTTTTGCTTGCCACAAGTTCTATACAAATATACAATGAGCATATTAGAGTTAATATACAATGAGTTAATTGTGTAAAATAGAATAAGAATATTTGAGTAATATACACAAGTACGTTTGAGTAATATACAATGAGTATATTTTAGTAACATAAAATGAGTATATTTTAGTAACATAAAATGAGTATATTTAAGTATTATTCAATGAGTATATTTGAGTAATATGCAAAGAGTACGTTTGAGTAATATATAATAAGTATATTGAATAATATAAAATGAGTTAAATTGAGTGATATACAATAAGTATAAATTAGTAATATGTAATGAGTATATTTAGTATTTTACAATGAGTATATTTGAGTAATATGCAATGAGTACGTTTGATAATATACAATGAGTATATTTTAATAATATACAATGAGTATATTTAAGTATTATACAATGAGTATATTGAGTAATTGCAAAGAGTACGTTTGAGTAATATATAATGAGTATATTTGAGTAATATAGCATGAATATATTTAAGTAAGTAATATACCATGAGTATATTTGAGTAATATACAATAAGTATATTTGAGTAATTGCAAAAGTACGTTTAAATAATAATGAGTATATTTGAGTGATATAGCATGAATATATTTAAGTAATATACCATAAGTATATTTGAGTGATATATACAATATGTATATTTGAGTAATATACAATGAGTTATATTTGATTAATATACAGTGAGTATATTTAAGTAATATACAGTGAGTATATTTGAGTAATATAAAATGAGTATATTTGAGTAGTATACAATGAGTATTTTTAAAATCTTTGCCTAAGGCTTTACTTAGAGGATGTGATTGCCCTACAGTGAGAAATCATGATGGAAACCACTCATAAGTCGTCTCAAAAAACCGTGAATGGGGTAATTTTATTAAAATTTCGGGTTCACATTTTTAGAGCAAACTAAAAATGAAATAGGAAATACTTTTCATAATCAAACATTAGAGAAAAGAAAAATTGTGTTTAAATTAATCCTATTTTCACTTTTCCTTATTTATACCATAGGTATGTAGGAAAAGTTGTTTGTGTTTGCAATAAATCCGAAACCGGGGTGTCACCGGAATTATCCGTTTTTAGGTGTTTATAAGACCTCCTGAATGGTTTTAACAAAGTTTTATGTGTGTGTGAATCATCGTAGCACCTTAGAGAGTTGAAACTTTGTTGTAAAATCAATCTACCGCTGTAGTTGTGCTATTCGGAAAATATTTTTATGACATCATTAACCTGCAATTATGACTCAGCAAACGTTTTGAAAAATCATAAAACGCGGAAAAATGAGGCGATCCGATTTTAATTTGGCACGCATTTAGCCATGTATAAGACTAAAATATGTGCCAAGTGTCATCTCATTATCAGCATTAGTTTAATTTTTATTAAATGACTTGTGTAGGTTTTTTAAAAAATTGGAAAAAATCAGAAAATGATCCAATTAAGTTTACATTTAGTTCAATTGTATAACTTTACTTAATAAATATTATTCGATTTTCACCCTACTTCGAGTTTTTCAATACTTGAAGACACTATACTTAAAGCTTCAAATATTTAAGTATAGTACCTATAACTCAGTATTATAGCTACCCGAAAATATCCAGTAGCACTTTCAATCCACGTAGAATTCAGAAAACCTAATTAAGTCTCGAAAAGTGAATTATAGATGCTTATAAGTTATTGTTATAAGTTTTAAAAAGTTATTTTACTTGATAAATGAGGGTTCGGGAAGCAGTAGCTACTTAGGTAACCCAATCATTCAAACATCAATCTACATTTACATGTTTCATTCGTTGTTTTCATCCACGTTATATTGGAACAAATTTACATTTTTCCCATTTGTAACCCTTTACGCCGCCCACTGATATTTTTTCAAAGAGAACCGCTAAGTATCTTATTTACGAACTAATATTATAATAATTTATTATATGTTTTAATAGTTTTTAATATTCGTATATTGTATTTGTATTTCGTCAATTTTATTTTTTGTGCCATCAATTTATCAAAAAAGTTATTGACGTTTATAAGTTTGATTAATTATTTGATGTAATTTGTAGTAAGTCTGATACCTTAATGATGAGTTTATACAGTCAGCACATAAACTTTCAATCACTTATGACAATGTTTTTTATAGGAATTTTTGATTTGCTGTGTAAACATATAAAACATTTTAGCTTCAGCCTGAGAGTAAAACCTGTAGCAGTCTTGACCAGATAGTAAATAAATAGTAAATTTGGACGGATAGTAAGACTTGTTAGCCTCAGCCGCATACCAAAATCTGTAGTAGCCTCCGCGGGGAGGGGGGGGGATAAACCTGTAGTACCCTCGACCGGGTAGTACAACCTTTAAGCCTCGGTCGGATAGTAAAACCTAGTGATTTGTTAATGTGTATTTATAGTATTTATAAGTATTTAACAAAACCAACCCAATTTCTTTTGTTACTATTTTTTAATTTTTTCCTTTAATAAGATTATTGAACCTAAGTTGTGGATCTATTTATTTATTTTTTCAATTTTCATATATATATATATATATATATATATATATATATATATATATATATATATATATATATATAATATATATATATATTTTTCTCAGTTTTCTCTTTTTTAATGTAACAGGTCTTATTGTTTGTTAGCTGTTTCTCCCTCTCTTCTTCTTTAAATTTGACCTTAAGATTATTTACTTTTGTTAAAAACAGACAAACTTTTTATTTATTTACTTTTAATAATAAGTCTAATTTATTTATTATTTAATTTCTTGCTTAAGTACTAGTTTATGTGTTTTTTTATACTTAGCTGAAACTTGTAATTGTCCCACAAGGACTTCTCCCCCTTTGTAAAGACTGTATGTCTATGACAAATAAATATATTATTATTATTAAGTATTATCTTCAAGATATCCAAGACAAAACTGAAAAAAATCAAGACTCTGCTCTTCTCAAAATTAAATAATATAATAAGTGCACTTAAATTTGTAAATAAAATTAACTATTCCGCTAAACTAGAAACCAAACCTTAACAGTTAAACCCCCAAACGTAAAAAAATTATAATACAACCTTTACACCCAGGACCCGCGTGTCCGATCAATCTGATTGAAGTTTTTCTGTGGTTTCCATCAATTTTACAGGAAAATGCCAGGTCGAATCATCAAAAGTCAGTGCATAGACTGCATAGGCAACCCTTTTTGAATCTCCTGCAAACTACCTTTACAATATAACCTATTCCATCCTTTATCAAGAATATCTTTTGACAATATTAAAAAAAAATAATATAAAAAATAAAATACCTAAACCAAAAAATATGAAATTATCCTTAACCCAAACCAACTCCCTCACACCCCAAAATAATGATCAAAATTCATCAAACAAAAATAACAAATAAATAAATAAAATAAAAATAAAGAGGCACAAATTACCCTAAATCAATAAAATAATGTTCCGAAGTCTATTGCAGGTTTACTAGATATGAATAAAAACGAATTTGGTTAAATGCCAATTTTAAACTATATTCTTTTCCAAACTTAAAATTAAAGGTGACAATTTAAAATATTAATGACAAGACAACAAAATCAAGTTAACTTGCACTTTAAAATGACAATTTCATAACAAATAAAATATGGCTTCGGTTTACACAAAATAAATATTGTATACTTTTGCCAATAAAGAACTAAAATAAGTATTATAGTATTTATTTATGTGTATTTATAGTAGTTGCAATAGCCGAAATGTTTATTCTGTTAATTGTTATTATTTATTTTTATTCATGATGAAATAAATATATGCCATACTTAAGTTTTATATATTTTGATTCTATCAATTAAATTAACGAAGATTTTGATTATACATGTAAAATTTTTATACGCTGAAGTAACTTATTGTATTCTTTATAAGAACATATTGGTAATATTGTGTTTACAAGTTATTATAGAGTTTAATCTCAAAGTCTACACTTCGTTTAAACATTAAGTTACCGATTTTTAAAAACCAATACTGTGTTTAAAAATTCTTACAAAGTAGCCAGTAGCACTATTATTTGAAGTAATACCTTAAACCTTTCAGACTGACTGATTAGTAAGAATTTTATGTGGGCGGGTACAATAAGTGCCGACTAGTTATATAAGCTAGTCTTAGGACAAATGATGAATGGTGGAGGAATATGTAAGCCTTCAGGCTTGGGGCTTCTGTCGATGAAAATCAATAATCTTAAAAGACAATTAGGTACAGCAATCATTTGGTCGACAGGGTATAAGCGCCAACACAAAAACTGTATGTCTTAGTCCTGTTAATAGTATAGAACTTATAACCGAGATGATTGGTCTCAGACATGATTGGGGTTTAAAGATTTTTTTGGAGATTTTTTAAAAGTTTAAATTGCTACTTGTTGTAATTATGATTAGTTACTAAATCTTTAGACTTGGGATGTGTTAGAAAAACCAGTAATTATAAAATTTTAAAAGAATTAGTTTGAAATTATGTTTAATTATTCGAAGTGACTTGGAATTTTGAAGTTATGGGCTTTATGAAGCTCTTTATTGTCTTTAGTTTAGCTCTTTTGCATTATTAAAAAAACTAACATGTTTTAACCTGGAAGGGTAAGGCTTTGAATTTTGCATTTTCATGGTATTATCCTCGAAGAAGTATTCAATTCCCAATATGTTGGCGGCACAAAGGACCCCGCAAAATCCTAATGAAAATGGCTCTCGGCTAAATTCGCTGAAACTTTGCATAAATACTAAACTTAACATGCTGATCAAAAGTGTCAATGGGCACAACGCTCTATCTTCAACCCTTAGCCTTGTAAGGACCCTTAAACTCACCCCATCAGGGTAATGCTTATGAAAAATGGCTCTCGGTCAAATTCGCTGAAACTTTGCATAAATACTAAACTTAACATGCTGATCAAAAAGTCAATAGGCACAACGCTCTATCTTCAACCCTTAGCCTTGTATGGACCCTTAAACTCACCCCCATCAAGATCCATTTTTCATAAGCATTACCCTGATGGGTTAGTTTAAGGGTCCTTAAAAGGCTAAGGGTTGAAGATAGAGCGTTGTGCCCATTGACACTCTTGATCAGCATGTTAAGTTTAGTATTTATGCAAAGTTTCAGCGGATTGAGCCGAGAGCCATTTTTCATAAGGATTTTGCGGGGTCCTTTTGATAAGTCACTATATAAAGAAAGTCTCCATCTATAACATACGTGTGTGTGTAAGCATAAACTCCCGCTGAGTTTATGCTTATGATAACCACTTACCGGATAACCCCTTTATTCTAGGGTCAAGCGCAGAGAGACCTAAGTATTACCATGTATACTAAGCTATGGATAATCATGAAATTCTGAGGACGAACAAAGCGAGTCCGAAGTCAACTCTCTAGACCATAATAACACCCTAGACTTTGGATACAGAACGAGCAAAGCGAGTCCAAAGTTGTGAAGAAAAGTAATGAGGTAATCTATATCCGATAATTTGCTTTATTTTAAGTCTACTGTGTTAGTATGGAAAATATTTTAAACTTGTGTGAGAGAAACCTGGATCAATCCCTTTGGAATGCTAAATTTCTTGCTAACTCTCCATTTCTTGATTGAATTCTTCTTTTTTAAGCATCTTCTTATCGGTGGAACTTCATCTTATTGAACCAAATTTTTTGGATCTTAAAGCAAAAAGGATCCGTTGCGAAGGATTAGAGGACAGTTTTGTTTTATTGGCAGCGTTGTTTTAACGATTTGAATGGTTTTTTTATCTACAAGGCACGCCCTTTAAAGATATATAATACTATTTATTATGATAATCAGGAAAAGCAGGTAATGCCTAAAATTAAGTATTGTGTTTTGTTGGTTTTAGGTCAAGAGCATACTTAAGAAAGTAGAACAGAGCGTTTATTTTGTCTTTATCAGTATCGGAGAAAAGAGAAGTTAAGAAGGAACTTCGTTTCGTCGGATAGGAGGAGTAAAAAAAAGAGTAAGGGTATCGGAATATCATTAACAGAGTGGACAAGTGGTAATCTGTGGTAGGTGTTGTTGCGGTATAGTCTAGGTTGAAGTTGGTTAGTAAGTCTTAGATGAGAAATGAGCCAGACTTTATTTATTCCTGTGCGGATAGATCAGTACTGTTCTCCTAAAGAACAGTATAAAGAAATATACCGGGAGAGTTAGAAGTAATTTGCTAATAAATATTTTGTTAATTTCGAGACAAAATTGATGGTTTTGGAATTTTTCTTTTAACATTTTAGTTTTTAGGATAACTTATGACGTTAGTGTTAGTTCATGCGGTGGTCCTATACTAGCTGTTAGTATTGTTTTGATTTGTGAGAACCAGTTTGAGTCTGGAATATTCTCAGGAAATAAAATTAAATATAAGTTTCATTTTTTATTAGCATTAATTAAATTTTTATTAGATGCCTTGTGTTCGTTTTAAAAAAAAAAATCAGGTAATAATCTAATTAAGATAAAATTTGGTACAAGTTTACACCTTTATGTAATAAATAAGTACACCAAGTTTCTACGACAAGTACATTCATATTTTTTGTTGGATCATAAAAGTTAAGCTGCATTGAGCGTGGTCAGTGTCTGGATAGGTGAAGGTTGGGAATGAAACAGATGTATTTACTCTATGAGGACGAGCGAAGCGAGTCCGAAGTAGGGAGTATGAGCGTAGCGAATTCGATGTGATAAGGGAAAGTTCACCCAATTTTTTATTTTTATGTCACGATTGATTTTATTTTTAATAACTGCTCTAATAATAGGTGTATATTATTTGGCATAATTATGTTCTATTTTGCGTAATTAATTTTAAATTTTGAGTCGGTCAATGTTATGGTATTAATAGCGACGCTTGGCAAAACTTTATTGAATATTTAGAGCAATACAAATCTAATAGTTACCCTAAAATTATGATTGGTTAAATCAAATTCATTTATTTTAGTGACTGAAAATGCCAAATAAGGGCTATTTTTACGAATTTTCAAAAAATGTTTTTCTTTAGATTGTGCAATTCTTGTTTGTAAAAATTGTGTCTTAAGTCCCAATATAATATTACATGTGTTTCTGGTGAAATGTAATATTACATGTGTTTCTGGTGAAATGTAATATTACATGTGTTTCTGGTGAAATGTAATATTACATGTGTTTCTGGTGAAATGTAATATTACATGTGTTTCTGGTGAAATGTAATATTACATGTGTTCTGGTGAAATGTAATTTACATGTGTTTCTGGTGAAATGTAATATTACATGTGTTTCTGGTGAAGTGTAAATATTAAATGTGTTTCTTTGAATGTTCATGTATCAAAACAGTCTCCAATAAAAATCTCTGTTATAGAATCACACTAATAGCAACTGTGGCAAAGCTTATGAACAATCAGTCCAGCAGGAAAACATAGTGGATATTTATGGAAAGAGTGTTCACAAAGACCACTTTGTATACAGCTTCAGGTCTTGATGGAGTTCTTATTAAGACCAATAAATCATCTTCAGGTTGAGAAAGGTAGATATATTTATTCATTTATACTGTAGGTATATAGGACAAGAATTGTGTTTGCGAGAAAATCAGAAATCGGGATGTCACTTGACTTATCCGTTTTAAGTGTTTTTTAAGGCCACCTAAGTGGTTCTTACAAAGTTTGTGTGTCTGTATGTGTGTGTGTATGTTGTGATCGTAGCATCTTCCCTATGTATTTATGCTAGAGAGTTGAAACTTGGTACAAAAATCAATCTTTACATTTAGTTGTGCTATCCGGAAAATATTTTTCAATAACCCGGATTCGAGTCATTAAAATTTTCGAACCCGTTGCAATCAAGTGATTTGGCACGCATGTAGTCATACATAAAACATATTGCCAAGTTTCATTTCATTAACAGCATTAGTTCAATTTTTATCAACGTACAATTTTTAAACATTTGTAAAAGCTCGGAAAATGAAACCCTTTGTAAAGTTAGACCTTTGTTAAGACTCTATGTCTATGACAAATCATAGTTAGAGACGATACAGAGTTTAATTTTGCTAACTTTTGCATACGCATGTAGGTAATAAGTCATTATGGCCAAGTTATTTTTAACTTTGAGGTCGAGGTGGAGGTTGAAATGAGTTTACTGGAATACTTTGTAAAGTTAGACAAGACTATGTCTATGGTTAGATTACCCTACTACTGACGATACAGAGTTTAAATTTATAGTGTTTTAGGTAGGTATATAGGAGAAGTATTTTGCTTCAGATGGTATATAGAGATCTAACTTAGAACAGAGGGACGAATTTTATAGTAATGAGAGTTAGTTTCAGAGACCACCATCGAGTTCGCCTTCACATTTTTCAGAGGCTTTCTTATATTTTCCGACATACCTATATTCTTTGCTGACACCGAGTAATGAAGAGTGAAGACTCCAGGATTAAACTGTACATTTTATAGAGGTTCTTCACATCAAGATAATACAAGATATAATTGAAAAATTTAATGCTTTAGTTTCCATAGTAGCAGGTAATTATTTTGTTTAACTTGTTATAGTGGATCATTTAATGACCTCTTTTATCGAACTGAACATATTTGTGTTCCCTTTATCCAATCGATTATTGTCAGATCCTTTATTTTCCGAAATTGTTTTTACCTTTTTATTTCTCCTGAGAAACTATTTTTGCAATAATGCCACTCAGCAGAGTAATAAAACCGTGGAAAATAAACAGACCTGAAGTCTAATTTTCCCATTTACTGACGTTAAAAAAAATGAATTGAATAAGAAATCAGTTGCAGAAATGGTCCAATTGAGATAAAGAAATAGATGCAAATTTCTTATCAAATTAAAATGGTTATTTATTATTTTACCAAATTTGAAAAAAAAAACTAAAATTAAATTTAACAAAAGGCTTTGGCCTTTTATTCCCCGGACCAATATTCGCTTATATTCGTCTCCCTGTGGCCGCTTCGCGGCTACATAGTTGTAATTTATAAGTTCGTTATATTACTGGTTTATTACAAGTGGCTTACTGCCACGATATAAGCGAATTTTCAAATTTATTAGTAAAAATACGTGATTTCATTATATTATGTCAATCAATGACAATGTTTTGGTTGACATGTACGAGTATATGGCAATCAATAAAACTGGAACTGATACTGATAATACTATGAAAGTTATATTTGTGAACCATACATAGCATATGTATATGTATATGTGTACGATACGTCAGTCCAATCTAAACACTATATGAAGATTTGTTTTTTAGCGAATTTTCATTTGAAAATGACGCTTATGAGGTTGTTCAGATGGCGGAAGTTGAGGGTGGGAGTGAGCGGAATCGGTTCCTATTGGCTTCCTGATAACAAAAATATATGTCCCAAAAAAGTTTATATATATATATGTACACATTATATATATATATATATATATATATATATATATATATATATATATATATATATATATATATATGTATGTAAGAGTTTCTACCTTTCGTATGGCGAACGATAACTCTTAAAGGCGTTCATATATATAATCTTGTATATATGTATACGTCTAGGTCAAAGACTCGTACGATATCTGTTGGGTTCAGTAGTGTTAGAGCAGCATAAGTAGCAGTAGAGAGTAGAGTAGCAGCATAGAGTTAAGCAGGCCTGTAAAGAGGAAGAACCTCGAAGTAGTCTTTATATGGTCGAAGTCATTCTAAAACGATTGCGACCGGTTTCAGCTCAATCGGACAATCCTAAGTGACGAAAACGGTATTTTTATTTTAAAAAATCATGAATATTTTTTTCAACCTAAAGGTTATACTCAAATAAACAATTTGTTTACGAAAACAATTTGACATTTTTCTTTAAATTGTATAAACAATCATAAATGTGTGTAAGAGTTAATACCCTTTTGTATGGTGGACGATAACTAAAACTGATGAAAGATGAAACTATAATCTTACCCTTTATACAAGGTTACTCCAACAGTTGCAACGTGTGGATTTATTTCTTGTATTCTTTATACCTCTATAAAAACGTATTCGTTATGTATTTAAATATAATTATTATTTTTTTATGGCTTGTTAACTGCAATATCATTGCTTACTATTAATAATAGAGGATCAATAAAATCAAATTTGCGAGAAAGCCTCTCAGGTTGTGAAACGAGTCTGTGAAAATTCGCTAAATACGTGGCAAAATGCCATGTAACAAGAAACGATAATGAAACCATACATAATACAACAACAACAATGTGGCCGCAAAGCGGCCACTGGGAGGCCCCGGGGCCGCGAAGCGGCCCGGTGGGCCGACGCCGCGGAGCGGACGAGGCGCGAAGCACCGATACGCGCAGCGGCTACGTATTTTTATGTTTGTGGGGTAAACATGTAAATGTTTACATTTAAATGTTTGTGGAGTATGCGATGAAATGTAAACAGTTCTTTCTATAGAACTTCTTCATTCCACAAAATGCTAATGCGATATCAATACTTTCTTCTTTATGCCGAGTCATCAATGATGACGAATGTCGAATGATGGAACAGTTTCCAGATGTAGCATTGCATTTTTTTTTACATTTCCTACGTGTTTCTCGCAAATTATATTGTGTCAACTTTTCATGTTTTTCAAAATTCGGTAGTATCAAATTATATTCTTTCTTCTTCATGCACTTTATTGAAGAATCAGCAACCGCCGTTACTTGCGATATACTCTATGTACTTATATCGCTAAAATTCATAGGGTAAAATTAAATCATAATTAAAAACCACTTTTCACTCATTAAATTCTATATTTGTTTTGTTCATTTAGAAAAAGAAAATATTTACATTTTATTTACAACCTTTTAATTTACTGGTTAATTATTGTAACTGGCTTATTGTTCAATAAAGTTATAACTTACGATAATTTTTAAACTAATTATTACAAAACTGTATTAATTGCACTTATAAAATTACAAATTAATAAAAAATAATAAATTAAATATAATACAAAAATGTACAAAGCATTTTTCAGTTTTATTTAAAATAAATAATATTAAAAAATTGGTCTAAAAGTTACTGAATATAATGTTACTAAGTTGAAAGTGCTTTTTACTTTTTCTCATTTATACAGATGGTTTATAGAAAAAGTATTGTGTTTAACCTAAATTATTCATTTAAGGTTTTTTTAAGGCCTCCTGAGTGGGTTTCACAAAGTTGTCTGTGTTTGTCTGTTGTAGTCGTAGCTCCCAGTGTATTTATGCTAGACATTTGAAACTTGGTACAAATATCAATCATTAGATCTTTTTGCGCCTCCCGGGAAAAAAAATTATACGATGTTATTAACCCACAATAATGACGAGGTTCAAAAATTGTACAAATTGTACAAAAATACGAGTTGAAATTTGGTACAAGTGTATTACTTTACGTAACTATAAGTAATCTAAGTTATGTTTCAATGCGACAGTTTCCTTTCAATTACACCGAGCTTGGTCAGTTTCAGGATGGGTGACCGCTTGGAACTAAACTAATGTATTTATGAAGTAGAAGTATCATTTACCAAACAAACTCAATTATTAAAATTTGTGATTTTGAACGGTTCGTTTTTTCAATTTTTATAATCAGCAAAATAAGTTGTTGGGGTTAAGAAGTATATTTTATCTTTCAGGCAGCACAAATAGACCTTAAGTCTGATTTTTGTGCCAAGTTTTAACTCTCTATAGTGTAAACACAACAGATAGAATGATGAGACCTACGCCGAACGCCGTAAAATTTTCTAAAACCGATCATTATGATGAATTCACGGTTTTAGTTTTTTAAAATAAACACAACACTTTACACCTAGAAAATAAAAAAATGTTTTATGTCTTTATCTTTTGTTCTTTTTTTTAAAAAAAAATAACACTAAGTATATTGATAAAACACAAAGGAGACAAAAAACAGAACTTTTAAAAAATTGTAACTTCTAGACTAATTATTATAAGTAAAAGGAAAGTACACATTGATAATTTAAATATATAATATAACCTAATTAGCATTTGTTAACGAGATCAAATATGATTTTCTTTAGAAATTAATTTGTTTTGAAAACAGTTTATGGCTTAATGAGCAGAGATATATTTTTGTAAATCCTTTTTAACATTTTATAAAATCTTCAGTATCCATTCGCAATACCTCCACTGAATTTCGAAATCGAAAGATTTAACAGAACGCTCTTAAGCTAATCTATTAAGTAAGATACTTTGATTAAACGCTAACTGTCTAAAGGATCTAACCTAAATCGATTTATGTATGTGTATTGCCAAGATAATTCTTGATTTTACAAAAATAGAGGAGAAATCCAAATGGAAATCCAAATCCATATGGATGCCATAAATTCAATTTATATTTATTTGCTTGGTTTCATAGAAATATTATTACTAGAGGTCCCCTAATGGTTGAATTTTTAAACACCTAAAAATTAACCTGACCACCTTCGAATATCAATATAATCAAATAAACAGAACAAAATTACTGTAATTAATATAGTAAACAGTAAACATATTAGTCAACAATGTGTGGGAAACCGAAAACTATTGATTTATAACTATTGTAAATCAATAATTGAATTATATCTTTTATAAATCAATTATTGATTTATAACTATTGTAAATCAATTATTGAATTATATATCAATTATTGATTTATAACTATTATAAATCAACCATTGATTTGTAACTTTTATAAATCAATTATTGATTTATAACTATTATAAATCAATAATTGAATTATAACTTTTATAAATCAATTATTCATTTATTAAATTTTATAAAGCAATAATCTTAGGGTTCCTGCACATTGTTTGAGTTTTGATTTGTTCTATAAATCAAAACACTTAATTCTACTGTAAATTTCTTACATTATATTCTACTATATAACATACTGTAATTTTGGTAACCTTAACTCAATCTCAGATAAGGTTTCAATGAGGTTACATACAGCCCTTAAAAGCTTCAGGGCCGTTACATTGACACAACCTGAAAGGAAAAAACAAGTTTGCCTCTATTATCTATATCTTAAAACGTTTATGTGGTCACTATGTTTCAATAATATGTCGTTTCAATATCCTTTATCTATTTTGTGCATTCACATGATAACTTTGATTCCTCAGACGAGAAATCTAATGCTTGAAAAGTATAGTATTTTGTACAATTTGATAGTCTATTCCTTATTAGGTTGATACATCTTATAGTATTCATATCATGATTGTTACAAACCAAATAAAAAATTTCCTATTTAAAATTACAACTTCATTATCTTGTTTAGAGTTAAATTCTTAAGATTTAGTAATTTGGTAAAATAATTAAAAATTTTACCATTATTAGATATTCGATCATAATAAGACTGCTTATTAAATACACTCAACGTTCGTAAATCGATAAATTGAGAATTGAATAAAAAAAATTATTGAGAATATACAAATAAAACATCCACGACTATAAAACAAATTAATTAAATAAAATTTTAAAATTCAAACATATTTATTGTTTTAATAAAGAAGCAATTAATGATAAAAAGTCTACTTTTGAATTGCAGTAGGCATTAATTATTTACACATTTCTTAATAAATAATCTTACTTTAATTAATTTGTACAATAAATTAATTTTTAATTTAAGTATAGCTCCTTTACATTTATATTTTCTCTTCATAATTTATTCTATTATATTTTAATATATTTTAAATTTTTAATTATATTAATTTAATCTATTTCACATAATTAAACTATTGTACAGTGTTATACATTGGTTTGAGTCACTTTTATTAATTAAATATATTTATTTGTTGTGTCTTTAATGGAATGTATACTACGAGCAAATCCTTGTATAAGTGCACTTTTAACAATAAATATGATATTTATGGAATATAATCTATTAAATTATGATACGGTTTGTCTGTCTTGAGTAGAATATTTGTAAATAGTAACAAATAAATTTATTATATATTTATGTACACCTAGATATTAAATAGGTATAATATATCTACCTATACTAAGGTATAAAATGATTAATGATTAATTTATTCATACTAATAGGTATTAAATAGATGAATAATATATCTATCTAACTTAAGTATGAAGTAGATTCATTATGTATTTATGTAGTGTATATGTAAAGAACTATTTCTAACTAATGAAGTGTATTGTAAAATAGTATATCCCCTGTATAATGACTAAGGCCTTTGGATAATTTCGATTCCTATCAGTGGCGTAGACATAGAGAGGGGGGAAGCAATCTCTTAATTTAAAAAAACCCTTTTTGAAAGGCTTTAATGCATTTGAATGTTCCTTACTTTTTTCGCCACCATTTTACATTATTCTTAAGCATTATTTGGCTTCAACGAACCTCTTTCGCCCTTGAAAAATCACGGATCGCCATGGATTCACGCACCTAACGTGCGTTTGTCATTAATTAAATTTATTTCTATTTATAAACTTTTAATATTTAAGACTTCTCGATTTACGTTATATAACTATAACTTTATTATGTTAATTTGAGTTTTTAGAACGATATGTTAGGTATTTATTAAATTTTAATGCATTTACAACTTAAAATTGTTGTATATTATTGTATTACTATCTATATTATTACTATTATCTATTTTATGTCCTGGACGGAGTTTTAATTTTCACAGTTTATGAAATTTTTATTTTATGTATTTATCAATAAAAAAATTACATGTTGATAATTTAAAAACATACTATTAAAGCTAAAAATATTGATTTGCAAATTTAGTAATAAAATAATAAAATGATTACCAAATAATTTAGGGAGAGATAAAACGTTTAACAAACAATATCTTTTTAATATTGAAGAATTGGCTTAATGCAATTATGTGATCACTTATATAATTAATAATGCAAAATTATTATATTTTGCATTGCACTTATATTATAAATGCTTGATGCACTTATAATTAATTATGCAAAACAATATAACATAAAATACTCCACTTGGGTATAAATACAAGTCTAAGAACATTTTTAGATTAAGTATTCTACAATAAAAGATACAAATTTTACATAAATGTCATCCAAATTCTTCATTATTTTACAAAAAAACGTATTAACATAATAAAAAGTAATGTAAGAACGTCTTAAAGTAATCTATTAATGTACGAAAAATAGTTGTATACAATAAATAAAAGATTGCACTGTAAAATTATTAAATGGTCAAAAGGCAGAACTGATTAACATGTCAAAGACAATATTAGCATTTATTCCTATGATTGTTTTATTTATATGGATATATCTTCATTATTTTATTTTTTAATCTTCTCGAAATAGTTGATTGGGTTATTTTAATATCATATTTTATTTATTTATTTTATAATTATTGATCGGTTTATTGTTTTATCCCAATCTATAAAATAAAACAATTTCCTATTGCCATTTATCACTAATCATTAAAATAAAAAATAAAAATCTATAAAAAAATCTTTTCAATTCTTGCTGCATCTTTATTTTTGAAAATTTTAATTATCAATTAACGTTTATTATAAATTATATTTCAATTCAGAAATACAAAATGAATTAATGTAAAAACTTTTGATTTACGGCCTTTTTTTTCTTTTATTATTTATTTAGTATATTTCGCCTACATAGATTTCGAAGACTATAACGATTTCTACGTGTAAATACTCATGAAAATGTTTACAGTTGTGTAGCTATTATACACTACAATTTATGATATATATATATATATATATATATTATATATATATATATATATATATATATATATATATATATATATATATATATATATATATATATATCTTATCATTGTTCACAATTAATAAATTTCATAACTTATATAATAATTTTTTTTATGAAATTCATTGAATTGAATTTTTATCATTACACTTATTATTTATATAGCGATTTTTTCTTCAATAATTATTATTTGATTTGGATAAATTAAATTTTATTCATTGAGTTTGAAACATTGATATCTATGAAAAAAAATTTAAGGTCACTTCTTTAGATACAAAATTTTTAATTCTCAAAAATGTTAATTACATACTTTTATATATTTTTTTTTTAGAAAATATTAACAAAACCATCCTCACTTATTTTAAATAAGACACTAAGTTCTATCCTAAAGAAGGAGTAGAGAAATACTCTTGTCAGTTACTATTGATAGGGCCTTGGCAATAAAACACTTTTCGAGCCGTGGCAATAAAATCTTTCTAAAGTTTTTTTTTTATATAGACATTTTTTTAAACTATCCTCTTGGGTATTATCACATTTCGATAAGAAAATAAATCAATTCTATGTTTAACAATTTAAGAAATTTAGTACCAAACAAAAATTAAAAGGTTCGATATTACTAAAGATCGTGTTGGTCATTAGGAGGTTTCCAATTCCAAAAATGTAAAATTCAATTATATTACAATATTGATATGATTTTGGATTCAAAAGAGTTATAGAAATCTAATACTTAATGATTTGTGCATAGTCCTAGGTAAAAGTTTCAAAACAGTGTTTTTCATTGGTCTGTGGTATTAGAGCAATTATTCTATAGTATTGCTTGGTCTTTTTATTATTTGGTTTATTATTGTTATCATGAAGGAACTAATTTATGAAGAGTTAATAAATTTAATTTAACAGTACGTTTTTTTTAAAATAATTAATTAATTTAGCTATGATAATACTGGACTATCAGCGGGGGACGGCGCAGGCGGGGATCCCCCTAATAATTCTAAGTGTTCTCTTGCTTTCATTCTTAGAGCTGCTATTGAATGACTTCTAATATCAGCTGAATCTAATTCTACTTTAGGTGGTCTAACTAAGATTGGTGGTCCCGCTGAGAATAATGGTAGAGGGATTGGTGGCCTAACGAATCTCGTCCAATCTGCCGCTTTTCTTAACCCGGTTAAAAATGGATTCGGTAAACTTGGCGCCATGGCTGCTCCAGGGCCGCCAAGAAATGTTGGACTATATGGATGAGCCTGTGGACCGACTTTTTCTTGTTTTCTCCATTTAGCTCGTCGATTTTGAAACCAAACCTGGAACAGAGAACAACAAAATCCATTAGCTTTTTATTATCTTAATCACATTTTTAGGAGATAAAATAAGTCGTAAAAAATTACTACCACTGTGTTTAAAAGCTGTGTTTTCCTTCAGAATTCATTTTATCTATAATAAATTTGTTACTTTACAGAGGAAAAAAACTTTTGGTCACCACAAAGGTACAACAGTATTTGTACAAGAAGATGACACAAAGCTTCCAGGCTTCTTTACCTTTACAACATGAACTAAATCATTACAAAATTCAAATATAAAATCATATTCAAATCATAATCACTGATCATAGCACAGCATCTCATGAGGGATAAAAGCTGCGGGAATAACCTTAGGTGATTTAGGAAGTAGTAACTTATATAGTTATGAAGAAAACAGTAAACTTTCTTAGTTATCGCTAGCTAAACATGTTAGGGCTATATAAAACAGTGGCCGCTCAGAAACGTCGGTTTTTTTCATTTCATTTCATTTATAAAAAGGAAAATTTTAGTTTTTTGTGATTTATTCTTATAAACAGTATAGTATTTTTCACTTTTCTTCATTCGAACTATATTTTAACTGTGTATTCTTTAATAATTTGTTCATTTTTTCATATCTCGAATTGAAACAAGTGCATTAATCTTTCAAGTAAATGAATTGTTTTTTCTATGTGAACAAAAAAAAAAGTTAAGGATAAAATTTTTTAAAAAATCACTTATAATTGTTAATTACACCCTAATCTCTACTTATGTATCATTTATTAGTCTTATTATTAATTTTCTTATTAACAACAGTGTTTGAAAACAACTCTAATAAAAACAAATAACATACACATAAAAAAAACATGATAACAAACTCATTTATTTATAATTAAGAATAAATTATAGTGGAATCATATTTAATCCAATAATAGTTCTAATTGGATTTGTATTTTTTTTAAGAAAAGAGTTGTTAATTACTTAATTCCTAGGTCTTAAAGAAATTAAAGAATTGTTAACAGTTAATCACCTAGTTATCATTGTAGAAAAAAATCTGGAAATCGTGAGTGCATGCACCATATCTTTGTATAGTTTATACATATGCATATTTCTATTCTGACTTTTTAATTTGTCTAGTTTACGTTTGTGGACGTTTTCTTCTTAGAGTTATTAGCTAATATCATTTACGATTTTAATGAAGTTTTTATTGCTTATATGATTGTATAATTATTTTCTGTTTATTATTTCGATGTATAACATTGTATTTAGTTTATTAGCAGTTATTAAGATAATTATTTTAGTTTGATGTGCAGATCAATTTTTTTTCTTCTCCTCACCTTTGGTTAGAAAATTATGGGAAATAATTTTAATACAACTTACAATAATTGTTTCTATGTAAACTCCATTTACATTTTATTTTTAACGAATTTTCAAAAGGGGAAATGTGCAAATGAGGTTTTTTAAGGAAACTGAATCAAACAATATATTAAGGTCCTTGCACAAAACAAAGTACCTATAGAGGCAAGAATTCAACAAATTATTATATTTTTTAAAATTTTGCTGGATACTTTGTAAACGATAAATCCTATACTTTTTAAATAGAAATAATGAAGGTACTCTAAAGATTATTATTAAAAAATATTACATATCATTAACACTACGATACTAAAACCCACCATTATTATAAAATTAATAATAATCGATTTATTTCTTCTTAAAACCTTATACTATTAAATTAAATTTTTCCAAACTCCAATAATCCTTATCAAGATTTTTCACTCTATTTCTATATTAAGATTAATTTTATACTTAATTTTTTTTTAAATCTTTAGTTAGAATTAATCTTTTTAACATATATAGTTTTTTAAATCGTTAGATGAGTAGTTAATTTTCGCTCTTTAAGACTTTTTAAAAAGTAGTTCCGTAATCAAGAGAAAATTCATGAAAAATTAGGTTTCTTCTTTCAAGGAGCCCTCTATAATTTCTTAACTATCACCTTCATTTTTTTTAAAGTTTAATGAAAAAATTTGATTTTTATCTTTTCTTATATTAAAAAGTTTGTTCATTCAATTTTTTTAAGGTCAATTTAGTTAAGAGGTGGGAAGGTTTATTCCTGTTAATTTTTATATAGGCTTGTTTTCCAATTAATAAAGTGACCCCTCCCTCTAATCTCTATTACATATTTTTAAATATGCATATTACAAGGTATTAATAAAAAATAAATAATTATTATCCAATAATTTATTAAAAAATAGGGGTTTTATAATTAAAAGTCTATAAACAAGATTCCAATTAATACTGATTTCATCGATGCTTTTTTACTCTTACGCACGTAAATACAAACACATACATACACACAAACAAACACAGACACGTATATACGCATATATATTATATATATATATATATATATATATATATATATATATATATATATATATATATATATATATATAAATGTATTAGGTAAAGGTGTTATAGAATTAGTTTTTGATAAAGTATTTATAAAAAAATCAATTTATCTTGTTATTATTTAATACCTACATAATCTAAAATGAAAACAATCTAAGCTTTAAAAATGTTGTAATTAATGGCGCTAAATTAGATTTTTAATTTTTTTAAGTGGACTTTGATAAAAATAAAAGTTTTCTTAAATGCATTAATAATAGAGAAAGTTTAAAAAATGCATTTTTTGAATTGGAAAATATTTTAAAGATATCAAAGCCGATGATAATTTAAAGATAAATTTTTATTATTTATAAACATCTAATGCGTGATTAAAAATACGGTTTTTAGTTTTATCGTATTTAGAATGCATTTTCTAAGTAATAAATTAAATTCTTATTTTAAAATAATTAAATAAAAAATTATAAAATAGGCCTAGTACGTATGTTTTAAAATAAAGTATAAAAATTGCAAACAGAACAAAAATATAGGTTCAATTATGTGTTATTTAATTTTATTCGGTTTGTTTTATTTACTTTTATGGAATTTTGATAAGAAAATGACGGTATGATATTGTTTGTCTAAGTTTTACAAAACAAGATTGCTTATCCCAATAGCTCATACCCATTACCTCATTTTGGAAATTCGCGTAAAAAAGTAAAGAAATAATAAGAGAGACGAATTTATAGAAATTACATCATAAAGGAAAAGGAAGGAAGAAAGTAATTGTCAAAAAAAAGTCAGACAAGAAGAATTGTTTGGTGACAAACGGACTCTAGTATCTTACAAGTGGGGATAATAATAAAATTACAAAAAAACATCGGGGTTCTAAATTACTGAGACAATCAAGTACAGGGGTCCAGATAGACAGGATGTATTAGATTAGTTGTACCCGTACCACCCAGGTGAACCTGATCACAGGTACCGACGCCTTGCACATCCACCATATTGTGTCTTTTAACTAATTTGGCTTTATTTGAAAGAAATAAAATCGACTTCTCGGATCTGAGATTATGTCAAATAATTGTTTGGGTTTTTGAAATCAAATAAAAACTTAAATCGTACCGTTCATTATACGTTGCGAACAATAGAAAAAAATCAGAAATGCTTTTAATTTTGAAAGCATTCGTATCACTACGAATTATTTTAAAGTCTGAAAAGGTAGGAGAAAAGCGTTTTTGGACTACGCTTTGAAAGCGTAGTGGGAACTTTACATAAATATTTTTACTTTTCCTCTTTGATATCGTAGGTATCAGCTATGTTTTTCAGGCTCTAAAGTTTCTACTTCACAGCCTAAAGCTGAAAAATGTATTTAGGTATCATAAAATTGTTTTGAGACAAAAGTAAAAATCAATCAAATAAAAAAAAATATTAAATATACTAAGTTAAAGAAGTTATTCCCAAATCAGGAAATATAAATTAGTTCAATTCAATTGATGCTTTTAAAGCTAATTACTTGTAATCAGGTTAAACTAAGTCGGAAAATGCTTTTCTATTCAAACTGTAGAATAAAGTTATACCTTAAAGGAAACTCTACCCTGCCCTATAATTCGAAACAAAGGGTTGATCAATTCAATTTACTCAGGTAAAGCTAGGTGATGAGGTATTAACATGAAACTGACTCCGATCACGCTTTTAATCACTTCCAACCTCTAAATTACATTAGGTAACGCCAGCTTGAGAAAAAAAGGGTTTAAAACAAACTTTCCATAATGTTGGTTTTTATTTAACTCTATTAAAAGAGTTTGATGTAAAAAGACTAAATTGCTTTAAAGTAAATTTATAATAGAAATAGATTTTTAAAAATAAAATGAAACGTATGAGAGTTATATAAATATAAAACTCAAAAATAGACAAAATGTTATAAAATAAGACAAAGAAGAACAAGAAGCTAAGCTTAGTTCCTCTGTGTTATACTTAAGGCATAATTGAAAACATAACTTGTTAAATATCTTGAGAACCGTACTCTCCTCTGTTTTACTTTTCATAAAGTATTTGGAAAAAGTTTATTTTTAGAAAATAAAAGTTTTTTTTTTTAAAATGACGTAATGTTAAGACTCAATGTAATTGTGCGAGAGACACCTAGGAAATGTAACAAGCAAAATGCAATGCTACATCTGGGAACTGTTCCATCATTTAACATTCGTCATCATTGATGGCTCGACATAATGTCTTGTCCCACTCTGTTTCGTTACGTCTAACTCATCAGGGCGCCGACGGAGCCTAAACTCTTTTGGCGCCCTGATTAAAAAACTCCTCTGTCGGTCTAAACTCTGCCGGAATTAATTAAAGGTCAGAGTGAGTTTAGGCTCTGTCGGCGCCTGATGATTGAAAGAGACGAAATAGAGTGGGACATGACATTATACCGAGCCATCAATGATGACGAATGTCGAATGATGGAATGAAACATTCCTAGATGTGACATTGCATTTTGCTTGTTACATTTCCTAGGTGTCTCTCGCACAATTACATTGTGTCAACTATTCATGTTTTGCAAACGGTAGTATCAAATGATATAATGTTAAAACTCTTTAGAATTTTATTAGTTTTTATTTTATATTAATAATATTTTTAAGCAGCCTACTTGGTCGTTCAGCATCAGTATTTTTACTGATTTTTGACACCGTAGTCTATGTTTTAGATCTCAGGTTATACTCTAAGTTTTATAAAATTATTGTTTAAATAAATTATTGCCCACTTAGTATTTCACTTTGCTTGTAAGGGTTGCCACATCCACCTGAGTTTTTTCTCACAAAGTTCACTTCTTATTTCGCATTATTGTTATTATAATAATAACATTATTTTTGTGCAAACGTTTCTCCGCAAAAGAATAATAGTTCATTGGCAAATTGCTGTTAACCTAACATAGGTCATCAATTGAGCCATAAAAATAAATAATAAAGTTATAATACTATTTATTTTGGAGCAGATAATGTCTAAAAAAAATGTAACATTTGATAGATAGTAACAGCTACGAAAAAAAAGTTTAATGTATTTCTAAATATTTTCTTCACTTTTATGGCACTAATGATGGTCTCATGTTAGGTTAAAAGCGCTTTGCTATGAATTATAATTTTTGTGAAGAGACTCTTTCGTCATTTTATATTATTATTATATTTAATTTTATGAGATTCTTTAGAATAGTTTACTTAGTCGTTTGTTGTGCCATCTTTGTACAATATGATCAAACATAAATCCGTATGTTTAATGGCTTCAAAACAATTAATTTAGATTGTTAAATGCGAAAAAAAATTAGTTAATTAGTTTGTATTCTATTTTAGGATGCATGGTTAAAAGGATAAGGAATTAATCAAACATAAAGGATATTTGAAGTCCAACAATTATAAATGAGATTTTTGCCAAACTATAATGATAAATGATACTATGATGGTGGCAGATTAAAATAAGGTAAGTTTCGAGACATCGTTTATAATTATTTATTAAATAATTAATAGTTAATTGAATAATAATTAAATTAATTTAAATAAGCATTTTTGAGAAGTAATGTTACACTCAGTCACTCTCTCTCTCTCTCTCTTCTCTCTCTCTGTCACACACACACACACACACAATATATATATATATATATATATATATAATATATATATATATATATATTATATAACACTCACTCAAACACACACACACAGATATCATATATATATATATATATATGGTATTAAAAGTCCATGGTCTTTATCAAAAGATATCCATGGTATTAAAAAGGAGAAGTCTAGACTAACTAAAAAAGTCTTAAGGTTTATGGTAGAAGGGGAGGGAAATTAGAGATACTTAATACTAATTTTTAAGACGAACATTTACTGTGCAATAAACATTTAAACACAAAAAATTGGGTGGCATATTTTTTAATCACAATTAACTCTAAACTCAATAATTGGACCTTAGTTTGTATATATACCTAAGACTAATATATAATATGAAGGCCTCGAAGGGTCTAAAGTAATTATAAAACGATTTGTTTGTGAACCATTACAAAAAAAACCTTCAGTTTACTCACTAATCACATCTATTACATATCTTTTAACTCCATAAAACCTCCCACTAACATACAACCTTAATAAAACATTTCTTGATTATTAACTTCTTATCAACGGATTAAAATTACTGATTTAAAATAATTGTCTGTTATTATAAACGTCGATTAATAACTAATAAATTAAGTTCATTTTTTTCTTCAAACTACTTTTACTGGTGTTTCATAAATTTTTTGTTTATTTATTTTTTAATAAATAAACTATACTTTAATAATATAAAGTAATTATAAAATCATTGTATGATATATTTTATTTTTTTGTTAAAATTACTGTTGAGTGAAAGGCATTAATTACGTCAATACCAGGACATTAGTTGGTTAATACAGGTTTAATTTGGTAATTATTTTCTAGTTTGTAATTGGATTAATAAGAGATTAGTAGATGATAAGATTAATCGAATAGTGATAATTTGTTATTTACCTTGTTAGAAGATTACTTATGGTTTTAGCGAATTTCTAATAGGAAAATGAGCTAACTATGTCTGTTATCTTTTTAGACTATTTTTAGAAATAGTTACGTATAGGTACGGGGAATATCGGAACTTTTCTTCATCACATCAGATTTAATCAATCAGATTAATTATTGATTTTTTACCATTTTAATAATTGGCACAATGTTAGTCTAATACATGGCACATGCGTGCCGAATCTCAAATTGATCGCTACATTTTTCCGCTTTTATGAGTCATTATTGCAGTTTAATGACATCATAAAAAATTATTTTCCGGATAGCACAACTGCCCTGTAGACTGATTTTTGTACCAAGTTCCATATTTCTAGCATATCTAGCATAAATACACTGGGAGCTACGATGATAACAGACACACACACATACAGACTGACAACTTTGTGAAAACTACTTAGGAGGCCTAAAAATACCTGTTACGGATAATTCTGCTGTTATTTCGGTTTCGAATATTGTTGCAAACACTATACTTTTCTTATATAACAGTGTATAAATGAGGAAAAGTAACAACAAGGTGCTACTTCACAGACTTCAAGCCTGCACAACTTAGGCTTTTTTTAAACGTACAAACTTTAAAAACTTAATGCCACGGGGGATGATTTGTAGAAACTTACATTTTGTCTTAAAATACGACACGCATAAGTCAAAAATAAGGCTCGCAATGGTCATGTTTTAATTGACATGAGATTTCATTCGAATATATTCTACTTTTCCTTTTCTTGTCTGACATTAAAAGTGCCTCCGTGGCCGTGATCGTATAAGCACTCGTTTTCGGCACCGGGGGTCCGAGGTTCGCAGCCCCGGCTATGCTCTAAGTTTATACTAATAGTATTTGTATTAAAACGATTTCGCTGACATGAATCAATATTTAGAGGATAGTGGATAAAAACCCACCTGAGGTTGTTCTCGTTGGGAATATCCCAATGGGTCAAAAGGAACTAAAACGGGCTTTATTATTTTTTTTTATATTATCCTCTTCATATAGATCTAGAAACACTTAGTTATTAAAATCATTTTCTTAAAATCAAGAAGAGAAAATATAAAATAGGAAATGAAAATTAACAAATGGCGCTAATTTATGCTAATGATTGTTAGGTGCGACATTTCATTATTATAGGCCGGAATGACGCAACAATACCGACTTTTCATTGGAACAGTTACTAAAATAAATCTTTATTTAGAACAATCAAAATTAAAACAAAACCAATTCCATCCGAGTGTTAAAAAATGTAACTTAATTACAGAGTTACTGAATTAGGGCATAGATAAAATACCACTCTAAACAATAGAATTGGATTTTGATTACTTAAATTTAAAAACAATTATATCTTTTAAGTAATGTATGTGGTTCGGAATGCGGAAAAATGAATTATCTATTATTTAATTCCAGTATGTTTTAAGTAGATAAATTGTTGTAAATTGTATGATTTTCTTTAAATTGTTTTTATTACTTTGTCTTTAAATTATACTTATTATTGTTCTAATTACTTTAGTTTTGGGGTTGGGTACTATACAAGAATTAGGTGCCACATATAATTTTTTGAATTGAGGTTTGAAAATAATAATAGGTACAAAACAAATCTCGATACAAATTAGAAGACGCCTTTGAAGAATCTCTTCTGTCATGTATTTTACCATAAGTCCTTATTACAATTTCAATCCTTACTTTTTATCCAAAGATTCTTTTCAAAAAACGATTAGAGTACAATAAGTAATGTTCCAAGAAACAATTTTTTATTACAATTATTTTAAGATTTGTAGACGGACATTAAATATAATTGAATTTTATCCGCGGCTCGAAGGACCAAAATGTTACCATCAGGAACAAATAATACTCTTAATCAAATCATATTCAATTCTTCCTTTTCTGATTTAATTTCTGCGGTTACCTGACCTTGCCGACACTAAAGGAAAATTATCTAACATTATCAACCGACCGGAAACCTATCCAAAAATAAGAGGTTTTTTGTGGTAATGCTACTTTTTCCTTTTATTTTTAAAATAAGAACTAAGGAATACTAAAAGCAGCAAATTGAAAAGAAATAAAAAAATTCTTTTTTAAAGGACAATTTAATTTAATATAGAGTTATTAGAAAGTGATGATTTCAATTCATTAACCATAATAATATGATAATACCTACAAGAGGCCTTCGGCGTCTTGGACGCTCAGCAGCTTTGGCACTATGGGCCGCAGTACGGCCCTGGGCCTCCCTGTGGCCCCTTTGTGACCACATAGTTGTTTTTCAATATCAGTTCGTCATATTACTAGTTTATATAAGTGGCATACTGCCACGCTTTAAGCGATTTTTCAAGTGTATTAGTCAAAAATCGTGATTTGTTTACATTGTTGTATGTTTCAATCAATATAACCGGAATTAATGCTGATAATAAAATGTAATTTTGTATTTTTTGTTAACTATACAAAATTTATATGTGTGAAAATTTTCAGCCCGATTTAAAACTTAAGATTTGAGAGTTTTTCAAATGTTTGCGGGGTCTTTATGTTGGATTAATTACGTCACACATATTTCATAAACAACAGGGTTCGGCATTTTTTGTATCGATTTCATTTCGATCCGAGAAAACGTTTGAATGGTACAGCTCATTTTTCGTAGAAAAAATGAGCTTATGAGGTTAGGGTCAAAAAGGGGGGTAGGGACGAAAAATCGTTAAAATAAGCATGTAAATAAAAACTAAGTCGGAGTCGATCTGAGTACTTAATGTACTCAACCCAGAGGTTGAGGATCGAATCTCAAGTCCAAGTCAGAAAAAAATGTATTGATATATTTTCAGTTTAGACTACATATTATTTTTTGCGCGGTGGAACCTTTGGAATGCTTGATTATTTGCGCACCAATGCAATTCTTGCTCAAGTTTTCGGTGTATGTTTCATAGTCGGAACAGTAGCACTTGTCTGTCCATGTGTATGGATTTTTTGATGAAATTGCACTAAAACATTTTGTTGATCAGCATAAAATGATTTTTTAAGACTGCATAAATGTTGTGCAGTATTTACTTTTACTGCTCAAGGCGAGGATAGTTTAGAACAACCTATGATGTAATAATGCGCATTTCCTTTAAAAATTCCATGCAAATTGACGACAACCAAAGTGCTACTGTTCCTTTTATGAAGCCAAAACCGTAAACCTGATCAAGAACTTGATTGGTGTTCAAGAAAGCGAACATTTCAAAGGAAATTTGTCCGGCTAGCGGAACACCGCACCAGAATTTGTAATTATTATTAAAAATACTTCAATAATTATAAAAGAATTTTACTTGTAATATCTTTATGTTTGTTAATACGAAATACCAACAAAACTAAAGATGAAGTTCACGAAGTAAATTCCTATCATTACAATTTATTTTAATAAAAACAACTTTAATTCCATATTTTTATGATCATTACTCTTTTTATTAACTTTTTTTTTACATTTTTATAACCAATAAAATCTTAAACTTCTCTGACGACACATTATCGCTAATTTTTATCACAATTTTTTATTGTTTTAAATTTTTAATAATCTAAATTATCTTGTCGTGTTCTCTGTATTTATTGCTTAAAATGGTGCGTTTATAATTTCAGCGTTTTAATTAAGACAGGAGAGGCATAGATAAAAGAGAGTATAAAAATATAGAAAGGTTAAATTAATTTAGATACAATGTATAAGAAAACAATCCTGGCAAAAGAATTTAAAATTTAGTTACACTTGAATTTATTATATTTTAATTTAACCTCACCAAACACCATTATTTAATAATTACTTAATATACCCATATCAGTACGTGTGTGTAATTTTTTTTATTAAAAAAACTGTTTTGTATATATTGCTAGTAGATTCTTGTAAACAGACTATCATACGAACGGATTTTTAAATCTAATTTGGTACACAATTTAACCTTAGGGAGGACTCGGAACCACAGTATGACGCACGGTTAAAATCAGTTGACAACGTGGGAAAATAATATTGAGGAACTAATGAGGGTTGGACTGATATAAAAAATTAGGCGTGGTTTATTATCCAGGACTAACTTCATTGGCTCCTTTGCTCTATTTTTCCACGCTGTCAGTTGATTTTAACCGTGTTTTATACTATAGTTTGTTCTGACTCCATTAACCCAATTAGTTAAGGCAGTATTTTTTTAAATTAGGTAAAATTAAGAGTTACAATTTTTGCCTTGAGTTACAACTTTATTTAAAGGGCGGTGAATCGAAAGTAACCGGCTCGGAGCCGATACAACCATTCCCCATAAAGTCAAAAAACCTGTAATAATTAACCGGAAAATCTAAAATACGGTCATAAATCAACAAATTTCGAGTAGGGTCTCGTTTTCCGGTACGCAAAATTGAATAAAACCGATCCGGAGTCATGGTTTCTACTTTCTAATCTTGGTTCTGGCAAATTAGATTGTCATATTTACACTGTGAAATTGTATAACTTCAAAATAATTCTTGCTGGGCGAATTTTGTTTAAATTTTTGTTGTATAATAAAAATTGTAAAAATCGGAATAATCTAATTGAGTTGAAACTTAGTACAACTATACACCATTACGTATTAAATAGGTACACAATGTTTCGTTTCAATAAGACAAGTCCATCTATGATCCATCAAAAATACTTCGATGGATCATAGAAGTTAAGCAGCATTGAGCGTCGTCAGTGCTGTATGGGTGACCCCAGAGAAGTAAACGGATGCATTTTCTATCTGTTGACGAGAGAAGCGTGTCCGAAGCAGTGAGGATGAGCGTAGCAAATCTGATGTGATGAGAAAAAGTTCCGAGTTACCCCGTACCCATTTTTTTTATTTTGAAATGTTGACCATCATAGTTGATTAATTAAAATATTAATTATCATTCCACTTTAAAAAATTGTATTAAATTATGAAAAAATTACGTGGAGTGCAAACCTCGATGAAAATATTACGATATTATATTAATATTACGATGAAAATATTTAAAAAAAAAAACAAATTTATCAAATTATAAGTCCATATAGTTGTTATAATTTTCTAGATTATGTCAAAACTAAGATTATTCAAACGTTTAAAAAGAGAATCACAAGTCTACGTTTAGATTTGTTTTACAGAAAGTCAGGGATAATAAATGTTCATAAGTTGGTCAGACTGATATTTTTCTTTTATTTCAATTTTTTTCAACTCATGTTTTAGTCTTTGGATTTAAGTTTTTACGTGTCGTTGTTCAATTTGATTAATTTTATCAAATAGTTAAAATTTAAAAGAAACACACTAAAATGTTATTATTAAAAATTATATAAAAGGTGTTCAGTTTTTCGTCCGGATTAGCGTGTTTTATTCTTGGCACTTTTAGTGTTTGAATCGTTGTCAGTTTGCTGCTTATGCTAAAATTAGATTTGTGTAAATTAAAAAGTAATATAAACAATTAAATAGTTAAGCCGTTTAATTAAAATAAACAAAAGCGCAACAGCTTTATAGATTTCCTTCAAGTTATTGTATTTTGAGTGAGTAGTTTTTGATTCAATTCTAACCTATAATTTGAATCTGTAACTAACTGTATACTTATTTACCTCGTCCACACGATGTGTTGAACACTGGGTTGAAGACCAGGTTGAATCCTCAGATAGATTCTAAGAAGTATCTAATTATTAGATATTAATTATTACGCACGGGTTGAACCCCCGTCTACACGGAGTAAAATCGGTGCCGAGGATTCAACCTGGTGTTCAACACATCGTGTAGACGAGGTATATATAGCATAGAGTTATAATCTAGAGGTGGCATAGCCTATCTCAATCTATTGAGAGGCCTGAAACATCAATTTGGGGCTCTCATGGGCTCTGTGTAACTTCATTGAAACCTCCTTCAAGAGTGAGTTAAGGTTATAATAATTCAATTGCTTTTTGGTTCCTGCACATTGATTGAGTTTTGATTTGTATTTTTGACGTTCTTCTATAAAAGATAATGTAATTTTGTACTGATTATTTGATTACATTTATAAGCGACAGTGGTCAGGTTACTTATTCGATGTTTCAAAATTAAACATATCGGACCTCTTAAGTAATAATAGCTATATGGTATATAGGGCCTTACATAGAGATATATACTAGAGAGGGCTTGCTTATCTTAATCCACTGGGAGGCCTGACACATCTTTAAGGGGCTCTGTGTAACCACATTGAAGCCTCCTCCTAGAGTGATCGAAGGTTATAATAAAGTAATTATTTTCGTCTTCCCGAACATTGTGTTTTGATTTGTATTTTTAATGGTCTCCTAAATAAGATACTGTAATTTTGGTTAGTGATTATTTCATTAAATTTATAAGCTAAAGTGGTCAGGTTACTTTTCTAATGTTTCAAAATTTAACATGTAGCGCCTCTCTAGTAATAATATTTGCAGGTGCCATAAGTTTAAAGTTTGACTGAATCGTTAACATATTCTCGGCTTAAATATAAGTTAAACCGGAGTAGATTATCGTTCTCAAAGCTATAAGGTTTAGAGGTATTTCCAATGATTTTTCTACAGGATTGAATCCAAATATTCATAATAGAAGTTGGCGAAACAACTAACAGACTGCAGTTCGATAAGCTCGATCAGTAAGTACAAATTTATAACAGAACATATTACAAATATTGTATAAGAGATTACTAAATATAAATTAAACCATAAATGTAATAATGTAAAAATAAATAAATAAGTTTTTCCCATTCTTTATTTCCGACAGTCGTGTCAGCTGGTTAGTTAGGAACAAAAAAAAATATAAATTGTATTAATGATTTAGTTTAAAAGGAAGAAAACAAAAATAAGCTAGGGACGTTAAAAAAGACTTGCGTGTCGTTTTGTTGAAGACAAATTTGTGTAGGATTGTTCTGTCAGTGGTCTAATTGGCCATTATAAAGTCATTAGTGACCCAGGGTACTACGGAGTACTATAGTGAGCATAATTAGTATCTAGGGTTATCCAGGTAAAAAAGGGGTTCCTAGTCAAACGCGTAAGCGCCTTTTTCTTGCCTACCGCATTTAACAAAAAAATGTATAATTTTATAAAAATTATACAAATTAGTAAAGGAAACCTAGATGATTTATTAGATTATCTTAATATTTTAGACAGGTTTGTTGAATTACAATCACTACTAGTTAATAACTTTGGCGTACTAGATTTTGTCTAAAAACATATATGGTTGCATCCATAGAGATATTATTACTAGAGAGGCCCTATAGGTTACATTTTCAAAATCAAAAAAGTAATCAGACCACCTTTGCTTATAAATACAATTAAATAATCAGCACAAAATCACAGTAAGTTATACGTTAAAAACAAACAATGTGCGGGACGCCGAAAAAAATTGATTTATTATAACCTTAATTTACTCTTGGTGGAGGTTTCAATGAGGTTACACAGAGGCCCTGAGAACCCCCAAAACGATGTTTCAGGTCTCTTAATGTATTGAGATAGGCTATGCCCCCTTAAGTATATATCTCTATGCATGCATCATATCAAGTCTTCAAAGATTTATCATTTGATACTACCGAGTTTTGCAAAACATGAATAGTTGACACAATCTCTCGCACAATTATATTGTGTCTTGAAAGATTGTACGCACACACTCGTAGTATGTCTATGTTGATATTACCAGGTGAACTTTGACATACTAGATTTTGTTCAATAGTATACATGCATTATCCGTGCATAGCATCACGCATGTTTATGTTTATAACACTAGCATAAACTTTTAAGCGTGACGTGCAAGTGCTTAATTTCAAACCATCCGAACATTTTTCCGCGTTTTATAGTTTTTCCTGAGTCATTTATGACATTTAATGCATTCATTAAAATGAGTTTCTTGAAAGGACAACTAGATAGAAAGATTAAGTTTTATACTATAAATTTCAACTCTCAAATATAAACCATAAGTGATGCGATAAAAACAAACTTAGAAACACACTCATTGACATAAAACTTACAAAAAACCGCTCAGTAAGTTTAAAAACACCTAAAAACGGATAATGCTTGTAAAATCTCGGTTACAGTTGGTCTTTTGTCAAAGGAATACTTTTCCTATGAACCTACGTTAAAAATAAGGAAAAGTAAAAAAATGGATCTGGAATTCGTCTTCAGATTTCTTGCGTTAGGATTAAAAGTATCAATGAGCATAATCAAATAACTTTAATTTCCTCTATAAAACCTTTATTATACCAAATTTGTATAACTTTAGATTATTAAAAGTCAATTAGCAATTGTCAGTGAGCTTATTAAAAAGCTATTTCTTAGTATAGTGTGTGTAGTTTCATATTCCTATGTTTCTTGCTAAATCTGTCGTTTCCAATCTTACTCATTATTTTAGAAGTTCCGGTTTTTAAACGACTTATCTTATTATTCATGATTCATATTCCTAAATTAAATATTTACCACTAATATTTATTACTTTTACTGTTGTTTTTGTCGCATTTATTTATTTTAATTCTCTACTTATCTCTATTTAAAAGGGATGCCTTCTAGAGTTATTTCAACCCGCCCTTTGGAAATGTTAGTGTAAACCAATAAAATTACATTCCTAACTGATTCTTGCAGGCTGTTGACTACTTAAAATCACAATATTTATACTAATTAACAATAATACTAAATAAAACAATTAATAATCATAATTGGAATAATAAGTAAACAACAAAAATAATTATTATTATATATAAACAAGTGAGTAGGCTCCAAAAATGTTATCCAATTCCAAATTGTACAAATAATACCAAGTTTTACAAATTTATTACGCGTAACATTTTTCTAATATCAATAATACCTGTGTATGACTTTCATTTATTTAAATTATTTTTTAATCGAGAATAATAAAACCATATAATTGGAGCTTAATTGTATATGCTAATAAACTTAATTGGCTATCAAACCATTTAAGTATAAGAAAACTAATTAATAATAATCGTATTTTTGTCAGTTGAAGCCGACCTATCATAATATTATCGAAATCAACAAATTAAATTTCATTTCTTTTTTTTTATTTTAAATAATTATCTTTAATTAATTTTAAGCCGCAGTTTAATTGAGTTGTTAATTGTTTTTAAAAAATAAACAAATTTAATTGCTTAAAATCGAATTATTACCAATTAATGGTATTAAATGCTATACACCTTTTGTTTTTTATTATATTTGTTGTCACATCTCTTCAAGAACTATACATGTCAACAGATAATCTCTCAATATTGCTAGTTTTTGTATCAATTTAAAAAACATAATAATTCATTAATTCTCATTAATTGTACTGTAAAATATTTTTTTTGGAATTATGCGTGAAAATGTACTTATCGGTTGGGCACATATGCGTGCCAATGTCATATTTGATCGGTTAAAAGCATAGATAATTAAACTATGTAAATACAGTTCTGAAATTAAATACCACTGTTTATAAAAACTTGAAATTTTTTCAACCCACATGCATCGAACACGAAATTCTGTTCCTTTTTTATTTCTAATTAATAAAAAATAAAAATAAGGTAATTGATAGCATTAAAGGTGTAACGTAAGGATAATTAGTTTGCATTTTGTTGACACCTGTGTATTTCAGCATTTTTATCTCTTTTATTTTATATTTTTAGTTCATTAATAGTTTTTTTGACAGTTTAATTAGTATTTGTGATTATTATTAGAATTAATTTATTACGTATACTGTCTTTTTTAGTCGCTTTTATTTTAATTCTCAACAATAACATAGTTTTTTCAATAAATAAATAAATATTCAGTATGGAATTTTAAAAGTATTGAAAATAGGAACGATTTTTTGTTATTTTGGCCCGCTTTTTAGAAATATTAGCATAAAGCAATACATTTTTTTCCCTAACTGTTTCTTGCCGCATAAACTATAAAAATTAAATTGATAAAAAATATTAATATTATATTATATCATTATAAATAATAATATATTATTATTAATAATTAATATATTATTTTATTATAGTAAAAGTATAATACAAATAATAATTTAGTAATTATTATTTTAAGTAATTAAATGAATAATTTCTTTACTATTATTAAATTAAGCTGATGGAGTTAAGGTAAAGCAAAATAAAATAGCAAATGGGATAAGTTTTTTTTAAGACATGGCCAATATATAAAATTAAAAATGCCTTTTTGATCGCAAATAGGTACTAAGAGTTTGTTGTGACGTATCCGGGATTCAAGACAGGCAGGATGATGTTCACCGACTTCTTATGAGTCAGGAACCTTTTGTAGTAAAAAGTCTTACCTATGGGTACAACCCATAGATACATTAGTCCTGTTTTCTCTTTAACACACATCCATACCTTCTTTCTCCGTCTATACTCGCGTGCAGCTACAGTTTAAAAATGAACAGAGCAATTTTAATGCAGCCCTATATGATTTTCTTGATCTTGAGTTGTTTCTTAACAGAAACAAGTCTCCATTTCCCTTTTTTCTTAGTCTCTGTCTCGCGTTCCTGACTTGTGTATGTGGACGTACTTTATTAATAAAATAGAAGAAACAGATTAAATAACGCCATTGTAAGATACATCACTTATAGTTCGTGAATTTGGAATAATAATTTATAACTCTGAGCGCTAACATAGTTTTATGTCATAGTTTTAGTCGGTTTGTAAAGAGGGAGGAAGAATGAAGACAAGTCCTACTAAAAGGCAGGACTTGTAGCAAAGAAAGAGAAGGTTTCAACATTGTTGCCACCACAATCAGCGCGAACGAAGAGGTGAATGGCATTAGTAAGTAATGTCTAAGTTCCCGCCAATTTTGTAGGAAAATAGCCTTTGTCGAATTAAGTTCCACCTTGAAATTAACTGTTGTGACTGTCTCCCTATGATCAAGAATATATATATATATATATATAATATATATATATATATATATATATATATATATATATATATTATATATATATATATATATATATATATATATATATATATAATATATATATATATTATATATTATAAAAGAATGTCTCGTAAGATCTAGTAAGTTTATTAATTACGTTTAAGAACAATTTGACCCAAAAAATATTTTTTTATTTTTTATTTTATGTTTATGATGTTTATGATATGTGTATGATGTCATGAAATCACAATAATGAATTAATAAAAATCTTAAAAATCACGAAGCCTTGTGATTTTTTGTAAAAAATTATGTGATCTAGTTTAAATTTATCCAATTATACTACTACAATTTATGAATACATATACGCAGTAAAATTTTGTTAGCAGCATTAGTCCTGTTTTTATCTAAAGATATATTTAACCATTTGTAAACAAATCACGTTTTTTTATAGTAATATATTTAGAAATTCGCTTATATTTTGGTGGTATGCCACGATATAAGGGATCAACCATGTGGGTGCTAAGCAGCCACAGGAAAGCGCGGGTTTACAAAGCGGCCCCCAGTGCCGACGCCGCCACGCCGAGGGCGGCCAAGAAGACGAAACCCTCTTGTTTTCATTCCTATAGAATTTTCTAATCATTAATTTTATATTTCTTAATCTTTAGGCAGAAAAGAATGCAAATAAATTTTTCTTTTTTAATATTAACTCAAACATAAGCATAAAAAGCGTATAAATGATATACATTCAGAAAAAACAATTAAAAACAATAAAATTAAAATAATTACATCGTTCGTTTTAAAACTGCCTAATATTAAAACGATGTACCAAAAACGATTTCTACAAGAGAACATGATTAATAATCAAATTATACTAAAAACAAAAACTATTAACTGAATAACTCGTTCAAAAAGATAAGAAGTGTTCAAATTGAAATAAGTGTTATGATTAATGTTTATTTCCTTAAACTTAGTTATTTATACGATTCCAGTTAATTATTTAAATAACTTTTATGTAAATTAATAATAATTATCATTTAGGCTGAAATAATTGATAAGACATGCTCGTCAAGTCTGAAGTTTAACAAGTCTTTACTAGTTTTACAGCTAATTAGTTTTTCTGGCAATTTATTAAGAAAGATAGCATAGGCTGGTATTATATTTTTAGGCTTGTATTAGATTTTTATCATTTTTTGTTAAATACTGTTATTATTTTTATATTTATTATTACCTGTATTCTAGCTTCTGTTAATCCTATTTTCATTGCTAACTCTTCCCTGCAAAATATAAGAAGGAATTAAATAATAAATAAAGTATAAAATTATTGTAATAAACTTAATTATACATCATGGGATATAAGTAATAATATATTACAACACCATATTAAGCTGAATATGTTATGATAAATAGTTTATGATAAATTATATGTATTTAGCTTCAATTTCTCAAACATGGCAAAAGTCAGAGATAAAAAGTATTTCTTTAGAAGGTTATGTGCATGGAATTTGAAGAAGCAATCGGAGAATCTGCTCTTGTCGATACGTGGTAATTAATATGAATACCCCTGGACTAGTTTTAGCTTAGCAGAAAAAGTTTTTGAAGAAGAAAGTATCTTAGTTTCTAGAAAAAAAATAAAACAAAACTTATCAGAAATTATTTTAGTTTAAACTGCCCCCTCACAACTAGAAGAAATTAAAGCAAAACTTAGAAACAGTTCATGTTACAGAAATTATCTTAGTTTAAACTGCCCACTCACAACTAGAAGAAATTAAAGCAAAACTTAGAAACAGTTCATGTTACAGAAATTAGTTAAAACTGCCCCCTTACAAGTAGAAGAATTAAAGCAAAACTTAAAACAGTTCATGTTACAGAAATTATCTTAGTTAAAACTGCCCCTAAAGTAGAAGAATTAAAGCAAAACTTAAAACAGTTCATTACAGAAATTATCTTAGTTAAAACTGCCCCCTTACTAGAAGAAATTAAAGCAAAACTTAGAAACAGTTCATGTTACAGAAATTATCTTAGTTTAAACTGCCCACTCACAACTAGAAGAAATTAAAGCAAAACTTAGAAACAGTTCATGTTACAGAAATTATCTTAGTTTAAACTGCCCCTTACAAGTAGAAGATATTAAAGCAAAACTTAGAAATAGTTCATGTTACAAAAATTATCTTAGTTTAAAATGTCCCTCCCAACTATAAGAAAATAAAGTAAAACTTAAAAACAGTTCTTGTAGCAGAATTGCTTTTAGTATAAGCTATTGCATAGTTATTATTATAGTAATGCATTTACTTGTGTTCAACACGTATATGCATAGTATTGTAAGCTCTTTACCATAATAAATTGTATCACAGATGAATGTTTAATAATTTATCTTCATCTTCACCACTCTGTCTTTATTTATGTTTAATGTATGTGTAAATATTCATCCTGAAAATTGGCTCACCTGGTAAATACGTCTGGATAATGTGTCCTAGAGAAAGCTTTTTCTAATTCTTCTAATTGAAATGATGTAAAGGTTGTTCTATATCTACGTTGTTTTCTCTTTGGTGTGTCTTCATGGTCTTGTGGGGAGGGGGGTGAATCGGCTGAGCCTCCTACGTCATCCCGTACCATTCCTTCACCACCTGAACATAATTTAAATTATTGTAGAAATCAAATTCTAAATATAATTAATTACAAGTAGAGTCTGTATGGTAAAATAATAAATTTATATAATTTTTTTCCGCAAAACGCTTACTTTTTTTATTCATGTAAAAGAGTGCCTGTACTAAAATCTATATTTTTGAGTTCTAAAAATACAAACAATGTGAACAAACGAAACAATAAAGTATACAAGCCAAACTAAGCTCGAACGAACTTAATGCCACTTTAAAAAACAAAAATATTAAAGTTGTCTTGTAAAATTTTAATTAAGTCAATTATAATCACCTTATTACAAATCCTAGGCAATTACTATACAACCAATTATAATAATTTTAAACTCTGTGATAATTTAGAAAATTAAATTTTGTAATTATTATAATTTTTAAAATAATTTTTCCCAACTTAATATCAGTAATATTAGCAAATAAAAAGGAAAGAAATAACTTTTTTAGTCAAATTGGTCTAAAACGTAATTACTAAACTTATTTACATCTCACGAGACATTCTTCTCATAATTCTTTTCATGGCGCGAAAAGAATAATTTACATAATTTGTTTAAAAATTGTTACTTTATAAGCATGGATTTTTATGTAATAAAACTACATATGTCAATTGGTATATGTAATTATATTTCTTTCCTTGTAAACTGCTAGTTATTTTATTAGTATTTCACTAATGAATTCTTTTTATAATCGGATGATGATCTTTTAAGTTATGATAGAGATTTATTTTTGGTCAGTTAATATAAGATTCAGTGCTTCAATTCTAGGAGGCTTAAGATTCCCTTTACAAAGCTTATCAAATAAAAATTGCGTTGTTTCTTGTTTAGTTTTTACCGATTTTTTTTTTAAATTTAAAACATTACGTTGCTTACATGGTTTGAATAAGTTAATTTGTTAATGTATAATTGTTTTTAGATAATTTTGTTAATAATAGGAAAAATTGTTTGGTAATTAGTTCAATTGTAATTAGTTTTATTATTTATTAGATAATATTGTTTGTTTAAGTTTTGCCGATTGTTGTAATTAATTAATCTGTTATTGATTTCTGACGTATTTTTGAAGGAAGAATTTCTTTATGTTATAAATTTTTATGTGTAAGACGCAAAAAAATAATTTAATTCATTTTTATCGGTGCCACAAATGAAAAACAAACATTTTATTTGATATCAAGTCATCCAATAAAAATTCATATTTTTCAACTTCATAAGGTTAAGGTTAGTGAGTTAAGTATGATAATTATTATAGTTTTTACTTATAATTTTATCTACATAAAATGCCCTTGTATAAATTATAAAATCTTACAAACAACACTAAAAAACTACAAACACAAACTAATTAAACAACATGCTAAATAAAAAACTTAAAACCTCATAAACTAATCAATACAAACAATACCTTTATTAATTAATAATTAAATCTTAATTTATACTTCAAACTCAGATATATTGGGTTCGAACAAGGCAAGTAATAAGACGCAATAAAATCTTAAACAACCGTACTCTTAATTGACTTCACAAAGAAAAGACTTTAAAACATAAATTACAGAAAAAGGTTAGAGTACTTGGAGCCAATAAACTATAAAACTCAAAAAGGTCGTACTTTTAAATATTAGTGTAATGATTTTCGTAAAATAAGCTCCCGTTAAATTAAAGATGTTAACAATTATAACTAATTTTGATTGATTTATTAGAGTTAAAGAGCGAGGTCTTAGGGGGGCGTGGAGTGCGCTTGTTAATTTTTACTTGGCGAAAGGGTACTGATATTTTAGGATAATTTATTTTAACCCTTTTTTAAGTTTACATTTATCACAAGACCATAATTTAGGGAATTTCCTTTGGTAAAAATTATTTAATTGGATAACCATGAGTTCCACCTCCATGGTGGATGTGGAACTCAAGAGTGTGTCCAAAATCCCTTTTTAAGGTCATTAATATCAATAAATAAGTTTGGCTCATTTAAATAATCTTTAAATTAGTGCGATCTAATTAGTGCCGATTTTAGATTAATGAACATTGTTTTGCGTATTTCCTTTAAAAAATCCGAAAATGATTAAAAACAAGAAGTAATATGACTGCTCAAGTAGTGAGAAGCTATAATATATATTATGAAGCATAAGCCTAAAACTTTAGCAAGAAATGAATTGATGAGCGTTTTAAGAATTTTGATCGGCTTGCCAACCTCCGAGCTAGAATGTTTCCAGTTTAAACTTAAAAATGATTTGCATACTATATAGTGCGTAGTTATACTTGAAACCATTAATGGTTTCAATATAAACTTTGATAAGATATTAGGCAAAATATTGTCAAAGGTTTAATAAGAAAATACAAATCGATTGTTGTTCAGTGCTTATGATGACACAGCAATATTAGATCTTAGTATTGACAGTGTCATTATGTCCGTTCGTATTAAACAGGAAGCTCATTTCAAGCCCTTATGAGGAAAGTTAACCTGGTAAAGGAACGTCAGGGCCGGATCGACGAAACCGTTCACAAACCTGTCTCCGCCGGTCATGAGTACATATTCCTTCTCAGTCCACTCTCTTTTAATTTGGTGAGTTTAATTTAATTTTAATCTTTGTATTAAGTTGAGATTAAATTAAAATATCAGATCCAATAAATAATCTTAAAATACCCAGAAATGTCTAGTTAGTTAATTAAATTTATAATTTATATTTATTAATAATAATCACATAACATTTTATCTTAATTTCAATATTAAAATTTATAAAATAAATATTAACTTCATTTTATGTTTTGAAATTTTCAATATTAGTTTAATAATTAAATTACATTAATCATAGTAGATTTAAAAACAAAAATAAATAAATATAAAAAATAGGGAAACAAAAATGAAGTAATTAGGTAAAAAATATATATAAAGAAAAAAATTTAAAAAGGGCTTTGATTAGGTTGTATAAATAGAGGAAAGAGGAAGGACTCGGGTGATTTGTATCGAATGAGGAGCTTTAACAGGTTTTTTTCTTATTTGGGTTCAATAGGTGGAAACTTATGAATGATCTAAGTTTTAGTTCTCAATGCTTCCTAAAATGATTTTACCATCTTATAGGCCAGTCTGTGCCTAGTTACCGAAGACCGCCTAGTCCGCATCGCTGGACTAAGACCGACCCCGTTTCACGAAAGTACAAGTCTTGTATACTACAAGTAAAAAGCTACAAGTTTACTAATAATTGTAAGAAATTTGTTTCACTAATGTACAAGTGTAGGCTGGTAATTACTAGCGGTTTTTATTCAATTTTATTAAAAAACACCAGTAAGTTAAAAGTTCGGACTTGGGTTAAAATTTTTCAAGTCAATGTTACAAGTAATTGTAACAGAAAAATGCTACAAATGTACAAATGTATCCATAGTAACACGTGTACATTTGTCATCATGAATTGTTTTTTACCATTTTTGTAACCACAAGACTTGTAGTTTAGTGAAACGGGCCCCTGGGAGTCACAAAAAGAGGCATGCGTTTGAAACTTTGCTTTACAAATAAAGTCATTTATACCTAGTTAAAAACATAAGACCACTACTCTTAAAACTTTACCCATTTATTCTGTAATATTTATGGCACTAACCAAACATCTCTAGATGAGTTAATAAAAACATGAACGCAGCATATTCGATATTTTGAGTAAGTCCGGAGGTATCCCGTGTCCAGTTTTTAAATTTTAATATTTTGATGATATAATTTCGTAGTATTTAAACATGATAAAATATTACTGTATATTTTGAGCCTAGCAGGTCATGAGGGGCAACCTTAGGTCGTAGTGAGAACGTTTACGCTCCAATATTTTTTATCTAAACTGGGATGCACACCCTAGACATTCGTGGTGTCGAAGGTCAGATTAAACACTGACGCTTTAACTACCTTAATCACAGAGGCGACTTCGTAAACATAATACAGATGGAAATATCTGGCTGTATGTAACAAACCTGTTACCTTCCTCTACATGTCCATAAAATTTTATCGTTCCCAGGCTCAAAATAAACTTAAATGCCTTTTAAAATAACTCTCATTCAAAGTACAGAATCTTAATTCCGCATCTTTCTTCATAACTTTACACAAAACCAATAAATGTTCAAACAAGACAAGCAGCAGCTTTAGAAGGAGGAGTCCAAAAAAATGATGGACTGACTTAATTAGTCCCTCTATCGTATTTTTTACTTTATGAATATCGCTAATTAATATGACTGGCAGATCAATTAAGCAACATATTGATTAAAAATCTCCAAAAAAATATCTTAGTATTTTTCATTCTTTTTTAATTTTTTTAATCAACGATTTTAAAAAAAAACCCGTTAACTTGATAATTATAATTGTTATTAAAAAACCATATTAATCGATTTTATAGATATTAACTATGTTGTTATATTTGTTAAGGACTTTTTAAATTAAATATCCAACAAAAAATTAATGAAAAACACACATGGTTAATATAGGAATCCGTTTTTATTACTCCTTTTAATTAAAATACATACAATTTTCAGTTTTTATGAAAGGAAATTATTTGTTTATTACGTTAGAGTTTCTTACATTTGATGAAAAATAACAATCAATTTTAAATATTTTTCAATTGCCTAAATTGACAAATAGGAATGTTTAATTATGTAAACATAATATTATTATATTTTTATTAATTATTAAATATGATAAATTATTTAAATTTTTAATTCTGTAGTGGTTGATCAACTGTAAAAAGAGGACTCTGACGAAGCTTAGTAAAGCAAATTGTTATTAAAATGGACCCTATCAAGTTTTTTTACATTATATATTTTGATGGACACATTATCAGAAGTATCCATCGCGGCATCGGAAAAAAATGAAAATTCTTGTTCCTGATTAGGTTAGCAGATTTATTATTTAGAAGCTGATTATTGAAACGTACTGTTTCAATAATCATGGGGTCGATGTTTACAAAAAAATCAGTTTTAATTAAGGGAAAACTTTCAAAATTCAATAAAAATACTAATATAGTATAATAAATAGTATATAGACGTGATAGAATTTGTTCATTATTCTTTACGCTTTATATTATGGTGATTTCAAATGCTAGATGTGTTAAAACTGCAAATGAAAAGTTGATGACTCTAAACATACACACGTAGTTAGGCAATACTCGGAACTCAAATATGCGAAGCAAGATTTTCCCTTCGATTAAAGTTCTTGTCTGTTTAAGTAGTAACTAAAACGTATATTATTTCTATAATAAACAATATCTTAAATCACATGTTTACTGATTTTGTTTTACTTGTCTACTAAATTTTAGAACTCATTATTCTTTTCTTTTTTTTTTAAGGCTGCAGAGGCCGTCGGCCTCTTAGCCGGACCGCGGCCTCAGTTTGTCGTATTTGTTAGTACCATACTGCCCCCATATAAACGAATTTCCAATTCTATTTATTAAAAACGTTATTTTATTACATAAAGTTATAAACTATAAAAACGGAAGTAATGCTGATAAAGTCTATCTTCGTATGTATGTTTTACACGGTCGAAGTTTTGTGAATCCTTATCTGAGTCACTGTGGCTTAATGACATCATACACATTTCAAAAACAATAGGGTAATGCACATTTATTACGTCGATATTTGTGCAGTGCTTGATTTCGATGCGAAAAGTAAAAACGTTACGGAACAAAAATCTCGTACAAACGTGTATTACAATACATACGCACACAGATATATATATATATATATATATATATATATATATATATATATATATATAATATATATATATATATATATATATATAATATTATAATATATATATATAATATATATATATATATATAATTATATATATATATAGAGACTTCCCTCCAATATTTTTATAACTTATACTTTTTATATAACTTCACATATTCTATGCCATTTTATAATTATATACTTCCATCTTTTTTTGGGACATTTCATTAATTGATTTTCATTAATATTATTAATAAATACATTGATATTTTTATTGAAAACTAGTATCATTTATATAAAATATACATACCGCAGCGGACGTTGTATTACGCTATCCTTTTAAGTTATTATGTGTGTTTTTATTTATTTTTTTATTCTGTCAGAGCTGGACCTGTTTTATTCCATTAGCCCAAGTTTCAAGGTCTCTGGGAAACCACTAATTGACTTCTACTTATCATTTTGTATTATTAATCAAAACTCAACCTTTCGTGAGGATATTAGTCATATTGTTAGTCAGTTGTCACTAAATAAAATTAAACTTATGTAAACAAGATATATCATTAATATTAAAAATATTAATGGTTTATATTACTTACCTAAGCTTTTTTTTAACTAAGTCTGTTCTTATTGGTTTATTGGACTAACAATAAAAAATCAATAACAATTGAAAAATACAAGCAAAAGAAATTAATATAAGTAAATAAAAAATATGAGGTAATAAAAAAAATAAGTGATAAATAATAATAATGTGAAGATTTAGGTCTTCCAGTGGTAACCGAGTCAATGTAGATGAAGAATCCGACGTTTCGCTTCCTCTGTGGGAGGCATCTTCAGGGATGTAAGACAGCATTGATAGAAACACAAAACTGAACTAAGTTCAGTTTTGTAGAGCATTGTATTTCTATCCATGATGTCCTACATCCCTGAAGATGCCTCCCACAGTGGAAAGCGAAACGTCGGATTCTTCATCTACATTGACTCGGTCCACCACCGGAAGACCTAAATCTTCATGACAATGATCGCGGAAGCCTACGCAGTTTATTAATAATAATGTGGTAAGTGAAAAATGTAATAAAAATAATTATAGAATTAAAAGGAATAATATATCCAGTAAAATAAACAAATAAATGGTTAAAAAAATATGATTTAAATCACTAAAATTCTCTGCAAAGTGAAAAGTAAAAATTTGCAATATAGATAATGAATAGAAAAATGAATAAATGTAAATAACGAAATATAAGAATTATGGTATACATATTTTGATGGAAAATAAATAAATAATATATTAAATGTGAAGTTAAATGAGAAGTTCTTTATAATCCAATTGAGTTGAAATTTGGTGCAAGTATACCCACCCTTGATGTAATAAATAATACGGCAAGTATATTTAAGGTTTTTGTTGGATCATAAAAGTTAAGCAGCATTAAGCGATGCTGAAATTTTTTATTCACAAAATTTATCTCGCTTCGCTTATTAAGAGTCCAAAGTTGTTTGGATGATGGGACGAGGATGAACGTAGCGAATCGAGGACAAGGATGATCGTAGCGAATCTGATGTGACGAGAATGATCGTAGCAAATCCGATGTGACGAGAATGATCGTAGCAAATCCGATGTGACGGAATGATCGTAGCGAATCCGATGTGACGAGAATGATCGTAGCAAATCCGATGTGACGAGAATGATCGTAGCGAATCCGAGTGACGAGGATGATCGTAGCGAATACGATGTGACAAGAGAATGTTCCTAGGTACCCCGTACCTGATTTTTACAATTTATTGCCCCTATTTTATTAAATTTTGTTAACGACTAATCAAAATTTACTCTGAAATTATTATAAGAGATTATTATTTAAAGTCCATAAAATATTATAACCTTTTTATTTTATATTATTACATAATGCCTAAATTCCAAGCTATAAGTCAAAATCAAGATAAATAAATTAATAATTATAACTAAATAATATTTTATCATCACACCAAATTATTAAGAGAAACAAAAAAAAATCAAGTAATACTGTATAATAACAGGTTGTTGAAACGATTAGCGAAGGATCTAGTTAGTAGTAGGGTATTAAGAGAGGATTAACTCCCTGGATCTACCTATAACTCCCTGTATCTACCTGGTAGGTAAGGATCGTATAAGGTACACGAAATACTGACTACCTCTTGGCTTCAAAAAGTAAAAGCTGATCAATCATTTGATAACAATAATCCTTAACCACCAATCAAAACTAATCATTTCCAATCATCACACTATTCAATTAAGCAGGATATAATATATATATATATGTATATATAGTATAATATATATATATATAATATTATATATATATATATATATATATATATATATATTATATATATTTATATATATATATTTATATTAATAGAGATGTTTTTATACAACTAAACTAAATTACACTAATACTTTAATATTAAATATACTCTTAATAAATTTAATCGTGTTCATTTTTCGCCTACTGATTTTAAAGTCGTGACTTAATGGGATCAAAATTAATAGATTGAAAACAACCGAATGAAAACAAATTAAGCAGAATAGAGATCAGTTGAATCTATTTTATTAAAAGATTATTACAAAACAGATTTTTATATTGGGCGTAGAATGAGTTGGAAGATTAGTTTGGTGTAATGCCTTGGAACTACTGAGCCGCTGTATTGGCAAGATTATAAACGTAACATTTATCTTCTGGAGAAGTTTATAGAGAGTTTGGGTTACATACTACGCTGAACCTTTATAAAACCTTTAGCCTCTCTTTGAAGGTTTGCAGTCTATGTAGACTACAATTGTGGTGTTAGACATCCAAAGATCTCTTCTAGGACAAAAGCACCTTGAATGAATGGTTGGAACATTTATTCTCAGGCACTTGTGTATCATCCTTTATAGAATACATTGATAAGAATTTGAATGAGATCGAGCACAAGTGGATTTATTCATACTAGGAAACGAAGAAAAGAGTCTCTCCTCAAAACAATAGTTTTAATTGGTAAAGCGCTTTCAACCTAACATGAGGCCATCATCAGTGCATGTTATAAATAATGAAAGATGTTATAAAAAATGTTATAAAGATGAAAGTTATAAATACATAAAACTTTTTTCTTTTCCGATAATGGTAACAGCTCGGTGAGTCGAGTAAGACTCACCGAGCTGTTACCATATCGGAAAAGAAAATAGTTTTTATGTATTTATAAACTTTCATCTTATCTTCATGCACTGATGATGGCCTCATGTTAGGTTTGAAAGCACTTTGCCAATTAACTATTGTTTTTGTAGAGAGACTCTTTTCTTCGTTTTCTTGTATTGTTAAGAAATATAGTTATAAAAGTAACACAGGATTATAGAAATTAAAAATATTTAAGAATAAATTACTATACGTCCAGAAAGTTAACCAGTTACCAGGCCTATTCTCACTAATTTAGACTGCGTAACCAAATACACATACTTGCATGCGGATTTGGTTAGAAATTATGGTAAAAATAAAATATTTTAATATTATTAGCTCCAAGAAGCGTTATCCAGCGCCGAGCGAACAAGAGACCAAAGGCCTCCTGTTTTAACTTTTAATTAACGGTGAAATTGTTTTATTATTATCAGAATGTTAAATTAAAAACGTACAAAGAAATGTATAAAAATATGCAGGTTAATAATGAGATATTCATTATTTATCTATTTCTTATTAGTGTAGCTTCTGAAGAGGACTGAGCTGATAAAGTTGCAATTTCTAATTTATTGTCCAATAGGTTAGGACTTATTGTATATATATTATATATATATATATAAATATATATATATAATATATATAATATATATATATATTATATATATTATATATTATATATATATTTATACTATTAGGTTTGATCAACCCGATGCTAAATAAAATTAAAGTTTATCACAATATGAACTATTACATATATCCATATGTCTATAAAGAACTCGCTCGAAAGAAGCCTACAGGCATTCTTTAAGAAAGGAAAGAATCAGACCAAATTTCCTTAAGTAAATGAGGAATAATTTATCAAAAAATACTTTTTTTCTAAAGCTACTGAATCTAAAACGTTAATTTTTTATGGTATCTTGAAAATGTTTTTTTCTTATTTTACTCTTTTTAAAAATCATTTTTTTTAAACATTAAAAACAATGTTAACGACTTCCTTTAATATTATTATTATTTTTACTTGTAGGTTACTATTAACCGATGTGCTTATTTTAGCTATAAAGCATGATAGCTATTAGGTGCGTGACTGATGACCAAACCTGGACAATCTTCGTTTTACATCTGATAAAATAACTATAATTGTAATAAACATTCTTCAAAGTTTTTTTTTTTACTTTTTTTTCTTAAATGAATTATGATTTCCTTGTATAATTTAAAGTAAATTAAATAATAAAAATTATATACTATCATTTTTTGAATGCAATATGTAGTTCTTTGGATTTTTCTACGTGCGGTTTGATACTTTACAATCATGGATTTTTATTATCCGCTAAAATACTCAACAGCTACATTGTAATGTGTTTCTTAAAATTTAAAAAAATAGTAAAGTTGAAATAGTAGTTAAATTTGGTTTACTATTTTACTAAAACAAGACTCTGATCCTCGTTCAATTAGGAATTTTATGGCTCTACCCCCCCGTCATTCGACTCCAATATGTTCTTATTTTTTATCAATATTAAAAAAGATATTTGGTTGGTATATATAGGTTGTAACTACCACAAAAATATTCAACATTAATTATGGAGACTGCACTACTGGAATAACATGAGACCATAAGAAAAAAATCAGGTACAGGTTAACTCGGAGCTTTTCTCCCAGCGGTCACCCATTCAGGCACTGACCTCGCTTAATGTAGCGTATCTTTTATGATTCAACAAAAAAAGTCGATATACTTGCCGTATTGAAACAAAACTTTTTATTCTTATTTATTACGTAAAGGGATACATACACTTGTACTAAATTTCAAATTCTACTAGATAATTTTTAACAACTTTTTAAAAAACATATACAAGTGATTCGATAAGTATTAAACTAATATCTGATAATGAGATAAACTTATTATGAGCAACCATTTGAGCGTCACGTTTGCCACTACCACCTGAGGTTGTTCTCGAAGGAGTTATCCCTAATGAGCTGTTTGGCCCTAAACGAAAATTATTTTAACATTATGCTATGACTTAAATTCATCAATCTTCGAAAGGGAATAAACATGCTTTTTTTTATCATAAGAACAAAATCACCTTATTTACTGTATTATATACTTTACTAAGTTGATTTATTTGTATTTAAGTTACACTGTTAGTGTACAATATAAATAAAATTTATGGAAAGAACATTTGTTAACTAACAAGGTTTTTTTGGCAGGTGTGATTAAAATTAGATTTTATTATAATATTTTCATGTTTTTGCTAATTTTTTTTATTTATTGAAAAATCATGTTAATTTGTAAAGTTCATAATTGTAATTAATTTATTTTTCTTACTATGGGCCCCAAATTGATTTAGTGTTGTCCTGATTGGTTGTTGTGAAAGATATAAATGTATCTATAAATTTTAAATTATGCCAAGTAATACTCAATATTGTGGGTCCATATACTTTTTATTATAAGAAATTAATTATCAATTATTATGAAGTTCCGTCAAGATATGAAAGTGGCAGTAGTCTGCTTTCTAATTTTAAATTTTACAATAACCTAGTAATTATAAACATGTATTAGGTTTCGTTTCAATTCTTTGGTAAGTAGCACATCTGCTCACACTATTAACAATTTCCAAATATATAAGTCAAAAACAGCTATGTTTATCATAAATATAATATAGTAATAATATATATATATATTAATATATATATATATATATATATATATTATATATATTATATATATATATATATATATAATACACACTTGTGCACGCAATCTCGGGATGAGGTTTAGAATAATAACACAGCTTTATCTTGAAAACCATATATTGTATTCAACTTAGCCACGTTTCGACTTAGCTACAAGTTCCTTCATCAGGCCCTCAATAAATAAAATATTGCTTAAAAACCTAATCTTAAAACTTAAACAAATACATCATTAAAAATAAAACTGAATTAAAGAGGAATAAAAATACAAATACAAATTATATTAAGGCTTAAAACTTTACGGAAGTAAAAACACAGTTTTCGTCCCTTAAAGCATAAGGTAACTTATGATATAAAAGATTTAAAAGAAACAGCAATACAGTTAAGCAGAGTTAAAATATTAAAAAATTAGAAATCAAAGTTAAAACTTTAAAATCAAGAGAATAAAAGAAGTTAAAAATTAGCAGAAGTGCCATCAGAATCCCAAGTCTAAATCAAGAATGAACTTCTAAGATGAGGAAGAGGCTAGAAGGTGAAAATCAAGAAGGCGAGATTCAACCACAACACCTAAAAGAAGATCTGAACCTCCCAATAAATAAATGAGAAAAGAAATACAAGGAAGAAAAACCAAAGAGAGAATAAGAAGTGATATATTTATAAATGAATAATTAGTTATATATATATAAAATATGTAAAACATAAAAATAAAAATAAAACATGCCAATGCCATCTAAATACATTTAAAAGGTCCACCCCTAAAGATTGCCTATACTTTAGTCCCTGTAAAAACTAAACATGTCCTACCCACATATTTTTCAAGATGCCACATTAAGGTAATTCACTTACCTCTAACCTCCCTAAAGAACATCCCTCATATCAAATATGCAAAACAAACACACGGCTAACTTTCCTAACTTAAATCTAAGGTGTCACACCTAATAGATCGCCACATCTCTGGTGCCCCTTTTAGGATATCCCAAGCAAAGAAAAAACCAAAATCAAGAAAAACCAAAAACTACCTCATATCAATTTTATTTCGGAAAAAGTGTCAACCCATAGGCTCGCCACAACCTGACCTTTTTTGAAAAAAAGGCCAAGGTTGTGGCACTTTTAGGTGGTTTTACCGTTAGGCCCTTCCTAATTTGAAAGTTCATTCTTGATTTAGACTGGGTCTGAGCACCTCTTCTAATTTTAATCCTTCCTTTTTAATCCGATTGATTTTAAATGTTTTAACTTTGATTTTTTTTTACTATTTTAACTCTGCTTAACTGTAATTCTGTTTTTAAATTTTATATATAAGTTACCTTATGCTTAAGGCGAAAACTGTGTTTTTATTCCGTAAGTTTTAAGCTTTATAATTTGTATTTGTATTTTTATCTCTTAATTTCAGTTTTATTTTTAATGATGTATTTAGTTTAAGTTTTAAGATTAGGTTTTTAAGAATATTTTATTGTATTGTAGGGCCTGATGAAGAACTTGTAGCTAAGTTCGAAACGTTGGCTAAGTGAATAAATATATGGTTTTCAAGTAAAGCTGTGTTATTATTCTAACCTCATCCCGAGATTGGTGCAAAGTGTACATATATAGAGGTTGAGACTTAACTACTGAAAAAAAATATATATATATATATTATATATATATATATATATATATATTATATTATTGAGTATTTTTTTGAGGGGTAATTAGTCGGAGTCGGAAAAAAAATGCCACATCCGATCCAGCCCACTTCTCTTTTAGCCCTGTTATTACCCTTCATACCTTACCTTATTTTGTTTTAATTTTGTAACTTTTATTTATTATTAGGTTCTATGCCTTCTTTATTTCTGTAGATATAGTTAGTTCCCTTGTTTTTAGGTTCTAAAAATACTGCCGAATACTGGCTCTGCTTATCTACAACAACACTCCAACAATAATTGCTTACCTCTTTTTAAACGGAGGTTTTAGTAAAATGTTAGGTTACGTCAAATTAATTTTTAATAATATCAATAAAAGTTATTAAAAATGGCTTAAATAGTGTTAAAGTGTATAATACAGTTTGGAGCATCATGGAAATAAAATAAAATACAACAATAAATTGCAATAGATAAAAGGTTACGATACAGCAGTAAGAATCATATCGACCATATGCTCAATTTCGCTGTTTTTGGCTTGAACGTTAGGATTAACTGTAGAATCCTAGCAGCCATCTTGCGGCGCAGCAGCTTTATTCTGGAAAACGGTTCTTGGATAAAAACGACTGCGCAGGAACGCGTTTTGGACTGTTTTGTGAATAAAAATTATACGTTTTATTTTATTCATTAATTTGTTTGGTGAAAAAACAATATAGGTTTGAGTTAAAATTTATTTATTTATTATTGTTTGATCAATAAAGTAAAAGAATAATTAAATTAAATTACTTTTTGAGTCTTAATTTAAATATTCTAGGCCGACAAACACACCTTTCCTGAAATGGGATTTTTAACTGCTTGCTTTAGGATTATGTTTTCAATTAAAAACCTATAATATTTAACTTGTAAATCAGTTATAGCAATCCGTTTATATATATCTTCGCTTCAGTGGAGTGAAATTGCGGGTTAATTGATAAACAACAAGACTATAGGATGAAAATCGATTTTTACAATAAGCAATTTTATTCAGGAATGTTTAGAATCAAGCCATTTAGAGCTTTGCGGCCTACCAGGGATAAACCCTGCGTGCACCACATTAGACGGTAGAGACGACCTTTACGCTCAATGCAATAATTTATTGGAACAATGATCTTATATAAACTGAGATCGTTACCTCGGATGCGAACCTAGACCCCCTTTGTGTCAAAGGTCAGTATAAAAACAAACGCTTAATAACGAACTTATCCACGGAGGCGGCTCGTTTAATACTATAAACATAAAGAACAAAACATTATTTACGTGACGACTTAAAAAATATTACCCACATATTTCTAACTAAATACAATTAAATAATAAGCGCGGATGCCTTGTTCAATATCATTTATTTCTTTATTCCGTTTATTTGATCCTAATAGAATGATAAGATATTTAACAGATGAACAGGTTTTAAATGGATTTTTAATAGTGCAATAAAATGAATTTTTAAATCTCGTTGGAATGAAACTAATATCAGTTTTAGAAGGTATTATTATTTTATTAGAAGCAATTTAAATTAAAATTTATTATTAATTGTTTGTTATTTATAGTTCTGATATTGTAAAATGACTCTTGGTGAAAATTTATTATCATAATCTTAGTGATCAGTTCACGGGCATAAATAATTGTGAAGTTACATTTTGAGGGTTAACATAGAAAATTTGTTATATAACTTTATTATTAGGTATAAGATGTTTCTAAAGATCTTTAATAAAGGGGATAGATAATGCGATAAGGGAACTTTACTGGCCCCATAAAAGTCACGAGACAGAGAAATAGGAGCAAACTAACCTTCCAAGGCAAGGTTAAAGCAAAGTCGCGAAGCGCAGGTTGTATCAAGAGTATATTAATACTTTAGGGCAAATGAAACATCCTGTGACCTAACTATTATTACAAAAAATCGGTTACGAGGTACCTCGGAACTTTTTCAAGTTTTGCGAATTATATCGGTTTCGCAATCTTCTTTATCAACTAAATATATGCACTTGTACCAATTTCATCTCAATTGGACTATTTACCGATTTTTACTATTTTTTTTTTAAAAAGTACACAAGTTATATGATGAAAATTATACTAATGCTGATAATGAAATGAAACTTATTACAAGAGTAAGTCTTGTACGTGGCTACCTCAATCCGTGCAAAACCTCAATCTGATCGCAATTTTTTTTCAAAATATATGCTGAGTCATTATTACGGGTTAATGACGTCATAAAAAATATATTCCGGATAGTGTACAACTATAACTATAAACTGATGTTTTACTTAGTTTCAACTTTTTTGCATTAATACACTGGGAGCTACGATTATAACAGAGACACATACATACACACACTCACAAACACACATACAGACAGACAACTTTGTAAAAAATCACTTAGGAGGCCTTAAAAACACCTAAAACGAATAATTCCAGTAACATCCCGGTTTCGGATTCATTGCGAACACAATGCAATTCCTATACACATTAACGGTATAAATGAGGATAAGTAAAAATGTAAGACACGAGGCGGTAACGAGCAAAATAAAGTATAATACTTTTCACTACTATTTTATAACCTAAGATAGGAAACCATTTAGAAGGTTAGTTTGGTCCAACATTAAAGACTTGCGCAGTTAATGTAATTCTTGCAAGCATTATCAGTTCGTACAAAGAATCTGCTATTGTTTTTGACGTATGTTTTGTTATGGATTCGTCTCTATATATAATCCTGAACGAGTTTACTTTGTTAAATGAAAAGTCATCTTAGGGAGTCATCCTCTTTATTAAAAAGTGCTTGGTCGCAGAACATATGTTGAAGTAAAACTTAAATAAGTATTAAATAAAGCCTGCGGAATCCACCGAAGGTGGTTCGGATCTACTATGATCAAATTTGACCAACTCTAATTATTAATTAAAGGTAAAACTTTTTAAAACATTACTATTTATACAAATTGAAATGAGCATTGAATGAGCTGATTACCTCCAATGTCTAAATCAAGTGCTTATACCACGGGTATGGAGACACACAATCTTTGTAATGGTTTCAATAACACACATTTAATATAAAAAAATTTAGCTTTAAGTACTAAATAAAACGTTTAAATTATTATTTAAGTGTGTCTCCATTATACTTAATAGAATATTTCATAATCTAGTCTCTTCTAAGAAACTGATTCTCACCGTTTAATTTTATTTAGACAAAATAAGTCTAGAAGTCTAGAGGTTCCTATTATCAAAAGGATATCTTAAGAAATTAGCTAAAAATAGAAAATTAGATGAGAACTTATCAATATTGAAAACTATACACTTGCTTCTATGTATTGATTACTTGTTTGTGAATTTTACTAAATAACAAATTGTGAATCTATTTTGTAAAACTTGTGTTGTAAAACTTTTGTAACTCTTCGTGAAAATTAAATTTTAAAATTATAAGTATAAAACAATTTTATGATAATAATTGTTAAAATGATAATAAATTATCTTGTACATTTAAATTTTATGTAAAAATTATGTAATGTTAAACCTATTGATTAGTAAATTAATTAATTCATTTTTTGTTGGACTCAGACGTTATAAAATCTTGTTATACAGCTTGTTTACACCTGGAGTTTTTGTAAAACAACTAATATTATTTTTTATTATAGATATTAATAATTATTAAATTTAGATGAGGAACAAGTTTCTAGTAGAAATTTGAATAGACTTCTTTTAAAGAAAATTAAGTTTTGGAAATATTTACGTTTTTAAATAAAACAGATACTTTTGGTATAATCTTGATTTCGAATGTTAGAATTAAGACGCTACTTTTTTATTATTTACTTTTATTACTTTACATTTACTTTACTTTTTTTTACTTTTACATTTACTTTACTTTTATTACTTTACATTTACTTTACCTTTTATTACTTTACATTTACTTTAATTTTTATTACTTTACATTTACTTTAATTTTTATTGCATCACATTTACTTTAATTTTTATTACTTTACATTTATTACTTTACATTTACTTTACCTTTTATTCTTTACATTACTTTAATTTTTATTACTTTACATTTACTTTACCTTTTATTCTTTACATTTACTTTAATTTTTATTACTTACATTTACTTTACCTTTTATTCTTTACATTTACTTTAATTTTTATTACTTTACATATACTCAACTTTTTATTACTTTACATTTACTTAAATTTTTATTAATTTACATTTACCTTACTTTTTTTACTTTACACTTTTTTTTTCTTCCTTGAGAAGTTTTTTATTTACCTATATACAGCTCTTGGTAAGAGTTACAGTAATAAATGCCACTAAATGACTTATTATCACAAAGCATTGTATAGGATAAACAAAATAATTATTCTCTTAATACACAAAAGAAATTTTTATTTAGCCGTACAAAAGAAATCAAGCTATTGCAATGTTTTTATTTACTTGTCAAGTTAACATTCATTCTGCATGCGGTTTCTATTTACTTGCCTAGTAAACATTTATTTTGCATGAGGTTTATTTACTGCCTATAAACATTTATTTTGCATGTGGTTTCTATTAACTTGTCAAGTAAACATTTATTTTGCATGCGGTTTCTATTACTTGCCTAGTAAACACATGTCTATTAACTTGTCAAGTAAACATGATGCGTTTCTATTACTTGCCTAGTAAACATTATTTTGCATGTGGTTTCTATTAACTTGTCAAGTAAACATTTATTTTGCATGCGGTTTCTATTTACTTGCCTAGTAAACATTCATTTTGCATTGGTTTCTATTTACTTGCCTAGTAAACATTCATTTTGCATGTAATTGTAATTACATTTGCATGTAATAATTCATACTTACCAAGTAAACATTTATTTTGCATGAGGTTTTTATTTATTTGTCAAGTAAATATTATTCTGCTTGCGGGTTTTACTAAGAAAATTTAATTTATTTTAATTTAAAGAGATATATTATTTACAGCAAGCAGCAGTTAATTTTACAGCAAGCATCGACAGTTAAGCTTAAATTATTTCATTTTGTATGTATTTAATTAGTTTCACACTTTTACTAATAAGTTTACAGGTTTTTAGTTTAACTTTTGTAACAGACAAAGAAGCAATAGCTGCGCATATCTTTATACTATCTCAGTAGCAAAACTTAATACGAGAAATTATATGCTTTATTAATAATTGTACCGCCATTGGCAACATAAAACAAGACTCATATTAATTATAAATATAATAATGATTTTAAGTTTTTAATTCATAAATATGTAATTACTTTATTTTTTGAATGAAATAGAAAAAACACTATTCACCATATTTTTTTGTATATTTACTTATTTTGAATATTTTTTTCAGATAATTAAAATAATTCGCGTTCAAGTAACGTTATTTCATTATAATTGTATTCTTTTCAAACTTTATTAACAATTACGAAATTATTTTCTTAATAATAATTTGATTAAAATTAAAAACTAATTGGTTATTACTTGCTAAAAAATATAATTTTATCAATAATTAATTATATTTATGAATATATAATGGTTAGTTGATTTAACTTTTAAGGCTAGACGGTTAATTGCCTGTAGTACCTCGATTAAGCAACATTGTAATAAGGACCTTAATTGAAGTTAATCTATATTTAATTACGCATTATACATTACGCGATTTTTAAGTGCCGCATTTTCCATTATAATATTCATATAGAGGATGTTCAGGTTAATTTACAGTGTACCTAATGTACTTAGGAAGGTAATCTAATCAAAAAAAATTCTTCCCAACAAATTATTTTCTGAGTTCTTTGCATATGTGGTTCATTTAACATTACAAGCATATAACTATGTATGTCTAGGATTAGGTAAAATAATAAAGCCCTAAAATTACAAATATAATACTAATATTGTTACATTCGTCTATATCGTTCCAAACAAAGTTTTAAATATGTATTAAAAATGTTAAGTATTATTTTTAAAGCTTACTATTGACTTATAGAGCAAGTATTTTCTCTATGATACATTAACTTTAGTTCTTATGTTGTGGTTGTTTCCTTTATTATGATGTTTTTTCAATGAGAATAATTATGGTAAGAATTAATTTTTTAGGCGCGCAGTTATAATATTTTTAATGTAATTATTTGTCTATTTTATTAATGAATCCTGAATTAAATATCTATATGTATATAATATTTTATTTCAGTAGTCTTGTTAGTTTATTCATCTATATACTTCATATCAAATATATTACATAATCATACTATTATCAGAACTATTATTAAGTATTGTTATTATGAAGTTGTCAGTTTCGATCAAGCTTAAGTAGGGATGGTAGTTAAAATAAATAATTAAAAACAGCTCTTAAATATTTCATCACATTAAGTTTTTTTCTTGATATTTTTATTATTAATATGTTAATAATTAATTAATATTTTTTTTTTAAAAATTTTTTCTCAAATAATAAGAGCAGTATTTGTGAAAATTACATAAATTTTGATGTGACTTTTTGGCATATGAAAAATATATAATTTGCGATATCACCGAGTTTTACGATACATAAATAAAATATTTGACATAATACAATTGTTATTAGACTCCAGGAATGATACAAGCAATATGTTATGTTACATGGAACATGTTGGATTCTGTTCCTTTATTCAGAACTAAATATCATTGATAGCTTGACAGCATACTGATTGTTACATTCCATAGGTGTATTTTGCACAAATATATTGCGTCAAAAATATTCATCACTTTTTTTTTTTTGGTTATTAAATATCAACTTACCTCCTGAATTTTTTAAGTTTTATCATGAAATTGGCATCAATATTAGCAATATAATTTTTAAAAAATAAAAATTAGTAATGAAAAGTCAGAATTTAAAAAGACCTTACCTATCTTATTACTTATCTTTAATTTACTTAAAACAACTTACTTGATTTTTTTTAAGTTACTATTCTTTTTTATTAATTCAAGTCAAGTATGTACAGTGTATGGTTGTTACTGTAATAAAATACATTTTATACAATACCTCACTAATATTTATTGCTTCTTTTACCACATAACAATGTTTTAGAATTGCAGTATGTTTAAATGAATGTTGCGGCAATAAAATATAAAGAATAGGGAAACACATTTATTGAAAAATTATTTGATATAAAAGTTAAAGCGATCTGAGAGAGTGATAAAATATGAATAAGAGTGGGGTTAGAAGCGAGCCTTGTGGTACATAAAATATTAAAAAACATAAATGTATAAGTTAAAGTCGTAAAAGTTACTGACGTGTAAATCACTGTTGTTTACATTGAATAATTCAATTTACAACCAGGTATTAGTCAAATAATAAAAACAGAAACGTAAAAATTATTACAAGACATTTTTACTTCGACAAAAAAGTCTGTTTCTTTTCTAATTTTTATTATCAGTCGTTAAAAATTATCAAGATTTGGATTTGAGTTTATGGTTTACTAAAAAAATGATATAGTTAAAACAACTTAGTAATAAGAAAAAGATTTAGGACAGGTTCTTTGGCCAGATGTGTTTTCTGTGATAAGGTGTATCTTTTTATATTTGGTGCTAACTTTTTGAAACGAGAGCTACTTAATTTGTTTTAAAGTATTAGAAAGTCAAACATTCAATTGAATAGAAACCTTAATTCTGAGGTTTTATTATCGGAGACTAATAGTACCATCCGTATCAAAGGAGTAATTACAAGTCAATAAATTACGTCTGCTCCGCCTCGATCCATCAAGAGTTTTTGTGGCAACCAGACGGATCCCCGTGTCATTGCAAGTATAATAGATGTTAACGAAGAAAAGTTAGGTTTGATATCAAGGGAGGAGTCTGACAAATGGAGTGGATTGATTGGTCCCAACGGAAGCGTGGGTCGCCTTCATCTGTCAACATCACAACGACACAATGGACATCTAATGGTATTAGCCAACTTAGGCGACTTTGTGGAGGCGTGCCTGGTCTTACCTAGTATCAATCATCAATCGCTAATCACTTCAAACAAGATTTTAGGATTGACGCTTCTTGGCTTGGAACTCCTGTTAATTAAGAATACCTTCTACCGACACCTCTTTTTCCTTTTTCGTTTAATCTCTCTCGTTGTAAATTAATCTCTTTTATATCTTTTATTCGATAAAGTCAAAACATACAAACACGGAATTCAATTACTTATATGAATTAAACACCCACGGTATATTGGTAAATCAGCTAAATACATCTATTAAATCTGTGAATAAAATACTCAAACGACTTCGTTCGAATATAAATTAGTAATAAAAATACATCAATAAGTTAGAACTTCAGGCAACCAACCCGCATGTCCTCAGTAGTCTCAGAATTAAAAAAAATATATATAGTTTAAACTTAAACAAAAATGACATCAGGAGGTGCCAAGGTTTTCAGGTTTAAAAAACTAGATTAATAGAAAAGAAAAGCTGAAGTCTAGACGAAGTCCTGCATTAAGTTGAACCTGACCTGCTATCTATGTCTGGATACAAACCTTAGTCATTGGAAGTTTTATTTATTTTACACACGTATCTATTAAACTTAGAGGTACAATTTTCCTATACTTAAGATAGACACTACTCTCTGGAAATATAACCTCTAGGGTACCGTTGTATGACGTATTACTTTAGTAGATTCATGACAATATTTTTACAATTCATTTTAACATTTCTTATTAGCAAGTTAATCCAGTTTAACATAGTAAACCATTATGAAACCCTCTCGATTTTTCCTAAAAATATTAGTTAATATAATATACAATTCAAAAATTTTTGTTCAATACTTGCAGCCATAAAGACTCGAATCTGATGAACTTGTGGGAGTTATCTCCTAAATATGATTTGATAGACAAACTCAAGGGAAGTAACTGAGCACACTTTGATTCGCTATTTATTTTCATCCTGTTTTTCATAATTAATACCATGCTATGTCTAGAAATTTTATTTTATTAGGTAAACTATAGTATCTTCTCAAAAAAAAAAATGTTCTTATCGGTGAAACGTTCCAACACAGTATTCAATTAATTATATAAATTAATCAACCCCGGAAAATTGGGTGCCGGTATTTAATTGCCCAAAGTAAATGTTATAGTTAGCTTTCAATCTGTCACGAGAGCCATCATCAGTGTTTGTAAAAATAAGAAAATTCACTTTTATAAAGTAATTATATTGGAAACTTCAAATTCATCTTACATCCGTAAAACATGCACCAAATTAATCTTGAATCGGATGAAAACTTTTGCTGGTATCTGCTAAGTCAGATTTAATAAGCGTATGCGAACTGAAGAACTTTTTTACGAATAACAAACAAAATCTGCTATCCTCCTATCCTAACTACTATATCTTTCTTAATATTTATTTATTGTAACAACGAGCAGAGCTCAATAACAATTTTTAAAATTGTTATTTAGTGAACATATATTATTATATTATTTTATTTTTGTTAATAATAATTAATTAATAAATTAATAATAATTACTAATATTTAGAATAATACTTATTTTATATTTTTATTAATAATATTTTTTATTATTTTATATTTTATATACTTATATTATTTTATGAGAACATATATTTATATAAATAAACTGCGTAGGCTTCCGCGGTAACTGTCATGAAGATTTAGGTCTTCCGGTGGTGACCGCGTTAATGTAGATGAAGAATCCGACGTTTCGCTTCCACTGTGGAGGCGTCTTCAGGGACGTAGGACATCATGGATAGAAACACAATGCTCTACAAAACTGAACTGAAGTGTTCAGTTTTGTAGAGCATTGTGTTTCTATCCATGATGTCCTACATCCCTGAAGATGCCTCCCACAGTGGAAGCGAAACGTCGGATTCTTCATCTACATTGACTCGGTCACCACCGGAAGACCTAAATCTTCGTATATTTATATATTGTAATACAATAGATTTTATTTTGTCATATAACACAATCATATGATATGAAAGCTCCTAACCTAGAATTATTATATCCATTTCTAAGGTAGTAAACTAAGATAAATATGGTAGGTTCTTTTTAATCCTAAAGCACAAGAAATAGAAATATCTTGCTACCCAATTTATAATGAGTAAGCGATAAGACAAAGCAAAAAGTGACTGGGTCAATTTTTATTGTCTTAGTAATAATGTTCTCTGTGAGGGATTTTCTTAACAATTATTAAAAGGGTTGGGAGGTCGGTCGCGTCAAAAAGGTAATGTGAACCCGTGATAGTATAGAGCGAGCGAGGTTAGCAGATAACAACTAATTCTCGGGGCGCCTGCCGGTCTGTCTCTGAGATATGAGAGCGCCATGGTGACCACAATACTCTCAGACTATAGACTTCTTATAAGCACAGACGTTATTTACACCCTTACGCCAACCAATAGTATTCAAATCAATCTTTATAATATTCTATCTCATTAAATTAGTGTAATAGTTTATTCTTAAATTGCATTCATATATCATATTGGTACATTATTTAATTATTTTGGCTGCGATTCAGTGACATACGTACTTCTACAATGATAGCAGTCCTCTGATCAAGATTTTTTTATATTATAAAAAGAAATAATATAAAAATTTATATTATTTTATGGGAACATTATTTTCTCTTATTTTTGCAAGTATCGGTGTGATGGCGATAAAACCGTTTTAAATAATAAATATTCTCTATTTATCACCTTTTCACTATTAAAACTGTTTTTATTTGACAATGAAGTTACTTTGGAAAATAAGATTTAAATCGTATTATTAAAACATCAGAAGATATCAATTTGCATAATTATAAGACTTAAAACAAGTCTATTAAGGAGCTTAAATCTTTTAAGTATGCGGAATTTAGATAAATTTTGTTATGGCAAATGATACTTTTTAAGTTCCTGCGAATAAGAATTTTTAAATTAAAAATCAATTTTTAATTAGATCGATACAGAATTTAATTTTTGTTTCAGGTTATTTTTTAATTACATTTAAATTTTTAAATTTCGTATTAAAATTAGTAAAATGTTTTAAATGAGAGGGGTAAAATAGTTAAAGTTGTAAACAACTGCTTCGTGTATAATCGTAATTACGAGTACTGCCGAAGTTTGTTTTAACTTGTTTTAACTAGGATACGATTAATTAACTTTTTAACAAAAACGAAAAAGTTCCATTTATTAAGTACTAACTTTGCTCAAAGCAACAAAACGGCTTAAAAATTTGTTTAGCACAAATTAAGTGCAAGAATAGAACCGTTAGAAAACGCGGGCTGTCTATCCCCGCTTATAGGGTACCAAGATAAGCCGCCTTCACGAATTTTGAAAAATCGCAAAAACGGAAATTGATAATAAATAGTGATTGCCACTAATAAATGTAAAAGGACTATAAATTAAATACAGACCTAGCTGCAGTTGTGTCGGGCCCAGCATGTCAAAATCTAGCAAACAAAATAATAATTTTTCATTATGATCTTATATTTGATTATATTTGGTTAGTTTAAAAAAAACGAAAATTATTAGATTACGGAAACTTTCAATTAGTGAATTGATACATTTTGTATTTGGTTAGGTAATTTTTAAATATTGTTTTATTGTTTTTTTGGTACTTATAATTTATATCCTTTTGATACGTTTTTCTATTACAGGTTCCTTGTTTTGTTTAAGTTTTGTTTAAGTTTTGTTTAAGAAATTTAAGTTAGTCCTGCATTATATATATATATATATATATATATATATATATTTCTGTCTGTGTGTCTTGTGAATGCATATGTATGTACATGTATTTTAAATCTAATCAATGTATAATTTGCACGCATTGTGTATATATGCCTGTTGTGCATAATACTGCAAGTATTGGTTTGAGTGAGTATTGTACATACATTTCTTATGTACTGGGGCATATCAGTGTATATTTTGTATATATTACAGTTTGTTTTAATTTGTCTATGTTTGATAATATTTTGTATTCACGTCCTGTTGCATGTCAGGTAAGGATCCTGCATACATGACATCATTCATATATCCTGTATACATGTTATTGTGAATACATTCTATAGGGTGTTTATGCAAAATACAATAGGGGAAACAAATAATTTAATGGTTAATATCCTTGGCTGATAACAAACCGATCCTTTAAGACAAGTTTAAAATAAAAAGAATATAATTCAGCTATTTTCTATTTTAAATTGCTATTTCTATCTCTATTCTAAAAATCTAATTTAATTTTAATTAAAAAATCTAAGGTGTACTTTCATTTTAATTTTTATAATTTAAAAATAACCCCTAAGAAAATAATTTGAACAATAGTAAGAAAAAATTAAAAAAAATTAATATCACTCAGAAAATAAAAATTAACCAAAAAACTAGGGTAATGTATGAGAAGTAATCAACTTTTTTCAAATTATTATAATTTTCAAGGAATATACTTAACTAGTAAAATTTTGGTGAGAACATTTTTCAAAAACAAAAACAAAATAATTCAGTAATAAAAATTAAAAAAAAAACAAGTTTTTGTTTATAATGTGTTTAGTGTTTAGATATAATTTTTAATTGAATCTTAGTTCTGTTTTTAATTCTAAAGGGTAATAAGGTCATAATATTTTTTTTATTTTTTTTTTATTTCCTTTTTCTTACAAAAATGTTTTTTCTCCTTATTGCTTTATAGATGGTGAGATGATAAAAAATGAAATACTGGATTCATTAATATTACATCTGACAGTTAACAATAATTAAATAAAATGTTCTCTTAATTATTTAAAGAACAATTAAATGTCGAGAGATACATAGTATAAAATTATTTTAATTGTTTTTATGAAGCTTAAAATCAAAGCATTTACACTTGTATGAAATTATTATAATTTTGTTTGACTGTTATTATTTTGAACACTTTTTATTGGGTTTAAAAAAATTAAACTTAACATCAGAAAGTTTTTTAATTTTATATAAAAAAATAAAATATGTATATTGTAAATATTAAAAAAAAAACAACAGAATATAACAAAATATTAGGTTAGCTTATATACTTGTATACATACAATGTGTATTGTAGGTATGTATGATTAATTTTATCGAATTTATTAGAACATATACATAGTTTAATAAACTAGGATTCATGCTTTATTTTTAATATAATTTTTCTATATATAGTTATAACAATAATAATTATTTAATTATTAATAATTAAAATTAAACTTTTATTGTGTTATTTTGTATAGTCAATGTTTTTTGGATAATTTTTATAAGGTTAGTGAATAATGGTTATTTTAAACTTTTTTTTTATAAAACTATTTAATACGGATAGTTTGTTTCAATTAAATGTAATTAATAATTGAACGTTGTTTTATAAATAATTAAAAAAGATAATTATTTGATGTTAACTTTTTAAAGTTTGGTATATAATATAATACGCTGTTTATAAAGAAAACGTTATAATAAAAACAAATGTGGAAGTGTACCATGTATTGAATATTATTATGAACTTCAATAGAGAATCGCGCAGTAAAATTGCAATGCAGACGCCTTATATAGACTGCAACCTAAGGCGTCAAAGTGTTATGGAGTAAAAATTGGGGAGGTAATTATAATAACTATTAGAAAATATAAAGTCTTGGTGGTGAATAGTGTTTATCAGGTGGAAATAAAAGAAAAATTGTGTTTTTTATTTCCTCAATAATGCCACATTTGAATGCTCCAGCCAACCAAAAACATTGTCGAGCCACTTTTTCGGCTATAAGTGTAAATTTTTACAATTTATGTGTAAAGTTGTACACTTTTACCTGTACCTTATCTTTTTTCATGTATGGTGAAATAAGAAAAGCAAATCTCGTTTTTTGCTGGTGCTTATGATATCATAAGCATTAATAATCATTGAAGCTTTGTGCTTCAGTAGGTGAAATATACTGAAATATGCTTCGACTTAATTTTTTTTTTAAAAAAGGAGCTAACAATTATACCATGAGATCTAATAAGTATTCTAATATGCAATTATTTAAATATTTACAAGTTTTTTAATAAGTAAATTTATTTATATAACCTTAAGTTAGGATGGCCTTCAATCTATTGTTTGGCAAAAAAATTAAAAAGTTTAAATTTAAAAAAAAAATTAAATGCTTAGAAAAATCCAACCGATTATTCTTATACCCCTATAAGCACTATTTTCATCGCAACTTATCGCTTAACATTCTTAATAACGCTTAATTATCGCATATGCGAGGAATAACATAATTATGTTATTGTTATTTTCACATATTAACAAAATAGCATTTATGCCTTTAGCTTGAGGGTTAAAATAAGTCTGATTAAATATTTAACTTTAAATTAACGTTTTAATACCCGTACGTTGTGCTAACACTGACGTATTTTTATGTAAACGGGTTATAAAAATTCGTTCACGCATATAATCGTTTATTTATTTCTCCTATTTTTTTAATGGTGGTTTACTTTTATTATTTTAACAAGCTTCTGGACTGTCACTAATTATAGATGACAGTCCTTTTTTAAAAATATATGACGAGCTTCTCCCAGAATCCTGAGCTTCATCAGTTCCAGAAATTAACAAAAAGAAAGAGGTTACAATAATTATAATATAAACCTGTAAATACTATAATAAAACATGCGTGCCAAATCTCAATCTAATCGCATAATTTTTCCGCGTTTTATGATTTTTCGAAATTTTGCTGTGCTACTATTGCGGATTAATGACGTCATAAAAAATTATTTTCCGAATAGCACAACTACAGCGGTAGACTGACTTTGGACAAAATTTCATCTCTCTAGCATAAATACACTACTAGCTACGATGATAACAGACAGACAGACACACACACAAACAGACAGACAACTTTTTAAAAACTATTTAGGAGGCCTTAAAAACACCCGAAACGGATAATTCCGGTGACACAATACTTTCCTATAGACCTACGGTATATATGAATAAGAAAGGGTAAAAAACTAATATAAATGGCTATAATATATATATATATATATATATATATATATATTATATATATATATATATATATATATATATATATATATAATATTATATATAGCCTTATTGTTAGTAAATTTTATTTTTGTATTTATTTCAAAAGAAATAAACTCTTAAGGATAATTTTCCGTAAAAATCAAATTGTATCAACTGATGAAAATCAGATTATATGAAAAATTTCATAGTAAAGGATAGGATGTTTTGAAAATGATGTGGCAGGAACTCGAAAACTTCACCATGGTAGCCTATACATAGATCTGTAAAATCGAACTGTTGCTTTGCGTGGATATTTCTTTTGTCGAGTGACTTTTATGTTTAGTTTAACCTATAGCGCATAATTATTATATTTTAGTTTTATTTATTCATGTTTACACTACATTTATTTCTTCTAGATTTGTGTTGAGGGATTTTTGAGCTAACTAATTTTCTATATTTCTAACATTGTTTTTTAAGGTCAGCGTTAGATATTAGATTAAGGGGAGAATTGAGTGGAGAGTGTTGTGCTTCAAAATGTACAGTACACGTTGAATGTTTTACACAAATCCACATGTATAGTTATATGAACATAAAATATTACAACTTAACGTTAATCATAAACAAATTAAAATATAATTCCTGAAAAAATAGAATATGAATTAGCATTTTAATTTTTTTAAATTTATTAATAATTCGCAAAATGTAATTGTAAACTGTTTTGAATAAGAGTAAAATAATAAGCAACAGGTGAAAATAAAAACGAATTGAAACATAAGAATAAGACTGGCCCGAGGGTGTTCCCTTGTCGAAGGTACAAGTTGTAGAGTTACAAACAGTGTTCAACTGAATTAAAACTTTAGCTACTCTCACAGTTTATGTTTTTTTAAAATGATACCCGCATTATCATTCGTAACATAAATATTGTATAAAAGTTGATTAAATTAATTGTTTAACAATTTTGATGGATAATAGTTTCAAAGAAACCGATGCCGTGTAATATTTATTACTTTTTATGGAAATTTAAATTAATAAAATGTTGGTTGTAATTGTAAGCACTTTTTAAATTTAGTTTCTTTTAAATTCAATCGTGAGTAAATTAAACGAATTTAAAATTGAATACAAAAATGATAGTATCCTTCCTATTTACCGTTTTCTGCTATTGTTTCATCAATGCTAAATCTGTTTTTAGTTTTTCTATTTTAAGATTTTAAAATTATTTGCTGTTCAGTTGGCTACGTAACGTATTGTAAGTTTTTCAAACTTAGTATTCTTTTAATTATCTTAAGTTTATTAATGTTATTTCTTTTTTAGCTATTTATTTTTGATGACCATTTAAACAAAATGTTTTAAAAAACCTATTTGTTCGTTAATTTGAGGAACTGGTGAGGCCCCATGTTTCCGTTTAAACAAATTTCCTTTGGAGAGGAACTAGGTTCGAATCTTGGTACCGGCAATAATTTTTTATTGTTATATTTTCATAAAAAATATCGTGCTTTCTTGCTCAACAATCTATGCTTTGGTTGAGTTTTTGGTTAATGCTCCATAACCTAAGCAGTGGTTTTACTACTTTTTATTCAATTTGCCGGATATTTATAAGGAAATGCACTATTTTTTCAAAATTAGCATAAAATAAGCTTTACATTTGTGCAAATAATTCCATGTACTACCAATATCCTAACGATAGTTTTGTATAACTTTTAGGATAAATGAGCATATTTTACTATTAAGAATAATAAGTAGTCAAGCAAATGCTATTCTAGGTTATAAAACAAACCGAAAATTTAAGAAAGGTATATGGATTGTTAAGCAAGGAAACACGCATTTTGAAGAAATATTCTGGAACTCCTTATCAGAATTTTTATATTTATTTTTTGGCTTATAACGTTGTTTAAGTAATGTTTCTACAATTTTATGTTCAATGTAATGTGTAATGTACAATAAATAAACATGCTATACATTTTAGAAACCCTAAAATACTGCTTAGCGTTGCGCTGTGTATTTTGTTATTTATTACGTTTTTTTTTTTGGTTCATATATTTGTTTATTTATTTACTTAGGAAACAGATGACGCCTCAGGCTAATTTTTCGACTGTATAACCAGCTTGTTAATAAGCAAACACTCTTTCTTTTCTTACTTAATCCCGTTAAAGCAAATTTATATCATCGTCAATTTTACATGTTATTGACCATAAATGTCCAAAACAAGACAATAAATATTAAACAAATTAAAAAAAAAATTTTGAAAACGCAGTAGCCCAATTTTAATAATAAGGTATCATTAGCCTTTTAAAAAAAAGAAATAAAATTGTTTAACATATAATTAACATTATGGTTATTTGTTAATAAAACTATAGTAAAATTATAAACATTCCTATTATCATAATTTTATTTATATATTAACACTTTATACTACTTATTACTAGTCATTATTGTCATAAAATTTTTATTTATTTTTTAAAAATTTTACTCGAGTTAAAATTTATTTTCCTTTTTCATTTTTCTTCTTAATACACATAACTCACGAAAAGATGTTAAAAAATATTAAAATAAAAAGTCATTTATTATAATTTTTTAATAATTATAATACATGATATATGCACTTAATCGGCAATCAATGTAAATATAATTAAGCTTTTCATAATACTTTTTTTTATGATAATTAATATTTTAATTTTTTTTATAACTAAATGTAATAAATAATACGAAGTGGCTTTTTAGCAGAAAAAAAGCTTATATAAAAAATGATTAGATTAAAAATATAAATAGACTTAATTAAGTTTTAGTAAAAAAAATGAAATTTATTCAGATATAATTAAAAAATGTAGAAAATTGTGGGTTAGGAAGGTACAGGCGCAGGGTAGGAGGGGTTCGTCGACAGCGTATAATAAATCATCATCAAATTATTTTTAGTATAAACTTTATGTGTTAAAGATTTTTTTGGTGGAAGTTCTAACGTATCCGGGAGCCTTAAAAACACTAAAAATGACTCACAGGTACCTTTTTTGTTGGTGTTAGGTAGGCATTGTTTACAAACTTTTTTTTAAAGGTTTTAGGGATTTTTCTATATTACCTGAGGTTAAATATTAATATTGTTTTATTATTATAAATTATAATTGGTTAGGTATTGTTGAGTTATTTCTAAGACATATGACTTTTAATGCTTAAATATTAATTGGTATAAAAATATTGCTTTTTCGTTATTTTTATGGTAAATAATAAAAGATAGATTGATAATGAATGTGAAGAGTCTATCTTTATAATAATAATAATAATGCTCGTTTAGAATCTTTCGGCTCATCACGGGTATCACCTACGGAAATCACCTCAGAAGGTAGTGGCAATCATAGCGCTCCGAGTGTATTCTAAAGTTGATAATTAATAATCCAAACAATAATCTCATGTAAACTTAGAGCGTAACCTGGGATGTGAACATCCATTGTGTCAAAGTTCAGTGTATAAATCAAATACTGATGCTTTAACAAACTCGACCACGGAGGCGAGAGGCAGCTGAGTCAAGCTTTACAGTGACTTAATTATACATATGTAATATTTTACTTGTAACAAAGCAATTCTTAATAGTTATAAGTAAGGAAAAGAAAATCTTTTCAATAGAAAATGTTGTTTTTAAGGTAGGTTGCATGAATGGAGTGTAGAGATTCCGCTTGGGATCCTGTGTTTTCTATGTGCTTACCATATATAAGTTACCGATACTTTTTTTAAATTCTTAACATTGCTCTGTTTCTCAGAAATTATAATTTTAAACAGATTGTTTAGTAAGTAAGTCCAGCGCTTATAATTTTTTAGGATGTCATTTTTTACTATTCGTAAAAGATCTACCGCATGCATTATAAAAGCCTGAAATATATGTAATGAAAATTTAGTGCACTTGAGATTTATCGTGACCGTAGCTGGGGGGATAAAATAACTTTTTTTATTACAAACTAAATAAAAATTAGCTAAAAGGAGATGTGTAACGACATAAACTTACTATAACAACATGCAATCAAGTTTATTCATGAGTATATACATGACCAATAATTAAAATAATGTTAATATTTATTTGTTTGTTAGGCACCTTTTTGGGGTTGAAAGCAGGCTTTGTTTTTTAATCAAGTAATTAAGTGAAGAGACTCTTTTATTTATCACTACACGGTGAACTCCTCTAGTGCTACTGTTTTAAATAATCATTAAAATATACTTTTTAAATTTTGCATTTTAGTTTGTGTTGATGTTTGCTCCTAGTGACAGTAACCCTTCCCCCCAACTCGTAGAGAGCTTATAAAATGACCCCAATAAGTGTATATTCTTTTTTGGTTGAGTATTACAAGTTCTCCTAACTCCCAACCAACCCCTTGTTGGTTTCAAATTCGTTGCACTCTTTGATCATTTTTGTAAATTTTACACTTTTGCTCCAAAATAGCGTAAGGTGGGAAGGTCGGTGACCTGTGACTGTCAAGTAAGTAGGCCTTTGTTAAAAAATGATAGCTAAGAGTTAGTTTTACCTGGCTCTGTTAACACAATGAAATTACAGACATTAAGAGTTAACTGTTGCCGTCATTAGTCTTGGATGTCTGCATTTTCAACATTAGTTCTACACTAGGTTATGACTATAGTAATTAACTAACAATAATAACAACACCAACAACGTCTTTCCACTAAATTTAAACTTTATTGTGCAGAGCCGGCTTTCGGCAATAATGCCATCTACAGTGCCTAAACAAGTAATAACAAAACTTAGCAAATAATAATAACATCAAGTAGATAAATAAAAAAGCAAATAAATAAGTTAAGTCTAAAAAAGTTAAAACACAATAAAAAAGTTAAATAAATAAAAACAGTATATACATTAGAAAAACCCTAAAACAATAAAAAAGATCAGTTACCGTGGTGGGATGTTGAGTCTTTCAGTTCATGGAATCTGACTGAAGGGGTTTTAATAGAACTCGCTAGAGTTTGTATAATAACAGAACCCCCGCCGTCAGTCTTATCATTCAGACACATGTCACCATCACTATCTAGCGCTCTCCTAATCTCAAAATTTTCTAAGGAGTTTAATTTCATCCCTTTATTTTCAAAATGAAGGAAACCGACCTTATGACCTTCTTTTCCGTGGGCCTCTTTTTCGATGTGGGCGTAGAAGTTAGTGGGCCCCTTTAAGTGTTCTTTAAAGCGGGTGGAAAATTTGCGCCCCGTCTGCCCTAGATAGTATTTGCCACAATCTTGAACTCCACATTTAATAACGTATACTCCACTTTTCTCCATCGGCTCAATAGCGTCCTTAGGCTTGGATAGTGCTTGCCTTAATGTGGAGACAGGACGGAGAGCAGCACGCAGACCGGCTTTCTTTAAGCAGTTAGATACTCTATTGGAGACGGGGCCGATGTATGGGACAGAGCACCATTTACCATTTTTTGTTTAAAACAAAAAATTAAGGAAAACGATCTCGTTGTAATTAAAGCTGACAAAGGAAATGCTACTGTGGTTATGAAAAAATGTGCATACATTGAACGCGTCGAAGCTTTTATAAGTCAACATAACTTTATTATCCTAACTGAAGACCCGACTCAGGATATACATCAAAAAGTTCGTGCGGCCCTAAAGCAAAACAAAAGTCTTTATTGCAAAGCTTTTAAGCTCCTCAACATGAACGCACAGGCGCCGCGGATGTATGGCGCAATCAAAGTACACAAACCTGGTATGCCTGTTAGGCCTATAGTTCCATGCTGCGGATCGCCTACCGAGAAAATAGCTAAGGAACTCAATAAAGACTTTAAGAGAATCACAGGGTTCCAGGCAAGCGACTCTATTAAGAACAGTTCTGAACTTATAAACTATGTTCAAGCCATTGAGATAAGTCAAAGCTGCACTTTGGTCTCTTTTGACGTGGTTGACTTATTTACCAGTATACCACCAGATGTTTGTATCAAACTTATGAATATACTCTTGAGGAGGAAGTCACACGATAGATTCTTAACGCGGAGATGATTGAGCTTATGAACTTATGTTTTGAACATATTATGCAGTGTTTAACGGAGTTATATATTCTAACCCTAAAGGCCTGGCTATGGGTAACCCTTTAAGTTGTTTGGCTGCCGAAGTGTTTATGCACAACTTTTATAAGCACTGTATTGATTCTGACAACAACCCGTTTAGAGACCGTATTATGTTGTGGAAGCGTTATGTTGACGATGTTTTTGTAATTTGGAGGGGGTCGAGTAAACAGCTTGATTTGTTTTTAGAGTATTTAAATGCTTGCTACCTTGGGATAAGTTTTACTATGGAAGTTGAGAACAGTGCAGGATCCCTAAACTACTTGGACCTAACTTTATCAAAATCCGGCAACAAATTAGCTTTTTCAATATATAGGAAGCCTACGTGCACTGATACAGTGCTTCACGCTTCATCCAAGCACCCATGGGCTCAAAAGATGGCCGCATTCCACAGCTATACTCACCGACTCGTTAACACCCCTCTCTCAGAAGAAGATTTTAACAAAGAAAAAGGCATCCTCTATCATATAGCGAAAAATAACGGTTATGATACTTCTATCGTTGACAAACTAACTGATAGGAAGCAGAGACAGAAAGCCCTTAAAATTATCCATCCCGAAGGATTAGAAGGCGTGACTTCGGAAGGCCCTAGTAAATGGTGCTCTGTCCCATACATCGGCCCCGTCTCCAATAGAGTATCTAACTGCTTAAAGAAAGCCGGTCTGCGTGCTGCTCTCCGTCCTGTCTCCACATTAAGGCAAGCACTATCCAAGCCTAAGGACGCTATTGAGCCGATGGAGAAAAGTGGAGTATACGTTATTAAATGTGGAGCTCAAGATTGTGGAAAATACTATCTAGGGCAGACGGGGCGCAAATTTTCCACCCGCTTTAAAGAACACTTAAAGGGGCCCACTAACTTCTACGCCCACATCGAAAAAGAGGCCCACGGAAAAGAAGGTCATAAGGTCGGTTTCCTTCATTTTGAAAATAAAGGGATGAAATTAAACTCCTTAGAAAATTTTGAGATTAGGAGAGCGCTAGATAGTGATGGTGACATGTGTCTGAATGATAAGACTGACGGCGGGGGTTCTGTTATTATACAAACTCTAGCGAGTTCTATTAAAACCCCTTCAGTCAGATTCCATGAACTGAAAGACTCAACATCCCACCACGGTAACTGATCTTTTTTATTGTTTTAGGGTTTTTCTAATGTATATACTGTTTTTATTTATTTAACTTTTTTATTGTGTTTTAACTTTTTTAGACTTAACTTATTTATTTGCTTTTTTATTTATCTACTTGATGTTATTATTATTTGCTAAGTTTTGTTATTACTTGTTTAGGCACTGTAGATGGCATTATTGCCGAAAGCCGGCTCTGCACAATAAAGTTTAAATTTAGTGGAAAGACGTTGTTGGTGTTGTTATTATTGAAGAACATTCCACTGCGCTTACTGAAGTTATAATTAAATAACTATTCTTTTCAAATTAACTACTCCCTACACTGTGTACCTTTTTTAAATAAAAGTCGTCGTATTATAATTTTTACATTTAATAAAATTTAAATATAAAAAAATGCATAAAACAGGTATTTTTTTGTAAAATGTTTAGTTTGGATTTTTAGCAAGAAGGGAACAATACTTTTTTCCATGTACCTACGGTAATAGTTGATAAAAAACAATTTCAGGCTTATTAAACCTTTTGAGGAGGAATAGGTCCAAAATAATAAATAAAACTTATTTGTAAAAAATATTAAAACTAATTTTGCCGAGCATTCGATATTTTTTTTTTCAAGGCTTAACATAATAAATAATAACAAAAAAAAAAAACAGTTATATGGTTGCTAACAAATAGATGTTTGGATAACAACAAGTAGGTATTGGACAACAATGATCAAACAAAGATATTGGACAACAAATAGGTTGTTGTCCAAACATCTATTTGTTAGCAACCATGTAACTGTTTTTTGTTATTATTTATTATGTTAAGCCTTGAAAAAGATAAAATTATATCGAAAGCTCGGCAAAATTAGTTTTAGTTATTATTTTGTACGCTTTAATAATTTAAATTAGAGGTCCTGATAAAGTTTTTTTGAATTTCGGGTTTTACATTTTAAATAAATTTTATTAACATAACCCAATTTATAGGTATAGGATAAATTGTATTTTCCCAACCGAAATGATAACAATATTTTTACTTTCTATTGTTTCAGGCCTTGACTGTAGATAATGCATTTACACGCGTAAGTTAACTTTTTTCATAATTAATACTTCTTATTATAATATTATAAATTTAATTAAAATTGATATCTTTATGATTTATTATGTAAAAGAAGTAATTTAATTAATTTTAATTACATTTTATAATAACAGTCCATGGTCTTTATTACTGATATATATATATATATAATATATATTATATATATATATATATATATATAATATATATATATATATATATAATATTATATATATATATATTTATATATATTATATATATATATATATATATATATATATATATATATATATATTATATATATTATATATATATATATATATATATATATATATATATATAATATATATATATATATATATATATATATCAGCAAGCATTAATGCATATTATGCTTATTTATACTAACACAATTAATTATAGTAAAACGTCTTCACAACTAATGATGTTACTTTTAAATTTTACTTAGTAATAACTAATACGTCAAAAAACAAATATGAAATTCTTGTTTTTCGATTCAATATTTGATTATAATTAACCAACTGCGATGACATTTCATGGGTCGTAATCGTGTCAACATTTGATGAGGACCAAATCGTGTCCACATTTGATGTGGACTAAATCGTGTTAACATTTGATGAGGACCAAATCGTGGCATCATTTGATGTGGACTAAATCGTGTCATCATTTGATGTGGACTAAATCGTGTCATCATTGATGTGGACTAAATCGTGTCATCATTTGAAATCGTGTCATCATTTGATGTGGACTAAATGTGCATCATTTGATGTGGACTAAATCGTGTCATCATTTGATGTGGACTAAATCGTGGCATCATTTGATGTTATATGATGTGGACTAAATCGTGTCATCATGTGGACTAAATCGTGTCATCATTTGATGTGGACTAAATCGTGTCATTGATGTGGACTATCGTGTCATCATTTGATGTGGACTAAATCGTGTCATCATCTGATATGGACTAAATCGTGTCATTATTTGATGTGGACTAAATCGTGTCATTATTTGATGTGGACTAAATTGCGTCATAATGTAATGTGGACCACTTCGCGTTATTATTTGATTTGGACCAAATCGTGTGGTCATTTGATGTGAACCAAAACATGTCATCATTTGATTTGAACCAAATCGCGTTTCATTGGGACCAAATAATTGTCAATCATGTATTTATTAAATTTATCTATGAACTTGATTGTTTTAAAATTAAATTGAAAGTTAAATAATAAATAAGGATGAGATAACTTAAGTGCTATAACAAAAATTGTTTCTTTAACAAGCCACAAAGACTCCATTAGCCCGAATACATGTAACAATTACTTGTTGTTAAAATAGAATTAGTGACACACAAAAAAGTACTTAAAATATTTGAAGGCACTTTCTTCCAGCTTTTTATTAGTACACCTATAACAGTAATATACAGATATAAAAACGCAGTAAAACTGTATTTTAAGAAATGATCGATCGGTTGCATTTTAAAATTTAGGAACTAACGATCGATTAGTTAATTTGAGTAGGGGGTGTAATAATTTCTCTTTGGATTTGCCATTATCTATATACCTTATACTAAGCTAACTTAGTCCAAAGTGTTTTCGTGACTGTAGAGTTTTCATATCTTGTGCTTCCAACCTGCAATGCAGTTTGGAGGAAATTTGATGTAATATAGGTAATCCAGGGTATGGAGTAACTAAAATTTATCTTTGTCGAGGACTAGAGATATTTTCTTTTTAGCGAAACTCGCGGTCCTTTGAACCTTAAAATCATAATAATCTCTTGGCTGATTATATTTTCAGTGACTAAAAATATCTAAGTTTATATAAATATCTAAGTAACTTTATGAATGTTTAAAAAGAGTTTAAATTGGGCAGCATTCAAATTAGAAAAGAAATTTTATTTTAGATTTTCGTTTTATTTTTGATCACGTTTAAACTATTCATTGGAATAGTTTGTTTAACTTTCTAAACTAAATTCCGATCAAAATTAGTAATACTGAACCAGTTTTTGTCTCTCCAGTCATTGCAATTAAACAATAACAAAGCCGGCTTTCAGACGTTAACGGTCATAATTATTGTATAACACACGGTTAAAATTAGTTGACAGCGTGAAAATAGTTTAGAGAAACCAATGACGTGCCTGCTTTGAAATTGTGGGCGTGGTTTAACATCTAGAAGTAAGACTTTTGCCTCCCTCCCATTATATTCCCACGCTGTCAACTGATTTTAACTGTGCGTTATACTATAGGATTGGTGAAAATTTAATAGAAGATCAATAATCTATCAACGAGTCTAGTAAATATGTAAATAATGGTACAAACTTGACTAGCGGTACCTTTAGAGCTGACTGGTAGGTAAACTACTAATCTACTTTTAAAATTTTCACTGCCACTGATGATGACCATTAACGATTGAAAGCCGGTTTAGTTATTGCTTAGTTATATAAAGAGTAGAGAGACGAAAACTGATTTAGTTCTATTCCTACTCATCATAGCACTTCCACAGTTCAATCTATCTTATAACTTTGATTAGTTATCAGACATATGTGATAAAACACTTTTAAGGGACCAATGGAGTTTTTTAATTCAGTTCCTTAACTCGAATTTTTAGGCTAGAGCAGTGCTTTTTCTATTTTAAAATCCAAACATCTGATAATGAGTTATAGGTATTGTCAATACCTATCTTCCCTATTATTAAGTTTGTTATTAATTAAGTTATTCATAATTTTAGGGATAACATTTGATCTCTTTTTAATTTTTTTTTAGGAAAATCTAAAATCTATCTGTGAATTACAGAAAAGAAGAAAAAAAAAAATCTATCTGTGAATTAGTCATAAAATATTGAGACTTGATAGAAACATTTACAAATCACGCTGTTATGTGAATCACAGACTTACACGAACATTAAGCAAAGCTAACAAAACTGCCTTTAAATCAAGCAAATACAACTGACAAATAAAATAACCACATATGGAACCATTGTGGCTTAAATCTTAACCACAATTTACTTTATCTTTTCGGAGGGTTTCTTAGTAGTATACATTACCAAATAACATATAAAACAACACATAATAAATAATTATACTTTTTATATACGTTTTGTTAAGTAAATAAATTATACAACTAAAAATATTATTTTGTTTATTTTTCCTTGCATCAGATGTAGAAAAAACGTTTTTATTGCCGGTCTCCTTTTCAAAAAGTTTTACCGTATAAATTAATGGAAAAGGATTAATGGGAGTTTTGTAACCTGATTAAGGTTATACAGTAACATATTCTTTGAAATATTTTTTATTACTTTCCATTTTAAGTCTTTATAATTCGACAAATATCAGTATTCTAGAGAAATAGAAATAGCTTTTCTTGGCAAATTGAAGTCAAAAAGTATTTAACAGTAAAAGTGCAAAAAAGTGATGAGTGCAATGGATTTGAAGATGAAAATAGACTTTATTAATATAAATGGATGCCTTAAGGCTTGTTCGCAAAAAGGTGGTAAAATTAACTTCAATTAAGATATCTTTTGTTTTGTTTTGCTTCAAGCCAAAAATCCAACTCCTGTCATATACGAGCAAACTCATTAGCGATTTTTAAATGAAAATTTGCTAAAATATGGTTCTGGTTCACACAATACAAATTTTGTATTACCAAATAAAGAACTCGATTTAAATAAGACCGCACTACTTTCCTGGTTTTAATTCTGCTTAACTTTTAGTCGGATTTTAATTGTACTTCTTATAGGCATTTTAGTTTGTGGTCGAATACTAATATATATAGAAAACTGTTTATAACGTTCATGTGAATGTGAATCTTATATCGAATATACTATACAAGAAAGCAAAGGTATACGAAATTTTGGATGCTTAAATTTGTCAATGATGTAGAGGGCAATAGAATTTAAATTTTGTATAGTTTAAATAGCAAAAGCATATGTTAAACAAAAATTGCACCAACAAATTTGCTTTCCAAAAAAACCTTACTTATAAGATTGCTTTACTTAAAATTTTAAGTATTTTTTACCAGTAATTAATTAATTAGTAAGTAATTTTTTAAAGTTTTTTTATTAAATTACTATTCCACTATTACTATCCACATTAAATATTATAAATATTGCGGCTATTTTACACAAATAACATTAAACACATTATATTTATTTATAATGTATTGAAAAAAAATTAAATAGTATTAAATTATAAATATAAAAAATTTAAATTTATAATGTATGTAATTATATTTTACAGAACTATTTTACACAATTTTCAGTATTCTTCATTGAAAATGAATAATATCATTCTTTATGTTTCTTCATCTTTTTATTTTTTCGTTTTTATTTTAATTCAATTAAAATTATTTCATGTATAATATATGTTGTCAAGTCCTTATTAAGTATGTTCAGCTCAAATTAACAAGTAATAAAAGAAAAAGAAAAAAAAATAATGCCCTCATTATTTCTAAACATAACATATATACATTTATTTTATAAATAAATTTATAGTATTTCAACTAATTACCACGATTAGAGTAAATATGTGTTAAAGTGTTTAGAGTAGTATTTTCAACTTAATTAACTCGATTAAAGTAAAATAAAAGTTAAATTATACTACGAAAACTATTTTTTAAATTTTTTTATATAAATATATGTAGTATTTTCAACTTAATTACCAATAGTATATATTTTGTTATAAACCGAGTTAACAAAGGTATCGTACATTTTTTATTTCATCGATAGCATTTTAAAATGCAGAAAAAAACTATGTTGCACACTTTGACAAGTTGATATTTATTTAATTAGAAGAAAATATATCCGGCTGGTTTGCTTCAGCGAGAATTGAATTTTATTGTACTTTACAGTTATCTATAAAACTGTTGATTGATTTACCCTCGCATTACTTGTAATTAAAATCTAAAAAAAACAAAACATTTTCACGTTGACTGTCAGTATAGTTCAGGTCTAGTGAGTAAATAATTAATTATCGTTAATGAACATTTTTACGATTTTTTCCATCGTTTCCTGTCGATTTTTTTGATGTAGAAAGGTTAAATACATTTTTTTTATTTCGTTAATGAGATCACAAACTAGTTTAATTAATTTTAACTGTTGACTATTAGTGATAAATTTTAAATCCTATTTAGTTTTTATAAGTAGGTTAGTTGCAGTAGTTAGCTACTTATAGCCACGTATTGAAACAACCTCATGTCGTCATTTCATTATGGAAATTTAGTAAAATGAGGAAACAAATAAAAAATTGGGTACGGGGTACCTCGGAACTTTTCCTCATTACATCGGATTCGCTACCCTCATCCTCCCTGCTTCAGACTCGCTTCGCTCGTCCTCAGAAATACAGTTCGCCAAATTTATACTGCAACATGCCTCGCTTCGCTCGTCTTCAGATAGTATGAATGCATCCGTATCATTCTTAGCTGTCACCATACAGCATTAACCACGCTCAATGCTCCTTAATTTTTATGATCCAACAAAAATCATGGATAAACTTGACGTATTGAAACGAAACTTAGAGTACTTATTTATTATGTTATAATATACACTTGTACCAAATTTTAACGCAATTGGACCATATCACATTTTTTTAAAAAACGTACACAAGTAATTTAATAAAAATTGACCTAATGCTGATAATGAGATGAAACTTGGCACATATGTTAGTCTTATACATAGTCAAAATCCGATCCGATCGCACTATTTTTCCGCGTTTTATGACTTTTCAAAATTTTCGCTGAGCCATTATTGCTGGTAAATGACGTCATATTTTTTTTTCCGAATAGCACAACCACAGCGGTAGACTGATTTTTGTACAAAGTTTCAATTCTCTAGCATAAATACACCGGGCGTTACGATGATAACAAACACACACAAATACAGACAGACTTTGCGAAAACCTTTCAGGAGGCCTTAAAAACGCCTGAAACGCGTAAATAATTCCGGTTTCATCCCGGTTTGGGATTCTTTTGCAAACACAATACATTTCCTATATACATACGGTATAAATAAGGAAAATTAATTGGTTTTAGTTGATATAAAATTTAGACGTGTTTTTGCGGGATAGCGTAAAAAATTGAAAATGATACAAATTTTATGACAATAAAATTTGCCATAATTTATTAAAAAATTTTAACTTTTAGCCACCTCCTACCATAATCATAAGAAAATATATTTTTTCTTTACATCCATAATTTATAATTATTTTATTTATTTTTTTGCATTGGCCTTTTAATAAATGAAATTAAAATTAAGCCATTATAAGTCTCACTTATAGTTAAGTAATTGTGATTACACCCTCCATATAAAATAACATTGAAACAGTCTAAATAAAATTTATTTAATGCTGTACACATTATTTAAGGTTAACAGTATAGTTATAACCATAGTGGTATATACTAGAAAGGACATAGCCTATCTAAATACATTGAGAGGCCTAAAACATTTATTTAATCATTGAAACCTCCTTCAAGACTGAGTTAAGGTTACAAAAATCAATTGTTTTAGGCTTACCGCATATTGCTTGTATTTCGATGTGTATTTTTAACGTTCTGCTGTATAAGTTACTGAAATTTTTTACTGATTATTTGATTGCATTTATAAGCGAGGTGGTCAGGTTACTTTTTTGATGTTTCAAAATATAACCTTTATGGCCTCTCTAGTAATAATATCTCTATAGTTATAACAACAAATATTTATAGAAACACCTGTACGACTGGTATCAATGTTAACACAATCATTTATAGAAAAAAACTTGTTCATGCATAAAGAAAGAAATAATAATCTATTAATTTTAAAATTGTTGATAATTCTAAAAATTAATTCAATTAAACTTTTTTTTATTATGTTTTGCATATTTTTTATATGTTAAACAACATTGTAGAATTGAACTCGTTCTTTTTCTAATCATTACTTCTTAATATTTTTTATTTAATCCTCATTTTTTTTAATATTATTTTTTTTTAACAAATACTACTTATACATTAAATTTTATTCAACGCTTAATTTAATTTGAGTATTTTTAGATTATTTTCATTACATATTTTTTCTTTTTTAATTTTCTTTTTTTTTTAAGTAATAGTATACTATATGACATTATGAGGGAATCCGGGTATTATGAATATAAAATTACACTTTATAACCTTAATGAGGTGAAATAAAAAAGAGAACCTAGTTATAGTTTGAAGCTCAATTAAGCCAATAGCTTACTTACAAAGGTGGATGTTAATTTGCCTGGATGTGCGGGTCGTAAGCTCCGTAATGAACCGATTCCAAAAGTATAGAGTGATATCAAAATATAATTTCCATTAGCTGTTCACGAGAGCAAGACTTGTCATTACAATTATATTATTTCCTGTTTACATTTATATTCTAAACAAAGACTTACAGATCCTAATAACAGGTTAAATTCATTAAAAATTTAAAAATAAACTAATTTGTAATTTAAACAATAAACACATTTTTTTCGTCAATTAAGAAAACTGAAACACATTTAAAGTACTTTCTAAATTTTTTCTTTACGATTGGATTTATTGGTTGCCATGAATAGTTTTATTTTAATCGATTTTTTTTTAATATAAGGACGATATTAAGTGTTACTGGTTTTTTTTCTATAATCTAATGCTTTCTTTTTTAAACAAAATAAAGAAAAGAAAAGATAGAAAATTAAAATACAACTCTATTGAAATAAAAGAGTGAACAAGAAAATCTCATATCTTAACTAAAATCTGAATTGAAGTCATGCAATAATACAATTAGAGCTAGAAGTAAACATTTCTTTCCCACTTTAAGCTATCTTAATCTGTTTTTTAACAAAAATCGTTTTTAAAAAAAACAAATTAGAAATCAAAAATTGACCGTAAAAAACTAATTAATCTGGATTAAGGCGTGATATTACAATTAATTGTATATATCGCTTTTTATTACTTATAAAATTTTTAGTAATTAAGTTAATTGTATAAAAAAATTGTTTTTAAAAAAATTACTTAAGATGTAAAAAAAACTTGCATTAAGCCCCATTGTGGACAAAAAACCCCTAATGTCTTGCCTTCAAATTATTATCGAATTAAGGATAGCTCACTTATAAAATTAGAAGCGATTATGTAAAACATATTTTTTTAAGTCGGAAAGGCTTTCGGAATTAGGGTTGGGCTGGGGGTCGAGACCATTACCGACCAATCATAGAGTAATTGGTACCGGAAATGAGGTAGCAAATGGTAAATGCGGGCCTCTATCAAGACTTACCTATTTAAAGTTAAAACGCTAAAATTTCATGAAAGCAAAAAGTTGTTTTTTTGTCAAATAAAGTGTTTGAAGTTAGATGCATTTTAGAACTAAAGATTAGTACACATAAACAGTCAGAGATTTTATATAAATTATTTTATTCTTCGAAAAGATTTTAATCTTCTTTTTTTCTATATTACTTAATATGAAGAAAGTAAATTTGTTCTAAAATATTTTTTAATAATAAAAAAAATCAGGGTTTAAAATAAAAGTTATAGTGTGTCAGTTGTACAATGTATTATATATATAATATATATATATATATATATATATATATATATATATATATTAATATATATATAATATATAAAATATATTTATTATACATAATAATTAATATAATATATATTATTATTATATATATATATATATATTAATTATAATATATTATATATATATATATATATATGACATATAGATACATATAACATACAATAAATCAAAAGTTTATTGATGTCCAGAAGATACATCGTACTGGTTTTTAACTACAATAAAGATTTTATTTACAACAGTGGAGGAGCAGAGTACAACTTTTAAAACTAAAATTGCTTATTTTATAAATAATAAATAAGAGACATAATGTAGTAAATAGTAAAAAAAGCAAGCATAACAAACGAAACATTGTTAGTTGGTGATGGGTCATGTTACAGTAGATGGTTTATGCCTATTGTATAGCGAGTAAATAGCTCCTCTCGATTATATCTCCGTAATAAAGATGTTCTAACATTTTTACGAACTCATTAAGCTAACAATAAATACATTTGTTTTTAATGTAAGCTTGTAAAGTTTTATGGCTTGAAGTGAAGGAGAGCCAAAATTATTTAAAAGTTAAATAAGTTAGCATGTTTGTATATTTATTTTTGCCTCAGGGTGTGTGCGAAAAGCAAATTTAATTTAGTTTTTATTGCACCCTAATCACACGATTATTATTGATACTACTAATAGATAAATAGACAAACGTACAATTAACAAAGATAAAAATAAATTACTTCTAAAAGCGCCGAGAAGTACTGCACTCCTCGGCGTGACATTTACATAGCATTAGTAATTTTTAAAAGAAAATTCCCAACAAAAAATTTACATCCATTATTTTTAATTACCATCTATTTTTTAGGTTGAGGCATTTTTTTCGCCTATTTTTGGGCAGTAATATTGATTTAACTTATTTTTTTTAATTTAACCATTTGGCTTTTGGGTTAATCTGGGGCAGGAAAATGTGCTGACTTTGCAAAATATTGAAATTATTATAACTATTTTATTTTGAATAGTATGAAAAAAGTTTTTCAAAATATAAGATGTAGTACTCATGAAATCTAACTTTTTTAGTCGTGGTAATATTTTAGCTGCGTCGCTTTATATTCAAGATTCAAAGGCTTAAAATTAATAAAACAAATTAATTAGTGTGAGAGAGTTAGATGACAGATAGTTTAGATGAGAGAGAGAGAGATCGCTTCATTTTTAATAATCAATATATGTAAGCAAAAGAATGACCAGAAATATTTTTTTTTTTCTTGAGTTTTTTTTAATTTTGTTTATCACTTCGTTTTTCAATTTTTTTAAAATATAGTTGAGTTCATAATTATTTTAATTTTGCTGAGTTCAGTTCATATTGTCCAGCCTGGGTAAAACACCAGACCGGTGATTTTCTTACTCTACTTTATGGTCCTGTAAATCCTATGATCTAAGGGTTCATAAATCATACGACGTAGAACATCAAAACTTTGGGCTCCCGAAGTATTAAGGTGTTAATTTAACTAACATCACCTTTCAACATACTTAAATCGTGCTTTGCTGAGTTTGATTATTAGAGAATACGTATTTTTAACGATATTTATTTATTTATTTAATGTGGTGCTTGATTAGACATTATTAGCTCTATACGCAACAACTATAATTAATATTGGTAAAACAAGGAAAACAACATAAAGGTAAAGATATTTTTTTTGGGACAGTTTTTGATGGACAGCATAAGACAAATTTATTTTTAACGTTAGTTAATCGAGATAGAATAGAAAAGTTATAGAGATCTAAGACTTGTGAAGAACATATTTATGAACCAAGATTGGCAACGCTTGCTATGTTGGCTTACAGGTAATAAAAAGGTACCATAAACAAAATATTGTAAACAAATTAGCGGTCAAAATGTTTGATGTTATTAAATTACGATTTTTAACAATACACTACAGGAAATTAATAAACAAACACAAACTTTTAAATAATAATTTTTATAAAACTTTGAACTGAAACGTGACCGTCGGTTGTCCGGTCTTCAGGTCCTTTTGTCGTAAAGCATTTTACAGTCGGTGTCTTTTTTTAAAGTATTTTAAAGTGCATTTTTTATGTATTAATTTTATTTGTAGAAGTACAATTGATTGTAATTATCATTCAAAGAATGTCTGAAGGCAGGTTTTGGTTCTCGTGCCTCTCAGGTACTACAGGTAGGTACACTAAAAGATGAGACGGCACTTAAAAACAATCGGACGTTTGTCGAATCTTAAATCAATTTATGTCTAGGCGTTTATGTTATGGCGATCAATTGAATACGATTTTTTTTTTTTTATCCTAAGAATGAGTCATTTTATGAAACCATAAAATGACTATTATACAAAAATAATAATATTCTTTAAGGTTGATGAGCTCTTCATCCTTTTAGCAAATTTCCAAAGCAAAAATGAGCTTATGAGGTCATTGTCATGTGGGTGGAGGTACATAAGGACTTACTGACCGGATATATATATATATATATATATATATATATATATATATATATATATATATATATATATATAAATGTTAAAGGCGCACTTTCAAAAATTTAGATTAAGAGCTGCCGGTTATGAATAAGATGGTTATGGATAAGGTACTTCAAGCCTATCCTTCTTGAGTCCTCTTATAGATCGCTTTATTGTAATTTTATATCAAGATTTTTTATATATGATTATATTTTATATAAGTATTATATATAAATATTTTATGTATAAAATCGGAACCGAATATATTTTAGTGCAGTAATTAATTTTTCTTGTTACATCACTTCCCCTTCTTTTATGGCAAATAAGAAATTTTATACTTAAATAGTGCTCGTTACCTTTTATATACTTTAACTACAAATGTCAATTCCTTATTTCAAATAGAATTTAATTTAAAACAAAATGTTTAATAATTCGATGTTAACACTTAATAAAACAATAAAATATAGTATAAAAAAAGAATAAAATAAATAAAGAATAAATTATTATTTAGAAAGATTACCCTCTTGGAAAATATTGTTTTTTTATGACGTCATTAAAATTTTATTACAAAAACTACTGTTGGGTAGAGAAAATATTTCTTTTAAGTTTATTTGTATAATTTCTATCTGAAATTTTTTTTTGGTCTTTTTTGTTACCATAAGAAAATAGTTGCTAGTTGCAAAAATTAAATAATCTCTGAATATTTTTTAAACAACTAGCCTTATTAAAAAGGTCTAAACTGGTTTTAGTCTTACTTTACTTTGTGATTGTGTGTATTATAGAAGCATGCATATGTTGCTGATGTTATTTTTAAGTACACATATGTCCTTTTGTACAGGTGTTTTTGTTTAAATTTTTGCCTTTTGTGCATCTATTTATGTATAAATTATAGCCTTTTGTGCAGTTATTTATGATAAATATTGCCTATTGTTACTGCTATTTATGAGAAATTATTGCCATCTATACAGCTTTTTATGTATAAATTATTGCCTTTTGTACTACTATTTATGTATAAATGATTGCTTTTTGTACAGCTATTTATGTATAAATTATTGCTTTTTGTACAGCTATTTATGTATAAATTATTGCTTTTTGTACAGCTATTTATGTATAAATTATTGCCATCTATACAGCCTTTTTATTGTATGATATGATTGCTTTTTGTTACTTCTATTTATGTATTAAATTTTGCTTTTTGTACAGGCTAATTTATGTATAATTTATTCCCATCTATACAGCTTTTTATGTATAAATTATTGCCTTTTGAACTACTATTTGAATGACTGTAGCTTAGTATGTATAAATTATCGTCTGCGTCTATCTATGTAAAATATCTTGCGGATATATTATTACTATTACCATTTATTTCATTAATAAATTAATTGTAGTAAAAATTAATTTACGAAATAAATTCAATTCTTAGACTAAATACAAAACAAAAGCATGGAAATCAGCGATACTGCTTTAGTTCCTCAGCAAGAGGTGGGATGGAGTTTGAGCTAACATATTTTACATAATTACCATATTACTAATTATTACATATCCATTACCATAATTATGCAATTACTTATTAATACAATGATTGACCCATAATTAAGCTATATAATATTACAATAAGTAAATATAATGAACTAACTTAATTTTAATATTAAATACTGTATAAATTTGTGGAAATATGTATGACTTTATGCACCAATATAACATTATTAATTTCATTTTTAGCATATTTCTAAGAAATTCATTACGGGAGACTTGTAATTTTTGTATTAATATTAATATGATATTGTATCAAATATAATAATTTTACGCTAAATTTAACAAAGTAAAGATGGCGGTCGATTTAAAAGAGTATGTCTGGTCTAGACGCAGAATATATTAGTTACATTAGTTATTCTGTTGATAGTTTCAAAAAATATTTATAAATCTTTTACAATATTTCGGCTTAGATTAAAAAATTAAATCATCGGATACCAATTTATCGATGTACATAAAATTAGATACTATACAAGTTCATAAGTACCGCCAAGTTTATAGATCGAATAAGGAAGCCAATAGTTTAGCTCTAATAGCTTTATGATTGAAATCAAACCCCAATTACTTGCAGAAAAAATATTTCATACCATTTTACTATTAATAATTATAGCGAATTTTCAAAGAAGAAATGAGCTTATGAGATTGTGGTCGTGTTGGTAGGGAGAGGGAGGAGGTAGATTTTTGAAAGGGTGTCCTCTTGAGTCAAGAATATAATTTATATATATATATAATTAATATATATATATTATATATATATATATACTGTTGAGGTTTATGTATTATATTTTATATGTATTATGATGTTACTTGGACTTGCTTCGCTCGTCCTTAGAATATAAAATCGTCAAATGTATTCTGCAAAACCCTTCGGACTTGTTCGCTCGTTCCTCCGATAGTAAATACATCCTTTTCATCGTTAGTAAAAAACCCAATCCTGGCACTGACCATGCTCGATGCTGCTGATCTTTATTGATCCAACAAAAATCATTGTCAATCATGGTCGTATTGAAACGAAACTTGGTGTACTTATTTATTACGTAATTCAATTAAACTCAATTGAATCCTTCTCGATTTTTACCAATTTTTTAAAAAAACGTAAACAAGTCATTCGAACATAGTAAAGCCTATTTCTAAGTACTATTTTTACTGGGAGAAAGGCAAAGTAAAGTCATTTAAAAAGGTAAGGCTTTGTAAAATTAATTCTTATTATGTGTCTAACTATTACTTGCTTAAAGTTAAATAATTACTAATAATTATTAACAAAATTAATAAGGATTAATTAAGGCTATAATTAATATTTTTGAATAGTATGGTGATAGTATTATTTAATACCTGTCTAATTTTTTCTAATTATCAATAATTCTATGACAAATGAAACATTAATCTTACTAATTAACAGCGTATATTCATTTTGATAACATATATGGTATACTGCCAAAAATTTACTTGCATTAGTTCGGTATTATCAGTTTAATTCTATATTAAAAAAAGTATAAAATTAAATTTGATTCTTCAAGTTAATTTTATTTATTATGTAACGGAATCATAAAAAAGCTTTTATTTTAAGAAATGTTATTATCAGGAGTCGTGAGTGAAAGATACTGAGAACGAGAAAATAAAATTAACACTACAAGGACTCATTTAATCTTAAAACTGTTTAATCAAGTTATGGAATAATCCTTACCACATGACGTTCTTATCTGTGATATTAATTTTTTCTAAAATTTAGAATTTATTGAAGGGGGAACGGAGGAAATTATAATTCTAACTTTAGCTTACCCTCCTTTATTAAAAGATATTGCAGCAATTAATTTATTAATATATATATTATATAAATATATATTATATTATTATATATATATATATTATATATATATATATATATATATTATTATATATATATATTACATTAAGTGACGTTGCTTTTAATGTACTAAGCATAAACGGTAAAATTCAAAAAAATTGATTATTATGGCGGATCAATTAAGTGGATGCTAAGCAGGTAAACATTTTACATGCAATTTTAAAGTTTTGGGATTAAATGCAATCTAAATGTCAGGTATTTAAGTGTGGATTTTATTTAAGCTTTAATTTTAATTTATACTTTACTTTTCTTGAACAAGATATGACGGAACTGAATGTGATTATTTTATACAAACCATGAGTGCACTTTACGGATTTTTGATTTGGTACGGATGGTGGGTGCAAGAGAGGTTCGCCAAGTACCATTTATCTGAAATGGGGATCCGCAGGGCTCTAATTTGGCGTAAACGTTTAAGCATAAACCATTTTAGCATATTGGCGTAAGCCGTTTTAGCTTTACAATTTTTATTGAATTTTAACCCCACGGACTCCTGGGGTCTAAGTTTATATTATAGATATTAAAAAAAAAATACCGCCACCTTTAGATTATACTTAAAAGGTAATAATAAATAAATAAATAAATAATTTTATTTGCGTATTAAGTATTTTTTTTTTACAATTGCAAATCGTCATAGCATTATATTAAAAAATAAAATTTTAGTTAATGTACTTATATAAAAGTTTTAACTGGCATAATTAAAACTAGTACTAGCGATAGTGGCAACAAATTAATTAATTGGACAAAAAAAAGATAGTAACAGTAGCCATTACCACCTGAGGTGGTCCCCGAAGAGAGTTATTCAATCAAGCCACTTAAAGGGCTTTATTATTATAAGTATTATATACTTACGTATTTATACACTATCTTTATTCAAGGCCAAAATCAATCATGGCTAACTTACCTGAAACAAAAAATAAAAGAAATATAATAATATTTGGAAGTTTAAAGAGGAAAATGACATGCTGACTTATATCAATATTATTTATTAATAATTTTATACTTGGTTTGCTATGAGACAAAATGTATAAATTCATTAGAAATTAATAATTGAAAAATGAAAGAATGATAAGATGGTGGAAAACTATCAAACAAAAACATATATGATCAACAATAATTATATTATATTTTATTTATTTCTATACGAATTTTAATGAATTAAAAGCTTTTATATTATATTAAAAGAGTTTATATTAATCGACATTAATAGCCATCTCACCGCATGTTTACAAATCAAACAGACCTTTAAACTAAGCGGTTTGATAAATGTTGAGACATGCAACATCTAGGTGAAAATTAACATGACTTAACTTGACATGACTAAACTACATTAATTTTAGTGCAAATATCTCCTCTATTAACAACTCTACCAAATAAACATTAATACTACTGGTTTAGAGTACTATTAGTACACCAGTACAAACTTTAGAGAAAACCTAGTAGAGGCATTTTTCCTATGTAATTGAAAACAGCCCTTATTTTCGGTCTTGGTAACTTTGAACTTGTCATAATCTTTATTCTCTTCTTACCATTACGTTTAGGTTAATAGCCGGTTGTCGTATACAGAAGTAGTATTGCGCTCAAAGTACCACTCAACTCAAGTGAGAAAATCTGTAGAAAAGTCAAATCTATAAAATCGCCCTATGTATCACCGATGACCAAATCGTTAACTAAAATTCTCGGCTAGAAAAGGTTTGCAAGCAGAGGTTCTCCCTTTTCATTTAACATTAATTTTAACCTTCATTTTTCCACATAAACAATTGTAATTACAATTTAAATCAAAATAACTTAAAAAATTGGATACGGGGTTAGATGAACTTTTTCTCACCGCATGGGATTTGCTACGCTCATCTTCACTACTTCGGACTATCTTCGTTTGTCCTCAGAAAACTGAAATCACCAAACTCGTCTACAGACTCGCAAATAGTAATACATTAGTTTTATTCCTAGTGGTCACCCGTCCAGGCACTGACCTTGCTCAATGCTGCTTAACTTTTATGATTCAACAAGAACCGATATACTAACGAGATATACCTGCCGTATAGCAACGTAACTTAATATACTTATTAAGTTAACATTAATACGTAATATCCTATATTACGTAAACAAATATAATTGTACCGAATTTCAACTTAATTCGATTATTTTTGAATTTATAGTAGACGCACACACACACACTCACACACAGACAACAAATTTGTGAAAATAACTCAGAAGGTCCTAAAATCATCTCAAACGAATAATTTTGGTGAAATCACTGTTTCGAATTGTTTGTAAACACAACACTTTCTTTTATACCTACAGTATAAATAAGGAAAAGTAAAAACATTCCATTTTTCTAACTAATTAAAATAGTGCAATTCCTTTAATTGACTGTTAGTTAACTTATAATCATTAAAATTTATATTATTAGCACGACATGTTCTTGTCTCACTTAGTTATCTTTATTATTCTTTTCCCAAATTTATCTTTTTAAAAAGATAATTGGAACAAAACAGTTTGTGTGTGTTCTCGAAGCATCAATCTTTTGTCTATACTTTGAAGATGTTAATAAGTTCGGTAGCCGAGTCTTCAAAAAGCTACTGGTTTAAAGTCAATAAAACACTGTCAAAAAATTTAACCTGTCATCTTTCATAACACGGAACCTAATATTATCTTTTTTTCTAATATAACTAATTACCTAATTAATAATAACCAATTTACAATACAGATAATTACAACTAGCTTCTGGTTTAAAGAACATACTTTTTGTTCTAAGCCCGACATAATAATTTTAAGACAGTAAATCGTCTCTCATTAATTTCCTTTGTCCTGAGGCATTTTTTCTTTCTTAGTTACTTTTTTCTTCTTTCGGCGCCGCCACTCCTTGTATACCTTACTATATTTTTAATTAGGAAATCACTGGTTACATTTAATATTTTATAAATAATGTTTGCATTCCTATATAAAGATAATAATTTATTACCTTGCAATCATTCATTTTATGTGCAAATAAAACTTTTTATACACATTTTAAAAAAAAAAAAATAATAAATTAAAAAAGTATTTTAAATAGGTGACAACATCCGCTTTTATTATAGTGATCAATTATTTTTAAAATTATTAATAAATTATTGATATTGCCTTACACACAATTTATTTAGATTTAAATTTGCTTATTAAATTAAAACTGTATAAAGTAGTAGGTAGGATTTTAATAAATTTGTAAATTATGACTTTATAAACATATTCTGCATGAATGTAAAAAGGTATGTAAGCCAAATAGCATTTATTTCATTTATTAATTAATAGAAAAATCTAAATTAAATTTACTGTTTATAATAATTTTATTGTACAATTTTTTATTTTTAAAGAAAATTTTCTATCTTATTTAATTCTTTAGACAACTTTATGAGATGAGATTTCATACTTAGCATATTCATTTGTTAAACTATAAAATTCACGACAAAACTTCATTGTCTTGATTCAAAATTTACTTTTTTTAAAAACCCTACAAGCAATTTATAGTTATAAAAAGAATAGTAAGGTAGGTAAACGATGCTTTTACTTCCCTGAGCAGTAATGTGAAAGCCGGAGGAACCAATGTATATAACTTCTGAGGCAAAGCCGAGTTATTTATGTATTTAATTATTGCGAGGAAAAATAACATTTTACTTGCAAGGTGCTTACTAGATTTTATCTCAGACGTCGGTGTCATTTGATTATACTCCAGGAGCCGGACATTTTGTACTGCTTCAATTGTACCTGATAATTGTACATTTAGGTACAATTGATATCGTATCATATGGATATGATTGGGTCAATCATATCCAGAGTAGAGCTCTTCATATGATTGCGCATGCTTAATTTTTTATAAAATCGCAAAATATTTCTGTTTTTTTTGGATATCATTTTTAATGCTAATTCAATTTCTAATGAAACGAGCGTTTAATCATCAAAATCGAATAACTGCAACAAAAGTTTTGGCTCTTTCAAGAACACCAAAAAATGGATAATTTAAGCAATGGCAGTGAATTTCTAAGACGAAATATTGGCTTTTTGTGCATTTTTTGACCATTTAGCTAATGTCATAACTTTAGTTGCAGTTATCAGATTTTTATAGGACATTGAGCTTTTAAACTTCTTCTCTTCATGTTCTGCACACAAACCACAGGGAACCACTTATTACAAAAAAACAGGAATTTGTGCGAATTTCTAATATTTTGAGCAAGCGCACTTGAATGAAAGACTCCACTCGGTATAAGCAGACTTTGTTTTCCCTTCATAATTTCCCGCACACAAAAAATAATTACTTCTATCGCTCCAAACAACGAGTGTAATTGTGAGTGTGTGTGGATACACATGTGTGTGTATTGTCTCTGCCGCATAATGACTCTTGAAGCAATCTACGTAATTTGGTATATGCCAAAATGTTGGTAGTTGCTATTACGTATTTTATTTTAAATCCTTATAGCACATTCATGACAGAGCTAAAAAATGACTGGAATATAAAGTAGCATATTAAACAAATTGAATAAACTATTAATTTATTTTATTTTTTTATAATTTATTTCGCCTTTTCATTAATGATTTAGATTTTAAATTGATGGTTTGGCAAGCTAAATAATAATAAAAGTAAATTACTGAATCCTAATCTTATAACACGTAGGTATAATACCATATTTTTCTAAAATTAACTAATATTTTTTTAAATTATATAATTCATTATAATTTTCAATAATTTAATAACAAACGCATAACATTAGTGTAATATAATTTCTTTAATTTGGGAGAAAGTTATAATTATAATAGACTTATCAAGAACCTATTTTTGTTAAAGAAATAAAAAATGTAAAATTATAGGATTAATAAAAATTATTTCTAAAAGTATATAATAATGACAAATAAAGTTGAAAAAATGTTAGAACTGCTACTATTAAATAGGTTAAAACATTTTTATTTTTTAATAATCTATATTTTGAAAATAGCTTTACTTTTTTTTAAAAATCCGTGATAAATTGATTTTAACAGTTCATAAAAATAATTTAAAAATACATTTTTTCTTTAAATAAAATAATAATGTAAAATCTAAAAAAAAATATTTAATAACAAATTAAAATTAAAAAAGAAACAGTTTTAAATATAAATTATGAAAGATTTTTAAAATTATTCAAAAATTTTGTTTTATTATTTCTTGTAATAAGCGATGAAGATACAATTTTATACAACACTAACTGAACAATAATTAGATGTAATAATACCCTTAACGTATAGAAAATAAATTGATAACATAAAAGTATAACTATAAAAAATAATTATAATAATTAAATATATAAAAGCAGGATTAAGTTGACTTGGATTATTTAATGTCCAATTTTTATCAAATTAAGTTGAGCTGTAGTTAAGAATAATTATGACGCTTCAGAAGTCTTTAGATGTTTGATAATTTTGTCAATTTATGACAAGGTTTTTGTACTTGAAGTTTCTGAAAATATAATAATTTAATTAAATTACAAAATTTGTTTTTAAAGTTTAAATAAAATCATATCAATTTATATAATTGGTTTTTAATATTTTCTCTTTTTAAAATTGTATATTAACATATTTTAAATGTGTTTAGAAATAATTATGTTTAAGTAGAGTTGAAAAAGAGGCATTTTTCACACCTTATATTGCAATAACATATAATATAATAATAATATATTTCTTTGGTTCCACCATGTTTAACATTGTATATACTACAAAAATAAATAAAATCATATAGATAAAATTTATTTTGAGATATCACAAATCAAATCGGTGCGTTTATTTAGGCATTTTTGAAGTTACTATTTAATTGAAGTCACAATCAAGGTAATTTAATAAGTTGAAAACTACAGGAGAAGATAAAGTTTAATTTTTTTATTCCTTCATCGTTAATATGTAGTTAACATTATTAAATCAGATATTGCCAGTAAGATCACAATAAAGTAAAAAAAATACAGGCAATAAACATTTTATTTGTTTTTCAAATATTAATATTACATTTAAATTGCATTACTTACACATTTAAAATGCTTCATTTAAAAAAAAGAATAAAAACCATATTTTTAACTTTTAATTTATTATTTATAACTGCAGAATGAATTAGTTTGTCATTCAAGTCAAAGAACCTACGTTTTCTTATAATTTGTTTTATTTTCCTTCTCTAAACTTTTATTTTTGCTTTTCGGTTTTTTTAATTTTTTCTTTATCAGTGATAATTTATAATTGGTTGTTTTTTAATTTTTCGTCGGCTCTTCTTTTACATTTTCTGGATATTTTTTCTCTTTATGTCTAATTGTAAAATTACTTATCGTTAATTGTTTTTAATTTTCGTTCTGTTTGTGAATTCTTTGTCTAAATATAATTTGTTTTACACTGTAATTTAATTTAATATGTAGTACTCATTCTTTTATTACTTCGATGTTTTGATTTTTATCTGAGTTTTTTATAATTAGTTTTTAATTGAATTAGAGGCTTAATGTAAAATTAGATTATTATTTTTATCTCATTAATTACAGTTATAGTTTTAAAAATAGAAATAAATGGAAAAATTAAAATAAAATTATTGAAAATTAACACTAACACTTAGGATTTTAAGCACACGATCATCCCTATAAAAGAACTAAACAGGATAATGTAGAAACGCTTTTTTGGATCAGTATAAAACTCAGTACGAAAATCGACTTTAAATTTTCTCGAACCTTTTCGTTTCAAAATGTGTACGACGTCATCAACCCGCAATAGTGGCTCGTGAATGATGACGTATTAATAAGCTTATATAAAGGTAAGGAAAACGCATAAACGAAGTTACAGGGAATTATTATCATTAATTCATATTTTTACGTTTGTCATATTTTATTATTTTAGTTAACTAATCAGTTGTTGTGGACCAACACTGTACAACTATCTACGAACAATATCTTCGTATCTATATCTACTGATACGGATATCAATGCTGCGATGAGGTTTATCCTGAGAATGCCAACCCTAGTAGTTCCCTCTCCCAGAGACAGCATAACAACACTAGTTCAGAGCTAAATGGGTGCTTGATGACTTTTGTAATGATGCCACTCAAAAAATGGGCAACCAGAAACTCTACCACACGGCTAAACCACGGGGACGGCCACTAAGAGGCTTACCAGAAGATTCTAATGAATTATAGTTTCGCTTAAACTTTCTTAATATGAAATTAGAGTAAATTATTTATTTCCTGGTGGTCCTGAAAAGGACCGTTTGAAATAACGGTGTTGAAAAAAATGTTAAGCTTAGAAACAATTTTGTTTACCGAGTAATGGTGCGGTTGAGTTTTATTGTAGTCAATAATTGACCCTACATTAAGGATGCGCGGATGTTATAGCTTTTTCATAATTGAGTGTGATATCAGTGCTTTTCGCAAGAAAGCTTACCCAATGCTAAGATAAGTGAGGAGTGTACCTCTAGTTAAGGTGAGTCGGTCTTTACTCGGAGTACGTTGATTCAGTTGCTGGTTACGTTCCTCACATAGTTTCCGGCTGGGTTCCCTAGTCGGGTTGAAATTGTCGGTTCTCCGGTATCTACTATTTCCTTCCAGACTATTTCTTCAGGTCCATCTCGCTTCAGACGTTTCAGCGTGTCCAATCCTTAAGGATCATCTTATTTTTCTGCTCACTTTCAATTGAGTTAAAATCGTGGAATTATATAAACAGGGTTTCGGCAGTTTTTTGACGAGAAAACGTCCGGTCAAACACATCTCAGCAAAATAAAATCACTCTTTCTCTACGACGGATTGCATCAAGCTTAATTCTATAAGTATTTAATTACTTTTGGCACTAGCTTAATACAATTGAGCTCAACGTATCTACTTACCCAACGAACGTATATCTATCTACCTTGGGTTATTGGGGTTGAACCAACGACATACCTATTGTGTTTTATTGGCATTTATCTATATGAGACAATTATGCTAAATGGCGATATATCCAGCCCTTTTCTACTCCGAATTTGTACCACGTTATAGGTAAATAATTGAGCCGGGACTCATGCAAGTACTTACCTTGCTTTTTAACTTCAATGATCTATAGAGAACGAATGTTATAACGCAACCAACAGAGTATTTGTATAGAGGGGAAGGCCCCATCATAAACAAGGTTTCAAAGTGCATATCAAAGTCGTTGATACCTGCCTACGAAGTTAGGTTAAAGTCCTAACACCCAACACTTGACTCACACACCGTCTTTCTCAAGACGAACCTGATGATGGGAGAAGTACCTGCTCCCGAAACGTCGTTAATTGTAAATAGTACTGACAATGGATTACGTCCAACTAATTTTACCCAACAGAGTATGTTCATGACAATGTTAAAGTTACTCTTAAAAATTAAAACTATAATTTCAAGTTAATAATTCTATTTTTATCACATCATAAAATCTATCTGTCCACACTATTAAATTATGTTCATAAAATTATAGTATTATAAATAATTGATATAGTTTTTTTTCTTAAAAAAAGATCAATTACATTTTTTTGTAGAATAACATAAATAAGGAAACTTTATACACGAGGCTACGTAACAAAAAATGCTTCTTAAAAAATTGGATAATATTATCAATTATAAAATTAATATAATAAAAATAATATGGTATAAACACAATAATAATAGTCATGTTCAATTATTTTACTTATTTAATAAAAATTCATTTCATAAAAATACAAAAAAAAAAATTGTGGTAGTGTTTTAATATGAACATCTTTTAATAAAAAATGTATAAACTATAACGATAATATTATGAAATATGCTAGTATATTAATGTAATAAAATTATGCTTATAAACTATTAAAATATATACCATTATTCTAAGGATAGAATAAATATTGTCTAGCCAGAGAGTAATTAAATGTAAATTAATATAAACATTTTTTATTATGGGTAAAATATAAAAATAGTATTAAAACAATTACACATATCAGTGATTATGATGATAGGATGGACTAACTACTATGGTCATGTTGGCTGGTTTATAGGCGCTGTAAAATTAAAGTAATTGTAATTGTAATTGATTGAGTAATATTTCTATCTTTGGAATGATTAACGGACTTTATGTTGTAAATGTTAAAAAATTAACATTATCCTTTTACTTCTTTATATCGTAGGTATATAGGAGAAGTAATGCGTTTGAATAAAACTCTGAAACCGGGATTCAACTGAATTAAACGTTTCAGGTGTTGTGCAAGCGTAGAGGGCTTTACATGCTTGGCTAGGTTACTAAAGAAGAAAGAGCTGGAAAGGAACCAGAAAGGTGTAGTGAGGACTGTTTAGGATGGGTAGATTGAGTAGAGTAGAATTTTAAATCTAAACGAATTTACTGGTAAAATGATTATATACTTGAGCTTAAGTAAATACACAAACGTGAATAAATATAAAATTTTGATATGTATCTAGGTGTATACCTTCATAGTAAAAGTAGCAAGTGTAACCTTATGAAATATGCTAGTATATCAATGTAATAAAAATTATGCTTATAAACTATTAAAATATAAACCATTATTCTAAGGATAGAATAAATATTGTCTAGCCGGAGAGTAATTAAATGTAAATATTTCACTAGGGGTTCTTAAATAAGTTAAATAAGCCAAACTGGCTTCTAGGATAATTGCCCTAGTAACGTTGGAAATGAGAAAAGTCTTAACTTCTGATGAGTAGAAGTGCTTTGTACCTGCAGGGTGGTACATCTTAAGCACTGTGGAGTCCGAAGATTAGGTAAAATTTAGAGCCGTATCTCTCGGCCTTAAACTGTCATCGGTGAAAACTGAGATGATATGTTCGGGGCTCCTAGGTATAACAGATGTCCGGCGGCATAACTACAGGGATGAATAAACACTTAAACAAAGCCGGCATTTGTGCACTTAGCTACATGATTTTTCACGATGTACGCATTTTTTTAACCTCCCTTCAACAGGTGCTTTCAATGCCCAGTGTAGCCAACCATGGGTACTGCTTTGACCGTACAACTGCATATGTAGTTTTAAAACTGCAACAGCAAATAACTGTCTGAGAAATATTACTTTGTAAATTTTCTTTAGTCGTCTTTTTGCTTATTCTTATTATTATTAAAGGCAATAAAATATATTTTTAAAAAATCAGGTTGATGCCCTGAAGCATAAAACTAAAACCGTATCACCATAACCAGAAAACAGTTTCTCCAAAGACATTTAAATATCTAAGTATTAAAGAACCTTACTCCAAAATAGTTTAAATATATAAATATCAGATAACCTTACTCCAAAAACGTTTGAACATATAAGAGAACCTTATGAATTCGGTTCTTTTCAATCTTAATGTCTAATATGTCCTTCTCGATCTTAATGTCGAACATGTCCTTCACAATCTTAATGTCTAAATGGTCTAATATGTCCTTATCTTCGAACATGTCCTTCACAATCTTAGTCTAATATGTCCTTTACGATCTTAATGTCGAACATGTCCTTCGCAATCTTAATGTGTAATATGTCCTTCTCGATCTTAATGTCGAACATGTCCTTCTCGATCTTTATGTCTAATATGTCCTTTACGATCTTAATGTCGAACATGTCCTTTACGATCTTAATGTCGAACATGTCCTTCGCAATCTTAATGTGTAATATGTCCTTCTCGATCTTAATGTCGAACATGTCCTTCTCGATCTTAATGGTCGAACATGTCCTTCTCGTCTTTATGTCTAATATGTCCTTTACGATCTTAATGTCGAACATGTCCTTCTCGATCTTTAATGTCGAACATGTCCTTCTCGAATCTTATGTCTAATATGTCCTTTACGATCTTAATGTCGAATGCCCTTTACGTCTTAATGTCGAACATGTCCGTTTCGATCTAAATGCTAAGATGCTTTCTAGGCATGGCAGGGGCACCTTAGATTCTACTTTTTTGCAAAAAAGTTATTTTTTAGAAGAAAAGTTATGTTTTACATTAATGAATATTCTATTTTGAATATACATTATTATTTCATTCATTTGAATTTTAATTTATTTTTACTTACAACTTATGATTCACATCATGAATTATTATTTTTATGTAAAATTATTAGTTTTGTATGTAAAATGTTATAATTACTTCTTTTAATACTTCTACCAAATAAACGTATTATTATAAGTACTTAAACAATTTAAATCAGTTATAACCATCTAACATATTATAATCAAAGTTAAAACAAAAAAAACTTAACTATACTTCAAAATTGTTTTAAAAATAACATTAAATTAAAATCTTATTTCAAATTTTGTTTTAATTCCTTTTTCAAAACAAAGTTGTTAAAACATATTTTGTAACAAATTTTTAATAATAAAAATATAGGTGGTAAAAAGTATAACCACTGCGGTAGATTCTACAGTGTACAATTTTAATTAATATCATTTAGTACAGTTTATAATAATAATTATAAACAGTTGAAAATCGCGTTAAATTTTATGTCTTATGTTTGTCTCAAATTATTTTAAAGTGTTAGATTATTTTGTATACACTTTTATTAATATTATTATTCCTTTTTTAATAACTTTCTTTTTTGTTCTGGAACATAAAAAAAACTATTAGGATGAAATTAGGGTAATTTTAAAGTTATTAAGGATAATAAGGATAAAAGTTAATAAAAAAACATTTAAGCTTAAAACTTATTACTGACATATGCAACAAATTGCCTTAATAGGTTAGGCTATCTTTAATAAATATTATGAATTAGGTTTTATTCTAATGGGTAAATTTTTTAAAAAGTTAAATGATTTTTATAATCGAATTACGTAATAATATTAACGTCAAAGTAATCACATTTGGCTTAGAGTGTGTAGGCATAAACATTTTTAGGTATACTATGTGGTTATATAATATATTTCTATACATCTATTAGATCATAATTACCAAAACTATTTTTACTATGATATTTATTTTCTTTGTTTATACTTACTTAGTGATATTATTCTTATTATCATTTATACTATTTATTATTACTATCAGGCCGATAGAAATGATCGCAACACTGAGATTTTTTTCTCTAATATTTTTGTCTTCTACTGTGTTTTGTTACTTAGGAGTTGCCACAAAAATATCGCTTGAAAGAACTTTTTAAGAAGGAATCGGCAGTATTATAATACGCATTTATGTTTATAAAAAAAATAGGCTTTTATGCGTAATTAGATGACAAAAATGCACAAAAGTTTTAATAAAACCAATGAAATGAATGTAATTAGTATTTTTGCTAATTGTAAATTTTTAATCTTGGCAAATGAAATGTCGAGTTAATATTTTCATGGCAATTTATAATAAAATATACTAAATTTGAAACTCTGAGTGCTCATAGGTAGGATCCAAAATAATGGTAAAGATAAAAAAATAATGCCTCCCTTGAATTAAAAACTTATATAAAAGTTTGTCTATCTATGCACTTTTACTTTACCTCATTTATACCCTGTATAAAGAAAAAGTATTGTATTCGCGAAAAATCCGAAACCGGGAGCTCAACTGAATTACTTGTTTCTAGAGTTTTTAAAATCTTCTTTGTGGTTTCACAAAGTTGTCGTCTGCAAGTGTGTGTGTGTCTATGTGCATGTTACAATTGTTAGCTCTTTAGTTGTTACGATTCCTTTTGAAATCCAAAGACGTCTTGCAGCGAGTTCAAAAACGTGTCACAGTAAAAATTTGGCTCCTCCCAATTGTTATATTGGGAGGACGAGCAAAGCGAGTTCAAAGTTAGGAGCGTAGCGATTTTGATGTGGGGAGAAAAAGTTTTGAGGTATCCCGTAGCCAATTTTTTTGCTATATTTTGTTTAATTTTGCAATTGTTTATTAAATATTCATATTCCTAAAGAGTGTCATCAAAGAGTATGTATTACACTATACACTTTGTCATTTTGCTACTACAATTTAATTCTCTTACCTACTACGTTAAGTTCCCCCAAGTTTTATTTTTATCGTCTAATAGTTTAACATTTAAGAGAAAGAGTAAGACTATTGCTTCGCCCTTGAATGTTTTCTGGACTTTTATTTGTAGCATTAGTGTGCATATTTATTTCTATATTTATCCATCGTAATATATTGTATTAATGATTTTGTTTGTTTAGTATATTTTACTGTCAAAAATTGTTTATTATTATTCTTTCCATAAAATGTATATTTAAAGATTAATAATTAGACATTGTTTTTTTTATATTTATACATATTCAGTTTTAACAGTGAACCTATAATTACGAGCTACTTTAGCTATCATAGTTTATTGAAGCAATGAAGCGAGGAACATAAAGCTGCTTATTTAAGAAAAGAACTCTCAATTAGATAATACGTTAAATAAAATTAACTGCAAGAGTATATAACCATGTTACTATATACGCATAGTAGTATAGCTAAAACCAGTTTAATATCAAAAGAATAATATTAAAGTAGAGGCCCACGGCCTCTACGCCGGCTCTCGGGCCTCTCTGTGGCTCCGAATATATATTCTTGATCAGTGAGTCCTACCCTTTCAGAAAAAACACTTTCCTCGCCCAAGTTTATTTTTCCTTCTGGAAATTCACTAAAAGTATATATATTTATTAATATGTACTTTAATTTATAATTATCTGTTTTCATCACTTTTTTGACGTTCTGATTGCCTGTGTGACGCATAACTCTCGTATCATGTGAGTTGAAACTTAGCACAAAAATCAGACTAAGGACTAGTTTATTATTTGTTTTTTGTGTAGACATACAAACTTCAATATATCTTCCATAAGTAAATATTTCATACTATTGCTTCGTCCATACTGAAATATAAAAGATACATTTCTTTATAAAAACCTAACTACGAACAGCTTAAACCGTTATTATCTTTACCACTAGGATTTATTTCTATTTCATTCAAGTTCATTTATATTAAAATGAATGTCTATTCATGGACATTAATTGGATTGATTAATAATCTGTTTAAACTCTAATAAACACTATTATAATCGCATTTTTAATATCATCACTCATATATATTTCAAGAATTGTTCAAACCTGATCTGCTGACAAGCTACCCATAGACGTACATTATAGTCAACTTTATCTCCTTTCTTTTATGATATTCAATGTAATGGAGCAGCTAAACAAGCCTCATATATAGTGGGGATTATCTTGTCCTCGTGCTATACTAATGTATTTCTTATAAAGACACTATTCCAGTTTTTTATCCGTTTTATTGGTCGATAAAAAATCTTAGACATAGTTCAAAAATATATGGTAGGAAACTTTATAGGCTACTTTTAAGCGAATTTTCCAAGAAAAATGAGCTTATGAGGTTGGGGTCATGGATGGAGAAAGGAGAGGGGAAGGGTGGATCTTTTGAAAGTAAGGAATATATTATTGAGGATTACACACACACACACACACATATATATATATATATATTATATATATTATATATATATATATAATATATATATATATATTATATATTAATATAATATATATATATATATATATATATATATATATATATATATATATATATATACTTATATATATATTGTGTGTGTGTGTGTGTGTGTGTGTATTAATATCGAGATTTTTGTTCCTAGGCGTTTCCTATGAGCGTATAAATCCGATCTAATGAGGAAAAAGTTTCGAGGTACCCCGTACCGATTATTTTGTTAATAAGACTACGACAAGGAATAGTAAGTAGCTTTACTCATTCATAAAATTTTTGAAGTTTTTTTTAAATTTTAAAAATAATATTCATTACTGCAAAACCTTTTTTTTTTATGTATTTTTATGAAATATAATGATTCTTTGTGATTATTTTATTTCTTTATTCTGAGCTATTAAATGAAATCTAAAATATATGTATAAATTACTATTTGTAAATTTTAGGTATGATATGTCTGTATTTTCTTAAAAAGAATATTTACTAATATAATCTTTTAGTGGGTATACAATATAAACAAATTTCTATCAATTTTCCAATGGAAACAACATTTTTATAATACCAATTCCTCATAAATTACACCATAATTTCGACAAATTGGTACCAAATTTTAGGATATAATTTAAACAATTTCCAAATAAGGGACTTATAAATGAACGAATAAACAGAATTGAATATAAAAATACAGTTTTAACAAAACCAAAAAAGGAAATAAAACACAGTTTAAGAAAATATTATTTATACTGTGAATAGAAAAACAAGAAGATATTGTGTGCTATAAAAGAAGAAGAAAAAGAAACTAAGGATAATTTGAAGCTAATGGAGCTAAAATCACTTTACGTTAAACTTTTTTCTCCTCTTTTTTACCATTTTACCTTTTTATGACAGAAAGCTTTGTAGTAAAAAATTATTTATTTAATATGATAAACAATATTACTCTAACTTCTACCTTCAAATGAAATCTCAACTTTCTGTTTTTTAAACGGAGTTAAATGCTTAATATATACTTATTACAAGGATAATCATCCGAAAAAACAAAAAATACAAATCATTAACAAAACCTATTTCACTACTAATTTATTTTCGAATAATTAAAACCTTATAAAAAAATATAAATAATTGTTAGTAATAACAATTACTGTGATATTATCGATTGCCGTTTATAATTTAAAGTATTGCGACTTTTTATGAGCAGTAACTTAACTTTTGATTTTACTGAATGTAATTTAGTTTTAAGATTAATGATAATTTTGTCTAATCATATAATCGATGTTTAAAGTCATTACTTAAATGACTAACTACTGTTAATAAATAGTACTGCAGGTATTATAGAGCTTAAAAGTTCATTATAGGAATTATTAATGTAAGATTATTATTTTTGAGTTAAATAAGTTAGTAAAGGTTGTACTAGTATATAAAATTAATAAATGATATTTTGATTGTTAGTGGTGATTTAAAATTTCCTCATTTATACGGTTTGTTTATATAGAAACTTGTACATTTAGGCATTATATACGTTATATAGGAACTTTTTTTGTTTAGGAATTATTACCGTACGTTTGTAGGAACTTTTAGTTTAGGTTTAGGATTTATACATATACGTCGTTTTATATAGGAACTCGAACGTTCAGGAGTTATATCGGAATTTAGGAAGGATTATATAATCGTTGAATATGGTTTAAGGACTTTTGGTTGTAAAGGATTTATTTTATAATGTACGTTTATATCGGAACTTTTAGGTTTAAGGATTTATAATGTACGTTTATATCGGAACTTTTAGGTTTAAGGATTTATAATGTACGTTTATATCGGTACTTTAGGTTTAGGAACTTATAATGTAACGTTTGTATCGGGAACCTTTTAGGTTTAGGAATTTATACGTTCGTGTAGATGATTTATTTCCATATCTTAATGTCTTGGTTATTGAAAGAAAAATAAAATATAAATTATTTTAGGCGTAAAGAAATTTGTCCAGATAATAGTCTAATGTACAAACATTTTGAAACAATAATAATAATGTAAAACAATAATACAACTGTACAAACAATAATGAAGATAATGTATATTAATGTACAAATATTTAAATGAAATTAGATAAAAATAATAGGGTATTATTACATTAAATATTGTTATTTACAAGTATAATTTATTCTATTTTCTTTTTATTATTTTCATGTTTAGCGATTTTTCATCAGAAAATACTTGCATTACTTTTATGTAATTATATTATACTTACTTTATTACTGTCATTATGTTTTGTTAGTATGTAATATTATTACGTATTGGTTTGATCATGAGGGTATGAGCAATACATTAGCTAATTAGTTTATAATTACAATAAATTTTGTTTCAAGTAATACTTTCTCGGCTATTACTTTTAATATCAGAACTGATATTAGTTCACTTCTGTTCATGGCACCAATATTTTATACAAAAATATACAATAAATAAGGCATAGCAAGATGTGAAGATGGCTAAAAAGGCCCCGACTTTAGAGACAAACTAACCTTTCGTTGGTTTCCTATTGTTTTCCTCATTGAGAAGGATATAAAAAATAGTAAAAATTAATATTATTTTATTTTATTACTGCTTCATTTTAATTTACTTAACAAGTACCAAAGGTGACTAAAATCACAAGAAACAAGCACAGAAGAAAGTTGAGAAGCTAACTCGACTTATTATTGTTACATAACGTTTGTTTCGCGCCTTCTTGGTATAACCATAGGAGAGTTAAAATAATGAAAACTACGAAGTCTCTCCACAAAACAAAACTTAATGCTACTTTTATTACACAAGTAGTAACTGGAGAGAAATGCATGACTCGGCATAAACCGACATAAAAAAGAAATATAATGTTAAGCAAGAAAGCAAAATTCGCCCAGCTTGCAGGTTTCTGCGCCACAACTTTATTTATTTAACTTTTAGTTTTGCTGTTACAAAAAAAACCAAAAGAGTAAATAATATTCAATGAAATAATTTAAATTATAAGCAATAAAATTTGACTTTTTATGACTACTACTATTCCTATAATGATGATATATGTAATCTAATTATGTTTTATACATTTTTACTAAATTTTAACATTGTTTTGTTCCTAATTTAACGTTTATTTACTTTTTTAATTCAATTTACAGAATTTACGACATCATAAAATCTCATTTTTTATTAAAATTTAATTTACTAATAAAGTAAAAAATACAATAAAGTTAATTGAAATAAACAATAAAATTAATATCAAACACAATATAAATGTTAAAAAAATTATATAATACAAAAAAACCTTTTTGTACCATCATCATAAAAATGTATAAATTTTTTGACTGGAACCTTTTTTTAAGTTTTATATCACTTTTTTTCCTGAAATTCACTCATATAAATGTCTTTGATAAATAATTTATGATTTTCCTACTAAACTAATGCACTAACTTTAATCAAAGAATGTAAACAAATAAATATAACTTTTATAGTTTTTTTCATATTATAATCACCAAGGCTATTGGCCCTAATTATCTCGCGTGAATGTAATCTTTTTAGCGAATTTCCTAAGGCAAAATGACCTTATGAGGTGATAACAACCTTATTAATTTGTCTCAGTCTCTACCTTACTCTCTTTTTAGCGAATTTCTAGGGAAATATGACCTTTATGAGGTCATAACAACCTTATTAATTCTGTCTCAGTCTCTACCTTACTCTTTTAGCGATTTTCCTAAGGAAATATGACCTTATTAGATCATAACACCTTATTAATTCTGTCTCAGTCTCTACCTTACTCTCTTTTAGCGAATTTCCTAAGGAAATATGACCTTATGAGGTCATAACAACCTTATTAAGTCTGCCTCAGTCTCTGCCTTACTCTCTTTTTCAATCTCTGTCTATCTCTCACCATCTCTACTTTTTAGTGACATATCTCTTTTAAGAATAATTTAAAAAAAAAATATTCTTGCCAGCCTAACGTAAGATCAAAAGACAAAATATATTTAGCGAAAAATACATAACGCATGAATGAATGTCCAATATTCGTTGGGCGTTCGTTCTGGCGCTTACGGTTTACTATCGTTCCAAGTCAATAAAGGAATCATTATTACCCATACCTTATTTTAACACTATTTTATGATATAATTTCTTACTTCCTAAATTTTAATTAAGTTGAATTTAATCTCTTAAAATTAATGTAATACAATCAACTATACCTACTTACATTTTTTACTCGACTTTATTTAAAAAACCTAAACCTATATAAAATGCTAATCAAAATAAAATTAATATTATGATGATTAGACATTTATTTTATTATTAATAATTCATAATTTTAATGATAATTTATGTTTAAAAGGTCTTGTATGTTATTATAAAGTTAGTTTGTTGACGGGGTATGTGAGAGTTATATCTTTAGCTGAATTTAGTTCAAAATAATTATGACACTTTGCGTTAAATTTTAGACCAAGAAGTTTTATACGTCAATTATTATGTTTATTGCTGCAATGTTAAAGAAAATAATTCGACCTTTAGAGTATCACCGTAAGAAAAAAATAATAATTTAATATCTGATTTTCCTAAATAATTGAGAAGAAGAATTTCTATAAATTATAATGATTTTTTATTAAAGCTGTTGGTTTTCCATATAGATATTATATTGGTTTAGTTTAATTTTATTTAGTTATGTAATTTTATTTTTACTTTAATTTTAAAAAATGTTTAAAATACGATGGTTATTTTTTGGGGGGTTAAAATACTATAAATTAAAATACTTAAATAACAATGAAGCATATAAAGTTAAGACTATATATTTTTTTTTATTTAATTGTTTTATTACATTTTGTTTAAATATATATATTTGTATTTTATTTTATTGTATTCATTACATTTTATTTAATACATATTTTATTTTATTGTATTTATTATTTTTATTCATAAATATTTATATTTTATTTAATTACATATTTATATTTTATTACTCTGCAAAAATAATTATATGTGGCTGGGTTAACCAGGCAGGAGGTAAGCTTGCACATTGTTAATGCTGTCACTAGACTATATGCTTTTACTATTAAGCATATTTACAGTGTTTATTGGCATATCTTTTAAATATATTCTGCTTTTTGTTACATCAAACACGTCATATGACAAGCAAAGTTTATGCTCTCATTAGAATATATTGAGAATGGCCGTGTACAGTGTTAGCGAATTAAAAAAAGTATCTTATGTTTTGGCATATCTTCTGAATCATCTGAGATATGTCTTTTATATCATCAGAGTGGTCATACGACATGCACAGTTTATCTTATCACTAGGCTATATTAAGTCTATTGATAAGTATTTTTATGCCATAAAATAATGTCATCTTTTGAATATATTCTGCTCTTCTGTAAATTCAGAGGGGTTATACGACGTGCACAGTTTATGCTCTAACTAGACTTTATTAAACAGATGTACAGTGATTTCGGCATTACTTTGAAATTGTATTCTGCTCTTTTTTAACATAAGACGGGTCACTTTTACTATAAACGGAAGTCGACTTAATGCTGCGTTCCTTTTTTTTAGAGTTTGATGAGAACTTATGTCCGCCATCTAATACTATGCCTATTTATTTAAACTCTGTTCGTCGTAAATTCGCTAAAATAAATTATGTACAACTAGTTTAATCTATTTATCAGGTAGCTTGATCCCAAATAACCAGATTTACTAATCCCCTATAACTCATTTTTTCCATTAGCCATCAGAAATAACAACTTAAAACCTCAGAAAAAAATATCAAAATTAATATAATTTACTTTAATAGGTACAAGACTTGTCGGCGTGTCTTCCCATAGATTTAATAACATTGTCTGATCACTACTAACAGGAATTATTTTGTAGTAATTTTAAACAATTACCGATTAAAAAAACACCTTCAGTAACCCGATGAAGGCTCTATAAAATAATGTCGAATCCTAAAAATATCTATGTATGTGTTTAATTTGTTCTTATCGATAAACCTAAGCATAGTTTGTATAAAGTTATTTATTGTTAAGAGTGTTTTTAAAATACTTCGTCATAGTTTGTGTCATAATGAAATCTTAACAATACTTTTCATGACATTATACATATTTATGGGACATCGCGGTGTTATGAGCTTGTAGAATAATTTTCTACCATATAATAAATCATAAGAGTTTATAAAATTATTTTTTTAAATAACTTGAAAATTAGATTATTAAGTATAATTTTAGTTATTTTTCGGTTACCAATGCGTTTTTCTTTTAGTTTGCCCTTAGAGTAGCTATTAAGCCTAATTTATTCTTTTTTGTAATTTAGTTTTATCATTTACCACCGGCATTGATTTTCTAATATTACTTTATTTTTTATTGTTTATTAATTTAAAAATGAATAAAAATAATATTTCCATTTTTTGAAAATTATTTAAAAATAAACAAGAGTAATATTTTTCAGTTTGTTAAGCAAGGAAATTGCAAAATAGGTGTTATGATTATAAACAAAGGCCGGTTTAAATAATTGCTAATAATAAATGTATGTATAATAATATGCTGTAATATTAAATTTATATTTTTTAGGATTACACAATTATTTTTTATTTATAATTTCACGGACATTTGTTTAAACCAGGTTTATATTTTTAATATATTTTTCAATGAAACAATATAAGCATTTTAACGTTTATAAGGCGTTAGTGTAAGTAGAGTATATGATAATAATCAATACAAAAAAGCCTCTCCACAATGTTGATTCATTAAATCTAATTAAAATCGGCTTACAACCTAATCGGCCATCATCAATGTCTAAAAATAAAAAGTACGCATTTTAAGTCCCCTTTTCTTATTAATTAGGCTTCTTTTCTTCTATTAAAACTGTTTCTATCTGAAAATTGTTTAATACAGGATTTAAATATATTTATAGGGAAGTAATAAATAATAATTAATTTAAGGACAGTGTTCGGACCCAACTGTTTCTTGATGATGTATTCATATTAAGCCTCAATTTCATTATTTTTATAATCTTATCATTTGTGTTCTTACTATTTTATTCTTTACAGGGGGTTTATTTAAATTTGTTTATATTTATTTATTTTATTTTATATAATGTATTTTTTCCTTCTTAATACTTTTCTCAATAAAAATGATAGGATAGTAAAATTCAATTTAATGCAGATATAGAGATGAAAGATTTTTATCTTTAAAATAAAAATGATAAAAACAAATACCAAACTCCAATAGAAGAAAATATGGAAAAGTATAATAGAAAAATATGATTTAAAGTTATCATTTTTATGAAAAAAGAAAAACGAAGAATAATGGTTTTCTATTAAATGTCTTTATTCGAGAAAATACTATTTATATACTTTTTACTTCAACAAAAGGTAAAAATTTGACTTATGAGCCAACAAGTAATTGTTATTTATGATATAAAAAGGAAGAATAGAAAAAATGTTAAAAAAGTTATCGACCAAACAACTAGTCAAAGAGATTGTCGTGACAAGATACCATTTACTTGATAGTTACAGTGAACGGGGGGAAGGCAGTAACACCTAATCAATTTAGGGTATTTTATCACTCGCCACCCTAGTTTGATGGTTTTATAAGCTATGGTCCTATTATTGAAACATTTTTATTACTGAAGTATGTAAGAAAGGGATATTGGATTTAACTCGTGTAATTTAATTTGAAGAAAAAAAATCTGTTTATATCTGTTTTAATAAAAATCATAAAGTGAATAATCGATAGTAGAGAATCAAGAACAGTTAGTACAAGTTAACTTTTGTATTATTGTTAGTTGTCAAGCTAACCTTGATAGCTAAATCTTGATAAACCTGCAAATCACGTAGGTTTAATAATAATCACTTAGTAGAATAATCTAGTAGAAAATCAAGTTCAGTGCTTATCTGTTCAGTTGGTATACAAGTTAACTTTTCTACCATTGTTATAAGTCAAGTTAACCTTGATAACTAACATTACTTGGCTGTTAAGAAGTGTCAGAAATGAATGTAAATATTAGTGAATAGAAAACTTGGTACAAAAAACAACCTTATTAATGTTCCGATCCGTATTGTTAATGAAATATGAGTGACGCCATTAACCCCACAATAATGAGCCCTTATACGTTTAGAAAAATCACAATTCTTCAATAGGTGTTTAGATCGGGCTGAATTGTTACTATTTAAAAAAAATACGAACTTACATTTTATTATCGTAATTATTTCCGATATTAATTACAATTATATAATTGATTGACTTATATAACATAGTGTAAATAAATGACGTTTCTTGATAAACATTTGAATATTCGCTTATATCGTGGCAGTATGACACTTATTTAAAAACTAATAATTTGACGAACTAATAAAGAACAACAGCCATTTGGCCGCTTTGCAGCCACAGGCGCGGGGGTCGACGCGCGACGGGCCCTCAGTAAGGTGGCAGTAGGCCCTCAGTGCAGAGGCGCGGAAGGGCCAAGATGCCGAAAGCCTCATGGTTTTAAAGTAAATAAACCTAAATCTAAAAAACCATAAATTTAGTGTAAAATTCTTCATATTAATTAATGTACTTGCATATTGATTTAATATGATAAATATTACAAAAGAGTACAATAAGTACGCTGTACCCCTATAATACAGTAACTTATTTTACTACTTCTAACTTTTATTACACTAGAGGTACATAGATTAATTACAGTAATTAGAGAGAAAGGAAATATTAATTTGATATAACATTTAAAGGTATGTTTGTAAAAATCGTTTCAAAGGTCAGGCACTCCGCTGAACTCATAAATTTAATTTCACATAAGTTTCCTATATGCATGCGTGATATTACTGGACATGAGCGACACAAAACTACGATCTTCTTTTAGTATATGTTATGAATAACATATTAATATATTTTATGAATTATAAAAATGATATAATAGCATTATTTCGCTGACGTCAATTATCGTGTTTCTAAATGCTCACTATGCTTCCCCCCCCCTCTCATCTGAACATGAATTTTCAGGTTTTTAAATAAAAATCTCTAATAAAATAATCTATGGTAGAAACTCTAGTTTAGTAGTTATCTGTTCACTTCGTACAATAAATTGCTTAGGCTTCCCCGGTTATTGTCATGAAGATTTAGGTCTTCCGGTGGTGACCGCGTCATTTTAGATGAAAAATCCGACGTTTCGCTTTCACTTTAGGAGGCATCTTCAGGGATGTAGGCATCATGGATAGAAACACAATGCTCTACAAAGCTTAACTGTTCAGCTTTGTAGAGCATTGTGTTTCTATCCATGATGTCCTACATCCCTGAAGATGCCTCCCACGGATGAAGCGAAACGTCGGATTCTTCATCTACATTGACGCGGTCACCACCGGAAGACATAAATCTTCCGGTGGTTTCCATAAATCACTTCGTACAAGTTAACTCTTACACCATTGAATGTTAATACTAATCATAATATAGGTTAACGTGTTTTTTATTGACTTGTCCTCCTCGTGTTTGAACAATTAGAGGACGAATATTTACTCTCATATAACTGCTATATTTTATTTTATGGCCAAAGATTGTTTACATTTATGATTGAAAAAATTGTCCCTCTAATATATTGTATAATATACTATATCATATATGCTATAGAATTAAAAGTAAAATCGAACTTCAATATTATAAAATTTTTAAATTATTTATTAGGCACGCCTAAAAAATTAAATAAAATATGTTAAATGCAACGATAAGTTTAAATAGTGCTTTTCGTCAGCTGTTTTTAAATCTTATTTAAGTGTAAAAAGTTAATGTAAAGGAAAAATTAACTCAAAAGAATCCCAAAAAACTAAACTAAACGGTTCATTAGGTTTTCAATAGGTTTAATATAATTGGTGTTTTGGATGAGTCAGCGCATTTTATTCACGTGGTAAGGTGCGCAGGTACTAGAGGTTAATTCGATACGCAATGTCTGTAACACAATCAGGCGTTGTCCAAGGGATTTTCTTAACGTGTTATATATTTACGTCGGTGATATTTTTGATGATCAACAATAGATGATGAAATTAGCTTTTTTTCTTAAATGTGTAAATGCATGGGTTATTATAACCCGTGGTTTGAAAATTGCGTTATTTTTTGTGAAATAAAGTAATACAAAAATATCATGAGATAATATTATTAGGTATATTGGGGTAAAATTTAGCAAATCATGACCATTTATTAAAATAGACGAAAAAGGTTAAAAAATTGAAATATCCATATCTTAAATAGTTAATTTAAAATCTGCTAGAATAATAAAGGATTATTCTACCCACACATTCTTTCAATCACCATTTAAAAAGTTTTGCTAATTATTCTAAAGAACACACTAAAATTTGATTAAAAATATTAAAAAAAGTACATAAATAATTTTCAAAAAGTTAGTGTAGACATTAAAACATACACCTAAAAATAATCATGAAATGAATGGTGACATAAAAACATATACACAACAAAATCCACAAAGGAATGATGACAAACTTGCGTACACAAGAATTTCCAGTTTATGCATTCTAACTTCTGCAGCAACATTGCTACGTAATAATAATTTAAGCTCCGTTCATTCTTATCTCTGAAAAGTTTAAGCGTATTCAATTAACTATTTTTTAGTTTAAGCCGTTGAAGAGTTTTTTAGCTTCATTAGAAAAGATAATTTAGTGCATATTTATCAATATTTTCTTTTATAGACAAGGCGGTGGTAACACACCTAACCACGTGACACCTGGTGAGACACGTGGTAACGAGCCTGAATCTAGTATCTGCTACTGTACCTACTATACGCTCTAAGGCAAACAATATGAAGCAAAATTAAAATAGAATAAAATAGTTATTCATAACTCTTGCAATCTGAATTATTTACATTCTAGTGAATTTAACCCACTCATTAAAGAAAGGACTACCATCAAAAGCTCTGTAATTAAAAATTAATATAAAACATTAATGACTTAGTGACTCAAGTTTTTAAGGAGCTAATTTGCCAGTCTTTTATATAGATACAACAATTGGATTAATAATTATGGTTAGAGCTCGTTTAATTGATGTTTAATCTCGTCAATAATAATAAATAATATTAATTATTAATAACTGTTTGGCAGCGCCCTAAAATTAACTGTTTTCGATTTACAATCTTTTATTATTTAAGTTATTATTTATTTACTAATTAATTACTACTTAATATCAAGTTACTGGTACAGTTTAGTGCAAAGTGTATGAGACAATGGATGTTATTATTAAAGTGGTTGTTAAAAAACGTGACGTCATTGAGTATGTTTTGATGTAAATAACTCTTTAATTAATTACTGCAAAAAATATTAACTAGAGGGGTAAAGCAAAAAAAAATCACCTAGACAGTATAATAAATAGTCTAAAGAAATCTAAATCTAAATTTCTTATTTTTATTCAGATGTAATCAGGTTGTCGAGAAAAATAAATATCTGCATCTTTTCTTTGTCTTCGATGACATTTTTAGTTTAAGACTCAAGCTAAGTCTTTTGCTTGAAAAGACCCTGAAGAAAAAAAGTCTCCTCAAGAGTTTAACGAAGATTTTGGACAAGGTATTGAGACTGATGTGAGATTGATTTAGATATAGTAGAGGCACATTTTTTTGTGGAAAAGACGGAATTTGTAGTTTAATCTTTTAAATAAATCCACAGCTTAGTAACGAATCAGTTTTTAGCAAAATATTTCGTTTCAATTTGTATGTTAAATAAAAAAGAATTTAACCCCCACTTTGAATTTTATTAATAATCGACAAAAAATAGAAGTAATCCTAATCTAAAAGAAACTATAAGGAACTAGAATGAAAAAAAATATTAAAAGAAAAAGACGTTGATGAAAGCGACTGAAACATCGCATTCCGGCCACCTTAATATAGAGCTACAGTGTTGTAACGTCACTAAAAGTATTTAGAAGCAATAACGTTCACAAACAACAATTTCATTAAAATAATTAAACAAGGTTTATAAAAAGAGAAACAAAAACTTTAATAAATATAGACAGAACAACTCCCCTTCTTCTGATAATTATTAATTATTAAAAAAGGGGTTCTAAAGACGTAAGTTTTTATTAGTTCGATCATATAATTATTTTTTTATGTAGCAACGATAGAAAAATAATTATACATTGCTATGTAATCAAAAAGAAATGAACATACAATTAGAATAACTAATTTTTTTTTCATAAACAATCAACGAGAAATATATTGAGTTGTAAATCAAGTATAAATAAATAATAATTTAAGAGTGTTTACAACTTAATTTTTATTGATATTTATTAATTTTTAATTCTTTCTTTAAGTGTTGTTTTTATGACATATTACAAAAAGTTATCTAAGAAAGCATAATTTATGGCAAAAAGGAAAACATCAACTCCCAATAAATACAGTAATGTTATAGGTAGTAACTTTTAGCGATTGTAAATTACTTTCAATATTTTTGTTTGTTTTAGCTAAAATTTAAGAAATAAAGTATGTTAAAACTACAAACACCCAATTGTTAGTAGTTTTAATATACTACAAAAATTATTGGGACAGTAAAAAATTACAATCATTTGAACAAGTTTGTAAGTTTTTGCAAAGTTCAAAAAATTATGTTTTAGAACTTTGCAAGTTCCAAAAATTTGGTTTGGCTCTACTTTTTTAGCCTCTTCCTCCTTTTATACAGTGCTTTCTTTGTAGGCATCTTCTTATATATAGCAATTCTTTAGTTAGCCTCTTCTTACTTGTTGCTTTTATTTATACCGTTCTTTCTTGACTAGACTTTTTTTTACTGAAACTTGCTCGTTAGCCCATTTTTATTTGTAGCCTCGATTTATACAGTGTTTTCTTGATCAGTCTATTCTTATACTGCAACTTGTAGGTTATTCTCTTCTTACTCAAAGCCTCTTTTTATACAGTGTCTTCTTGATCAGCCTAGCCTTATATGTATCCTCTTATTATTATTCTTTTAAATTTTAATACTTGTTTTGCTTTAAAAAGTTAATTTACAAGAATCTGAAGACAAAATTAAGTATTCTCTGCTAGACTAGCTAAACAACCTCATAAAAAATCGCCAGTAATACCGTAATAGACACTAAACAATTTTAAAATGAATTATTATTCATAAAAAATCGCATAAAATATAATTAAAAATAATTAAATTATAATAACTAATAATAATATTAAAGTGAAACTTGACCTAACTTTTAATAAGAAGCGGATTAAAGTAGTTAAGATAAATGAAAAGATTTTATAGTACTCCGTCCTAAATTAGGATTATTAAGTATCAAAACAATTACTTTTTAATGGTTTATATAATTTTACTCCAAAGAACAAGTGTTTTTGAAGTTTAGCGGTTAAAGTACAAAGAATTTTTTTTTATTATAACATATGCATACATTTATATTTATGTATATTGTTATATATATATATATATATATATATATATATATATATATATATATATATATATATATATATATATATATATATGCAATTGGGAGTTATTGAGGACACATGTTTTAAAAGCATCATAAATAATACATTAAGGAAAAAATTAATAATAGAAAATGGTGGATAAACGCCGTCCTGATGGAGGCACTGAATAGCCGGACGAAACTCGTTATGTCTACAACACTTATATAATAGTAATATCAGAATAACATCTTCTTTACTTATTGTACTGTGTGAATGTTAAAAAAAAAATACAATAATTATAGTATAGCTAAGTAAAGCATCAACAGATGATAAGAGATTAGTAAAAGCAAAATAACAAAGTACGACAAATAACAAGAAGAAGTTATTTTGTTTCAAAACGAGCAGAGTAAAACAATAATTGAAGAATTTCTTTTTTTTAAATACTCCAAAAAGTTACAAACATCTGCCAATGCAATAAAATTGAGTAAATACTACTTTATTATTATATATTTTGACTTTTGTCATTTAAGTTATTAAGTTAATTTCAAAAGTTATGATTGCGATCTGTAAGTGAATCATCATGAATATAAGCAATTTTTTTTAATAAGTCGTCTATAAAATTAATAATGAAAAAACGGATGCGGGATACCTCCTTAACACTAACAGACACTCTGCGCTCATTTACCCTAGTTCAAACTCGCTTCGCTCGTCCTTAGAGTATACAATGCAACTCGTCATCGGACTTGCTTCGCTCGTTCTCTGATAGTAAGGATTACATTAGTTTTATGCTCAGAGGTCACCCATCCAGGCACTGAATAGAGTGAATTTATAAAATTTTTGCTAAGTCATTTAAGCAGAATTATGTCATAAAAAACATTCTCCGGATAGCACACTTAACCTAAATATCGACTTTTGTACCAAGGGAGACACTATGATAAGACACACACACACATACATTTAGACAGAAAACTTTGTGCAAACCACTTAGGAAGTCATAAAAAAACACCTTAAACGGATATTTCCAGTGACATCCCTGTTTCCAATTGTCGCATGTAAAATCCATACATTCCTATACCTGCGGTATAAATAGGTAAAAGTGAAAATAATATAACATTGTATACTTTTTTAAGCATACCAGTAAATTATGTGCTTCAGATGTGCAAATTTAACAGTAAAACTATGATTTTATTAAAAGAAATTCAAAGGATGCTAAGAATTCCAGGGGCCGATTACAGAACTATAGTTCTGAAGGCAAAGACGCTATTTTTTTAAATTTTAGGGCCATGAATTAATTTTAATTAAGGATTTAATTTCAAAAGGAAATCTATTATATATATAATATATATTATATATATATATATATATATTATATATATATATATATATATTATGTGTGTGTGTGTGTGGTGTGTGTGTGTGTGTGTATATATATGTATATATACGTATAATTAAAAAAGGAGAAATGTAAAGCTTACCGGAGAAAATGAGTTTTTTTTGTTATATTTAATTCTTTGATTGATTTTTGCATGCTCTTTATAGTTAGGTTTTAGCATTACTGTTTTTATAATTTTAATTCTTTTAATTTTAAACTAGCCACTGTTGATGGCTCAAGCCGAAAGCTTGACTCTGCTGTATAATCAGAGATTCTAGTGGAAAGGACGAATTTGTAGTTTGATCTATAAGAATTGCAGAGCAGTTGATTAAATTTTGTATTATATATAGTCAGAGGTGGTACAGAGGACTTATAGACAGAGGTGGTATTTAATTTTTTAGACACATTTCTCAACTTTATAATTATAAATATACTCTTACATCAATGGTCTATATGAATATGGCTTTACCATTAATACAAATAAGTGTATACTTTTATCAAATCCTCATGTCACAATAATATATATATATATATATATATATATATATATATTATATATATATATATATATATATATATATATATATTATATATATGCCAATAACACTATTGGTTGTATGTACGAGTATAGTATATGAATAAATATATCCTCATGCTTATGTCAATTGAAGGTCTATTCATCTAATAAAAGTATCCCTTGTACACTATTTCCACTATTTTTGTTTCGTATTAAAAATATTACTGACCGACTTATCGTGTAATTTTAATTCAATTTTGTTTACAACATAAACATGAATAACTAAACATACAAAAATCCCTATTCATTCCTTTTTTTAATTTATTATAATTAATTAATGAATATTCATTAATTCTTTAAACAATAATGTAGTAATGTGTTTATTATATTATAAATGAGGTTCGTTTATCCAAACATTGCTTGGTAAACGGGCAGAAAACTAATTAAATTGAATAATTAGTTACTTCAAACAAACATTTATTTTCTGTGTTTTTAATTTTTAATTTAGAAAATTAAAATTATAAAGAGATATTAAAAAAAATAATCAAGAAAGTTTTAATGAAACTGCAATGCTTCCTACTTTACACTAAAAATGTAAATAATTTTTTTTTTTGTTACTTTTCCTAATTTATACCATATAGGTATATAGGAAAGGAATAGTGTTTTCAAAAAATCCAACACCGTGATGACACTGGAATTATTCGTTTTCAGTTGTTTCAAGATCTCCTGAGTGGATTTCTCAAAGTTGTCTGTCTGTATGTGTTTGTGTGTGTAGGTGTATTTATGTGTCAGTTATCATCGTACCTCCCAGTGTATTTATGGTAGAAAGTAGAGACGGTACAAAATTCAATATTTAAGTCTATTTGTGATATCCGTAAATGTTTCTATGATCACAAATTTCGAAAACTTGTGAAAATTTGACATGCAAAAGAATTTGTTGATCGATTTGAAATTTGGCAAGCATTTAGTATATAAGATCAACATATGTGTCAAGTTTCATCACATTAGTTTAATTTATATCGAATGACGTAAATTATTATTATTTATATAAAAAAGTATACGTTATTTTTAAAAAATGCTAAAACATCAAAAAATAATCCTGAGCTGAATTTTATTTTTATATACGGCAAGTATATCTGTGGTTTTTGTTGGATCATAAAAGTTAAGTAGCATCGAGCGAGGTCAATGCCTGGATGGTTGACCGTTGGGATTAACACTAGTAGAATTACTATGTGAGGACGAAGAAAGCAAAGTCTCTGATATCTTCAACTATATATATATATATATATATATATATATATATAATATATATATATATATATATATATATATATATATATATATATATATATATAATATATATATATATATATATATATATATATATATATATATATATATATATATATATATATATATATATACTAGTTGTTTATATTCCATTATAACATGTAGTTCATAAACCCAGAAGCTATATTACACTACATTTTGAAGATAATACAAATTTAATATAGTTTATGTGGTGAGTAAGAATTAGATTACTTATAAGCACGCCACTGAAACAACGCCTTTTAAAATTTACATACCCTATTTCTATTGGTCCATTTTTTACTATTATATGTTCTAATAATAGCTATTATAAACAAATACAAAACAATTTTTAATCATACTTATATTATACAAAAGAATAAAAAAAAATATAATGTTCAAACCAACATTAAGAATAAATAATATAGTTTTTTTATTTAAAAAATATATAAATTAATTACTATGTAGTAGTTCACAAAGGATAGTATCTATTTCAAAGAATATCTTTGTTTCCTTAAAACATATAATTAAACAGACGCTAGACGTCTTATACGTACAGCCAAATAATTATAAAGTAATGGTCTAACACTTTACTTTTAATCAGATTTTATTTTATTTTTTATTCTTTTATTAGTTTATATTTCATTAAGTATTCTTTTATCATATTCATTATAATATGAATAAAATAATTTATGATGTGATATTTTAAATTTTTGTAATTTATTACTTTTATCTTTTTCAACTATTGCATATTTTATTAGAATATTTACTTATTTATTCCAATATTTTTACTTTTCCTCATTTATACCGTAGGTATGTAGGAAAAATATTGTGTTTGCAAAAAAAATCCGAACCGGGATGAAATTATCCGTTTCAGGCGTTTTTAAGGCCTACTGAGTGGCAAATTTTTACGGATGCATTTACTATCTGAAGACGAGTAAAGCGAGTCCGAAGGCATGTTGCACTATATACATTTAGCGAACTGTATTTCTGAGGACGAGCGAATCGAGTCCAAAGCGAGGAGCATGAGCGTAGTGAATCCGATTTAATGAGGAAGAAAAGTTCCAAGGTATCCCTCGAATTTTTTTAAATTTTTTGAAACTGATTATATTCTTATGTTTCTATATTTGTAACATGCCTAATATGCCAGGGTATGACCAAGTAGATTAGTATTGGAGTACATAGTCACATATTTTTACGTACTAAGGAGACCACACTTATAGAGATTATTTCCATGTTCAAAACATTCAGGATAAAGAGCCTATCTACAGATATGAGAAATTATTAGAAAATTAAACCAGGATGTATAAATAAATAAATATAAAATTTTTTTTTTTTTAATTTTTTTGAGCTCTGTATGAATAATATTAAATCTAAATAAAAGCTAATTTTAAGAACTACAGGGCTGCTTTGATTTCGAGGGATAAAGCTTTCTCCTAGAGGCCGCCGCGTTTCCCCTCAGTTGACAAACAGAAAAAAGAACTATATGTACTTTTTTTATATATAATAATAAATAAATTAAATTATAAATACAATACACATACAATTTAATAAAAATAAGAATTATAGTTTTATTTACTTTAATTTTATGATTAGAGCAACTATCTAATTTTTTTCAACTAATGAGCAAATATATTTTATATTAAGCCGTAAAAGCTTAGGCTTGTGCGCGGCTCCCAAGATAAGGTTTGAAACATATTGAGGAGTAATTTAAAGAGATGGAGAAATAAAAAATAAAAAAAGGCATATCACATTAAAATTTCATTATTCCTTACAAACTAACATTGTAATATAGTTTACTTCTTTTTCGTTAAAAATTGCTTCAATGCATAAAATAATTCAACTTCTGTTATCGTGATGTAAAATGTATTGCTATGAAATAAAAATAAAAAATGAAAATAATTTTAAATTCCATTCAATCTGACGACACTCCAAAACTAAACCCTTTACTCTAGAAATTACAAACAAAAATAAAACTTTAACAAACATAGAATCGGTTAATTACAACATCTTATTGTTTGTCGTTATTATCTGTGACTTTTCGTCTCGAAGAAGTCCTAAAAGCACAAAACTAAAGAGGGGTTACTTTGGTGACTATTGTTCTCTCTAACATTCATAATAGACTCATTTTCGACTCAACCATTGTTTCAAGAAAACAAAACACCTGCGTACTTCTAAATGGATTAAAATAAATTGCTCATAAAAGAATGCGTTCACACCCATCTTTTATTTCAAATGAAAAATAATAAGACAAATTGAATATAATTATTTTAGTTCTAAACAATAAAAAATTGTAATTTAAATTCAAAATGGTTCTTATTGATAATTATGTATGATTTTTTAAATGACTAATTTGTTTCTTTTTCTTCGGGGTTTTTGAGTCTTCTCTTTATTAATGACATTTATGTAATTATTTATTTTTTAATGACTTAATTTGTTTTGAAATGTAAAAATTTATTAATCAATTATTATTTATAAAAGCTATTGATGTTTTGCTACAAAATTTGAAAAAAAAAAATTATTAATAATTTGTAACTGCAATTTTTCCATAAAACGTTTATAGAAAACATAATATGTTAAAAACTGTAATCCGTCAACTTTAATGTTTCAAAAGGATTACAAAATCTGTTAATAATTTCGTATGTGCAACATATTTAAAAAATATATTAGAATGGCTTTACGTTTAACTTGTTGACTTCTTTTTTAAGTAGAGAATATTAATAGATATTATAAATTGTTACTACAGTTATTCATAAAACTGCGTTATTGTTGAAAAAGTTGGCCAAAATAATTTTACTCTTTTAAGAAAAATATTGCATTTTAAGTGCGTGAAATGAGAAAAAAACAAGATTTCCGGCGCCAAGTCATTACATATGTTCTAGAATCTAGAACTAATTTATCTTTTTTTGTTACATTTTCAAAAAGTTAAATTGTCGTCATGTTCCGGCTAAGAAATATTTCAAGAAGTTTTCGATGCACAAAAAAAGAACAATTATTCTTTTTTTTATTGAAACCTTTTTTAAGTTAAGAAAGGTAATAGTGTTAAATTGAGTTTGTTTTGTTCGAAAAATAGTTTTCCTTGGGTAACAACCTGTGTAATGAGACTCAAATGATTCTGCATTTTTCATATTCTTTCTCATGATCGACAAAAAAAACTCGAAAAAGGAACTTTTAATTGTAAAGAGTTTATAGAATCCTTAGTAAAATCACATTAACGACTTAACAGGATTGGACAAAAGACGAAAATCAAATTTGAGGCGTAACAGAAGCCGTGACCAATAATCCCTTACAATGACTTTAGAAAAACACTCAATAGAAGCCATTTCCTAACCTCTAATCAACTCATACAATATTAGTGATATATAAAGAAAAACTGTATTGAAAAGACAATGGTAACAAGGTTTCCTTTTGTTGAGAGTTAATACTATTAAGTTCCTTGCTACCTGATATATACGTGATTGATTTTCGGTTGATTAAATAAGTAAATTAATATAGGAGTTGGTAGAAAAGAAAATTAATTGATGCTGAAGTAATGATGACGCAAGATAAATTTTAATTTCTGTAAATTGTCCCAACATGTGAATAGTTGAAATTTTCTTTTATCTAAGGCATAGATAATTGCAGGGATTAACTAACTATATTAAGCCTTTTAGGTCATTTGAAGGTTTCTATAGGATAAACTTCCTTCTCTCAGGATAAGCCATCTTCTGGAGGGTTTGCCACCTTTTCTATGAATCAAACATATTCTCAAAGGATCACCCATTTTCTATAAGATCAGCCATTTTTTCTGAGCATTAGCCACGTTCGATCTTCTCAAAGGACCAACTATCTTCAGGAACTTGGCAAAATATCAAAAAAACTTATTCATAGGATTAACCAACCTTTCGCAAGTACCGTCTCCTGTGATCAACAATCTATACTAAACCCTTCATGCTTTTTAGCAATTTATCAGAGAAATTTACGCTAATTAGGTCGTCGGTATAATCAGGCTACAGAGAAAATATATAAATTTATTTTACAATTTACCAAACATTGATTAGAATTTATTTGACTTATCAGCAACAGGTGCTTTCCGAATTGTTTGGACTACGTCAAGTAATAGATTTTTATTTATTAATTTTATATATTCTGTCACATCTAGGCTATAAACGAAACTTATCATGAGATTTCATTGTCATATACACAACCGTAAAGTATTTTTTGTTTTAATTTTATGAACTTCGGTCTTAAGAATAGCGCTACTACGCTAAGAATAGCGTGAATGGAGTTATTCATATTTTTGTCATCTTTGTGCTGTTTGTTGCACTGATGATGGATAAGCCTCTTGTTAGGTTCAGGGTAAAAGCGTTTAGTCGATAAACTTTTGTTTTGTACAGAGGCTTATTTTTTCATTATCTGTGGTCTCTATGTTTCAATTCATTTCAAAAATGTAATTTATTCTTTAAGATCAAGATAAGAATAATAATAATTCCCTAAGGGGTTTCACAAAACATCAATGTGAAAATTAAACTTTCAAAATTAATAATTATCAGCATATTACAAGTTATTTGATTAAATTAACTGTATTGAATTAACTTTTGATTAAAAATTTAATTAAAATTAACATTCATACATTAAGATAACGAAAAAAATTTAACAACAAAATGACTTAGTTCTTTTTACATTTATATTATTCACGAATGTAAATTTCCATTTTTGTTTATTAATGTGTCGGAAATTCAAAGTGACTTTTAAGTTAACATCTACTCTCGAAAAAAAAAATCAGAATAAACAATACAATAGGAAACGTCAGTACACACAGAACTAAAACAAATTACTCTCTGAATCTAATTACCCACCTTGGTATAAATTCAATTTCGTTCTTTTCGTGTTCAGTATTCAATTATATGTATGTACATCACTCAATAAATAATATTTTGAATAATTTACGAATAAAAAAGTTGAAGTTTATTAATCCAAACAATTACAAATATTAATAAAATTTACTTTATTTTATTTTTTTTTATTGATTTTTAATTGAATTATTTTATCTTTGTTATTTATTTTAATTTTTACTATTCTACCTACTTCTATTCTTTAATTCATTTATAATGAAATAATAATTAGACTCTGTAGACCTCCACTGGTTTTTTTTTGTATTTGCTTAATTATACTAATGTTTTTATACTTATGTATATTTTCATTTTTTTCTGTAAGGCTTATTATTCATTATTATGGTTTATGTACATTTATGAATATGTACTAACACATATTAAATCTTTAAAAATTGTTTTTAATTTATTTAAAGACACTGGATGGGACTGATTGTATATATAAAAATTATATACAATGGTGACGAATACTAATAATTTTAAAAAATTGTATATTTTTTTTATTCCTAATGTATGATCGTAATGATAATGTTTATGACTAATTTTATTAGTTTTTTTTTATTTCCAGGATAAAAAATTGGGTACGGGTACCTCGAAACTTTTCCTCATCACATCGGATTCGCTACGCTTTCCTCCCTACTTTGGACTCGCTTCGCCCGTCCTCAGAATATAAATTCATAAAATGTATACTGCAACACCTTGCACCTTGACTCGCATCGCTCGTTCTTAGATAGTAAATACATTTGTTTCATTCCAAGCTGTCACCCAGCTAGGCATGTTTGACTCTGCTTAACTTTTATGATCCAAAAAAATCAGTCATATTGAAGCGAAACTTCGTGTACTTCTTTATTACGTAAAGGTGTACACTTGTACCAAATTTTAACTCAATTGAAATATTTTCCGATTTTTACAATTTTAAAAAACGTATACAAGTCATTTTATAAAATAATAACTATTGCTGATAATGAGATGAAACCTTAGCACATGTTAGTTAGTCTTATTCATATAGCTACATGCGAGCCAAACCTGAATCCGATCGCATTATTTTTCCGCGTTTTTATGATTTTTTGAAATTTTTGCTGTGCCATTATTGCGGATTAATGACGTCATACAAAATTATTTTCTGAATAGCACAACTACAGCGGTAGATTTTTGAACAAAGGTTCATTTCTCTAGCACAAATACACTGGGAGCTACGGTGATAACAGGCACACACACAAACATATACATACAGACAGACAATTATGTGAAAACTATTTAGGAGGCCTCAAAAACACCTGAAACTGATAATTCCAGTGACATACCGTTTCGAATTTTTTGCAAACACAATACTTTTCCTATATACCTGCGGTATAAATGAGAAAAAGTTAAAATGTATTAAGTCAAACTTAGAGATGATTAGTAATAGGTAATTTAATAATAATTACATAATAAAAGAAGTTTATATGCATTATGTATGTAACTATTTCTGTTATTATCCATTTGTGTGTTATATATACATAACTATTAATGCAATGCCTATGTTATTTACTAAACGCTATAAATTATATGCTACTAAGTAAATGAACATAGCATTGTCAGTAAATAAACAAGAGGTTGTCGTTCTCTTTGTCGCTCTTCTTGTGGGTTAATAACGTCATAGATATTTCATAAACAATAGGATTCGGGACATTAATACGCAACATGTTTTATTCACACCTAAAATAAGAGCCACAACAACTACACGGCCACATTGCGGTACTATGATATTATTTGTTGTTTTATTATTATTTGTTAAAACATCATAACATTTTGTTATGTATTTAGCGAATTTTCATCGGCTCGCATAACATGCCTGCCCCGTGGGCCTGTCCGCATTCGATGTTGTGTGGAAAACTTCTCAGGTACCTTCACACGACTTTTTCATATAATTTTAGTTTATAATTTTTTTTCTTTGTTTATTATTTATTTGTAACAATGAAATGTATTATTATAAAAAAATACATTTTTTTATTCAATATACGATTTTGGTTAAAGAAAATATTGTGTAATGGTGCTCATCATTAAAATTTCTTTTATTTGTTTTGGTTTCTTACAAAGTATTATTTTTAACACTATTACCTTAATGTTCGATTTGTTTTCTTATTTTTCAATAATAATCGTCAAATTATCTATATTGGGTAACGTAGCGGAAAAACTAACCACAAAACTCTTCCACTTTAGGACTAATGGAAGGAAATGATTGGGGGTATTGTCTTGAGCCAATCAGGAGTAAGTATTCTAATAAGGAGTTTAAGATGACACGACCGCAGATATTTGATCCCAATTACCTGGGCTGGGTGTAAGGGCGCTAACGAGACACGTTTTCTCGAGTTTTTCTTCACCTGGTTATTTCATTTTTTTTCTATTTCCTTCAGTTAAATCGATCTGATTTAACCAAATCATATTTTTTACTTTTTTTATTTCATCTTGTTATACTTTTTTTTCTTGTAATGGATTTTGTTATATTTGTATAACAGTTGAAGCGTGACCCTCGTAGGTATTATCCATAATCATTAATTTTTTACTTTTTGCCTACAGTAATTTCTGTTTAAAAGAAAGTCTATACAAAAAATGCATTGAAAATAGAATAATAATAAGTACAAATACGGGCCTTTGGCCCGTAACTGACATTCGGCGTCAGCCCCTCGGGATCGCTTCGCGGCCTAGAAGCCTCCTAGTAGCTGCTTCGCGGCCACATTTATCTTCTTTCGTATTATTTTTTAATGTATTATTATTACCTGGTATTTTGCCAGGTTATTAGCGAATTTCCATCGCTATACTCGGAGCTACACTGTTGTTGTTTTAGTATTCATTGTTACATGTCATTTTGGAATGTATGTAACAAATTTTCATTATCACAACTTCGCATCACATGTCCGCTCCGCGGGCCCACGAAGCTTGCCATGGCTCTAAGGACCCATATATGTACATACAAAAAGATATATGCAGCGTTGAAAAATTATCTTAACCTGTATAGTAGATAAAAATAAAACTTCATTTTTCATCATTAATGATGACATAATTAAGTTATTTGCCAATTGCGCTTCTTAGGTGTGTCGCAATCTCTTGAACTAGTTCCTGTGAAAGTTTTTCCTGTCACGATAACTTTCGACTTTGAAAGTTATCGTAAGTAAGTTCATTGGAATGAAATCTGGTACAAAATTCAATCATATAAATGTAAAGAACCCTGTTAATGAATCATCTTCATTTATCAAGCAATTTATCTAACCAACAATAATGACAGCAAACATTTTAAAAATAGATGTTAAACAAAATTACGAACTCATTAGAATGTATCAGCATTAGTGTCAATTCTATCGTTTGACATACATAACTATATGTAAACAAATTGCAGTTTCAACTATGGAAATTACCCAATATTGTGGCAGTATATGTTACTTACAAATACTAGTAATAATACCTGATGCAGGACAACAGCAATTTGGCCCCGAAGCGGCCCCAAGCATTGACGCAGCGGAGCGCCCAAGAAGACCTCTTGTTAGGTTATTAGGTAAACATTTTAATGTTGCCCACAGAAATAATCATATTAAATTACGTTATTAGTAATTTTTTCATTCATCTTTTAGCAATCATAACTCAATAAATTACATGCAAGCGATGAATAAGTAATAATGATCTCAACGCTATCATTACTACAATCGAATAAAAAAAATCCAACAATTGAATCATTACTGTCCACTCTATTATACATCTCAATCGAGTGATTTGAGTGCCGTACTCGTTCCTATTGGTTAATGTTTCCTCAATTTAGTCATTTGAATGTCCCCCTCCCTTCTACTTCGGTTTATTTGATTTTAATGCCTTCCGTTTTTGCCTAAGTACAATAGCGAGTGAGTAATTGAATTGATTACTATCAAGTAGATTTGTGTCATTACTTAGCTTACGAATTACACTAAATAAGGTTTAAAAATAAAATCCTTGTACAGTCTATTTGTCTATTGTCCCTGAATTAGCATTATTAAGCTTTATTGTTCGTATTTTTAAATATTTATTTAGTTAGTTGTTTAATTAAGTCTTTAAATCCAGTCAGCTTAATGGTCTGTAGATTTAATTGTACAAAGTTAATATATTTTTTAATAAGCTTAATTTGTTATGTCCACGTACACAAGTTGTAAGCTTCGGCAACTATGGATTAAGAAAAAGAATAAAACATTGCTTAATCTTGTGTTTGAGGACATATCTGATGACCTGTACTGTGGATGCGTTAAAAGAGAAAAAACTAATTTTAAGATACATTTAAATTGTTTTTATTATTCTATTACATAGCATTGTGTACACAATTAGATATTTATTGCAATCATAATTTATCTATTCAGCTTTCAATTCTAGGTCATATTCGGCTGAAACCGATCTCAATTGATTTAGCTTGTCATCTATCTGAATTCGTAATACCTTGCTTTAAAGCCATTTCGCATGTTTCAATTTTTACCCAAGTCATATCTTGGGTTGATGACATAAATTTTTTTTATTTTAACCTCCCTAACATTACACCATATGCCACGTTCCGTTTCGATTTGAGAAAGCCTTCGACTGTTATCGTTTATATGTATATATATATATATATATATATTATATATATATATATATATATATATATATATATATATATATATATATATATATACGTATATACGTATATTTATTTTATACGTATATTTGTGGGTGTGTTTTCGGACATATGTTTTTAATACCAGGAAACAAAAGTGAATTGGTCCCCCTCACTCCCCTCCCCCAACTTCCGCCATCCGAACAACTTCGTAAGCGTAATTTTCATGATTAAAAAGTGGCAATAAATATTTATTAGCAATGAATATGTTCATAGGCGATGAACATGTTTATGAAAATGAAAATATGGCTTGAGGTTCAACGATTAATTAATATTTTTGTAATGTTAATTACAGATACAAAACTAATCCAGGTTGTAGTTATTTCTGATAAAGCATTCCATAGCATCATAATCATTTATTATGATATAAAATTATATCTATATTTTTCTAAGTTGTTTTTTAATCCACACTTACAAAGTGAAGATTATCCAGATTATCCTTGTTCCTTAAGGAGAATGTTAGGAAAATGTTAGGAAAATGTTAGGAGAATGTTAGGAAGATGTCTTTGAATACGGGCCTTAGTCTTAGGGCAAAGTATGCAAGATGAGCGAATAGGATAGAAGATGAAAGATCAGAAGTCCCCTTTAATCGATTTTTTAAACCTTTTAAATCTTGCGAGGTTTTTCGTGAGTAATGCCACAAATTTCTTAATTTTTTTGTACTCCAATTTACTCAAAGTAAAAAGTAAAATTTTACACTAACAAAAACCTAAAGAGAGACATTTTTGACTAAATTAAGTATTAAGCTCTTACTAAAACAATAACTAAGTCATTAAAACTACTACTTATCTTTAACTATTTTATAATTAACTATTCGCAAAATACCTAGAGTTGCTTAATAGCTGCAATCAAAGACAATTAACTTCCGTAAACAAGCACTTATATTGCAAGCGGTTTCACTACTTAATTTGATAAGTTATTAGGTTATCGTATAACGTGATTAATACGATAGTATTTATAACTAATGTGCTTAAATGCACTGAGTGCTATTCTTCATAATTACTCGTGTTATTTTAACTTAAAGATAAATAAATTAAGAATTAAATCCTACAGTTAATTTATATCAAAGCCATATATTTGGTTAGTCGCTCCATCTTCAGAGAAAATAAAGCAGAAACTACATAAAACTGTTTAAATCAAAATTACAGTTGAATAACTATAAATCACATAATCAAAATAATAAAGTGTACACTTTATTATTTAGCATAACATAAAGTAATTCACATGAACAACATAACCAAGCATCTTTAATAAATGCAGGACGTGATAGGAACGTTTTTTGACCCCTTGAATGCTGTATGAGATAGAGAAATAGGAGCGAACTTACCTTCCCATGGTTATAGCTAAAAAGGCGCGAAATGAAGATTATATAACAAAGATACGTCGGGTTTGCTCCTCAACTTTCTTCTGTGCATGTTAGTTGTGACTTTATAAGTTACCTTTGGTGCTTGCTAAGTCAATTAAAGTAAAACAAAAAGAGGCAAAGATATTACTCTTTACTATTTGTTTACAACCTTTCCTACTAGCAAAACATTAGGAAACCATGAAAGGTTAGTTTTCCTTTTATTTTAGGGCCTGCGCAGTAGATATAATAAATTGTAAGCATGCGCAGTTGATTAAAAGCATGTGCAGTATGTTTTACTTAAGTTTTGTAACGGATTCTTTTCTATTTGTTGGATTTAACATTTCTTCCCCTTTATTCAAGATCCTTGCATAGAAAAAGAGTTGAACAAATTTAGGAAGGCTTAGGTTAGGTTACACTGTAGTCAGTATTTCTCTGATATAGCATCTGTTTGACGAGTAGGAAGTTGGATACCTTGTTCTATTCAATTATATTTATTCATCTGTTATGTAGTTTTTGTTTTTTCTTGCCTAAAGTAAATATTACACCCGAAATATATTGCTTTGATGTATGAATTTATTGTAGAACTAAAAAAGAATTTTCATAGAAAAAATGAGCTTATGAGGTCGGGTCATAAAGGGGGTAGATTTTTTTTAGAAGGGGGGATTCACTATAAAATATATATATATATATATATATATAATATTATATATATATATATATATAATATATATATATATAAATAATAATATAAATTCTTTATTCACATCTTTAAAACTTGTACAAATAATATTATATATCAGTCTATATATACAATTATATACCAAAAACAAATAAAAAAATACAGACGTTTATGTGATGAGCCCTCTTAAGTAGAAACTACTTGAGTGAGGCTCAGCTCTTTCTCTCTTCAATTATAAAATATTAAATGAAAATTAAAACTTAAAAAAAATGAAAAAACAAATTAAATAAAAAGAGTCTACTCCGACTTACAAATTATTTTTGTTTATATAATATTTAAGAATATTGCTTATTATTATTGATCTTTAGTGCTATAAATATTTATTAGCTAAGGTCACATTATTAATTGTTGCAATTTTAGCACTATCAGCTATATCTAGATAAATTTTTACATCTATTAAATAAATAATCGTTATGCGATAAACTTTTTCCGTCCTAATGAATATAATATTTACATTGTTTTATTTTACAAAAAAAAATAAAACAATGTATTAGTTGATATTTTTATGCCAGTTTTTAGGCAATAAAAATTGAATATTTTATGTATATACAAATCACCTTAATAACTATGTATACGTATAGACACATGCACACACACATATACATACACATACATGCACACACAGACATATATATATACATATATACACATACATACACATATACATACATATACATACATACATACATACACACATATACACACATACATACATATATATATACACACACATACACCAATATATATACATACACATATACACACACATGAATATATATATATATATATATATATATATATATATATATATATATATATATATATATATATATATTATATATATATATATATATAGATAGATTGATATTATGTATGTACGGACATTTTCGTACCTAGACGTTCTATGGGACAAGATAACTTTAAAACGTTTTCTCAGATTGAAATTAAGCTTGGTACAAAAATCCCGAACCCTTTTGCTTATAAAATATGAGTGACGTCTTTAACCCACAATATTAATCCACCAAACATTTCAAAACATCTTATAATAAAAAAATAATACAAAGTGCTTAGTACTACTATGCACTATGTACTATACACATGTACTACTATGTATGGTTAACAAAAATACAATGTTACATTTTATTATCAGCATTAGTTCCCGTGTCATTGATTGACATATATATAACATAGTGTAATGTGAATCATGTTTTTTGACACATACATTTGAAAATTCGCTTATATCGAGGCAGTATGCCACTTATTAAAAATAGTTATAAAACGAACTAATATTGGACAACAACCATGTGGCCGCGAAACCGCCCCCAGCGCAATCACTCTTGTTCTACTCTTTTATAGGAGTGCAGTCAAATCGACCCAATCATTTTTCTGCGTTTAATGAATTTTCGCAAGTTTTATGGCTCATAAATTACGGTTCTGTGAGATTTTTTTCCAGAAAGCACATCTAAAACTAAAAGTTGACTTTTGTGTTAAGATCTAACTCTCTACCACGAACACACTGTGGGTGCTAAAAAAACAATTACTTCATTTGTAATTGTTTGTTTTTTCGGTAAAAAACCGAAATCCGAGTTTCGGGTTTTTAGCGCAAACACAATACATTTCTTATTTTCTTACGGTATTAAATAATAGAAGGAAAAAATATTTATAAAACAAAAAACTCTATAACTATCTTAAACTGAAATAATAATAACAGTAATAGGCATATTAATACGGTGTATTAAATGTAAATAGGCAAAACTTATTAATGTAATTATAGAGTGATAGTTGTTAATGATGGGTAATTTAGTTAAAAGGTATCAACAAACTGATGGTATAGGTTAGCTGCATTAGCTGGGAGGAAATTATGCATTCACCTCGTGTACTGGATGTCTGAGGGCTTTTATTAAAAACTTCGTTAAGTCTGGTGTGTTTGTAGTGATGTTATATGCAGGGTAGGATGATTGTTTGTGAGTCAAGCGAATTTTCTTTAACTTTTCTTTGTTTTGTAGAAGTTAGAAGTTATGATTATTTCGGGATTTTTTTAAAATTATATTTTGAATTATGTTATGGCACTATCGATACAAAACCCCTATTACAGGCTTTATGCAGGGTGCCAATTGAAAATTTGTCGCATACATAACTTTTGCAATTAATTAATATCGCGCAAAAGATTAATTTCGGGCTCAAAATAAAAAGAAAAGTTTTGTTTTTTATTGTTTACTAAAAGTCGGATATGCCTGATTTAATTTTAATTAAGTATTTAGCTTTTCAAAGTCAGGGTCTAAGTCTAAAGCTATATAGAAATCATATTAATCGTAGATAAGAAAATTTAATGTAATTTTGTATCGTTTGGAAATATTTAAAATTTTCTCATCAACGTATTATTTAATAAAAATTCGCTGATTCTTATTTAATTTTAACAAGGAACTCTAAAAAATCCTCTCTCATATCAAACAAGACATTTTTAATAAAATTTAAATACGTTCCTATTTTACAAATTATCTTTTGTCATGACTAGGTTTTATTAATGACTCGTCAATCAATGAATAATTCAATCAGTCAATCCCACGTCCTGTCGTCGTGCTAATCCTCCCATCATCTGAAAGCTTATGGCTCCCTTTGTTTTATAACTAAATTGACATTTCAAACCACTTTTTAATGTCAGAGGTTGCTATTGGTTAATGTATTTTAGAAGCATAAATAAATCATTTTTAATATTATTCTATGATGAAATTTAAAAATATGAAAGGCTTCTGACTGTATTAAATTTATTTTTAATTCAATATTTTGCTTCTTTACCTCCTAAAAGGATGGGAAAGCATTGGAGAAGCAAAATAACGTAGCATAAAAATACGTTTCAGCAATTATGTATCTTAAAAATCGTGAAAATTGGTGTATTAATGTATGTGAGAGTATATAGATATGTATAGTTATTTCTTGTAAGCAGGTTACAGCTAAAACGGCTGATCCAAATATCATGAAACTGGGCACAAAATCAAAGTTCTGTGAGAGGGAGAACTGATTATAAAAAAAATATGGAATTGATCCAAGGATCTTGAATAAAGGGGACGACGCATTAAGGAACATTTCTACCCAATGGAAGTTATATGAGAGCAAACTTACCTTCCCCATGGTTATAATGAATAAAGCGCCAAACGCAGGTTATATTGCAAGATTGTCGAGTTTGTTTCTCAACTTTTTCTGTGCTTCTCGTGATTGTTACATTTGTGGTTTTTTTTTAATTCATTTGTGCTTATTTAATTTTAAATTTTAGACTATACTTAGCCACTACGGTGAGTGATAATTAGGGCGTGTTTATAACTTTATCAAGCAATAAACAATAGGAAACCATTAAGAGGTAAATTTGCTCTAAAATTTAAGACCTGCTGTTATAAGAATTTGTAAGCATGCGCAGTTTGTACCAAGCATGTGCAGTTGATTTTCGACGTGTGTTTCGTGTTGAATTCTCTCTATTTTTGGTTTTCGATTGGGTCACTATTTTGTATGGCAAATCGATTTAGCGCGTCATACCCTTTTTCAAGATCCTTGAATTGATCCAAAACTCCTTATAAAAATGGCGTTACTTGAATCTTAGACAACAAATACAAACATTTTGTTGTGAAAATATTTTTTCTAATGATGTTTCGAAGTTATGTGAATGCAAAGAGGCCTTAACTACGTCTGTGGCAAAAGTGCGCAAGTGCTCACAGATATAGATATATGCGTATAAATGAATATTTACTCAGAGTAGAGACAATTTTTGAAAATCTAGGTCCATATTTTACTTTTATTTTTGAGGATTTAATGTTTATGTATCTGAAATATTTCACTATGTTTATTTCATATTTTTCTTATTAGAAACATTCCATGTATGTACCGTACCCGTTAGTATTAATGCAAAATAATACTAATAAATGCAAATAATGTAATGCAATGTGATAAAAGTATCACTGTCCACAGTGAGCTAATTAATTGATCATTAACGTAATGATATCAACTAATGAAACGTTTCTGTCAATTATAAATAAAATGCACAAATGGTTAATTAAAAGAACTTAAAGTAAATTTAATTGGCTTAATTGAAATTTATGATGTTTCAATTAAAAATAAAAGGGCGTCAATTACGTGTGATAACAATAGTAATCTATTTGTTAAAACGATATATTCAATTTTTACTGTACATTGCATAATTTAATTTTACATATATCATTTGCATTTGTTGAAATTGGTTCTAGATCAGTCTTGAAAAGTATCTAAATTTATTGACATTTGTGGAAATTGGAAAGTGCCTTAACGAACGTTCTAAATTTATAAAGGAATCTAAATTATTGAGCACAATATTGATGTATCAAAATATATTATTTCAATGTTAATTAACACACAATATTGATGTATCAAAATATATTATTTTAGTGTTAATTAATACACAATATTGATGAATCAAAATAAATTATTTCAGTGTTAATTAATACACAATATTGATTTATCAAAATAAATTATTTCAGTGTTAATCAATACACAATATTGATGTATCAAAATATAATATTTCAGTGTTAATTAATACACAATATTGATGTATTAAAATATATTATCAGTGTTAATTAATACACAATATTGATGTCAAAATAAATTATTTCAGTGGTAATTGACACACAATATTGATGTATTAAAATTAATTATTTTAGGATAAATGCACATTATAATACAAAAATAATACGAGTTAAGAACCTTGCGGATCATTTATTTCAACAATAATATTTTATTACTGAAGAGCGTAACTTGGTATGCGAACCTTAGAATTCCGGAGTAAATGTTAGTATAAATACTGACGCTTTAACGACACCTCGACCACGGAAGCAATTTAAATGCACAATACAGTTGTATCAAAATAAATGATTAATTTTACACTCACACATCCATGGTGAATTTACAAGTTCTCCATCTCCTGAAAAAAATATAAAAGCAATCAATTTAAAAAAATCAAGAACAAAAGACTTACAACAAACTTTCCTAATAAGAGCAACCTTAACGATTTCAATAAAATGTTGTCATATTGAAATGAATGTGCCTGTGTCAATTGTTGATTGAGTCCGTCCAAATGGCTCTACTGGAACGAATGTATATTTACTGGCTATATGATTTATGTGACAAACCTTATTATATTAGACTCGCTTCACCTATGTACATTTAAAGAATATAATATTTATATGTATATTTTTTGCATACTACTATTTGTCTATTAGTTAAGTTTAAGTCTCGCTCTTTATAAAATTTGATTTATTTCCTGCTTATTTTCATGTGTATTTACCATACATAGTAGTACACTTGTGTATAGAATTTTAGCCCTATCGCACACTACTTATTGAGATTTTTTTGAATTTCGGCTGAATCGATATTGTGGGTAATGACGACACACATATTTTGGGACACATACGTGTCCCCAAGAAGTTTAGGAACAAAAATCTCGTACACACAAAAATATATATATATATATATATATATATATATTATATATATATATATAATATAATATATAAAGTTACGAGGGGGGGAATAGCCTCGAGATGCTTTCTGTAAAGGATGGTACACCAGTGACCGCTGGACCTAGCGGAGGGCACTGCTGTGCTCCCAGATATAAATCCACCAAATAATCGAAAAATTATTGTTATCAATATAACACAAATAAAAATGTATATACCTATTACTATTAATGTATCAAATTAAAGATTATAATAATTCAAAGAGACCCTCTTAAGTATTTGAAGTGACTCTTGAGCTATGCTGTTGTAGGAGTTCTATTTATAAGCGACTTTTTTAATAGTGCATGCATGCAAAAACGTTTTCTATTTTAATGATCTTATTAATATTTTTTTTAACATTTGAGTAATACAACAAATTTTTGTTACAAGAATTAGGGCTTATATAGTTGGTAATGGCTTGGAAAGATTGTTTATTGTTAGAGAAACCATCAGCGATTGCACTCTTGGATCTTATTAATGTAAAGTTCTCCAGTTAAGTGTTTCATATTTATTTGTTTCTACTTTTATTTAATTCTGTAATTTTAAAAACTATTAATTTAATTTATTTATTGTTATAAAAAAGAAACATGAAAGCTTCATTTTTTACTTGATAGATAGTTTTACTTAATACTAAGACTTGTACCTATATCTTCTATGCAACAATCTTCATGCTAACACTATTTAGTAAATAAAACTATTTCACCAATTCAAAAAAGTATCAAGTTCTACACGGCCCCTTCTGCACAAGAATCATATCACATCTTACCCATTTCTACCTTCTCCTTATTTTAGGAGTCTTCTAAAAACGGCCAGACAGAATAATTGTAAGTTAAATGACATTAGGCTAGGGATTCATGGGTGTAATTTAACTTCAATCGTAATTGAAGTTTTTATCCTTATGTTATCTTGAGTTTAAATAAGTCTTTTTTACTTACTCGTACAGAAAAAAAACTTTAATTCGGATAATACTAAGATTATACACTACTTTTTTCTCCACTTCTAGTGAGGTATAAAGGTCGGTATGTTTAAAAAAACTGAAAAGTGTATCCTAAGCGATCTAAGCGATATACATTACAAAGACAAAATGACTTTTTATAAACCATTATATCATTTTTTCGGTTCTATGATACTTCTTGAAAACCCCAAAATTATATAGCAGACTAAAAGTGAATAAAAAGTTTTCAGAGCGGCGGGAGGGCAAGAAAAATTCAATTTGTAGATGAAGAGGAATTTTCGAACGTTTTTCTTTTTTTGTTACTTCTTATTCTTTATACCTGACTATAATTTCATTATTCTTTTGGATTTAAGAAATGATAACTCACGATCATAGATGTAATGCGTTTATAGTAATTTATACAGCATGGGAGAAAAATGAAATACTTAGCTCGGCTTCTAAGTTGATTCTAGAGGCGAAGCTGAATGAACACCTTCAAATCTCGAGTTATAGTCGAGCTAGTTCAATTCATTACACTTACAGGAAAAGATGACTATTTTTTCATTTGATTTTTGATTTTTTGCTTTTTAACGAGACAAAGCCAAAAATTTAAATCTTATTTTTTTTTATTTTTAGCAATGCAAAGAAATCTTTAAGCTGGTCATGGAGGAAATGCACAAACCATAACCCTATCGACACACCGAGGTTTAGGTGAGCTAGTTAATTTTTTTATGCTTCGGGTAAGAATTTGGATGAATAAACCCTCAAAAATGTTAATATATCTCTAAATTCAAAGCTAAAATTTTCACCTTTAAAATGTTAATACATCTGATTCAAAGCAATTTAAAAAAAATCTGAAATGGTTCTTCTGAAAAAAGACAAGCAGTCCTTTCGGATTTGCATTTTCGTTGCCTTTTGTTTCATTTTGGATATATTTTAAACCCTTATCCGACCTTTAAGGACAATTGATGTAACGCAATTTGAGAAATACGATTAATAAAATAACAATTCAAGAATTACTATGCAGACTCCAACCTACTTTTAAAATCCTTACAATGGAATAAACTTTGGAGTTTGAGGTAGAGTCTACAAGTAAGATTAAATAAGTCTCTGTGCATATGTCATATTTGAGGTAGAGTCTACAAGTAAGATTAAATAAGTCTCTGTGCATATGTCATATTTGAGGTAGAGTCTACAAGTAAGATTAAATAAGTCTCTGTGCATAAGATGGTTGCTATAAAGCACAATTGAATGTGATTGTAATAAACTCAAATGGAATGTCTCATGCGAATGCGAGTCAAGCATTTTGAACATAAGTTAGGAGGGAAAAGCTGATCTAACATTAGTAAAAGAAGGGGTGAAGTAATTGGATCTGGGGAGAAACTGCCGCCATTCTACAACCCCACCTTATAATACCCTATCCTTGTTATATACAAACTTATTTATATATATAAAGAACCGCCATGATACAACCTATTACCACCAATTACAGACTGCGCTAACATAAAACTAACAACAAAATTAAAACTATTCAACAAACTAACACTATCATAAATCTTAGGACTAATTATACAACAACTCCTCCTCCTTAATTGGTTCAAACTCTAAAAAGCCGAAAAAACAAATTTATTTCAGGGTAAAAGTTAAATAAGAGACCTCAATGTTTTAATTGATCGGAATTCCGATAGAAATAACCCTTTTTTAACTAAAATTTTTCTGTTGTTGATAAAATAACAATAATTAATTCACAAAAAGGTTTTCCTAAAAACAATCTAAAACTCTTTTTTGGGTGTTTCACAAAAGTTCCACTAATTACTTCCTTAGTTTTAGGATCCACTTATAAGTCTACCATTTAAAATAAAGTCATTGGAACCAATAATTTTTTTCTTTAAAGCATCTCGTGTTTTCAATTTTCTTTTTTCTTCTACCATTTTTGGATTTTCCAATTTTCTTTTTTCTATTCTTTAACTTTTCATGTAATATTTGTTTTTTTATTTCCTATTTTATTTATCGTAAAACAATTACACGAATTATTCCACTTACGTCTAGATTTGTTTTTATATAAAGTAATTATAAAGTTATATAAATCACACTGAAATATCTTAAAGGGAATTTTCGAAGGCATAAGATAATGGGAACAGGGTTTTTATTTTAACAACACATCTAAAAAAAGTTTATTTTTGATTGCATAATAAGCAGATAACTTTTGCAGAGAGTTGAAACTTTGTATTCCAACTAATCCAAGTTACATAATACCAGTGTGAGCTTAGGCAGAAATGCCACAATTTTCCAAATAAAGGTATTTGCCATTCTAGTCTGCTCCCAGTTTTTATTATAGGAGAATCCAGCTCTGGATCACAGATTTTTATCAGTTTTGACAGCCAAGCTCCATTAAAGCTTTGACTGCTTATAAATGCTCTTCTAAGCTTGTTCAAGAATGTGTCGAATGCCATTGTGCGCCCTAATTTCAAGCCCCAAGTCTTTAAGTATTGTTTTCATCTCTACTTACCAGATTCTAAAAAAGATTATTCCTCACATAGATAATTCCTTGGAATTATAAGAAATATGTTAAATAAATAAAAACTCTATATGGGGAGTCTTCTCTACATATTTATTACTACATTTTTTCTATTAAGCAGATTTTAATTAGCCCTACTAAACATTTGTCATAAAACTAATTTTAATAATTAGATAAAAAACAACACCTAATATACATATTAATGATATTATAATTGACTTTTAACGATAACGAAATATAAACATAATTATCAACTAAAGAAAAATAATTGTTTAAAGGAAACAGCTTTACTTAATCAACATACATTTATCGTAAGCAAAAAATTAACTAAATATTGTCACCGTAAGGTATATTCGCTGATAATTTTTATTTGATAACTTCATAGAAAAATTATCCATACGGTAACTTAATGAAAGTAATTAGTATACCTTAATTACTAATTCATAATAATTTTCCAACTTTTCTTTTCTAATTTGTTTGTTAACTAATTGTTGGTAATTATGTACGTTGTTATAGTTGCTATATAAGAAGTATCTATAATAAGTTTATATTAGCAGAAAAAATACACCATGAGGGCTTATAATTGGCATTAATTTTATTTGTTTATTATAATCATTTATATAAAAAAACCGTTTTTAATTGTATGAAAATTACATAGTGTAATTTTTCTGACCTCGTTTATCTGTCATGTGCAGCTTATTAATTGGTAAATGACCAGCAAATTGAGAATATGGTTTTTCATGGCTTCCAAAACTGGTAAAAATGTATTATCTCTTTTAGCAAATTTTCATCGAATAACGACGCCATGAGATTTAACAGTTAACCTACGTCAACTTTAGAAAGGACGCCCTCGTGTCTACATGGACAACTTTTACACATCTATGTATGACATGTTAGTAGTTCATCTGTAAGTAGATCTCGGTTGTACAATAAGTGCCAAAGAGGCCACGGCGAGCCGAACAACCCCTCTAAACGTCCCACATAATGATAATTCACAAAATCCATAGTAAAATTTACTTGAAAACAAATCACAATTAAGGAACGAATAATTCGAAAAAACACCAAATACCAAAAGGACTTTAAACAGTGGCCCGAGAATCCCTGTTTTTGTATTATTAAGTCTATTATGTAAAAAATAAAATTAAGGACGATATCAGTTACAGGGAACAATAGTCTTATCAGTAATTTCTCTAATCTTACATGATCGTCACTAGTGCCTTATCAAACAATCAGCACTATGTATTCTTCATAAAACCTTAAATGAAACCTAATAAGAATCTGATGAAGATAGTGGATATCTTTTCACTTTTAATAATATTTAGAATTTTATTATTTTTTTTTATTAGGCATTAATGATGACACAAAAATTAAAGGCTGGGTATGTCAAATATAAATCGTTAGAAATTATAAGGGATAATATGTTTTTAGCTAAGATTTGCAATATGCTTAGATGTTATGATGCTTATAGTTTGTTATTAATTACCCAAAAATTTATTTATTTATAATTCATTGTTATCTTTTACAACTAATTCATTGTTATCTTTTACAACTTTTGAGTCATCCTTAAATTTAATTTCAGAAGTGCTAATACTGACAAGCAGAAATGATGTATAAGACTAACCAGATAGTATCTTGCGTCTAAAATGACTTTTGCACCACCATGCTTCCTTATGCTTATGATAAGCTGGGAATCTGTTTTCTCCGATAACTTCCGTTAACTAAGGTAATAACAGTGCTATTTTTTATTATTTTCTTTTAAATAAACTCTTCACACATGTACTATATTAAAATATTTAGAGTTCTGAGGGCATTGTGCACCAAAATAGATAACATATGTTGGAAATAATTAGAAAGTTGAATCGTGACGATTTTTTCAGTTATTTATCAAGTTTATCATAAAAACAACTAATTAATGAAAAATATTGTTAATAAAACGTGCTATTCCTAAAACAATTATGACTATCACGAAGGATAAAAATCATATTACAGATAATGAACAACCTAATTTAACAGAATTCATATAAAATATAATACCGAACAAGAAGAGATAATTATTTTCCAAATAAATTGTCGTCACGTAAAACTGTTGTTGACTAATTTGTCCTTATTGGTTAATTAATCTTTTTTATTTGCTTGATAAACAAATAAGGGCCTTCAATTATTTTTAATTGTTTTTAAGAGTTTTATCTTTTAATTTTAATTCTCAGCTCGTTAGAAACTTTTTTTTATTTTATTATCTTCCCCTATTGTAGTATCCTGTTATAGCAATTTTTTTTAAACTGAAATATAAACATTTTGATTTTTTAAATTGCAATAAAACGTGTAAAATATAACTAGTAAAACACGAGAGTTAAGATGGACCCTTGCGGAACTCCACACATCTGTGTATTATACTTTGGTTCTTACAACCTTTGCATCACTCGTATATATCTTTTTTCTTTTTCTTACCATTTCAATGTGTGACATTGACTTCAAGAATGAATAATAAAATACCCGGATAGTGTTTACGATTTCCTTTTGAACTTAAAACTGTCAAAAAACTGAGTTTACAATTCTTTATAAAATTATGTATTTTTTGTCATTTAGAAACCCTAAGATAATTTTAAAATATAAAAAAATCATAATATTGATTTTATTTTCATTCTTTTGCCACTTTACTGCTTTCTATTGAAAGAATTTATTTTAGGTAGTTAATTTGCGCATATACTTTATTATAATTTTCGTATAATATACAACCTTATGCTTTATCTTAAGAATCGAAGAGAATTTCTTTTTTTTGCTTATTCCACTTTAATGTTAGGTTAAAGAGCTTAAGTCCATGAGCTTAAAGCTCGATGCTTAATATTCACGCCCAACTTGATATTATGAAGTCTTAACAATTTTTGTTCATTTAACTAGGTAAAAGTTATATAAATTTACATTGTAATATAATACACGAAACATTTAAAATTATGTTTTCGTGGCACGAATAGCTGGAAAAATAATTAAATTTTGTTATCACTCTAATAAAACTGTCAGGGAATAATTTAGTTTTTATGATGCATTATATTATAATACTTAAAAATGTACATATTCAACCTGAGAAAAGTAATTTAATAAATAAATTAGGTATAATATTAAAAATGTTAAAATGTATTAGTACTTTGACAATAGGCGTGTTGTCGCGAGGACACTAAATTACTATAAGTTTGGTATGCTTGTAAGAAATTTAGTTTGGATGCCAAATAGGGTGTCCATATTTTCTTTGGTTAGTCAGAAACACAAAAATTCTATGGCATTTGGTGTCTTAACCTTATAAGTGTTAATCATGGGTGTTTAGAGTTATTTTTTTTTTAAGTTTAATAATTAAAAGAAAAAAACTTTTTTTGAGGTAGTACGTAATTGAGCACTTTATTGGACCGTTTTTAGGATGAGAAGCCAATCATTATTGTTATAGGAGGTTTACTTTTCACCTCCGAGGACAATAATGAATGTAAAAAAAACTCCTAGGACGTAAAAGTAATTCATATGTTGCCGCCATTACTGTAATGTAGCGTGTTCAAAAACAATCTGTGTTAAACCTTCATGAGTTTTCTTTAAAAACGTTCATTTTGTTTCTGTTTGTAGACAATTTTTTTTTTTCATTTTTAAAAGGTGTTCTAATTGACAATTTTTGTTTGTTTATTTGTAAAGCTTTTACATTTTTGAGTAAAAGTGTGAAGCTATGGATGAATTGAATGACGACGATAATATAGGGTTAATTATAATTGGACGTTTGTTTTTTTTTCAATTAAGTATATAGCGCAGTTTAATGAGTGCTATTTTTTGATTTTTTTTAATGAGTGCTTTATTTAATGAGTGCTACCTCAAAAAAATAGTGTATGCCATCCGGCTGAGAATGTCTTTATGTCTTGGCAATTTTTCCCGACTCGCTTCGCTCGTCGGTAAATCTAATTGCCGTGACATAAAGACACACTTCTCTGCCTTATGGCATAAATAACTATTTATTTTATTTGTAGGGCCGCATTTAAAATTTAATTGCGGTGCATAAATATTTTGGTCTTTTTGAAACTTTTATATGTTATAACCTGGTAATAAGTTTTACTTAATCTTTATTAAAGTTTTAAATAACTTCCTAAGTTTAGGAAATTACCTTTCTATGATTTTATTAAACTAAGGTTTTTTGTATTTATTGCATGTAATAATTTGTAAAAACTATATGTTATATACAAATAAAGATTATTATTATTTATACACGAAAAAATACCTTTCTATAATTTATAATTAATCTTTGTGGGTGGTTTTAAAACGGTTTTATTACGAGTCAAAAATTAAAAATGAAAAAACAAATTAATATTCAGTGTCTATAACGTTTTAATTTTTTTAAGTTGACAATAAAAATATGAGAGTGCTTTCTAAATGTTATATTTAATAGCAATCATATTGACTTTTTAAAAAAGTGTAAAATTGTTAATTTTAGTAACGTTGTAAAATTTTAATCTTCTCATGCAATTTTTCCCTAATCGTCAAATTAGTTTATATATTTTTTAATTCTCATAATAATTTAAAATTGTTTAAAACATTTTTAATAATTTTAGTTAATAGCATACAAATACTGATAATTATAGTTAAAAAGAAAGCTTTTTATAAATCTGTACAGTGATATATTAATTGTTTGAAAAAAGGAAAACTCATAATTTTAAAACTGCATGATGATATAAAGATTAGTAATAAAGATAAAACTAGGACAAAAAAATAAAGATAATTACAATAATGACAACGAACATTGAATATTAAAGTTAAACATTGAAATTAAATTAGTGGATCCAATATACGTGGGATGTAGTTGTAATTTGGGTGTTGAAATTGAATAAAATGGATCCAATTGTATGCTAATGTTGTGGGAGGATGAAGAGGGGATTGGAATTATCTGCAGAACGAGAATGATCACGCTAAGGCGCCATAACTATCAATCTGTCACTGCAAGCTATTGTACGAGCTTGTTTCTAGTTTATAAGGTTATAAAAGTGGAAAGGTTAAGGGAAAAATGGAGCTATGAAGGAGCAAATTGATAAATAATGGTAACGAAAGTTAATAGAAATAAATTACGGTTTGGTAATAAAATTATTATATTTTTTATTATTATGTTGTCAGACAATAAGGCTTAGTTATGTAGTTTTGTGATCATCGTGTTAAACTGGACCAATAATATAATTTTAACATATTGCTTTTACATTTAGAAGGGAGAATATTCTTTCTCTTCTAGTGGAAGAGTAGTGACATTTAGACTAAGAGTTTATATGTCTATGTATATTACTACATAGGTTATTACTATATGTTTAGATGTATATTTGTACAGAGAGGAAAGTAACTTGCGGGATTTGGTTGCCATGACATCTATTTAAACCCCCTCTGCATTTTCTCTTTAGCTCAATCGGTAGTCCCTTCAGCTCTTAAAATATAACTTGAAGTTTGATCCTCACGGAGAACGCACATTTAGGACGGCATATAAAACTTATTTCCCGAATACAAAACTAGACCTATTTTTGTAGCAAGATTGATATCTCTAGCATTAATTTGCTGGGTGTTTACCCAGCAAATAATTTGCTGTGTTAACAGCGTGTGTTTATTATTTAACACACACACATATAGACAAAAACTTTGTGCAAACCACTCAGGAGGTCTTAAAAACCTGAAACGGATAATTCAGGTGAAATCCCGGTTTCGGATTTTTTCGAAAACACAATACTTCTCCTTTTATACCTACGGTATAGATAAGGAAAAGTATTAGTAATTAATGACTTTGTTTAATGACTTTCAGTTTTTATGTAAATATAATTAATGAAATAGTAAACATATCTGAATGAAAAATCAGCTGTTTTTTTTCATTCAAATCTCAAAATTAATTTATTTGTTTCATTTGTTCTAAAGAATAGCCATTTATTAGACAAAAATAAATAATCATATAAAATATTTACATATTCAAGAAAAAATACCTAAATCTAGTCAGCCATAGCTGTGGTAACTTTTTGTTCGCATTTTTTTATTTTTTTTTCAGCAGAAATGCTAGGTATTAAAATTTGATCAATACACCTTATTTTGTATACATTACTATTATCGCCTTATTTTGTATACATTAATATTATCCTCTTATTTGGTATACATTACTATTATCACCTTATTTGTATACATATTATTACCTTATTTTGTATACATTACTATTATCACCTTATTTTGCATACATTACTTTTATTACCCTATTTTGTATACATTACTATTATCCCCTTATTTTGTATTCATTACTGTTATCATCTTATTTTTGTATTCACTTATTATTAATTTGTTTGTGTTTCTTATCTCTCCCTAAATTTTAAGCTGTTTACTAGAGGCTGATAAAACTCATACACACACACACACACACATCCGTGTCCATCCGTGTCCACATCCGTCCCACTTCGTCAGACGAAGAAACGTACCAAATTTCATGTAAGTCTTTATATTCAGTAAATATATATATATATATATATATATATATATATATATATATATATATATATATATATATATATATATATATATATATATATATACTTGTATACTTAAATTAAAAACTTAATTATTTCAACTAATTTAAATGTTTCTTGTAAAAAATACATTATTGTTCAAGTAAAATAAAAATAATTAAAAATTATATCAAAACAAAATTAAAGTTATAACTCTGGGATCAGAGTATAACTTGATCACGCATTTCTCTAATTATATACCTACTGCATATTATATTAGGAGACTTACACTATAATAATCTTAATCGTGTTTACTTTTTTTTAAAAAAAAAAATATTAATATATAAAAATTAAAAAAGTTATAAGTATACGTCAAAAGATATATGAAAAAACTAACATTTAATAGATTGAAGCCTATAATTTTAATATGTATTCATACAAATAATTATATAGATTTTAATATATATTCACAAATGTAATAATTATTTAGATACACTTTAACGCTTTAATCAAAAATTATTTTTTCCTGTAGCAAAACTGGAAATATTTAGTTTACATTCGTTATTGTATAAATATACCTAAGAATTCGTCAAAAACTGTTCTTTTTGATTAAAATGTTAATAATTTTGACGTTTCGTACCCTCCTACTCGTTAAGAGTGGTTATCTAATTTTGAAGAGATTGGGGAAGATACATCTCTAGAGTAATTATGATTTCTTATGAGTGAAAGGTTAAATTTTAAATAGACTTTTGTAGAAAATGTAAACATTTTTGAGGCTTAAAAATATTAAATTATGATTATTATTATATTTTTGTGGAAAGTGGTGGTAATTTGTTGTATTTAAGTCTGCTGCTTTCTAAAGAACCACAATTGCTTCGAGGCATTAATTAGGAGATTCACTTTAAAATCTCAAATCTACTTTGCTTCATCTTTTTATCTTGTCACTGTGAGACAGGTGAAGTGATGTCTATTGGCGCGTAACAAGGACTACGCCCTCTAACGATCACTAATTGTCTCTGACTGTCTGTCGTCACGGATCATATCTTAAAGATTCTTTTGTTTGTCGATCCTCGCAGGATGGACTAACGAGGCTTCCGGAACGGTACGTGCTCTCAAATCAATCTAATGATCCAAATAGAGCCCTTGAATCTTGGTGTCCTGCTAGAGTTGACTAAAAACTTGTTATCAGTATCACCTGACCAGCCCATCACCTGCTGAGTTGTTTCAAGATTTGATTCCATTACACCTATAAACAATTGTCTTCACTTAAAACTAAATCGTCTTCTAAGATTTTATGTTTAGGTAATAAATAGGTGGTATCTGTACATAAGACATCAAATCCTAAACTTAAGAGTATAATCTTGCTTCTGCCTTTTTCTCTAATGTAATAAAACATCTTGTTCCTTAATACACCTGCTTGTAGGCTAATTTATCTAAAAAACGCCATCATAAATAATAAAAATATGGGATAAATAATAATAATAATACGCTATGGTTTAGATGATTTAAAAACTGTAGAGACAATGTTGATAATAATTATAGGCTGATCATGAACTGAATAAATATTAAAATATATTTACCTTTAATAATTTATAACTATTGGATCTAAGAGCTGTTTTAGAAGTTAAACTGGCTCTCCACTATTGACTAAGTAATAATAATAGTATTGAGGGTGAGATGACAGATCACTAAGCAGTTAGTGAGTGATCTGATCGAGGAAAACGAACCCCGTTTCCCTCGCTCCCTGAAAATGAAATAGAGCTCTATTCCCTACAGGTCTAAATACAAAAATGTATTTGCAAAATATGGACAAAAATATACATTTACAATTCTAAATATTTTGGTGTTTATTGCCTCTTAACCTTATTAAATCTAATTTAATTACTAATGTCTTTCGATTAATAATGTAATGACGATAAAATTCAACTTGCCTTATATATACCACTATCAAAATATAAGACAAATCATCTTAATCTAAATAGAATACAAACCTCCTTCATAAACATAAAACAAAGTTCATGTCTTAACCAAACGCATGTTTAAAGCTAATCATATACAAATATTGAGTATCTTAAAACTTAAAAGCCTTGAATCATATTTGGTGACTTCTGAGACTCCTTGTAACCTAAACCTTTGTAAAGGCTTGAACCAACTTTAGTGACTTCTGGGGCTCCTTTTAACTTAACCTCTGGAATGGCGTAAAAATCTTTAGTGACTTCTGAGGCTCCTTGTAACTTAAACCTCTGGAATGGCGTAAAACATCTTTAGTGGCTTCTGAGGCTCCTTTTAACTTAAACCTCTGGAATGGCGTAAAACATCTTTAGTGACTTCTGAGGCTCCTTGTAACTTAAACCTCTGGAATGGCGTAAAACATCTTTAGTGGCTTCTGAGGCTCCTTTTAACTTAAACCTCTGGAATGCGTAACATCTTTAGTGACTTCTGAGGCTCCTTGTAACTTAAACCTCTGGAATGGCGTAAAACATCTTTAGTGGCTTCTGAGGCTCCTTGTTACTTAAACCTCTGGAATGGCGTAAAACATCTTTAGTGGCTTCTAAGGCTCCTCGTAACCTACACCTTTGGAAAGGTTATGGATTCTACCTATACACCACAATATCAAATCACAATATCTATGGCATACATCATTGCCTCTTGTACTGTTCTTTGTCAATAATGGCTTTCTTATCCTTAGAAAGATTAAACATCTTTAACGATACGATTTTTAGGATGGTTTTATATTTTAGGGAAGTTATTTCACTTTCCAAATAATAAAAATTATAATTTTTTCCTCTGGAAGAATTGAAACACTTTTTAGAACTAAACAATTCTTTTTAGTTTAAGAATAAAATCGTTATAATAATTTTTAGCAAAAATTATAAATATATATAATATTATAATATATATATAATATTCTTTTTGACACGAGGAAAACTCGACTATACTTTGGCCATATAGTAAACTAAATGTATTCACACTAATATCGTTATGTCCACACTAAATAGTTAGTTATAACTAACTAAATAGTTAGCGAAGTAGTTATAGTTAGTGTCAATAAGGATGTAATATATTTTTCATCACACGGGGGAAATCGACTACCTACTTTATACGATAAGAAAGGCCAGGAGACCCTGCGAAGTAATAACTTTGCCAATGTTTTTATACTTATGTGCCACGTTTATATACTATGTAAATTTTCTAGTTTTACTTTATTGGTCCAATTTGACAGTACAAAAAGTCAGAAGGACCTGAAGTAATACCCTTTTCTTGTAAGCAAGCCTCTTAAGCCAGGTAAGCTTACATACTAACATACATGAAGTATATTTGAAAATTATTCAAATATACTCTAAGTAGTTCTCTACTTAAAATCGTAAGGCTGGTAAGCTCTAATCTGGTAAGCCTATCAGCCTTACGATTGTAAGTAGAGCACTACTTAGAGTACTTTCTGAATAATTCTCAAATGTACTTCACGTATATTAGTAATTAAGTAAAGTAATACTTTAAGTTGTCTATTAAACAACACTCTGACACTTAATCGTCTTAATCTGAAATTGCCTTGCTTATAAAACAATAAAAAATCACTTTACAGCCAAGTAACACAATCTACTATCAAAGTAGTTCTAAAATTTTAAAACAAGAAACTCTTTCCGGCGAAAAAAAACAATAATTCAAATTTAACATAAAAACATTTTTCAAATTGATTTTATTCACACCACTCTCTTAAACGTATATTTTACATTTTATTTTATATTTGTTTTTATTAATATTCTGAATGAAAATAAAATAATAAATTATTTCCATAAACAAACATAATGTCGGTATTATTAAAAAAAATTTAAGCTGGCGCCTTCTCCTCCATCCGTTGCCGGCATATTTGATGTTGGAGCTATTCTTTAAAAAAAAGAAAGGGTCTAGAAAAGAACCGGTAACATCCCTTTATTCCTTTCTGATTCGACTTCAGAATTTTTAATGCAATCGTCTTTACGTCTATGTAGTATTTTATAAAAGAAAAAAACCTTCTGATATAAATAATAGTACCAATTAGTTCGCACATATATTTTTCTTTTTTTATCTCGTTACTTATATAAATTTCTTTTCTTTTTCTTTCATATTAATAAATCTGCTATTAATTAATATAAAATTAAGCATTGTACTCTGTTTCAAAAAGCCCGACTTAATTTTTTTCTTTTAAAATACTCGCACTATTTATCTATTTATTAATACATAAAAGTGATACTTTAATTTTATATATTTCTTTATATGGTTTCAGTAAAGTACATGATTTACGAGTAATATATAAAAAATTCCTTTTGATAAAACAATTTATTTCGTAAAATTAGTTTTACCCTTATTAGAAAATTATTTCTTTTGATTTATAAAATGGTAAAAAATGATTAATTACGTTCATTAGTTTATTAAATTAAGTATTTTTATCTGTAATGAAGCACGATACTTTTGAAGTTTTTTTTTGTAATGTAATAAAATAAAAGCAATTAAAAGAAAATTTTACTTGTACTAGCGCGATGGAATTTTTTATTCGTCTCAGGAGTAGAAGAGCAATGGTTTATTCAGGAGTCAGCTTCAGAAATAACTACAATTAGTACCTCAGCTTCGTCTCAGTATTTTAATTTAATTATTCGGCTAGGCCTTATGTTCCAACTTTTCATAATATTTTTTTTATAATCTGATCTACCACAGAAACTAATTAGTAAGAGTGGGGAGGCCACCAAACATTTGGATCCTTTTCAACAAACCCCGAAATCAACCACCTATCTCCACTACTTTATCCTCGTCAAACCTCCTGCTACGATGAATGAAAGTAAGAATGTCCAGTCATCTTAGAAACTCCATTTCCTCTTCGAGTAGTTCCAAATATTTGAAACCTGAGCCTTCTAAACCCCTAACACGTTGCCAAATAATGATAGGCTGTTTTTTTTCATCTTCTTCACATATTGGCCTCTCAGTCACCTTCATTAGGGCTAAATGCCTATTAAGCCTGCAGTGCCCAGAGATTACTCCTACCATAAGTCTGAGACTAGACTTACTCAAGTCAAGAAGCCATCTAGATTTCCTTATATCCAATGTTGGAAATACCATCTTTGACTGTCTACATCCGGAATTTTTTACTCACATGATTTTAGTTTCCTTCCAAATCCAATGTTTTACAAGGGATTTGGCTTACCTTCTTCTCCAATCACTTGCAGGTCCTGGCCCACAAAAGCCTGTAGATGCCCCTTTTTTAGCTACAATCGGCTTTATCGTTTTCAGGTATGCCACTGTGTCCAGGGACCCATTTCACTTTGACCTTTAAGTGTTCAGATAGCTGTTCCAGAGCTTCCTAGCATTCTAATACCAAAGAAGAATTAATATTGGGAGAAGCTAAAGCTTTTAGAGCAGCTTGACTGTCAGAGCAGATTGCTATAGACTTATATTTTGGGTTACCACAGTTAGAAACTAAATATCTACATTGGTAGGGTATAAAATTATTTTTCTGAGAGGAGTTTTCTAGGGAGTTTAGGTTTACTTTATTCCCTGTTGTAGAGAACGTGAAATACAACATTTTTATCCACAGTAAACAGAAGAGTTTTTCTGTTCACCTATTTTCCGCGAGTTCAGTTCAGCTGAGTTCCGCTAGATACCAACACTGTTGTTACAGTGTAAACTTCTTCCTGTTACTTTTTTCGTTACAATCACAATTAATTTTAAATTATTAAAATAATTAATAAATTAATACTTCATTAATTTATTAGAAAGTAACAAAACAATGTTTGATAGTGACTTAAGTGACACTGAGACTGAGTTGGCTGCGACTCTACCAGAGTTAAAAAGTATAGCGGTTGAAGCGGAAAATTTTGTGTTTTAAAAGTGTTTTGTACGTATTATTTATTTTATTATTAATCTTTTCCTCAGAAAAATACCATTCATTACATGGCTGTGAATGACTTTTTTTAATCTAATCTCTTTTTTACTGACTTGCTTCGCTCGCGAGTATATATAGTCGCTTCGGTAAAAAAAGATTTACTCCACAATCTTATAATTCTATTCTAATATTTTAATCTAATATTCTACACTAATATTCTATTCTAATATTCTACAATATAAATAATCTATTTTCAGCTATCCTTTAAAGATATACCCTGTCTCCTATAAATGTCTTTAGCCCTCCTTTACGTCTATAAATATTAAGTTCTGGTTTTAATAACTTTATAAATTTAAAAATTTATAAATCTTATAATTAACGAAATAACTTTAAAATAAGGCTGAAAATAAACAATATTTATTATCGTTAATCTTGTCAACATAAACGTAGTGTTAATGACTTAATATTTAAATTTTAAGCGAATCCATGAAAGGACTACAACTTTCATGGATTCGCTTAAAATTGAAATATTAAGTCATTAACACTACGTTTATGTTGACAAGATTAACGATAATAAGTATTGTTTATTTTCTTCATCTTTGCTTAAAAATCTATTTAATGTCCTTAAATATCGCTGTGTGAAAACAAAAAACCTATTGCCCTTTTTATCAAGCAAAATATTTTGATAAAGAAATCGATAATAATGCGTCGGTAAAATTGATGAGCTTTTTTGCACAAGCGAATGACAATTAATTTGTCTCAATTATTTAACAGTGGGGTGTCGCTTTTTTAACTAAAAATAATTAAAATATTTTTGATTAAATAATTGACTCTATTAAATTCAAGGACAAACATAAACTTTACTAATAAAATAAAATTAAATAATAATTGATGATAAGAAATATAACTATTTAAACAATTAATAATAATTACGGTTTAATTGATAATAAATAATTGACAATTATTTGTACCGAACCGATTTAGGTATAAACGTAATAATACCTCTTAGTAATTAAGTTAATAATATCACAAATTTTTATAAGTTCATATTTGATATATTACTTTTTTTTAAACCCAACAAAATTGACATTTTTATTTAATAATTTTAATGATAATAATACGAAGTAAAAATCAGGTACGGGATTCCTCGGTAATTTTCCTTAGCACATTGGATCCACTACGCTCCATCCCTACGTCGTCCTCGCTTCGCTTGTTCTCAGAAAATAAAAAAATAACAAAATTTATAATCTAACACGTCATCAGACTCGCTTCGCTTGTCCTAATTTAGTAAATATGTTTTATTCCCAGTGGTCACCCATCCAAGCACTGACTTTACTCCACTTTACTTAACTTTCATAATTCAACAAAATTTGTTGATATACTAGTTGTATTGTAGCAAAAATTAGTATAATTATTTATTTCATAATGAGATACCAAATTTAAACTAAATTGAGCTTTGTTCCGATTTTTTTACATTCTTTTTTAAGAAACGTATACAAGTCATTTGATAAACGTTTAACTAATGCTGATAATAAGATGAAGCTTTGCACATAAGATCTTATATATTACTACGTATGCGTGCCGAATTTCAAATAAAACAAAACATTTATTCGCGTTTTATAAATTTTTAAATTTTTTGCTGTCATTATTGCAGGTTAATGACGACATAAAAAAAATTCCCGGATATCACTATACTTGAACTATAAATTTATTTTTGTGCCAAGCTGCAACTCTCTAGCGCAAAGATACTGAAATACAACAGAAAGACCCACAACTTTGCTAAAAACACTCAAGGATAATTCAGGTGAACTCCCGATATCGGATTTTTAGGACAAATAAAATAGTTTTTATATACATACACACACGCACACACACATACACACACACACACCACACCACACACACATATATATATATATATATATATATATATATATATATATATAATATATATATATATATATATATATATATATATATATATATATATATATATATATATAATATATATATATATTATATATATTTAAGTCCTACTTAATCATTTATTTGTTCTTAGAATTTGATTTGCTATTTTATTTAATCACTCAGATTAGAATTGGCTGTATTAATTTAACTACAATATGTTTATGATACATAATAAATTGAATACTTAGTCGGAATAGATTTATTTAAATGTAAAAACCTAACCTTTTCACTTGAGTACTAAGACTTAGTTATCAGAACAGAATTATTAGACAACAAGACTTAGTTATCAGAACATAATTATTAGCCAACAAGACTTAGTTATCAGAACAGAATTATTAGCCATCAAGACTTAGTTATCAGAACAGAATTATTAGCCATCAAGACTTAGTTATCAGAACAGAATTATTAGACAACAAGACTTAGTTATCAGAACATATTATTAGCAACAAGACTTAGTTATCAGAACAGATTATTAGCCATCAAGACTTAGTTATCAGAACAGAATTATTAGCCAACAAGACTGAGTTATTCGAACATAATTATTAGACAAGAAAACTTAGTTATTAGAACAGAATTATTAGAGAAGAAGACTTAGTTATCAGAACAGAAATATTAGACAAGAATACTTAGCTATCAGAACAGAATTATTAGACAACAAGACTTAGTTATTAGAACATAATTATTAGACAAGAAGACTTAGTTATCAGAACATAATTATTAGACATGAAGGCTTTGTTATCAGAACAGAATTGTTAGGCAACATGACTTAGTTATTAGAACATAATTATTAGACAAGACTTAGGTATTAGAACATAATTATTAGACAAGACTTAGTTAATAGAACTGAAATTTCAAAAAATGATTTTGGCTTTTTAATTGTGATTTTGGTATTTCTTTTCTACTATATAGGCTCTGAACAAAATTTGGTTTTCTAGTGGAAAGCTTAGGTATTTATATTCAAATAAATCTATAAGGACTAAGTCTTCTATTTTTGTTTGAATTATTTACTGAACAGACCGCATCACTCATTTATTTTAATACATTTTTAAATTAGCGTGTTTATGAAAATAAGTAAGGAAACCCGAAGTGTTTTCATATTAGAATAATAATTTATCTACTAATACATTTAGTAACTACAATCACAATTAAGTTTTGCTTGTGTTATAATATAATATAACACAGGGAACTAAATATACGTTATTAGCAAAAGATTATATGTGAAAATTTGATTTTTATCGCTTAGTTATTTTGGGATCTACTAGGCTGTTAGTGTATTAAGAGAACGGTGCAAGCTATAAATGTAGCTGAGGTCTTTAAAAAAAATTACTGCATTTTTTTACTTTTCCTCATTTGTATCGTGGGTATATAGGAAAAGTATTATGATTGTAAATAAATCCGAAACCGAAATGTCACCGGAATTATCTGTTTTAGCTGTTTTTAAGACCTCCTAAGTGGTTTTTGCAAAGTTGTATGTGTGTGTGTGTCTTTTACCAGTCTCAGTCTCCTAGTGTATTTATGCTAGAGAGTTGACTTGGTTCTCTTGAATCTAAATGTTTTAATATAAGGCCTTGATATTTTTTTAATTCATCAGAAATATTAATCAGCAAGCAATAAAAAAAATGCTGGATTGCCTTAGTATTTAAGGTTGTTTAAATATTTCAAAATTTTATTTTCTAATGTAAATGGTACTTCTTTTAAATTTGTCATCGTATCATCATTATTACCAAATTATAATAAAATAATTTTATTCCTTCTTTTACTAACAATATTCACATCAGAATTGCATCTCAATTTGGTTTTATCATTCTACCTATAGGGTCTGCAAAAGTAAACTTTGTCTAATAGAAGAATTCGTCTAGAGTTGAGTACTTAATTTTAGCGAATTTCCTTTGGGAATATTTTTAATAAACAGCGAAATATTTTTATATTATTGGTTTTGTTTTGCTATGTTCTAACTTGGTGTCAACTTACAAAGACTGTTAAAGCTAAAATTATCTCAATACGACGTACTTATTTATTAACGAAAAATTCTCAGTTTCAATGAGTTAATAAACATCTTTAAAATGGCTTTTAATCTATTTTTAGCCATCAAAATGTAAAACTTAAAACTAAATACTTTACAAATGTATTTATTTATCTTCAAAAATCCGAGCATTGTCAAAAAGAAAAGTGTTTTTAACGGGGAGTTATTTCTACTTATATGACATAGGTGTCGTCTATCAAACTCTTATGTATGTTTACAAGTTAAGTCTTCATTTAGTGTGAGACATCGATGAGGTAGGAATTATAAACAAAGGAAATTCGCTAAAAGAGATGTGGGTTCGGCTTAGAGTCATTGACTTAATTAATTTATTTATTAGAACGTAGCTGAAATAAATGGTGTTAGCGTTTGCAAACTTAAGGGAAAAAAATCATAAAGACTTTAGAAAGCGACTTATGTTTACTTATTTTTTTCTTGATGGTCAATATTTGTTATTTAATTAATGAAATATTAATGTTTGAATCAAGAAAATATAAAATTTTTAAAACACCAAATGTGGGGTTAAAATTTAAGGCAAAGTAAAATAACAAAACATTTAAAAAAATAATTGTATATGGACTTACTGTTCGAATTAGACTCCTCTTCTAAATTAACAATACTTCTAATAGAGAAAACTGACTTTGCAGCGCGGGGTTTACCGCGCTCTCCTGTCGTCAAATCCATTTCCCGCTCAATTTTACTAAACAATAGAGAAAATCCAAGGCACTAAAGTTAAAACGAAAAATAACAACAAATTGAGGCACGGACGGTACTTGATCAAGCCGGTGTTCGGACGGGTACTGACTTTGTTTTTCTCCCACTTGTATTTGGGCGGTACTCTAAGTGGGCGTCAGGCGGAGACTGGTTTTTTGCCATGGCGACTCTACTTTACACGCCCATAAAAACAATTTACCCTCTCCTGGCTTTGAACAAGGAACAGTAATTAAGTCTTGACTAATTGGCTCCAACACGCTAATTGTTTAACCTTTATTTACTTATAAAAGAAAATAAAGAAAAACAATTAGTTGCTAAGAAGCTACTTATTGTCCTACTACTCCTTATCACTTACTTGTAACTAAATACCCCCACCATAATTAGGTGCATAAAATACTTAACTAACTAAAATAAACCCTTTCCCCTCGCCCTTGCCTGTTTTTTCTTAATTACTATAATTATATACATTCTGTATCCATTAAAACAGAACGTATTATATTAAACTTAAACTTAAATTGAGAAAATGAGAACTGTACCCTTTAAAGAAATACCACCTTGTCAGTTTGCATTAAGCAATTCTAGTTCTAAGCTGCGTAGGCTTCTGCGGTTATTGTCATGAAGATTTAGGTCTGGTGGTGACCGCGTCAATGTGATATGTCAATGATGAACTCGGTCAGTTAAGTAGAGCATGGTGTTTTTATCCATGATGTCCTACATCTCTGAAGATGCCTCCCATCAGTGGAAGCGAAATGTCGAATTATTCTCTACTTTGACGCGGTCACTACCGGGAGACCTAATGCATGTCTTTAATGCCAATTCTTTTATTATATTTACCTCCAGTTGGGAGAGAAAAACGTGAACTTCTCTTCCTCTCGTAGATGTAGGAACTGACATAACTCCTGGTGTAAATTTACAAAGAGATAAGTAACTAGCGTGAAAAAAATAGCTTTGATTACCAAAGCAACTGCTTTCCTCCCGCTCTGCCTTATTCCTTAGCACAGTTGGTTGCGTCTTCAGATCTTAACTTGAAGGTTATACGAGACCAATTGTCACAGGGGACGTACACTTTTAATAAGTTTTATCACCGAGTTTGTAAAATAATTTAAAAATTTTATTATTTAATGTAAAGGTTTTAGATGACAACATTTTTGTATACGAAATACGGTAATATAAACAATATTTAAAAGATTTTTAATAATTGTCGATCGTTACATTTATTTAAAGTAGTTTGTTTTTGTTTGTTTACTGATTTATTTAATCACGCAGCATTAGGACCATATGATCTTCTCTTTCATTCAACGTGGATAAACTTTCAGCTGATTTATTTACTAAATATTACAAAAAAATAATATACAATTTAACAAATATAATGCAAAGATAATTTTATAAGAAACATAATCTTAGACTATTTTATACTCCAAAATGCCTTATATATTAATTTCTCAATTTAGAATTGTATTAATATAAATTCTATGTCATTTATTTATATAAATAAGTATAAATAGTATTAATTAGTTATCTTTATATTATTTCTAAAATTCCAAGCATACTTTGCATATCTCAGCGTGATTAAAATATTGGTTAGTCTTATTATCACACTTCTATGATTTTAATTACTAGTTTTTCGGTTTAATGTAATAATATAATTTTTGTGTTATTTATTATCAACCCGTTTTATTTATTTTTAATTTATATATAACGAATTTTTAAGTTAATTATGAGACGTATATATTATTAATTATATAACAAGTTTATTATTTTATGTTAATTGATTATTTCTACTTAACAATTTACTTTTATAATATCTTTTAAAGCTATTGTAAGAAGTCTTATTAAAGAACTTGGGTTCCAAGGAGTTAGCATTTTTTGCAGACTTTACAACAAATTAATGTTCATATTGTGAAGTGCTGAATGAGGCTGGTCTAATTGCGTACTTCTAGTTGTTTTTAACGCTACATTTTTTCCCAACCGTCGTAGAAAGATTGAAATATGGAGGTTTGGAAGAATCGTATAAAATGACGATGATTGTCACAGGACATGGCAAGTTAGGTTTAAATTAGAACAAAGTAAAACTTGCCCATGTTATAACACCAGTGCACAATCATCACATCATCTTATATTTGACTGCTCCCTTTTCGATTCGATCAGAATGCCCCTTAAAAAACATCATAACGAATTATCAATATTTTGGCCATCTAGTTCTCACCACCTTATTACATTATCAAAATTTAAAGATACATTCAGGTTATTCGTTAATCTAATTGATTTTGATAAAGTATAAAACAACCAAAATTATTTGTAATCTATTTTATAACCAAAACACATATTATACAAAAAAAGAATATACATACATATATCTATATTTCAATCCCTGTATTAATTTAAATTAATTTATTCTCGTTTCCTTTCGCAAAATTAAAAGTATTTTAAAACATTCAAATTTACAATAATCTGTAAGAAGTTCTTTTTAAGATAAAAAAAAATTAGTATTTAATCATCAAAACGTGAGAAATGAGAAATTGTGATAAACGGAAGATTGCTACGAAAAAGAAAAAGAAGATTAAAATTAAAGAAAAAAAGTCTCATAATTAAGTTGCATTCACAATACTGCGGTAGCGATGCGTCCGGGCGTTGCGTGCGGTGACAACTCAAATTCCAACCTATGTAATCGTATGGGACGTTGCGGAAATTGGAAATTTCCGCAAACCTACTAAACCCGCATAAATGATCTAGTGATTAGCATTTGATTGATTACAAAACACCTTAGTGGCCTGACGCGGAAGAAACCTTTCCGTTTTCAAAGTTTTGGAATTTTTCTTACCCCCTCTTCCGATTAAGAAAAGAATACTTTTGTTTGGATTTTAATTCTTGCCGTGCTTTAAGTCGTTTTATTTTTTATTATTTTAATTTGATTTTAATAAAAGAGTTAAGTTTTTTATTAAAGAAAAATGAATATTATCTTGTTATTAAAACACATATAACAATATTATAATTTTATTACTTTTGTTTGGGCTTTATCTTTTTAAAGTGTTAAATTTTTCCTTTTAGTTTTGATTAGTTCATAGTTGTTTTTTTATGTTTCTATTATTAAATCAAATTTATTTCTTGATATTCTCGGTGTTCGCCAATTTGAATGGTTAGATTATCTTATAGATTATCGCCAATAGTTTGATTATCTTGATCCGTTTATTTCTTAGTGTAATTATTCTGAAATTTTATACATTCTTTCTGTTATTTTGGTTTTACTGCCTAAATAGTATTTAACAAGTAGATCCACGAGTTGAAATGTTTTTTTTAAATACAAGACTATTAATTACATTTTATAACAAGTACATTTCATTTTAATATAAACTGCGTACAAGATAATACTTTGTTGATCGGGTTGATCAGATAAAAAATGTTTAAACTTAGACCTTATGAAATTTTAAGTTTATTTTAATTTTAAGACAAAATAATTTGAACAAGAAGAAGAAATGTCATTTAGTGTGAAAGTTTCCATTATCATCAGACATCATTAAATAAATTAAATATTTGATATAATGAAAAAATTAAATCTAAAAAGACACAGATCGTCCAAAACAACCTTTTCTTCTTCGTATTTTTAATCTTTATTAAGAAAAATATATTTTTGTTTCCGAAATTCGGAACAAGAGTGCGCTACGTTAGCGGCTTTTGCGGCCGTAGCGTGGCAATTTTGGAACCATCATTTTCCACATCGCAATGACCGCTACGCACGCAACAGCCGGACGCATCGCTACCGCAGTATTCTAAATGCACCTTTATTCTTTAAAAATTGCTAAAACTGAAACAAAATGAAATGCAAAAAAGAAAAAAGAGATCAACATATTAAGCGAAAGCGGTGCATGTTTAGAAAAATTTAGAGCCATAGAAGGGCTACTGTAATGGTAAATTAAAAAAAAAAACGCTAAATCATTTCTCCATCTATATCTCTCTTAAAGAGATAAGGCGGTGGTTTGTTTTCTATTATTCTAAATATAGTCCTAGCTATATTTAACTCAATACATTCATTAACCTTTAACCATTCTATAATTTTCTTTAATATGGTGTAACATGGTCAGCAAAGGGGATATTTCATACATACCTTACACATGCATTTTGTGATCTCTGGAGTTTCAATACGTTTGTAGAATTAATACCACAATAAGCAGCAGACCGATAGTCTATGTGTGGTATGATGAGTGACTGAACCCAATTTCTTTTTAATGATTGAGGCGGCAACACCACAGTTTTCTTATCTGAGCAAGACTCAGATAAGAGTTTCGTATTATAGGTTTTCCAAAAACATGATATTTCAATGCTAAGTATTTATTTAGCACGTTATTAAAATAACTAATAGTTAGTAACTGTTAAACACAACTTGCATTATTTATATTAATAAAATAAATTAATTAGTAAACAAAAATAATTAACAATAATAATAATAATGTCTCCTTGGGAACCAAACAAATAAAACCCTCGGCAAGCCTCAGGAAATAAATATTATAGTTCCGTCGGCTTTGGCCCCAAGAGCCAACTTGACTGCTCGGGAAGCAATAACTTACTTTTCTTACTTGGTGAGTTTATGATTGATTGATATGGGGTTCTTGTGGAACATACACTATTGGTGTTTGAGGGCAGAGCGGCATCCTTTAATATATTTATACTTATCTATTTTTATTTAGTTCATTGGTAAATAGCTTATTATCCCTCTATTTTTACTATTTTCTTTATTAGGTTGTTGGAAAAGTATGACGTGTTTGCACTATAGAACAGTAACCGAATTAAACTAAATTATCTGATTCAGGTGTTTTTAAGACCTCCTGACTGGTTTTTAGCAAGTTGTTTGTCTGTATGTGTGTCTGCGTTATTATTGTAAGTCACAGTGTAGGTCGTAACACTCAGGTGGGGGTTGGGGTTTCTTGGGGGAAGGGGTTGCCAAACATTTCTTGTTATGCCAAGACTTTTGGTGTAGAAAATAAATTTAGGAAATGTAGCTATGTTTTAAAATTTTAGTTGTATGATTGATGCATTTAAAGACAAAAATAGAATAAGTGTTGACTTAAAATCTGAAATAAGTGAAAAATTTAAAAAAACCTTTGTGAAACTAAGTATCCTTAATTGTTAGGAAATTGTTTGGTGTCGTGGTCACTTTATTCTTTTGAAAAGGGGTCGCAAATGGTAGACAGTGTGCTAGAGAATTGAAATTTGGTACCAAAATCAATGTTTAGGTAAAAATGTGCTATTATGGAAATAATATTTTTAATATTATATTTTCATTTTGTCATATATGAGACCAATAAAAGTGCTAAGTTTCATCGCAAAACATACAAAGAAAAGCTATTTTTAATTTTTCTTAAATTTATTTTATTACTGAAACTTAAAACTTAAACGGAACAGATAATTAAAGAAATTAAAAATCTTGTACGGGGTATCACCTAAGTTTTCCTCACTTTCTTGAATTTGCCACGCCCTCGTCCTCATAATATAAAAAATCATAATTTATAATTATTACATCTGCTTCGGTCTCGCTTTGCTCGCTTAGACAAGAAAAGTCGGTTTTAATCCCAACTAACTACCCTTGATGCTCCTTAATAAAATAAATCCGACAAAAAACTGTCATTTAGTAAGAATGAAACCAATGTGATTAAACAATGCCTAACTGTTATTCTACATGCGTGCCCCACTTCACATCGATCCCATTATTTTTACCATTAGTTTGTGATTTTTTTGCTGAGTCATTTATGACTGTTCATAACGTCATACAAAATAGACAAACGCATTCTAAGGAAAATCGACTCCTAATTATACTTGCGTTTTTTAAAGATACTTATAAAACTAATAATATTAAATTCAACACACATGTTGGTCTTATATATGTCTCTACATGGAGATATTATTGCTAGAGAGGCCCTATAGTATAAATTTTGATACATCGAAAAAGTAACCTGATCACTTTCGCTTATAAATATAATCAAATAATCAGTGAAAAATTACAATAATTTATATAGTAAAACGTTAAAAATACAAATCAAAACACAAACAATGCGTGGGAGCACGAAAATAATTGATTTATATAAAATCCTAAACATTTCAATGAGGTTACACAGAGCCCCTAAAAGATGTTTCAGGCCTCATAATGTATTAAGAGAGGGGGCATAGCCTAAGTTTAAGATTAGGTTATAATGTAAACCTGGGAAAGAAGGTTTTGGTAAAGATAGCTGTAAGGTATGCAAACGCTGAGTAATAACAAACGGAATCGATCTCCCCCAATCCCTTATAACAACTACACGATTCAAATTCGCCTCCTCCTAAGGCTCTTTTTGAAAATGGCCTTTCTTATGCACGACTTGAGCTACTTATGCACCACTGAGCTTCTTATTATCCCCCCACCCGGAACGAAAATCAGTAAGTTTTTCACTGACGGATATTTGAATATTGAATTTACTTTAAAAGTCCAGCTTTCTTACCAAAGTTCCCAGTGTGTGCTTTAATAATCTATGCAGTAGCGTCACAATTTGTTATTTAATTTTTCTTTGATTTTTTTTTAGAAAATACACTAAAAATCAGCTTAATTAGAGGTTTAAATAAGTTCTAATAATGCTGTTTAGTGCCGTTTTTAGAATGATGGCTATAGTTTTGTATAATCTATGAGATAAATATAATGAAAATAATTTCTTTAATAAAAACAGGAAAAAATTTAATAACAAGCTGTGACACTACTCCTCGTGTTTATGAAACTTAAGCAAGAAAAGGATTTTTTTGAATGAAAAAGCACGCTTTCAATAAAAATTCAACCGGCTTCCGGACCTTCGCGCCATATTTTTATTTATACCGTAGGCATATAGAAATTTTATTGTGTATGCAAAAAAATCTAACCGGGATGTTACCGGAATTATCTGTTTCAGGTAACATGTTTTTAAGACCTCCTAAGTAATTTTAACAAAGTTATCTGTCTGTATGTGTGTGTAAGAGAGTCTGTTATCATCGTAGAGATAACTTTTGTTATCCCTGTGTTAATTATTAACCACTGTGTTAATGCTAGAGAGTTGAAACTCTGTACAAAAATCAGTCTATAGGTGTAGTTGTGCTATTCGGAAAATAATATTTTAAAACGTCACTAACCCGCAATCGCAGAAAAATGATGCGAATGGATTGAGATTTAGCACGCATGTGGGCAATTTATAAGACTAACATGTGTGCTAAACATAAATTTCGTCTTATTTTCAGCATTATAGTTAAATTCTTATCAGATGACTTGTGTTCGTTTTTTAAAAAATCGTAAAAAATCGAGAAATTACCTAATTGAGTTGAATTCAGTACAGGTGTATACCATTACGTAATAAATAAGTGCTCTAAGTTTCGTTTCAATACGACAAGCATATCCATGATTTAACTAATACTAATACTAATAACTAATGATAACTAATACAATCTAGGCTAGCTCAATTCTTTCTTATTTTTTTACAAAGAAAATAGAAAAACATTAGGTAACAAGTAGTATTGTTATTGATTAGGTTATGAAGAATAAATAAATTTTATTTGCATTAAGTACAATTTGAAAGAACAATGGCATCACGTCAATAATTAATAACAATCATAAATTACAATAATAATTTTTACAAAAAATATGTTCAACAGTATCCTTAGAGTGAGCGTGAATGGAGTCCATGATAAATAATGAAAGAAAAGAAGTCTCTCTACAAAATGAAACTTTATTGGCAAAGCGCTTTCAACCTAACTAGAGGCCATCATCAGTGCAAAACCTGACAAACAAGCAAATAAAATAAGTAAAACACAAAAAATTACTTAACAAATGATTAGCAAAAGTATGAAAAGGAACAAAATTAAAAATACAAAAAACGTAATGAATAAAAGAAGCAAAAATAAAAGAATAACTACAGTTGAGATGTAAAGAAGAGAGAAGTGAGTCTATGTTTTTTATTAGATATGAGAATCAGACTAACAGTTGGAGACAATGGCGCTTGTAGCATAGCTCTCAGAAGGGGGGATGATTCCTCTCTCTCATTAATTAATGTTTAATTGCTTTAAAATTCTAAAATTAACTCCAAATGCATCCATCACATTACTATTTTTTAATTTAGAAATTATTAAAAGACTTCGCTAAATTTGTATTTCTTTAAGGCTTTGGGACTTTTTTGAGGTATTCTAAATCTGAGAGATTTAAAGGATCTAAATAAATTGAAAAATAAGCAAGAAATATATTGTTACAGTCTGGACAGGCCCGTAACCAGCCTAAACATGTGGGGGGGGGGGGGGTGGAGCAATGTTTCACACACCTTTGAACCTGCCGCTAATAACTACTTCGTCTTAGAGGGCGAAATTTTATCCATGAGGGGAACCCCCTCCCCTCCATTTACCTTCCTGGCTACAGGGCTGAGTGAGAAAGCACGCATTTTAACGGAAATTCTCACAGCTGTAAATGTACACAGTGTATACCCTCAAATCCTACTGTGTAGTAGGATTTGAGTTTTAGAATAATTTAGAGACTAGCGCATTCTAGTAGTCATATTAAGAACTAAGGTTAAAATCTTCTGTTGCCTTTGTTCCTTTTCTTCTCACTAGGTATCACTAGTCTCTTTAATCTAAAGTATTTTGCATTCATGAAATAAACACGCTGCTGATATTCTGCAGCTTGCTGAGCTATCCTCGCATCGTCTTGACTTCTAGTCTGATATTTATGTCTGGATAATGAAAAATTACGAATAATCTCTTAATTAATAAAATCTCTTTAAATTAGTGCAAGTCTTTTTTATAAGGCACATTAAAATCCATAAAAAAATGGTCTGAAGCGTATCACATTTTTCTTTAAGCTGATTTTAATCATTCTTTTCTGTGTTTTTTCCAATAAAAATACGCTCCATCTTAAAATACCATACTGATGCATGGACTGGCAAAGAGCTATATATACTGTCCTTAAGTTCTTCAATGAGAGAATAGTTCGCAGCTGAAGAAATTTGTAAATGGCTAGTCTAAGCCAGAACATAGATATTGTACATGTGATTTCCAATTCATATTATTATCTATCATAATACCTAGGTACCGAATATCTTCACATTACTTTAAGGGCTCGCAACTACAATAATTTATAATTGTACAATAATTATCCAACAAGGAATAAAGAAAAATTAAGGTTAATAAACACAATACAAGCAAATTTAAAAATAGTTCTGACTATATAGGGGTAAGTTTATATAATGCTTTGCCAAATAAAATAAAGGATATTTCTGATGTTGATGAGTTTAAGGATGCATGTAAGGAGATCCTGGAAGAAACTCCTGTCTATAAAATTGAAGATTTCTTTACAAAAATTTGTAAATAATTATATTTATATATTGTAAGTTAAACTTGGTGGTTGCAATGTCGCACGTTATTTTATTTATTTATTTTTACGTAATGTATTTGTTGAAAATGTAATGTTCTTTTATTCCTGACTTTAAGTAATTGTACAAAACATTGTATTTAAAGCTTAATAAATATTATTATTTATTTATTCATTAGGCAGTTTAATCTGTGTAGTTTAATTTACCAAGATTTATCATTATTTTAATGAACTTAAAAAGGATCCTGCTTCAGTAATAGAAAAACTTAAGTGCTTCGTTTTCAAGGTGTTTTATAACAGCCTATTTTCATCGAGCCAATCTTTAATTTAAATTTATTTCTTAGTTGGCCACTCACAATACATATTTCTAAGATTTTTTATGAAAAACTGCTACAGTGTCATGTACAAAAGAGGTCCAATTAAAGTTAGCTCTTTTTAACTTTAGTAGGTCGTTCAGATAAATAATATTGGTCCTTAGCAGGTTTCTTCAGAAATTCCTATTTCTACAGCTTCACTCAGAAGCCCATCAATCCTAACTTGCTGTTTTTTATTTCTCAGATATGATTTTCAATTCTATGATTTTAGTCTATAATTTGTAAGTTTTATCCCATTCCCATCTTTGAAAAGTGGCACAACTATTGCTATAGATGAAGCATTATTTTAAAAATAATAAATATATTTATAATAAATAATAATAACTATTGAACTATAGTGTATTATTTTAGTATTAATATCATTAGGAGCTACTTTGTATGATATTCGCTATGAAAACCCCTTAATATCTTGCACCTATACTATTTTGAGTACACACACGTATTGTAAGTTTAGTATATCTTGTACTTTGTGCATTTATAAAAAGAAAAAGCCAATACTTAAATATCCTGAAAATCTTTGAATTAATTAACTTTTGTCCCCCCCCCCCATAAAGGACAATTTTAAATATTATATTTATAAAATTCTCAATAATAGGAATAATATTTATTTCATTGATATAATTTAATTTATTTGAATTGAACATATTATTTTTTTCTTAGGTAGGAAGTTCATACTTCATTCCCTGTTCTACAGAACGTGAAATGCAAAATTTGGACACATATTTTGCATTTGCGTAAAAAGAAGCGCCCAAAAAATATAAACAATGACCTTTTTGCAGCAAAAAATGTGTAATTTTGTTACTACTTTTAAAAAGTTTATGTTATAGGATACTGTAATATTGCCGTTTAAAACCCAAATGAAATCCTAAGAAATTTAATACTAATATCATTAAATTTGGTTGATTTTTTATCACGCTACTATTCGACATACATCATAGTTAAGCGTTAAAATATTTCTTATTTGTAGTTTTGAACGAAAATCTATCAAATGTTTAACAATAGCTTAATAATAAATTAATTATCGGTATATAGTAATATTAGCATCAATGTTTTTTTAGGATTTTATGCGGTTTCTACAAGAGGCAATATTACGGTGTCGTATCCCTTAATTTTTCGAAGTTACTAAAACTAGAAAAAATTACCAAATTTTGGTTATAGTTACTAATATAATAATGATAAATTTGAATTTGCATGAGAGCCAGTTTACTCGGGGTAGAGACCATTTTCGAAAGCTTTGACCATGTTTTACCCTCTTACCATGTTTTACCCTCTTACCGTTTTACCCTTTTTTACCCTCTTACCATGTTTTACCCCTTTGTTTTACCATGTTTTACCCTCTTACCATGTTTTACCCTTTTACCTGTTTTACCCTTACCATGTTTACAGGGTGAATCAGTAATGATTCACCCTGTATATACCTATGAATGGTTCCTCTATTTTAATATTGATGAATATCATGAATTATTATTATGAGAAACCATTGTGTTACTTATTAGAAATTAGTGTTGTGTTGGTTAAGGGTACTTAAAAATATTTTTGAAAAATACTTAGTGAATTTAACATGCAGGTAGAAATTTAAACCTTTTTTGTCACTATGCTGTAACATTATAAAACTGTTGCGTGTTGCGTTCCCCTTGCTCTATACACCCCCCCCCCTCCTATTTTTATCTATCTATCTATCTATCTATCTATCTATCTATCTATCTATATATATATTATATATATATATATATATATATATATATATATAATATATATATATATATATATATATATATATATTTAAAGTATAAAAGGTATGTTCAAAAGAATTCTTGATGACTGCATATTACCACACAGTTCAATCATGATCGAACTGTGATTAAACAATCTATGTTATAATTTTCTTTGTTGCATAATTAATAGGTGGTTAGAGGTGGTTTCAATAAAAATAACTTACTGTTTATAACAAAACTTATGTATTGATTACAACAATGTAATTATAAATAAATAAATACTTTAACTAAACTACATAACTTTAACTAAATAACGTTTTTACTAGACTATTTTCTCCTTTCACGAAGTAAATAGCAGGCATAAACTGCTTACTGTGGATAAAGAAAGGAAATAGTTATTATAATCGAGCAAAAATGCCTTCTTACAATGAAGGTGAAAGGATATGTTAGATATTGTTCTTCTTAGCATTGATATTAGCAAAATAGTAACTATATATGTCAAACAATATTGATACATTAGATGAGGCAAAAATAAGAAGGAAAAAAAGGGAAAAGTATATAAGAAAAAAATGAAAGAATCAATAAGAATGAAGAATGAATAAAGAAAAAAAAGAAAATAAAAAATAAAATTTTCTTTTGAGAAAGCATTTAAAATATAGGATTTGTTAGGCACAGTATTTTTGGGAGAAGAAGAGATGTTAATGAATCACTAACTATTTATGTTAACTAATACGTTTAATAGAATTACATCACACGAAATATACAAAACTTGCAAATAGTTTTGCTATAACTGACTAATTGTATTTACTATTGGCATTTTTTTTTTTAATTTTTAGATAAGAACCCAGCTACGAATGACAGTGGTTTACTTGAATACAAACATGTATTAGTATGTACAAGAAAGGTTACGCAAAAATATAAAATCAAAAATGTAAGTATCATATTAGATATACTTTAGCGCTAAGTATGAAATTTAGTTGCTATGAATGTTGTCAATATTTTTTTTACCTATTAAACTATGCATTAATTGCTCGAACCTGTCAATATTGACATTTTACCCTTTGACATACATAAATGTCAAACGCTAAGATCCAAGATCTGAGTATAAAGGCATTTCTATAGCAAAGAAAGGCTAGCAATTAGCAACCTGCTACATAATTGCCTACTTTAATTCCTTTTGTAATTTTTTAACTTTGAAATATTCCCTTCGGAGTACAAATACCAGTCTTTCATTGTCAACGTTAATTACTTTTAGCATTTTCCCTTCCGTTCACCTCCTGTAGTATATATGCATATATGTTATCCTTAAATATCCGAAATCGGGGTTTCAAAAATATAATGAATAAACATTCATGTTTACTCACATATATAAACCATATTTTTGACACCAAAGGAAAAACATACTTGCTTAAAAAAATACTACATGGACTTGATTAAGATTAGTGTGGGTCTCCATTATTGCATAAATAATAAACTGCATAGGCTTCTGCGGTTATTGTCATTAAGATATAGGTCTTTCGGTGGTGACCGCGTCAATGTAGATGAAGAATCCACATCCTTCATCTACATTGACGCGGTAGACCTATATCTTCATTGCATAAATAAACGATAAAAGCACTCACTATAAGAAGCAAGATGAGAATTAGTGTAGGGCACAAGTATTAATAATATGTATAAGAAACTAGTTTTAAATTTAGGAGGTAACTGTATTTCGCTACATATCTCGTAGCATATTCATGTAAATCTATAACAGTATAAAATAAAGATATAATCCGATAGCCCTATCGGTTGAATTTTGAAACATTAAAAAAGTCTGAACACCCTTGAGTATTAATATGATAGAATAAACATTAATAAATACAGCAACTTATATTTATACAACGTTTATAATATAAAACAATACACAAATAATGCGAGAAAAGCTGACAATGTTGATTTGTTATAACCTGAACTTACTCTTAGATGAGGTTTCAATGAGGTTACACAGAGCCCCTGAGAGCCCCAAAAATATGTTTCAGGGCTCTGTGTTGTTTGATACGAATGCAAAGGAATGTATGTATCTTGAGCAAAAACCATTTCTTAATCGTGTTAACTTCAGGTTATTTTATACTTACACTAATTATTTTTATTTAGTTTTACGTTCCAAGCGTGCCCCTTACCCATTTCTTTTTCCTATGTATACCGTAGGCGAATAGGAAAAAATCCGAAATTGGGATTTCACCTGAATCATCAATTTCAGATATTTTTAAGACCTCTGGAGTAGTGTTTACAAAGTTGTCAATCTATCTACGGATATAACTTTTCTTTATTTATACCGTAGTTATAAATAGGAAAAGTATTGTGTTTGCAAAAAATCCAAAACCGGGATGTCACCGGAATTATCCGTTTTAGGTGTTTTAAGGTCTCCTAAGTGGTTGTAACAAAGTTGTTTTTCTGTATGCGTGTCCCATTGTGTTTATGCTAGAGAGTTGAAATTTATGCTGTTGTAAGCCCGCATTACATGCCTAGTACTGTGATGTGATTTAACCTGGTTTGTAAAACCCAAGCGTCTCTCTCTTATGTTCGCGTCGGATTTACTTGATGATTATTCCTTTTTATATTTTTAGCGAATTTTCATAATGAAAATGACGCTTATGAGGTTGTTCGGATGACGGAAGTTGAGGGTAGGAGTGAGCGGAATCGGTTCCTATTGGCTTCCTGATAACAAAAAAATATGTCCGAAAAAAGTTTATATATATATATATATATATATATATATATTATATATATATATATATATATATATATATATATATATATATATATATATGTATATATATATATATATATAATATATATAATATATATTATATATATATATATATATATATATATATATATATATATTATATATATATATATATATATATATATATATATATATATGTATGTAAGAGTTTCTACCCTTTCGTATGGCGAACGATAACTCTCGAAGGCGTTCTCAAATTGAAACGAAACTTTGCAAATCGCGAGATGTTGAGGAGGTTACGAGGCCTATTGTTTATAAAAAGATTATGAAGTCATCAATCAAAGTTATGACGTCATGAAAAAAAATATTTTGAAACTTGAAATGGCTTTAAAACAGATATTTCGTGTTTAGGTAGACGGCTAGCTGAATCGATTAAGACCAATTTCAGCTGAATCGAACCATCACAAATGGCGCAAACAGTATACATATATATAAATGTTGTATATATGTATACGTCCATGTCAAAGACTCGTACGATATCTGTTGGGTTCAGTAGTGTTAGAGGGTGGGGATATAGTATAATTGAAGGGCCTCTACCTCTTGCTCCATCCTGGTAAGCCTGCTGTCCTAGAGAGACAGGACAAAAATGGCTTCCACTAAACCACGGCGAGCAAAGCAGGCCCGTAAAGCGGAAGAACCTCGAAGTAGTCTTTATATGGTCGAATTCATTCTAAAACGATTGCGACCGGTTTCAGCTCAATCAGACAATCCTAAGCATAGATAAACAATATTAACATAGATGGTTCACTCCCGAGTGTAGTAGGAACACTCAATAGACAGGTTTTGTGTTTATGATTTAAGTTGGGGGCCTCATCACTAGAGTCTTGAATAGCGCTAGTAGTAAAAATATATTTGCTCTATTCTCTACTAGATTGTGCTGTAGTATTTTTTTAAATACAAACAGTTGCCAATCGTTTAGTAAAATAAAATAAAAGTAAACAAAGATCTATGGTATGCTGTAGTATTCGCGATGTATTTTTGTTTTTCAAAACTCGGGGCCTCATCACGCGAAGCAGCACCATTGTTTTCTTAAAAAAATAACAATAATTCATTTTTAGTTTTTTAGACTTAACATTTAAATTTGCTATCTGAATATAACATCTCGGGTTGGCGCAAACGGATAAGTAAAGGAAACAAACAAAAATTGAAACTCTGACATTAGAGGTTCAAATCCAAGGGGGGACGACAGAATGGGTGAAGTAAGAGTGAGAAATTATTTTTTTTCACTTTTTACCAATTTATACGAAATTCTTATAGAGCTTTCTTGGGATCACTCATCCATCGACTCCTCATCATTCTAGCGCTGAAAAGCGGATGGAAAGACTTGATTACCCTCAACAGCTCGTTGTTTGGTTGAATAAAAATAAATAAATAAAAGTGTCAGAAATAAAAATATCTGACAGTTTCACGCTGTCACCACTAGACTGTACTACTTGAGCCTCCTGCATCCCATCAACTATTTTTTTTTAAATCTTTGAGTGAGCCATCTATGTTAATATTGTTTATCTATGATCCTAAGTGACGGAAACGGTATTTTTATTTAAAAAACAAAAATCATGAATATATTTTTGTTTATAACGCTTGTTAGTTTTAATATTATAGCATACTATTAATAATAAAGTATTAATAAAATCTTAATAAGCCTCTCAGGCCCGCGAAGCGGGCCTGTGTGGAGAGGCTGTGAAAATTCGCTAGGTACATGGCAAAATGCCATGTAACAAGAACAATAATGAAACAACACATCATACAAAACAACAACAATGTGGCCGCGAAGCGGCCACAGGGAGGCCCCCGGGCCGCGAAGCGGCCCGGTGGGCCGACGCCGCGGAGCGAACGAGGCGCGAAGCGCCGAGGTCGCGTAGCGGCTACGGGCCGAAGGCCCGTATTATGTTTAAGTATGTTTAAGTAAGTAAGTATAATTTAGATGAAATTTATATTATAAATGTATAAGTTTTACCGTATCTTTGTGTTTTTATTATTTATACTCCAATGCAAAAACCTATTTTCAGATCTACTTGTGCTTTCCGGAAGTATGTTTTATAATTTAGATGAAATTTATATTTTTTTGTTGCTTCCTCTTTATTAAGTTTTGTACTTATGTTATTTTTTTATTTTATTGATTGATTAGTTTTAGTATTTTGACTTGTTTGTACAGGCACTGATGATGGCCTCATGCTAGGTTGAAAGCGCTTTGCCAATAAAATATTTTTGTGGAGAGACTCTTTTCTTTCACCCAATATGTTTTATAATGTTATCAACTGTCAGTCAGCAACGATTTAGAAAATTCATAAAATACAAGGAAATAATATGATCGACGTTAAATTTGATACTTATATAATGCTTTATAATACCTGCAAGTATGCCCAGTTTTATTTCATTATCAGCATTAGTTGAATTTTTATTATAGGACAAGTATAAGTTTAATAAATAGACAAAAACGTTTGAGTTGAAATGACTGTATTTCATTATATAATACTCAAGTATATAATTTGATTTCAAAACGACTAGTATATTGACGGTTTTACTTTTAATGAGTAATGGGTGGGGGATTACTTTTAATGAGGGACGTCGAGCGTGGTCAGTAAGCGGATGGGGGACTATTGGGGACAAAACTGAGCTTTTTTGAGAATCAGCAAAGCAAAATTAAAGATGTATTAAAATAAATTAGGCGTTTGTTATATTTTGAGTACGTGCTATGTGAGTCCAAAGTGGCAGGGAAGAACATAGAGAATCGTACGAGGTGAGAAATAATTTCGAGGTATCCCTTATCGGATTTTTTACCTTTAAATTAAAAAAAAAACTTTTAAATTAGAGTCACCTGTGGTGTAGTGGTTAATGCATGGACTTTAAACTTCCGAGTTTATTTAGTCATGGGTTCAATCCTAGCACGGGCCTCTAGGATTTTTATGAAAGGGATAAAAATTCTACGTACCACGTCCTTCAGAAGGGACGTAAAGCCGGTGGTCTCGAGCATGTGCGTTGTCAGGTACTCGTTAAAGATCCCTTAACCTAAATGAAACTGGGTATAGGCAAAATTTAGGACCCTCATAGTAGATTCATTATAATACTATAGTGTGTCTGCCTTGTAGTTTAAAGTGTATGGAGGTTTAGTTTAACAACGAGGGCACGTGTTGTTCCTAGTTTTCACAAGACTATAAGAGTCAGTGAAAATATGTATGATTGCTTGAAAAAAGCATGAGAGGAACCATAGAAATCCACGGCTCTTATGTCTAGATTAGATGAAATATACCTACACTTGAAATTAAAAAGAGTACTACACTATCTTAGGGAGCTGCAAAAAGGGCCTAACAACGTGGCCTACTTGCCTGGTCGTTACTACTACCACTCCCCCCATATTACTACAACTATTACTACCTTTAAATAAGATAGACATTATTGCAATGAGGCATATTTGAGGCAAAATCGCAGTAAGGCATAATGTGACAGATATAGGTTAAACTTGATAAGATGGCTTTACTCACGGATTCAGGTTACGCTTAATTAGTCCTGCCCCACAAATCAAAGAGTACAATACTCATTGTGAATTCATAATCTAAGAATTTTTTAAACCTGAAAAATATGAAAAAGATTTCACCCCTAAGTATTTTTATCTGTATGCCTTTAATTGTGTAACAAAATCTATCTTTGACGTAAGGACTAAAATTAATCGGTCCGTTACTATCGATTTCCCTGCGATTTACTACAATCGATACTATCGAAGGTGGCTGTATCTAGGGATGCTGGAACCAGTCATCTCTAATACAGCCTAGCGAGTAGCATCTCACCTCTAACCCTACAAATACGACCCTACATACGTATTCATATAATACAAAATTACTAAAATTCTCTTTTAGAACTGTAATTTAACCAATTTCATTCTGGTCGTTTCTCCATCAGTATGTCACGCCTCGGAATAGTATCTCATTATTTTCTTCTCATCTATTTATTTATTCGTATATCAGGTAATTCAATTATTTATTTATTTTTTTACGTTAAGTTTTACCTTTTTTATTTTACTTATATCGAATTTAGATTCGTTGTCTTGTTTATAGTATTAAAATAATAAGGTTAACTTGTTTTACCTTTAAGGTTAAAGTTTTTTTACTATTTAACTAAATAATACCCTTTTTGAAAGTATAGAGGAAAGTTTTACTATATTTCAAACATATTTCTGGTCATAATCAGGTCTAAGAAACAAAAATATTTAAGTGAAGACAAAACTAGAAAGTAAACTACTTGGAGATTATCAAATTAAATAAGTCTAAATTATTTCCAAGAATATAGATGACAAGCGTTTTAATAAGTGTTAGTATCAACGTACCAGAGTAGTCTAATTCTATACTACTAGTAATATAATATACTGTAAAACCCCAAAGAATATATATTTCTGTCAGTATTAATAATCAGAGTATTAAAGTTAGATAAAGGATAACAATAACATATATAAGGATAGATAAGGATATAAGGTAAACATTATAGTTTAAAGAATTAATAAAATATTTAAAAATACATGAAAATAAAAGTACATCTAAATTAAGTTTACATCCAGTATAAATTTAACGACTTGCATATTCTGAGGACGAGCAAAGCGAGTCCGAAGCAGGGAGAATGGGCATGGCAAATACGAATCTTGCTTGAACATTCATATACCGTTTAAAATGGTATATTTTCACATAATTATTTTATATATTTTTGTTTCAAGAAGTTATCATGACGAAAAGTTTGGTTAAAGAGGATACTATTAAAGTACTATGTTTCTAAATCATATAATTAGGGAGGAAAATAAATTTAAAATAATTGTAACGGTGGTGCATCTCATTGATACGAACCTTGCATATACCATTTAAAATTGTATATTTTCACTTTTAATAATATATATATTTGATGATCTTATTCGACATAATTTTTTTATTTGTTTGTATTTTTTACTTTAATAGATTACCTAGCTTTATAGTAATAATATTACCGATGATGATGATATGTAATAGATAGGAATAAGAGCATCCTAGATTTTTATTACATTGACATTTTTATTACATTGTTATTTTTATAACATAGACATTGGCATTGACTTTGTCAATGTCTATGTACACACACACACACACACACACACACACACACACACACACACATATATATATATATATATATATAATATATATATATATATATATATATATATATATATTTGTGTATGTGTGTACATAGACATTGACAAAGTCAATGTCTATGTAATAAAAATAACAATAAAGCTCCCAAGTTAAAAAGAACAATACTTAAATTAATAAAAATGCATGTGTTTCTCGAAATTGCCACCTATTAGGATTCTATATCTAGGTGCGGATGTGGAATTCAGGTTCTGTTTAATACTGAGGCTTATTGAACTAACTTTTTCACTGTTATTGCATTTTTCTATATTTCTTTTTGCCTTTGGTTATTTTTTTATCTATATATTTATAATATGCTTTTGGTTACAAATTGAACTGAAGCATGGGTTTATTAAATATTTTTATTTAGAACCTTTTTTTATTAAAAAAATGTAAATCCTTAATCCTAAATATATAAAGGTTTATGTACTTATATTTTATTTAAAATATTTCAATATTATTTTTTACTTGGCTATATACCTTGATCCGATAATACGGTTTACAATTTCATTGTTACAAAATGAAAAGAATAAAATAAATTTAGTAAAACCTATAAATAAATAGAAACATTTACTGAAACACATAATGTTACACACAACATGAACACAAAACATGAATAGTTGACACAATATAATTGTACGAGAGACACCTAGGAAATGCAAAACATAAATAGTTGACTCAATATAATTGTACGAGAGAAACCTAGGAAATGTAACAAGCAAAATGCAATGCTACATCTATGTGTCAACTATTGATGTTTTGCAAAACTTGGTAGTATCAAGTGATATATGTTTTGCTTGCCAGGCATGATGGTGGTAAGAGAGCACCGCTTGTCTCTGGTACATACTTCACATTATATTCTTTGGAATATTAATTGAAGGTCAGAGTGAGTTTAGGCTCTGTCGGCGCCCTGATGGAGTTAGACGTAACGAAACAGAGTGGGACATGACATTATGTCGAGCCATCAATGATGACGGACGTCGAATGTTGAAACAGTTCCCAGATGTAGCATTACTTTTTGCTTGTTCATTTCCTAGGCGTCTCTCGCACAATTATATTGTGTCAATAATAACAACACCAACAACGTTTTCCACTAAATTTAGTGGAAAGACGTTGTTGGTGTTGTATTATTGAAGAACATTCCACTGCGCTTACTGAAGTTATATTGTGTCAACTTTTTTTTAATAAAATTTAATAAAAACAATTAATTTAAATTTATACGTTGTTGAAATAATACGTAAAAAATATACGATAAATATATTAATGGGCTAATGCTGTATAATGAGGAAGAGTTTGGTATTATCAATAGTCACATTTTGAGGGGGAGTATTAGATAAAACGAGAAACAAATTTGAGGAAAGTCAATACATTGTCTAGGAATCCAAATCGGGTTTAAAAGATGACAGCAGTTTGCGATGTATGCGTTTAAAAACTTAGATTTCGTCTAAACAGCCTCATAGACTTAAGCTAAATCAACATAAAAACACTTCTAGTTATGCTGCCTAAAAATTGGTTTTTCCTTTGGAAAAAAATCGCTGACGGATAGGCGTCATGGCGGGAGTCTAACCTTGGACAATGACCAAATATCGCTGACGGATAGGCGTCATGGAGGAAGTCAGACCATGGACAGTGGCCAAAACCCGTTTCAAAGTTCCCTAACCACAAAAAAAAACGTTTTGCGATTTGTATATTCTGAGGAAAAACTGTATTTAGAACTTTTAATTTTTGTGGAAGTGAAGGTCATGGTAAAGAATGGGTTGTTTATTATTGTCAGTTATATAGTCAACAAGTGGGCTATGTCATTGGGCCTCTTTTGCTAACTCCCTTGGACAGAAGAAAGTTCTATATCTTATGATGTTCTATCTTGCTTTTAATCATCAGAAGAGCCGTGACTTTACTATTAAATCTCTATAGATTTACCTGAAAGATATGTGCATCTATACAAGACAATGCTTTCCTGCTCTCAAAACCATAAGCTAGAATAATTTCTAAGCATATGCTTGGAATCATTGGCTTAAAGCCCCAACTATATCCTTCCCATGATAGTTATAGAGGCCTCAACCGCGATCAAACCCCGACTGTCTGGATTGAAGGTTCACGAGCTAATCATTACACCACCAACCAGCAAATGTTTGAAAATGACGCATATCATTCGATAAAAATTGAACTCATGTTACAATGTGAGTACAAACGTTCAACAAAAGCAAACGTTTTTTTACGACGTTTTACGTTTTTAAAGAAAACCTATTCATATAAGCGATTTTGGAAAAATCGATGCAAGCCCGATAAGGTTAAAATGAGCGAAGCGAATCCAATACACTATGGTACTCTGTTCCCGATTTTTTAATTCCAAAAAAATAATTTACAATATTATGTTATAAAATCAGTTTATATTTTACTTGAAACACATAAAATTAGCCTCTAGAAGTTTAATTCGCAAATGAAAATAAATCTAATAATTGATAATTCTATCAGCAACAATATGATCCATATTGAGCTAAAAAATATTATTTTATTTATTACCTCGTGCTTAACTTTATCCCAATAGACCCCGAGTCCAGACCCTCTACTAAACCCTAATAATTCTTTACCCTAATTAAGATAAGTACCTTCCAAATTTTTAATTTTTATTCCTCTATTGATTTTTACTATCCTCTTTTAGTTTAAAGTTTAAATAAACTTTGTTCCTTATTTTAAAATGAGGTTCAAATATGTTCAAAAATCTCTACAGTATTCGAAATAATAACTTTAAAACAAGTCAATTGACAAATAATGACATAGAGAAGTGCTACTTTTAACATTGTGACTCTTTAAGTCCAAAACTAACGGGCCTAGGGTGGCACATTTTAACTCCAAAGAGCATAAACTGGCCTCATAAGAGTTTTAACAGTTCTAAGTTGAACTTCTCAATTCTAGTTAAGAGCGAATCTATGCTCTTAACATTACGGTCCCTGAGATAAACAATGTTTCCCTCATTCAAGGATTTCCTAAAAGATTAAAATCTGATGATGATACTCATTCCTTAACCTCCGCCGCAGATAATTTCTAACCTTCTTAGAACCACTATGTCGTCAGCATACCCAATGGTAAAATACCCATTACGATTTAAAGTAGATAAAATTTCATCTACCACCAGACTCCATAAAAGAGGTGATAGCACTCCACCTTGAGGGCAACCTCTTGTAACTCGTGCTTCTACAGCCTCTCCAGCTATACATGCTGTTATTTTCCTTCCTAGAAGTAAATTACCGATCCATTTGCAAATTGTGTCTTCAACTCCTCGATCCTTTAACGATCTAGTTAATAGTATCGTATGAGGTATTATCAAATGCTCCTTCAATCCAGGAAAGCACCAACAGCACATCCTTTGTTGGCAAAAGCAGTTTCTATCTTGTTCACCACAACATGCAAAGCACTCTCACATGATTTGCCTGCTTGGTAAGTGAACTGATATTTATTTAGTGGATTTTCAGTGAGAGCAGTCTCACGAATATGCCTGTCAATAATTTTTTCCATAGTTTTCACCAGAAAAGAAGATAAGCATATGGGTCGGTAGGATTTTGCTTCTGAGTAAGAAGGACGTCTAGGCTTAGGAATAAGGTGACGTTGGCTGATTTCCACGAGTCAGGAATGTAACCAAGAGCTATGCTGGCTCTGAAAAGACTAAAAATTAAAGGCGCCAGTACGTCTATCCCTTGTTGTAAGAAAACAGGGTAAATCCCATCCGGGCCAGGCGAATTGGTTCTTATTCATGGTTTTATCTACTCCAGTAATTATAACCGTTTCTCCTGGAGTGGTTGGGAGTGATGCTATAAATCCAAGCTCTTTCCATTAGAGAAAAGTTTAAAATCTTGTCTCTTTCCTCACTTAGTGCATTCTATCATGCATGCGATTCCTTTTTTCTTATCCAGCATGCGAATAACTTTAAGGTCCGAGGGCAATTTCGGTTTTAAACTATTTAAAATGTTGGTTCTGAGCATACTAATATCTTTAACGGTACTCGGATCTTTGGGTGTTATAACGACAGAATTTTGTAGTTTTGGAACGCTATTTATGAGTTTAAGTGATGGCGGCTGTTTATTAGGAGGAGCAGGTTTTGGTGAGGGAATAGGAAGAGGAATAGGTTTTGGATGAGGGAAAGGAGAAGGAGTTGGTTTGTTTTTCTCTCCTTTACGTTTGTTTGATTTGGTTACTGTACTGTAAGTTTGTGCGTCATTGTCACTATCTAAGTTACTAAGGTTTATTAGATCTATTTCATCATCACTATCAAGTTCCTTATTTGCATTTGATTGCTCATTAGTGTTTGTTTCTAAAGTTAAGTCTAGTTCAGGAGCAAAAGTAACTTTCTTCAATTTCTTTTCAAGGCATAGTGAGATTTAAGTGATCTTATTTCATTATTACCTAGTTCTACCGCGCTAGTTAAACTGGTGAGGTCTATAAATAAATTGGATACAGCTTCTTTTGCTGTCAATAAGAGCGACATGATTTTAACGATATCTGAGCTACCTATATTCAGTTCATTAGAACCTAATGTATTAGTAATGGCTCACCGAATGCCTTGGATGCCAGTAACATGTTATGATTATTATTTTTACTGGGATGAGAGACCTGATTATTAGATGAGCTTGAAGCTGATGAGTTTGATGAGCCGGTAGATTGATTGTTGGAGTTTCCAGTGTTCTCCTCTACTCTTGGACGCTTCTTCGATGGAGTTTCATCCTTATTTCCACCAAGAGTTGTGCCATCATAGTTACTTTTGCTGTAAGATTTGGAAGAAAGTTATAAGATAAGTTAAAATGTCTTGCTAAGACAAAGCCGAATGATAAAACTAAATCATGCATGTTAACGAGTTAGCTCTCTTGGCTAGCCGTGGGATATAAATTCAGGGGCTAAAATAATCCACTTCTATTGCATATCAAATTTTATGTCGGTTGAACAAACAAAAGTAGCACACCATTTTCTCTTATTAAACAATATAAATAACAATCTGAGTTTGGCGATTAGTTAAATATCAATTAGTTTTGCGATGCTACTTTTAATTCATATAGAGGGAATGACATTTAAAGAGCGAGTTTTTTTATCAAAAGTTTACACTTGTTGAAATATTAACAATAAGATTTACAAAAAAATGAAGACTAAATAATACACAATTTACAATAAAACTAGTTAATGAACTTTGAGTAAAAAGATTATAAGAGGAGGAGTAAAAAGTGAATGAACTTATTTATAGGAATAAATAAAAGTGGTTTTAAATTTTAAGGGAGGGGGGATATAAGTATCTTAAAATAATTAAATATAGTTAAAGAGACTGATCTCTTTAACTATATTAAATTAATTAAATTTATCGTCTAAAGAATTATAAATTAATTTTCTGAGCTTTCCAATATATTAATATTTATCAAAGTACTTAATTATAAAATAATAACAAAATCCTCTCTTTAGTGAAAAAGACTGAGGTTGTAACTTATTTATGCCTTTTTAACTATTTACATCTATTACATTAAATTTTAAATTTGTCTGCACTATTATTGGCAGACCATGCCCATAATAGTGCTGTTAAATGTAACATATGTTAATTATTAATTCTCTTACCGGATTAGATGTCCGTATGTATGCTTTATTGAGTTTTTGCTGAAACTATTTGCATAGTGCTATAGCAGGAGTATCAAGTTGACCTTATGTAAGTTAACATGAAAACCCTTTTACATTGCTCATCACATTTATATTGGTATCTATAGTTTCGGTTTGGTTTAGAATTTCATTCTTAAATGGATCAGTAACAACTGTTTTCCTTTAAAAATTGATTTTCTTTAAAAAATGACTTTTTAAAGGTCATACATTTTTTTCATACTGGATAATTTTAAAATCAATGTGAAAGCTATTATTTAAAGCAATGAAATTTGTGTGTTGAGGTTTGTAACAAATAATTGTTAAGCTTATCATGTACCTGAGGTAAAAATCGAGGGTCTTTATTTTTTTGAAAGGGGAGATTTTAAGGGGCCTGCCTGTGTTTTTCATTTGATTCATTTTTTTTTAAAACTCATAAAATATTTATAATTTTGCAATATAATGCACTATAAATGACTTTTAAAATATATGAACGAAAAATAATGATTTCATTCGTTTTAAAACAATTCCTTTTTTGTGAAACAAAATGTCGGGTATTTTAAAAATTGATGATGCATAGACTTGTAGAATTAATCAATTATTCACAAAAATTAATTTGAATCAATTGTTCAATAATTATTGAACAATTAATTATTGACACCGCTCTGCTACAAAAGTAAATATCTTTTTGGCTTTATTGCAGAGTAGTAGACTCTAGTAGTACCCTCTGCAGGGTGGAGGGCAATAGGCAATATACCCGTAATCAACGTTTCCATCGTATATTTTTTTCTGCCTTGTTAATTTGAACATTGTACCTCATAAGTAACACAGAAATTTATCAGGCTCAATCCATTCCTTTTTTTGTGAGTGAGCATCAAATGTTCCCATTAGAATTAATTGAGGACCTCGCTTGACCATATTCTAGTTCAAACACGGGTTGAACGGCGATTTGCCACCGGGGCCATTTTTTACCAGATGTTTCCTAGCTCGTTTCGGCACAACAACCAACACGACTAGATATACTAAAAGAAATATGAAAATGACATCAGATATATTTTTTTTTGCCTTTTGGATAGACTTGCTGATAGTTTCGGGCCCGGATTACTGGAGGAAATAATACGATTCCTCGATACAATTATTCAAAATATGGTGTGTAATGACATCACTGTTAAAAAGCTACCTAGTTACTTTTGCAAACCGCAATCATGTCTCTGATCATAACTCTTTTAGCGAATTTCTAAAGGTAAATTGAGCTAATGAGATTCAGGTCATGGAGGAGGAGGGTGTAGACGTTTTTTTAAAAAGGGTGGGATAAAACTTAGTACAAAAAAGTAGTTAAAAATCAAACATCGATCTTTTGAACGATGTTTGACCCTATTGTTTATTTCATAAACAATAGGGTTCTGTACTTTTGTACAGAACCCTATTGTTTATGAAGTATGTATGATTTCATTACCTTACAATAATGACTTAGCAATAATTCATTAAAAATCGAAAACTTATTTGATCAAGGTGAAATTTAAATGGCCGTATTACTATATAAGGCAAACAAAATGGCCAAGTAAAAAAAAATTGCCATTGATTTTGGTTTTATTGTTTGACATGTACAATTGTATGTTAATAAATCACATTTTTGACTAATACATTTGGAAATTATTGTGGCAGTATGCCACTTACAAGGACTAGCAATACGTCAACCTAATACAGGGCAATAACAATGTGGCCGCGAAGCGGTCCTCGGCGCCGACGCTGCTTAGCAGGCAAGACGCAGAAAGTCTCTTTTTTGTTCACATCGTCTCTGTTCTACGTTGCTGTATAAGTGGTTCACTTCTAACAGAGGCACACCTAGTATAGTTTGTTCAATGTCAATCTTCTAAGGATTTGGTAGACCCTATCGACAAAAGCGGCGTATACGTCATAAAATGCGGTTACGAAGACTGTAATAAGCGTTATTTAGGCCAAACAGGTCGCGATTTCGCGACTCGTTTTCGTGAGCACTTGCGGGGTCCCTCTATCTTCTATACTCATACAGCTAAAGATAGTCACGGAAAAGAGACACAAGGTCGGTTTCCTTCATTTTGAGATTGAAGGTAACGAATAACTTAATCTGTTAGAGAATTTAGAAATTAGAAGAGCCCTCAAAGAAAACGGTGATGATTGTCTTAATGATAAGACTGACGGTGGGGGATCAGAGATTATCTAAGCCCTGATCACTTCTACCCGCCCTCAACCGGCACATGGTTTGGGAGGGAATCGGGTGTCAAATCATCCAATGATTTCAATTCTTATATACCTAAGAACAGTGGGCATCGAATCGTCTTACTGGCCAAAAATTTATCAACAATTTATCTTTCATAAGAAGGAACCAATAAAGCCATAACAATAAAAATATAATAAGAAAAGTATTAATTAAGTTTACAGAAAAGGGATAATGAAAAAAGTGAACTGTTGGATTTTCAAGGGTTTTAGAAAAAATAAAGTTTTAAAAGATTTTCACTCGGCTTTCTCTCTTTATTTTAACGCTATTTTATTAACTAGAAGGAAAAGTTTTTAAATTAGGTTAATTGTAGGTTATTAGTTTAAAGCTCAGAAGGTTTAGTAGGTTTCTATGTGAGATTTTAAGCTTTTTTAAAGCTTTTTCCAGGGTATTAAGTTTGTCACAGCATCACAATCTGATGACCCTTTAAAAAGGATAAAAAGAGGTCCTTCAAGGATTACTCTAAACCTGATTTGTTGACTCTGAAATCCTTCTTGGTAAAGATTTATTGCTTAAATAAAGTTTACAGTTGACTCGACTGAAACTATAAGTCCTAGTAATAAAAGTAAAACCTCAACAATAAGTTTGGGAAAAAAAGATTTGCCTCCGACTGGAAAAACAGTTAACTCCACGTTTTTCTGTCTAACACATAATTTTTCCCAGACTTTAACAATAGATGGCTTGTCAGTTGGGATTTTTTTTATGATTTAGTGTACTTCATTTTTCTTATTCCTAGTTCAATTTGTAGTTTTGTGTGTTTGCATATTAAATACTGGAAACATTTTTGGAATCGATTATAATAAAATTATGGGTTACATTTTCTTTCATATTTATCAAAATACTATTATGAGGCTGCTTATTTACAATAAGTTGCTACACACGCAGCATACTGATCAATCAATGAGACCATAATGGACTTTAAAGAAATGCAAGAAATCAACAAGAATAAAGTATACATAGAGATATTATTACTAGAGAAGTCCTATTGGTTGAATTTTGAAACATTGAAAAAGTAACCTGACCACCTTCGACTATCAATATAATCAAATAAACAGAACAAAATTACATTAACTTATTTAGTACAAAGTTAATTATACAAATCAAAGTTCGATAAATAAACGGGAAGCCGACAAATATTGATATAATATAACCTTAACTTATTCTTGGAAGATGTTTCAATTAGGTTACACAGAGCCCAAAATAATGTTTCAGGCGTCTAAATATATTGAGATAGGCTATGTCCCTCTATATATAAATCGTATTTATAGGGTGAACCAAAAGTCTTCTCCTCCTAAATTTTGAACCGTTTGATATAAATTAACGAAAATTGAGGTACTTTTTATGAGTAAAGGTAACTTCTTTTGGGTGAAGTAGTTAACTTCGGGTGTCGCATGGAACAACGAATTTTGCGAAGAAATAGAAAAACGTAAATTAGAAGGTATTTTAAAATCCAATAATACTATTATTGGGCTTTTGGGATCCTATGAATGAATTCAAGAAATTTTGCGCCCGTCTTTTTTTTCTGAGACCGCTATTTCGGCTTAAATAAGTGCCAAAAGTGTAAAATTTGGATACTTTAACTCAAAATTAAAGCTTAAATATTATACCGGTCCCAATCGTTTTAGAATGCCTACGACCAAATGAAGTCGACTTCAAGGTTCTTCAGCTTTTTGGGTTTGCTTAGCTCGGCATGGTTCCGTGGAGCCTATTTATATCCTGTCTGTATGGGACAGTAGGCTTACCTGGGAGAATCAAGAGGTAGAGCAGTGGTTCCCAACCAGGGGTCCTGGGACCCCTTGGGGGTCCCAAATGAGTTTATAGGGGGTCCCGGGAGCCATTTTAAAACTATATTGTAAAAGTAAAAAAATAGATTTTTTCTTTTTGTGTGTGTAACTTCAATAAATAATTAAATTATTAATTATATATGAATTATTAATATACTGATTAGAGTTGGAAATTTATTTAATACTATCCGTTCGCTGTAAGTATAAGTTATATTAAAATTTGAAGAAATAGTACATTTTTGTTAATAAACGTTAGTATTCTTTAATATCAAATTTAATATATATATTAGTAATATATTAATATATATATATATATATATATATATATATATATATATATATATATATATATAAAATATAATAAATAAAAATAAAAACTATTTTTATTTGCCAATAAGTATACAAAAATATACAATAGCTTGAGGTCATATATAGTTTAATAAAATACATCAAATAATTAGAATACACTTAACAATGCATGACATAATTATTTATTTAATTAAAAACTCTGATAAATTATAAATGGGTTTTTTGATGAGCAATTCTTTGCATTTTGATTTAAAACATTTTATTTCAGCAATGTCTTTTATATTTTGTGGTAATGAGTTGTACAATACTACCCCTGAGTAATCTGAACTAAATTTATATTTTGAAGTTTTATGTTGGTTTATTCTTAATAAATTTTTATTTCTGGTATTATAGTGGTGCTTGTCTCCATTTTTTGTATAATTGCCAAAATTTTGCTTTACTTGAACTAGCTGGTTTAGTATATATATGGCTGGTATTGTTAAAACTTTAAATTTCCTGAATAATGTCTTGCAGGATTTTCTAGGTGGTATATTGCCTATGCATCTAAGTATTTTCTTTTGAATGATTAAAGATTTACGCGCACAAGGAGCATTGCCCCAGAGCTCAACACCATACAACTTTGACTTGACAAGTCCATTATAAACCTGTAGAAGCTCATTTTCAGTTAAGCATTTTTTAAGCTCCCTGATTATATAGTAGCTTGAGTTTAATTTCTTGTTTGTTTCTTCTTCAATTTGATTTACCCAGCTAATTGTTTGATCTATTTTAACTCCTAATAATTTAGTAATTTTACATTCAGCGATATTATTGTCATTATATATTAAATTTAAATTATTATTTACTCTGTTCCCATTTACCCTATTTACTACTCGAATAAATTCTGTTTTAGATTCATTAAGCTTTAATCTATTTAGTCTAATCCACCTTGCTAGTTGTTTTAAGGCCATATTAGCGGTTTTTTCCAATATGTCATCATTTGAACCAACAAAAACCATAGTTACATCATCCGCATATAGAATAATTTTATAGACTTAATGGCCTTTGTAAGGTCATTAATATATATATATAAGGAACAACAAAGGTCCAAGTATAGACCCTTGTGGTACTCCTCTAACCAATATTTTAGGTTCAGACTTAATTTCTCCCTTTTCATTTTTAATTACAACAACTGAGTCCTATTTTCAAGATAAGATTTTATTAGTTCCCATGCAGTACCCCTTATACCTAGTCTGTTTAGTTTCTTCAGCAGTAATTGATGATCAACCAAGTCAAAAGCCTTGGATAAATCAACAAGTATTGCCAAAATTTTTTCACTATTATCTAAATTATCATACAAGTTAGTTAACAGATTATTTAATGCTGATATGGTTGATCTTGATTTTCTAAACCCATATTGCTCATCAACTAAAACACCAAATTATTTAAAAAACTCATAAATACGTCATGTATTGCCCTTTCAAAAATTGTAGAAACTATTGGAAGATTCGAGACAGGCTATAATTTTCAATTAATTGGGAATTCCCTTTCTGTTTATAAAGGAATAATTTAGAAACTTTAAGTTTTTCAGGAGGAAAACCCGTCCTTTAACATTTTATTTACAATTATAGTTATAGGTCTTACAATACTATCTGCTATATATTTTATTATTTTATTATTTAAGTAATATAGTAGAGTTAGATTTTTTGTTTTTTATTATTTTATAAATTTCGCTTTCAGTAAACTTTTTAAAAAAATAGAGTTTTCCACCTGTCTATTGTACTAATATAATCGTTAATTTCTTGATTCGTAACAGAGTCAAGGTTTACCCCTGGTAAGTTTAATATAATGGTTATTAAAAGCATCAGCTACTGTTTTGCTATCCCTTATTTTTTTTCATTTAACTTTATTTGAATTTTATATTTTGTCATTACCTAATTACCATTATGTTCGTTTACTATTTTCCAAAGTTCTTTTGTATTATTTGTATCTATCTTATCTATTTTTCCCTAACTACATCCTTATTGACTATTTTAATAAGTTCTTATATATAGCTTTATTTTTATTATAATATGGAACTATATCCTTGTCAATTTTCTTTTCCGCGTGTAGAACCCTTAGCATTTCCCCCATATATATATATATATATATATATATATATATATATATATATATATATATTATATATATATATATATATATATATATATATGTATGTGTGTGTGTGTGTGTGTGTATATATATATATATATATATTATATATATATATTATATATATAATATATATATATATATATATATAGCAAGGGTCCGGAAGTAGTTCAAAATATTTTAGGGGTCCCAATTATAAAAAAAGGTTGGGAACCACTGAGGTAGAGGGTCTTCTACTACTTCTAATATGCACCCTCCTATAGCATCCCTATAGTCCGACACACGCTAAAATCAATTGACAGCGCGCCAAAAATCTGTGAGGGAAAGAATTCTATTGGTTCAGACCGACCCCGCTCTTTCCCCCTCACCTCATGCCAACCTCGGTTTAAAAAAATACCTTTTTTCGTAAATAAAAATCATAAAAAAGGCAACACTGGTTGTAAATATTTGTAACCTCGTGTCGCTTTTTATTTCCCTTATTGTGCATATTGATCTGTTCGAGTTCGTTTCGTTTCTTCCAATCTGTTCAATTCATCCAATTATTGCGAAGTTGTAATATGATCTGAGTGCCTATATTTGACACTTGGACATTGACGTATTCTTCAAGCATTTCTTGCTATTTGAGTACAGCGCAGGTTCTGTGCTCTGTCAACCAAAGACAGCATTTTTTTGAAAATGCCATGTCTTTCAATAGATGACAGTCTTGAATGCATATTGTGTTTATATATTTTTATAATATGAAACACAAAAAAGCAGTTTGTTTTGGAAAAAGTAATTATAGCAGACAATTAATTTAAATCGTCAAACTTTTATCAAAGAACTATTATGATCCATTGCATTACGTAATTACCAACTTAACTCCACTTAATTCATAACATCCCGAACAAATTTAAAGTAAACACTTAGTTGGTAAATTTATAAGATACAACTATATTCCTTCTTAAAAGGTAAATAAATAATTTTTAAAATAAAAAAATACGATATCAAATAAAACAAATAATAAAATTCAAAACATAACCTGACTTTCAGTGTTGCCAGAGTAGGGAATTTTTTTTGTTACATAAAAGAAGGGATTTTTTTATTAAAAAAAGAGGGTTGAAAGCATTGTGATTTTGGCGGGCTGTCAATTGATTTTAGCCGTGTGTCGTATTATAAACATTTAAAAAAGCCCGCAATAAAAATGTTATCTGTTTAAATTCTCGCAAAAAAGGACCATAAATAATTATAACTTGCTATTAAATTTTATCCCGCCTTTAACTTTAAAAATTACTTAAAACTAAACTCTAAAATAATAAATAGAAATTTTCTTTTACAAAAATATCTTGAATTATTTAACAACCAAGGCTTCTCTTTACGTTTTTTATTACCAATAACATTTTAAAAATTTATAATACTAAAGATTTGAGAGAAAAGAATGTTACATTTAATAACACTTTTACTGCGATATTAAAAAACAAATTTGATTAAATATAAACGTAAAAATAAAAACGTAAATTAAAAATGGGACAAAAAGAGTAAGGGAAGATGGGATGAACAAAATAAAACACAAGTATGAGAACTAAGTGGGTATTGTTTACATGAAGCAAATAGAAGATATATGTGAAACATATTAAGTTTAGTTAAGGCAGCGAGAGGCACGGACCCGAGGGGGTAGAGAACGGTATTCAACAATGCCTCACTCCACTAGACCTTTATATTTTTCTCTGTTGTATAATATTTGTATTTTTTGGGATTTTATATTTATTGATTATTTTGTTTAATTTACTGTTGTCGAATAAGTTATTGTTGTCTTTTATTCCATTTTTTTTATATTTTATTATTTTTTTTTAAATTCATTTTTTCGCTCTTTATGAAGAGAGAATTTACATTGTAATAAAAAAAAATACTTACCAACATTTAAATAAATATGTGGATTGTATTACTAGAACGAGTCACCTGTGGTGTAGTGGTTAAGGTACGCGGCCAATTACAGAATGAATGGACTTTAAACTTCCGAGTTTTTTAGTCATGGGTTCAATCCCAGCACGGGCCTCTGGTTTTTATGAGAGGAAATAAAAATTCTGCGTACCACGTCCTCAGAAGGGACATAAAGCCGGTGGTCTCGAGCTTGTGCGTTGTCAGGTACTCGTTAAAGATCCCTTAACCTAAATGAAACTGGGTATAGGCAAAATTTAGGACCATCATAGTAGATTCATTATAATACTACAGTTTGTCTGCCTTGTAGTTTAAAGTGTGTGGAGGTTTGGTTTAACAGCGATGCCACGTGTTGTTATTAGTTTTCACTATACTATAAGAGTCAGTGAAAATATGTATGATTGCTTAAAAAAAAGCATGAGAGGAACCATAGAAATTCACGACTCTTTCTGTCTAGATTAGATGAAATATACCTATACTTGAAATTAAAAAGAAGTAGAACACTATCTTAGGGAGCAGGCAAAAAGGGTCCAACAAACTACCTACTTGCCTGGTAGTTAAACTAACCACTCCCCCCATATTACTACTACCACTCCCCCATATTACTACTACCACTCCCCCCCATATTACTACTACCACTCCCCCCACTATATACTACTACTAGAACAGTTATTAAATAAGTCTGAACAATCGGGAAAGAAGTACTTTGCAAGTTTTTCTCGCCTTATCGGATTCGCTACTCTCATCATTACCACAGTAAACAAATTCTTTTTATTCCAACTGTCGTACATAAATGTTCTAGCTCGGTACTAAATGACTTGACAAAAACTTTCTAGCCTCGGTACTAATGACTCGACAAAACTTTCTAGCCTCGGTACAAGACTCGACAAAAATTGTAGCTGTACTAGCAGCATTGGAATAAAATCTGTGTACTTTTTTATTACAAAATGGAATACTCGTACCAAATTTCTATTCAATTAGATGATTTTTACCACTTTTATAAAATACAGACCTTCGGCCCGTAGCTGCTACGCAACCTGGGGCCTCCCTGTAGCCGGTTTACAGTCACATTGATCTTGTTTCGTATTATTTGTTGTTTTTCATTATTTGTTATTATATTTTCCCGCATATAAAGCTACATATTTACAACAATTCAAAGCTAGCGTTGAAACAATTATGAAACACACACTGTTTAGCCGAGGAAACCTTTTATATATATATATATATATTATATATATATATATATATATATATATATATATATATATATATATATATATATATATATATATATATAAAAGCCACTTAACACAAGTTATGGGGTCATGAAAAAAATTAAACTTTATACGACTTAAAACATGGTATTTATCACACATAAATGTAGACAGCAAGCTAAATCGATTGAGACCGGTTTTAGCCTTATCGGACCGTCCTAAATTCCGCAATTAGTACGCACACACACTCACACACATATAGACAACATATACACAGACAGACAACTTGAATTAAATCTACTCCGGATGTCTTAAAAACAAATAATTTACTTGTTACGTGTAACGAATAATTTAATTGAAATTCCGGTTTCGGATTCTTAGTGTTATAGAAATTATTTTCCTATATACCTAAACTATTAAAGGAAAAAGAAACTTAGGATAAATATAGAAAGCTCACAAAAAATAAGAAATAATTATAGGATAAAAGCAATAATGCATTGAATTATTTGGGTAAGCTGCTCACATTTATTTTAAACTTTCATTTTAAAATATTTCATTTATCAAGTACTTTAGTTTTCTCGGTCCTGAATAGCTTTGCTGTTAAAATTTTACAATCATAAATTGTTTGTATTAAATTTCTAATGTTCTCTTGTTTTATTAATTTGTAAGCCTCTAATACTATAAAGTACTTTTAACTTTAACCTTAATCCTTTCTATTGTAAATTTTATGTCTTTTAATTAAAGTTATATAAATTTCAACTTCACTATATAAGCCGATGGCATTAACGCGTTTTTATGAGCAAGATTAAGCAGCTTTGTAAAGTTAAATTAAGATTTTATAAAGTATTAGCTTAAAAGTGTGGAACTTTACTTCATATATAATTAAGCTAGCTTTATTAACGCGTTTAACCAAAGCATAGTAGTTTCCATTTTGTATGAAATTAAATTGTTATAACTTAATTATTATTCAAATGAATAATTAAGTAAATTAATAGCGACAAAAATAAACTTTTGACTATTGTTAAAAAGGGTCAAGACGGAACTTTTACCACTAATTCTTAAAATTTGGGATTAAAGTAAAATCAGTTATTTTCATAATCAGCTTAGTTCGAAATTTTAGAACCAACCCTTTCCTCTATGATCCATAGATAGTAAGATATAAAGATATGAACTGTTTTGGCATAAACTGATTGATTAACTGGCTTATTTTAAGGGTTTACTGCAGTTCGATTTGCTGGATCATCCTATTTTTCTATGATCTATAGAAAAATAAGATATAAACTATTTCGGCATAAACTGATTGATTGATTGCCTAACTGACTTATAAAAAGGGTATATTGCCTCAGTTTGATTTGCCGGATTATCCTAATTTTTCTATGATGTATAGAAAGTTAGATTTAAAGATATGGACTGTTTTGGGATAAACTAATGATTGACTAACTGGCTTATATTAAGGGCGCACCACCACTGTAAGGAAAAATCACTTAAATTCAAAGTTTTTATTTTCTTATACTTGATCATCAATTTCGTTATATTTTCTTGTTTATTACATTATAATGATAATCTGTTGATCTTCTGACTTTTCAGTCTTATTTTACTAAGGAAAAGTTTTTATTCCCCAAACTACAGTTACAATTTTTATTCTAATCGTACTAATTCTGTAGAATAGTTAGATTTCATACTTTTCCTCGTTTAGGTAGGAATATGGGAAAATTATTGTGTTTTAAAAAAATCCTAACCCGGGATATCACCGAAATTATCCATTTCAGGTGTTTTTCAGACCTCCTGAGTTGTCTGTTATCATCCTATCTCCCAGTGCATTTATGCTAGAGAGTTGAAACTTGGAACACAAATCAATCTTAAGATTTAGTTGTGTTATTTGGAAAATTTTTTTATGACGTCATTAACCCGCAATGATGACTCAGCAAAAATTTCTAAAACTCATGAATGTGTCGATTAGTTTGTGATTTGGCACTGATATAGTCATGTATAAGACCAAAATATATGAGTCAAGTTTCATCAAATTGTCAGCATTAGTTTAATGTTTATCGAATTTTGTATACGTTTTATAAAATTATGGAAAATATTCCATTTCAGCTTAAAATTGGTACAAGTGTATCCCTTTACGTATTAAATAAGTCCTCAGTTTCGTTTTTATACGGCAAGTATATCTATGGTTTCTGTTGGATAATAAAAGTTTAGCATCATCGAGCAAGGTCAGTGCCTGGATGGGCGATTAGTGGGAATGAAACTGATGGAATTACTATCTGAGACGAGTCCAACGACGTGTTGTAGTATAAATTAGGTGAACCGTATATTCTGAGGACGAGCGAAGCGAGTCTTAAGTAGGAATGATGAGCGTAGCGAATCAAATGCGTTGAGGAAAAGTTTCTAGGTATCTCTTACCCGATTTTATTTACTAAAGTTGAGTTTCTAAGCACCGAAAGATGCTAGCCACATCAGCATATTATGCTGAGGATGTGTACAAAATTTCAAGTCTCTACGACAAACTGTGACGGAGCGATTTGGGGAATTTGAAAAAGGGACAAATAGCAAAGCCTTAATTTCAACGCACTTCTAGATGTAGAAGGCATGAGAGCGAAGATATTGGAAATTTATTGCAAAAATCATTTTAAAGGATTTGGGTTTTTGATTAAATTAAATGGACGAATTAGATTATATTATTTATTATTGATGTCCAATTAGAGTGAAAAAAATATTCTTTGTCCAACTTAATACACTCTAGAGTTTGTGTATATAAACGTTAAAAATTGTTAACTTGAGATGCTTTGGAAAGTTGCCAAGTCTGAACCCTTTTAAATAGCTTAATGATATAAAAATCTGAATAAGCACTTACTCAAGAAAAGCTTTTTAAACATGTTTGCTTTTTTTAAGCAACTGGTATATTAGTAAAAAAAATGTTATACTCAGCGCTAGTGTATTGATAATATCTCTATACATGCAACTGACCAAACATAAAAATTAGCTAACATGATAAGTTTAGCTAATAGTTTTTAGATTAGTATTAAGGCGGCTAAAATGGTCAAAAGTTGTCTAATGTAATAGCTGAGAGCTAGTTAAATGTTAAGTGTATGTTATTCTCGCTCATAATCCCAATTCTGATGTAATTTAAGTCCCAGGAAGAGTAGTTTTTTATCTTCTTTGAACATTAATTTTTGGTTGAATTTTAATATAAATTTACTAGTTGACCATTATTTTTTTTGATGACTGGCATCGAAATATAATACTTTAACCACTCTTAGTAACTTTGTTAGTGCCCTAATTGAAATTAGGGTACTCATTACAGTTCTCTAACAATATTAATTTAATTTAACACGTTATGACTATTGTTTAACATGACTAAATCTACAGATCCCACTTTGAATACAGTGACTCTAAAGGCACAAAATATACACTAATGAATACGAACAAATGGACAATCAAAATCATATTTTAGCAATCCATGTTTTATTCATTTTTTTTCGCCAAAATTGATTTCGCCATAAAACTGTGTTTTGGTTGTAATACAAGGTACAGGGAAATTAGGTACAGGGTATCTCGGAAATTTTCCTCACTATACTGGTTTCGCTACGCTCATCCTTACTACTTCGCTTCACTCATCCTGTGATTTCCAGAAAATTGAAATCACAAAATTTATATTGAAGTATGTCTTCAGACTCGCTTCTCTCGTCCTCAGACAGTAAAAACATGCGGTTTCTTATTTTAGAATTCACCCATCCAGGCACTGACCTCGCTCAATATTGCTTAATAATAGTGATATTACAAAAACCGATATACTAGTCGTATTGAAATGAAACTTAGTACGCTTATTGTTTACATAAAGGGACAAATCACGTTTACCAAATTTCAACTCAATCAAATATTTTTTCGATCTTTAAATTTAAAAAAAAAACAACGTATGGCATATGATATAAATTGAACTAATGCTAATAAGAAGGTGAAACTTGGCATGTTTGTTGGTCCTATATATAAGTACATACATGCTGCATTTTAAATCTATCGAAATATTTTCCCACATTTTTTTCCTTTTTTAAATTTCGTGCTTAGTCATTATTGCCGATGTATTTCGTCATACAAATTTTTCAGATTGCACAACTCGACGTATGATTGATTTTTGTATCAAGTTTAAATTCTCTGGCATAAAAACACTGAGTGCTATTATGATAACTGAGACGCACACACATATTCAGAAAGAGAGGTAAAAACTTTTCAGGAGGTCTTAAAACTGAGACAAATAATTCAAATGACAACTCGGTTTCTTTTTGGCGCAAAGACAATAATTTTCCTACATACCTGATGAGGAAAAGTATAAGGATCTTAAACGACTCATTTTATAAGTTTAAACACATAACGTGTACTAACGTGTACTATAAATATCGTGCTGATACGTTTTAAAAATATCGTGGCTATAAATTGGTGTACTTCTGATAAATATCGTTCTATAAACTTTGGTTGCTACTGATAATATTGGCTATATAATTTTACTTCTGATAAATACTCGTGCTATAAATTGGTGTACGTACTGCTGCTATAAATTGGTGTAATTCCGATGTGTAATTCTGTCGATAAATATTCGTTGCTATAAATTTAAAAAATTGCATAAATCCGTGGCTATAAATTGGTGTACTTGGATACGATAAATTTCTCGGTGTAAAAATTCTGATAATATGTATATATCGTGGCTAGGTACTTCTAAAAAAAAGAATTCTAATAAATTGGGATAATCTAAATATGGTGTGATTCGACATAATAATTATGTTCTCGTGTTTCTGATGGCTATAAATTGCTGGTAATTATTCCGTGATAATGCTCTGATTCTATAAATTGTGGCTACTGATGATAAATAATATGGCTAGGCTATAAATTGGTGTATTCTTCGTGAAAATAATGTATCGCGCTATAAATTGGTGTAAAATGTGATTGGTGTAATTCTGATCGTGGCTATAAATTGGTGTACTTCTGATAAATATCGTTGCTATAAATTGGGTAATTCTGATAAATATAAATTGGTGTACTTCTGATAAATACGTATCTTCTGATAAATATCGTTGCTATAAATTGGTGTATTCTTATAAATATCGTTGGCTATAAATTGGTGTACTTCTGATAAATATCGTTGCTATAAATTGGTGTAATTCTGATAAATATCTGACTTCTGATAAATATCGTTATAATTGCTTCTGATAAATATCGTTGCTAAATTGGTGTAATTCTGATAAATATCGTGGCTATAAATTGGTGTAATAAATATCTGCTCTGGTATAAATTGGTGGATAAATATTGGTGTAAATATCGTTGCTATAAAAAAATAAAAATTGGTGTCTTCTGATAAAGATTCTGTGGCTATAAATACTTCTGATAAATATCGTTGCTATAAATTGGTGTGATAATTGATAAATACTTCTGTATCGGCTATAAATATTCTGATCTCTATAAAACTTTTAATAAATAAAAAATATAATAGGTTGCTACTGATAAATATCGAAATAATATTGAATGTATGGTGTATCTGGCTCTGATAAATGTTGCTATTTGGAAATATAGATCAAAATAAAAAAATAAAATAAATTTTTTTCGGAATAAAAATTAAAAATATTTGACGTCTCTATCTTCCTGATTAAATAAATATAATGGAGTAAAACCCCAGACAAAATAAAGGGCTAGATGGTCAAATGTTGATTTGGAAAGAATACAATCAAAATAAAAATAAAAATATTTAATTAATTTTGTATCTAAATTTTACTTTTTAGTGACATATTAAGTTTAAATTACATTTAATGCAATAAATTTCTTAATTTATTGCAATCATGCATGATGATTATGGGTAAAAATGTATGGATTATTTGGTAGCTAAAGCAGTTAGTATGTATTAGCGGAAGGTTATAATTGTGTCCTACTAGTCCAGATGTCGTTTTAGATTATCCTTTGTAAACCAATTGAGATGTTTATATAGGAACCTGCTGAGCAAGATTTAGAATTCTTTCACAATGTTGCCTGCAGACGCTCACTGTCTATCATAGTCTATAGCTAGTCTTAGGAATTGTATAATTGAAATATATACACACAAGTAAATACATACACTTATTTTATGTTTACGAATGGCTCTAAGTATATTATAAATAAAAGAAAATCAAATCTATGTCTATGAACATAATATTCTATTCATGTAAATTTTAAAACATATAGATTTATTTTCATCAAATTTATCTGTAATTTATTATTTAATGTATGCAAATAATATCACTATAAGAGAATTAAAAAATCGGGTATGAGGTACCTCGGAACTCTTCCTCATTACATCAGATTCGCTACGCTCATCCTCCCTGCTTCGAACTCGCTTCGCTCGTCCTCAGAATATACAATTCGTCAAATTTATACTGCAACCTGTTCTTGGGCTCACTTCGCTCGTCCTCAAATAGTAAATGCATTCGTTTCATTCTCAGAGGTTGCCTATACAGCACTAACCACGCTCAATGCTGCTTAACTTTTTTGTTTTAAGAAATATCATGAACATAATTGTCGTATTGAAACGATAACTCAGTGTACTAATTTGTTAAGTAAAGGTATACTCTTGTACTAAATTTAAACTAAATTAGATAATTTTGATTTATTAATTTTTTTTTATAAAAACGTACATAAGTCATTCGATAAAAATGGAACTAATGCATACGTGGCCACATGCGTGCTAAATCTTAATCTGATCGCACCTTTTTTGGGTTTTATGATTTTTTCGTCATAAACAAATTATTTTCAAAATAGAACAAACACAGCGGTGGATTGGTTCTTCTACAAAGTTTCAATTGTCTAGCATAAATATACTAGGAGATACGATGATAACAGACACACACACACTCACACAACTTTGTGAGAACCACTCAGGAGGCTTTTCAAACACCTAAAACGGATAATTCCGGTGACATCCCAGTTTCGGATTGTTTTGCAAGAACAATACTTTTCCTATATACCTACGGTATAAATGAGGAAAAATAAAAAGAGTAATTAACTACATTATTACTGAAAATATGTTTAAAGAATTGGGTGCGGTACACCTCTAAACTTATTCTTATCACATTGGATTCGCTACCTTCATTCCATTTCTGACTGCTTTACGTGTCCTCAGATAATAATAGCATTAGTTTTATTCCCAGGAGTCACCCATCTGGGCACTGACCTCCATTGGTGCTGACGTTTATGATCCAACAAAACCCGCAGATATACTTGTCGTGTATATATATATATATATATATATATATATATATATATATATATATATATATATATTATATTATATATATATATATTATATATATATATATATAATTATTATATTATATATATATATATATATATATATATATATATATAATATATATATATATATATATATATATATATATATATATATATATATATATATATTATATATATATATATATATATATATATATATATATATATATATATATATATATATATATATATATACATGAATATTTTTGATATTGTATTTATTATTTATACATACAATGGAATAAAAATGTACGTATTACTCTAATCATTTAATTACCTACATATTATACTGATTATTTACTCGTGCACTTAATGTATATTTTATTACTTTAATCTTTCCTTTTAAGATGTTCTTATTATTTGCTATTCTTTAATTTTTATTTTTTACAATTTTAGATGGATTCAACATTTTTGTTTGTATATATTTACTTATTTACCTAGCTTCAAATCAAACTTTTTTTGTTGATTAAAAAATGTCAAATGATCTAACATGTAATATAAAATATATAAGGCTCAATACGCTTGCCCTGAGAGACACCCCAATTACATGACTTGTCACTTTCATAGATGTCCCTCTTACAAAATCTCTGTCAATTTTTAATTAGAAATATGATGTCATAACTAAGGGCAATGAGTGTTATTGACGTTTAAGATTGATCAGTGGTTTTAGCAAATAGTTACACACATTTCACAACAATTGCAAGAGTGATTCAATATTTTATGTCAAAAATTAAATAATTTAATTTAGGGAATTCGCTCTGTTAATATTAATAAATGGAGCGAATACAATGACATAGCTAATAAATACAAAAGGGTTTTTACAAAGTTAAAGCTTGAATTTGACAGCTTTAACCATTATCAGAGCTTAAAAAGCTATTCTGAAAAACCGATGACAAAATAATCCTGATTTGATTGATGTTTAGGGATTTATGATTATTATAAAAGCAGGCTACATCATAATATAATCAGCCACAACCGGCTGACAATAATATTATTTTTTTGTAGAGATAGTTGGGCAACCGAATTGTTTTGGGCGTCAATCTATTACACCTTTCTACAGGTACAGTCTCTGCAGTCTCTTTAGACAGTCTACTCTACAGTCTATGTATTCAAAAAGATTTGGACTATAGCTTGAATGGTACAAAGCGTATTAATTTTTTATTACTAACTTAAATAAGGTATTGAAAAATCTGTGTCGTTATCTAAAATTTAAATTTTGTGTGGTAGTACGATTTAATTCAATCGTTTACGTTACAGTTATACATAATACTATATTTTTTACGAATTTCGCTAGCGCAGCGGAGGACCTACCTTTCAATTGAGTGGGCGTGTCTTGATTTCCCGCCTTTTGCCCACAGTCAGTTTGAAATTTAATTTTTATACTTTTTATAGTTATACTTCTAACTAACCCTACCGCTTTAATCTTACACAGAACGCATCTGATTGTTTTTAAGTTTTTCATTTAAGTAATTTATTAATTTAATTGATTCAATCAGGTAACAATGAAATATAGGTTAAAGTTTACACGTGGTAGAAGATAGATTTTGGCATTTAATGCAGCCAGTATTTTAATTGCATCGGCAAGATGCGCACATGTGATTTAATGTAATTACCTGATAAAATCGACTAAATCAATAAATTAATTAAATGAAATTTACACTTATCTGCCATCAGTAGCGTTCTCTGGAAGTTTTAAAAAGGTTTCTATTTACTTTTAGTTTCTGAATTTTTGAAATACAGAACATGCAACGGCGAACCGTTTTTGAAAATACATACAGAAAACAATAATTGTATAATAATAATAAATGTAGCTGTCATAGTATTGCCATGGTATTCATAAATTTAAATATAAAAATATAATCAGTCATTTTTGGAAAGCTATTGGGGTTAGTTCATGTGTTGTCCGCACCGGTCCGCCGCAGCGCTATTTTTGGTAGCTTGCGATAATCGAATCCAAACTTTTCCTCATTTAAGTTTACCCCCCCCCCTTTTAAACAAAACATTGATTGACATAATGTATACAAATCATGTTTTTTGACTAATACATTTGAAAATTCGCTTACATCGTGGCAGATATACCACTTATATAACCAGTAATATGACTACAACAACAATTGGTCGCGAAGCTGTCCCGAGCGCCGATATCGAGTAGCGGCGCTTTTTAAAATTTTAAAACAAGAGTTTTAAAATCTTTTGCATGGATTTCGACGTGGTAGTGTAGAAAAACTTAGTTGCTGAAGGAACTATTCTATAGTTATAAAAAAAACTTCACAGGGCTTAAAGGAACGAGAGTATTTGGCCATAGAGTCTAATAGAGCTATAACTTACTGTTTCTAGTAAGTAATTTAATTGAGCTAATGACTTACTGTTTCTAGTAAGTAATTTCTAGTAAGCTAATGACTTACTGTTCTAGTAAGTAATTTTAGTACTAATGACTTACTGATTCTAGTAATTTTTAGTAAGCTAACTAACTGATTAGTAAGTAATTCTAGTAAGTAATTTTAGTAAGTAATGTAACTTAGTAAGTATTTCTAGTAAGCTAATGGCTTACTGTTTCTAGTAAGTAATTTCTAGTAAGCTAATGACTTACTAGAAACAATAAGTCATTAGCATGATACCTCTGGCAAGAGGGGAGAGTAAAGAGTAACTAAGAGTAAATATCAGCTGCTAATTATAGATGTGTAACTAACCTACTTAACAAAATGATAACGATGAAACAAAATCTTACAAAAACCTTTAAAAATGGTTAAGCTCTTTTAAAAAACCCTTGGTTCATTAATTTGGGTAAAAAATAACCACTTTATTTTGAGATTATTAGTTATTTATAAACAATGCGACAATCCTAACCGCATATACTCCAGTTGTAATTTGTATTAATAACCTTTTAGATCATACATACTAATTTCAAAACTAAATTTAACTTTAACGTATAATCAAAACTTTAAGTAAATGCTTAATATTAGATGAGTTCGAATCCTATCTAGTTTATCTCTGTTTCAAAAAATTCAAGTAATTTTATTGAACCTTTTTAAATAATTAAACAAGCAATAAACTCTTTAAGAAAGAATCTCGTCCCATCAATCTGGCCCAGAGGCTTAAACTGCCAATAAACTGATAAATAAGATTTTAATTTATTAAAATCCAATTAAAGCCCTTGGATTACTCTTTTTCCTTTTACCTTGATTGATTTACAGTTCTTTATTTTTTTTATTTTACATTATGTATGAGTAATTTTAAAGAAACTATGTAGATAAAGTGTAGAGGGCGCTCATGTATAAGGAATTTTAGTAAAATGAAGTTTATACTCTTTAAGAAGACAATTATGAATAATGAGTTTTAGACAGATAAAATTGATACGGTTTTAATAGTTATTGAACCAATGACGCTTATGGTCTTAATAGTATAAAACAAGGGTACGTAAACATCGGAATCTTGTGGAAGGGTGTCCGCGAAGTACCATTGTTTACAACCATAGAGGTCCGCTAAGTATCATTTATCTAAAATGGGGATTTTAGAGACATTTTAGTTGGCGGAACCCCTATAATTGTAAACTACTCTATCTTTGCCTTTTTACCTTAAAAAAAATTAGATGATTAATATTTCCGTTACCAATAAAAACTCGATTAGCTAATAATTTTTATAATATATTTAAATAATTTATTTTTTTATTTATGGATTTAATCTATTATCTAAAACATTTATTACTTTAAAAATATAACTAGTAGTTATAATTTAGTATAAAGGTCATAAACTGTTAAGGTAATTAACTCTTCACTGCTTTTGCGATAATAGTTAGATTAATAGCTCGCAACTTAATAGGAAAATTCTAGCGTAATAGTCTGCAAGCCTTTCTGGAACTTCCTTGAAATGCTTACTTCCTTGCTCAAAATCAGCAAATGAGGCAGCTTTAATTTGACTCAATGTTCCAAAAACATTATAATATTAAATATTTATTTTTCTAAGTGTAACAGAGCTAATGTACGCGTGTAAATAAAAGAGGAAGTGAAATAAATTTAAATTGGTATTCTACTCAGTTGGTTAGGTTAGAACATAAGGTCTACAGTAATGAACTACAACTATCATTAAGTTCACAGAAAATTCCCGTATTTTTCCCTTAGCATAATGCCCGAGACAGCATTCTTCGTATATTTTGTTTATCGAGCGTATATTAAGTTTTCCGGTAATTTACTACAACTTTTTCGACATTTTGTCGCTTAAACTGGTTGTATCGACTCCTGACCGGTTTCATTCTATTCAGCGCGCTAAAAATATAAATAAGGACCGTTTTTCCTTTAATTTAACGATTATTGACTATTTTGCTGAATTAGAAAATCGAATTAATGGCGTCGTAACAACCAGGTTTTCTATAGGGTTCTTGTTCTTCTCAAGTTTAATTTAAAAATAATCATCCGTTCGAAAGATGGGGTGCATATAAAATTCCGCTAAATATACATACATTTAAATACATCGTTTGAGGACGAACAAAGTAATAACACCCTAGACTTGAGATAACCATTTTATTCTCAGGTCGCGTAGCTAAACCGGAGCAATGCTACTTTAGGCTTTGCATACTCTTGACAATCTGAGGACGAGCTTAGCGAGTCCGAAGTTATGAGGTAAATACCGAGTAACCTGTACTGATTTTTTATTTTACATACTAATGTCAAGTTAAAGAGTAGCATTCACTAAATATACTGGACAATTATATATGTTCCTCTATAGTTCAATGATTGAGGGGTATATGACTTTTACGACTTATACTACTAAAAAACTTTTGAATTTAATATTTTTTTTTTACTTTGACTTTTAAATTTTTTTTGTTTATTTTTAACACGTTATCAACAAATGGGAATGAAAACTATTTACTAAACGGGGTAAAATCGTAAAATCAAAGAAACTGGTTTCAAAGATGAGAACAAGGGGTAGTTTTCTCATCTTGCTAGAGAGGCCTCGGTCCTCTACCACAACTAAGTTAGTTAAACCCCTCTAGAACTTAATTACACTCTATAACAGAGCGACCTTTTACTAAAACTTTTAACTCCCTGTAGTACCATTCTTGGTAAATTTAATATATGGCTTACTCTATACAGTTCCTTTACAAAAATTAATTAACATATGTCAATTAATAGATAAAAAGCTGACAAATAAAAGAAAATATAAAATACTAAGTTTTTTGAATATCATTTCATACAAATATGTTTGAAGACATTTAACATGCCTTTCTTTTTATAGCAAAAGACAAACATATTTAATTTAGATGTTAATTATTTAAACTTAGTAAATCAACTTAAAAAAGAATATTTTTTAGTTAAACGCAAAAGTGACATTTATTTGCGTGAATAGGGTATATATTAACAAATTGAATGCAATATTCATAGTTCACTTAAATTTTAAAACGTATAAACATTTTTTATTTACAATAGCAATAACTACAGATTGACGTAGCTGCTTATAATTTTTATAAAGTAATTGCAGAGGAAAGGTATATTTAGTATATTAGGTATATACATACATACACATACATTACACACACACACACCACACACACACACACACATATATAATATATATATATATATATATATATATATATATATATATATATATATATATATATATATATATATTATTATTTATATATCTCAATAAATTAATCATTTATTCTACTCGTTTACTTTTTCCTTCTCCTAAGCATACTTTTAGATCTCAAAAAATTACATTTATACTGAGTCTGAATAAAAAGACTAAAAAAGTGTTTATCTTGAGAAATACCCGGGGGCGTTCAGCTGCCTCTTTCATTTTTTAAAAATTTCCTTGAGAAAAGTTTGTCAAATTGTTTTCTTACTTTTTCAATATCATACTTCATTTTTAATAACTTTAAAGTGAAACTATTTCATATCTAAATATTTTTGGAATAAGAAAGACAAAAGAAATCAATTCAATCCCCACTCCTTATCTGGCACGTGAAAACCCTTTTAAATGCAATTTGTAGTTCTGATGAGTATTCACCTTAAACAATCTAAATTGTAACAAATCTAATCTAACAACTCATATAAGTACAAGTAATAAGTACAAATCTTGGTGGGGGAGGGGGCATTATTAATAACAAACTACAGATGTCAGTTTTATGTGTATAGTACGGGGTAAAGCCCTTTTGATCTGATTTAGGACTCTGATCAAGTATGTTAAGGGCCCCTTGTGGTACTACTATTCTGTATAGGATCTTAAGAGCTATGGCCTTGAAGGACATAGATTTAGGTGGCAGATTAAGAATATTTAAAGCATTTGAAAACCATCTCTAAGGCCCTGTCCTGCTGCTTTACGGCCCTGACCAGGTATGTTTTGGCCCATCATATCATCTAGTCTTCGTATGGGGCCCTTAAACAGCTAGGTTTAATGAATAAGGGCCATAAAAATCTAAAATTTAGAAAATATTTTTAATTACTTAAAAAAACATAAAATATCTTCAGATCTTTTAGGCTGCTTTAGGGCCCTGATCAAGTATACTAAGGTCCCTTTTTCACTATAGTCTTTTGTACTGAGCCCTTTAAAAAGTCCACGTAAAATAAATACAGGCCTTACAAACATTTAGGTAACAAATTGAGAATATTTTCAAGCACTTAAAAAAATTCTCCATAAGCTCTTTTGTCTCGACATTATACACACTTGGACTCCTTTGACTTTGGTTTCATAAAATGTAATACATTATTATAATAAATAATGTATATATTATTAAGTTTAAAAAAAATTAATATGCTTTTTATTATTTTTATTAATTTTGTGTGTTTTAAATTTATTTTTGGCTGAGGGGCCCAAGGGAGGCTGCCGTTTACGCTCTCATTGGCCAGTCCGCCCCTGATAACCGTAATAAAGGAAACTTTATGTACATGCTTTTAAAAAAGGGATGCACTATTATCCAACACAAGTTTTAACTTACTTGGGGATAATTTTAATTTTTAACATTTTTTTTAAAGATATACAAATTATTCGATAAAGTTTCAACTCACACTGATAATACTGGCAATGATACGAATATAAAAAATACTGACACATATACAAAACATT